>CM025786.1:5332336-5459764 GCA_014636745.2 Centella asiatica | reverse complement strand
CGTCCCTGTAACTCTACAGTTTAGGAACGTGTCATTATGGAAACCGTTCTTGTAACTCTACAGTTTAGGAACATGTCATTACTCTACAGTTTAGGAACGTGTCATTATGGAAACGTGGTCTGACTGAACGGTGGAACGTGTCATTATGGAAACGTCTAACTGAACGGTTCTCCCTTACCTATAAATTGAGGCTCATTCCAGCCGAATAAAAACAAGGAAAAATATACAATTTTCCAATCCTGTTTTAATTTCTCATTCAAGTGTTCATTATAGTTTTTAGTGCTGTTCGCCGGTAGACAGACTTTGTGCCAAGTCAAGTGTTCATTATAGTTTTTAGTACTGTTCGTCGGTAGACAGACTATTTGTTAAGTCCGATTTCCGTAATCCGTTGTATCTTGGGAAACAGTAGTCCTTCAATCCTCTGAAGCATCCAGTAAGGAGACTAAACTGTTTTAAGGAAAACGTGTTTACACGTATCTCAGATTTCAACCTTCTTTAATTTCACAAAGCTATTTCGGATATATTATTTTTTCCAATTATTTTATGCACCTTCCTTCTAACAAATTGATAGTGAGTAATCACAGAGATTGTGTTGTTTATATTTATTTTTCACTTATTCGGTGAATGTAAGGATGCTGATTTACCTCAACTAAAAAAGTAGGTGAACCGGACGGAAATAGTCAAATATTAAGGAGATGAATTTTAACAACGTTATTCCACGTTAAAGACATGGGCATTTATTAGCTGGATTATAAGATTAGAATGTTACTATCAATATACTCGTTACATAGACATTTATCTCAATAGTAGAGATATATTGACATTCTTAAATTATAAACTGGTATGAAATTTTCGAAATTCTATGCAGATAAACATTATTATCATTTTGTGAAAATTAATCCGTATGAAATTGATTAAAAATTAAGCTTTTTACAGCTCTAGCAGTCCACCAATCTCTTTAGGCTTCAGCTAATTCCCCACACCAGATTCTTCAGAAATGCCCTTAAAACTACAACGTTTTAGGGGGAATTGTAGTTTGTCGATAAGAAAGGACATCATGTAGCAACAAACTTAATACGGAGTAAAAAAAATCTTGATAAAATCTTCTATGCCTTGATATACAAGAGAATTTTGTACATGACAAGCTAAATTTTGTTAGCAGAGAAATATTATATTTGAAACATGTATTACCGTGAGATATTTTTTTTTTCTCCTTTTATTATTTTTATTATTATCTTTTATGGTGCTAGATATTATCTTGAGTTGGGTATGGATGATATTTCATAATTCATATATATATAAAGAAAATGTTAAAATGTTGCACCAACTTATTTTTTGGGTGAAAATGAGGGGCTCCCTACTGATACAAGGCTATTCAATTCCACGAATAATAATAAATGCTTGCGGTAGCTGGTTGGATACTTGTGGAACTCGTGCCATATTAATAAATCCTTCCATATGTTAACCGTATACATGCATACTAACTTCAAAACACAGCTCTCATAATTTATTATTATTAATTTGATTATATTTATTTTGTTTGAATAGATTTCTTTAATTAATAATTTATATTATAATTAATTTAGTTACTATTGATTAATTATGGTAAATAACATTATTATTATTTTAATCACATAAATTTGATTGATAATTAATTTTATTATGTTATGATTAATTTTATTATAATTTCAATTCAATCAATGTAATGCGTAAATGTTATTGTTAATTAATAATTAGTATAAATAGATTAATTGATTGATCTGTAAATGGGCATATTCTTGATTGATCTAATTCGCAATGAAAGAATAAATAGATAAATTAGTATGAACATAATCAGCTCAATTCGTATAGTTAGATAAATTAAATTTGATAAATAAAATTAAAGAGTTATATTGAACTTATTCTCTTGTTGTGAATGAGTATATTAGTACAAATATATACTAATACATGTACATGCAATATATAGAAAGGTAATTTCCATTGCGACAAAAATCTTTTACGAGTTAATAATAATAATATTTACGGATTCTCAACAGAAAAGCTGGGCTACAGTAAATATCATCTTTGAAGTATATGAATGAATTACAAAAATGAATATAATCTAACTTATATAAGTCGAGAATATTTTTTGCCCGATTTAATTTCTATTAACAATATTAATGACTTTGTATTGATACGCCAATCAGTTTAATACAAAAATTCTTCCCATAAAAGATGGTTTATGACCGATATTATTACTTGTTATGAAATTTATTTATAGGGATATATTCTAAATTTGTTACCTTTCAAAATCCTATGAATTTTGAAAAAGGAAAAAGAAAATAAGAATTACACACAAGATGTGTGGAATTCAGTAATCACATATAGGCAGAGAGAAGTAGTGTACATTTTAAATCTTAAACGAAATAAAACTCGTACTTGATTCCTTTCACTCATGTCTTTGGTGTCTGGTTACTGGACACATTTGGTCAACTTATTGTACAAAATTAGTTCATAAATCATGACACTAATTATTTTTTGTTGGTGCTTATAGAGTGACGCTTTGTGATTCTTTGGTGGATGGTGATGTGTGACACAAGTAATTTAATAATTTGAAAATATGGGCTAAAGTATGTTAGATTAAAAAAAAAGTTGTATGATGAAATAAACAAAGTACTTCCGAGCAATAAAACTTTGGTGTTTTATTTTGAACTTGTAACATTTGAAACTGCTTTCTAGGTCGCGACGTGCAACACCAGTCTTATAAGGTCTGTTTGTTTGTTTTTTTAAGTATAAGTGTACATTTTTTACATAAAAATTATTTTTACCTAGTCATGACAACAAGACGAGTATGAAACGGGTAGTTATTTCTACACTCTATCCGCTAAAATTACACAGTCCTCAAATCCGTGCCCACCCTATTAGTGTTTCTACCAAACTTGCTATGTCCTCGCCGCGTTACTCAAAATTATTTTTTATAAAATATATTTTATATATAAACGGGTCAGAATCGAAGTTAAATGGGTGAAACGGTAAATCTCATATCCTACCATAACCTTATAAAGTTCAAATAATTAAATTTCATAATAATCGAAATGAGACGAAATATTAACAATTCGGTGAAATTATCATCCTTATTTCTACGTCAATTTACGAGAATAAAATATAACATCGGAAAGCAGGTTTTATGTACTATATAAAATATGCATTCATCGTGCTCTTATGAACTTTTCAGTTTCACAAAATAAAAGAAAATTTGTAGTTCTAACATGGTGATGGACTGATGGTTATGATCATCCCATCATTATCCTCTTCAATTCTTTTCAAGACTGATAAAGTAAAAATTGTGACTCATTTCAGTAATAAAAATTCTTTCGCTTAAAATTTAGATTGGATATCAAATTTCATAAGGTGAGGCGAGGGCAAATTTAAAATTTATTGTAATGGATTTTTAATAGTATCAGAATTTACAAAACTACTACAGCAATTTGAAAAGTAAAAATAAATACGAAGGTCTCATAAATCAATTCCAAGAAAAAAAATTAATAAGTTGTTGATATGAAAAATCCCTGGTTGAATTATTGCAATGTAATTATTCTACACGTCTAAAAAAATTATTTTACATGTATTTTGTTCTCATAAAAGTGTATCACATACTTATATTATCACATGTAAAAATCATTTTTTTTAAATGATAGGGAAAATCAAAACTATAAATTCATGGAATGGCCTAAATAAGGCACGTGCTGTGCGCATGCAAATGGAGAAGTGCAAATAACCAAAAGAGCATTGAAATATATGGAATGGAATATCCCAAGTGCATATAGTATTCCATTTTGGTTTAGAAAGTCCACTCATTCAAGTAACATGTGATTTACTTGTTGAAATTATTGAAACAAACCATATTGAAGTCATATTGTTTTTTCTTGATTTTAGGTTGTAAATATAACACCCAGTGGCACAATAAACAATTTAACATTTTGTTTTTGTTTTTGTTTTTGTTTCTGTGTTCTTTTTCTTTTTCTTTTTTATATTTGCACTGTAAAAACAAGAAAAATAAACAAAAGAAAAGCCTCTCACGCATATCTTCGCAGCCATCTAACGCTACTTCTTTTCTTCTTCTTCCTCCCCTTCTTTATTTGCAATACCCTTTAAGGAGCTTCTCTGTCCTCTCTATTTTCTCACGGAAATCTTGAAGAATTTGGCTGAAAAAAAGTAGATTTCTTCATCCCCTTTTGGATTACAAGGTGAATTTCTTTCTATCTTTACTTTGAAATTCTATTGGAATTTTATGCCCATTGTATTGAGTATAACTTAAATATATTGATTCAATTGTTGAAACCGATTGAAACCCAGTATTAAATGTCTTAGATTGTAAGTGGGTTTTCACCAAAACTGTATAATTTAATTTTCAGTTGACATTTCCATCTAGTGTATCAAGTGTTTGTGTTTGATGCAATACTCTGCTAGATTATTAATTGGGTATTTTATCTTAGATGTTTATCGCGATAAACTATTAGGTTGTCGTAGATTGTATTGTTTTTCTATGACAATATCAGTTGCTGATGAATTCCTTGTGATTTATTTGAATGCACACATATATTTTCTTCCGAAAATGCACTTTGATTGTAGTCTAAATTGAGCATTTTGACGGATATAGGTGTTTGGAATATGTATTGTAAATCAATTGCTTTGATTAACCTTGTGGCTACTAGCTAGCAATCTATAGTTCTACTGCTTGTTGAATCCAGTCCAGGAGCAAAGCTTAAATTCTAGGTATTAAATGTCTTCAGCCAGATTTTCTTTCAATTGTACGATTCTGAATGCGGTCTATAATGAGAGCAATGATATTAAAGACACTAGGTGGACCCAGACAATGGAAACGCCAACCGCCTAGACATGGTTTAGATGGAGTTGAACGTCATTTGTCAGAGCTACGTGGAGATTAAACGACCCTGGGTTTAGTTGGAGTTGGACATAATTAGTCAGAGCTAGGTGGTGATTAACAGACCTATGCGTTGGGCGGTAGAGAGCCTAGCAGGTAACTCCTTCAAAAAAATGATATATTAAATAAATTGCCAAATTTTGACAAACCAGCAAACTATTGATTTCTTCAACTAATATTATCTACTTGCAAGGCCTCTGTTTTTTTCCCCTCTTTCAAGTAGTTTCTCATGTGTAAAGTAATTTGAGAGAAATTAATGGTGTTGTTTTGTCAAGACCTGCCAATTTATTCAGGATATCATGTTTTTTAGTTCCTGCTGAACTAGTTTAGCATACAACGCATTGTTGAGTTGAGTCATATGGCTGGTGAATTTCTTTTAATTTAGATTGTGCAATCAACATTCTATGTAATGTTTGATGAATGATACTCCATGAAGGGGTTAGTATTGATTATTGGACACTCCAACTACTTATAGAGGACTTAAAATTCGTGACAAACTTCCTGACCTGTTTTCTTGTAGACAACTCCCTCCTTTTTTCTCTACAATCCTAACCCAAAGAAATGCCTGATAGAAGAATTGGATATGATTACTGCACGTCATATATTTGTGATATAAAAACTCAAAGAGTGATTCTGGCTAAAGTGTGAAACTTGCCTTTGGACTCTAATTCTCTTGCCTTTCGAAGGTTTTCCACCCGTACTTGCTATCTGGTGTAATATTGATTAGTGTTCTTAATTTTTGAAGCAAGTTTGCTCTAGTTATTAAAGCCTATCCAAGTAGCAAATAGTTTCTGGAATCAGATTGTATCCTAGAGATTTCTCTACGTGTTTTTTTTCTTTCTCCCCCTCCTTTCTTCTCTTTCTTTCTGGACATAACTACTTTCTCCCAAACCATTTTCACCAGGGAATCAGAAGACAAAATAAAATTCTCGCTCCTTCTCTGGCTCATCTTGCTCATCTCCCTTTAATAAATTTAATTAAGATTGGTTCTTCCATCGTTCATCTCTTGTGTTTGTTTTTCATTTCTCTTTCTTTATAGATGTCTTGTTTTAAGACTTTCTCTTTTCTGGTTATTCTTTTTTTGAAAACTTCTTTATCTAACAGATGCTCTTATCTTGTGAGGAGAACCCATACATTATATACATGCACAGACAAGTATCTCCAGTTTTCCCCACGGAGTTGGGGAAGAATGGGATTTTTTTCACAGATGGGAATATTTTGGTTTGTGTATTCATAATGCTACCATGAGCGCTTTAGGGCATTCTCGTGAATTATGGCCAATACCTGGTATCAATCTGAACAAAACATTAACCTATTCGATTGACTAATATTTACGTTGCATTGGACTTATGCTTAACTTGAGGTTTCCAATCATAAACGGTGGCTGTGTCTCATGAAATCCTTGTTGATATTTTCATATACAATGACTACGCTGATATGAAATTTTGGTTACATATATTTTCAAGCTCAACTTGTTTCATATGGTGTAAAATGTCAATCAGCTCCCCATTGAACCATTTAGGTGCCGATTGATGTGTTATTCTTTAAAGTTCTTGTTGGTTTCTCTTCAAGGTTTGACATCTCATTCATAGCATTGTTATGCTTTTTCTGTAAGCCTGTATAGTGAATTAGCAATTACTCATCTCTTACCTTTCTTGTATTTTATAGCTTATCTCTGGTATTCTTGA
This sequence comes from Centella asiatica, assembly GCA_014636745.2. Taxonomy (NCBI): domain Eukaryota; kingdom Viridiplantae; phylum Streptophyta; class Magnoliopsida; order Apiales; family Apiaceae; genus Centella; species Centella asiatica. Next base: position 5,453,152 of record CM025786.1, on the reverse strand, counting down.
TATTGTAGACTTCAAAGTCACCTGAATCCATTCCCCATCGTACAAATTTTTGATAATTTCAGAGATTTGAGACCAACTTATAAGTTAGAACCCCGCTAACAAGGGACTTCGAGTTGGAAGAAGTGTATATAATATCAACTTAATAAACCATTTACTCTTTTCTAAATAATCCTTTTTTACCGTTAGGGATCAAGGATTTTTTGAAAATGACATGCACTATATTGTGAATATAAGATTTTTGTTTGAAGAGAAACAAATGGTCCATACTGATATAAACACAATATGATCACCACAGTGCCAAGTATTTCTTTTCTTTGTTTAGTATTACTATTTTTTTTTTCTCTAGTTCTGTTTCTATATTTTATGCCATCACGTGGGATGTGTTTTCAGCTTAGCTCAACTAATCTGGGATAAAGTCATGTTGTGTTAAATTCATGTAACTTGTAAGAATTGTTTTCTGTTAGATACAGTTAGTGGGATATTTTAAAATATTACTATCCTCCATTCCAAAATTAGAGATACATTTTGGCTTTTGAGTCAAACAACGGCATATTGAACTTCAAACTTAATGTTAATTTAGTTGATATAATTCTTATAATCTTATTGTTTATAACAAAAACCTTTGATCATAATATAATTTGCATTCAAACCTTTCATTAATTTTATTAATTTTAAAGACGCACTGTCTTTCTTTTTCTCGTCCAGCACTCTGAACAACTCAAGACAGGATGCAATCAACAATTATTGTTTTGAGCTCATTTTTTCTCCCCCGAGCTATTTTTATAACTTTTCTTCTGGTGGGGTTGGGGGGAGAATGATAGTGGTTTTTGTCATTAAACAAGTCCTCTATTTTTCCCATTTGATTTATAGTTTATTGTTACACAGAACTAGCATTTTGGAATGTTGGAAGTGCTTCCTATGACCACAGTTCCCAACACGTATCAATTGTTTTGAGTCTTTTGTATTGTACGAGAGTATGTTTGAAACTTATATTCATCACATACTTCTACTGTTTTTTGAATAAAAATTTGAGGATTGAGAACTTTTGCAATCTGTATACACCAATCTTATAGCTGACCCCAACCAGATTGGTTAAAGGCATTGTTGATGTTGACATACACCAATCATCTTGATTACCTTTTTAATGGTTTAGATCATTTTCTTAACAGTGATTTGAAGACTGGCTCTAGCAACAAACTTGATACACTATTCAACAGAACTCTATCGAAGCGGATGATATACTGAACATTATGTCTGGACTAATTGAAGGCCTCCCTGATGCTGTTGCTCTAAGGTGTCTTGCACGTGTTCCCTTCTACCTTCATCCCAAGTTGGAACTTGTTTCTCGTTCTTGGAGAGCTGTCGTTCACAGTGCAGAACTATTTAAAGCTCGAAAAGAGGTGAACTCAACGGAGGAACTTCTGTGTGTGTGCGCCTACGATCCTGAGAACCTATGGCAGCTTTATGATCCCCTCCGAGACCTCTGGATCACCCTCCCTGTTCTTCCCTCACAAGTCCGGCATCTTGCTTATTTTGGTGCTGTCTCCACAGCAGGGAAGCTGTTTGTTCTAGGAGGTGGAAGTGATGCTGTTGATCCTTTAACAGGTGACCAAGATGGAAGATTCGCAACCAGTGATGTCTGGTCTTACAATCCTGTCACCAGACGGTGGGCCCTCTGTGCCTCAATGATTGTGCCTCGTGCCATGTTTGCATGCTGTGTACTGGATGGAAAGATAGTTGTAGCTGGTGGTTTTACTAGCTGCAGGAAATCGATCTCTCAAGCAGAAATTTACGATCCTGAAAAGGATGTATGGGTTTCAATACCTGACCTCCAGCACACGCACAACACTCCTTGCTCAGGAGTGGTTATAGATGGAAAGATGCATGTCCTGCACAAGGGATTGACGACTCTGCAGATATATGATAGTGCAAAACAATGTTGGACTGTTTATGACTATTTATGGCCCCATGGTCCAATGACAGTGGTTCAAGGCTCAGTATACTTCATGAGTCATGGGCTCATATACAAGCAAGAGAGAGAAGAAAAGAAGGTGGTAGTTTCAGCGTCGGAATTCCGAAGGAGAATCGGATTTGCAATGATAGGCTTACAGGATGATTTATATATCATTGGCGGAGTAATTGGACCAGAACGATGGAACTGGGATATTAAGATGGTCTCTGATGTTGATGTTTTGACGCTCGGATGTGAAAGACCAGTTTGGCGACAAGTTACTCCTATGACCCGATGCAGAGGAACCATTTTCGGCTGTACCCTGCTGAGAATATAGGATTTCTTCTCTCGGGGTGGTGGCGATGGGTTGGTTGTGTTTCCCTCTTTCTAACTCTTGTTTTCAAAAACTGACTTTTTAGGAAGTACGAAGGAATGAGCTTTTGATGTTTCCTTTTGCTTGTAATGTTTTATTCGTAATGTTCCGTGAGGAACTTTGTAAAAGTCTGTCTTCTTTAGTGCAAGAAATATCAAATGATTTGCACCCAAAATATATATGTACTATCTATATTGAAAGATGCTTCCTTTTTTAAGTTAATTTATGTACTTGAAGATAAATGGGTTTGTTTCTGTAATTTTTTTTACTCGTTTTGTTGGAGATGCTTGTTCATATATGCGTAGATCTTCTGACAAGTTAAATTCTTGTTGGTTTCTGCAAGGGCATTTTGCTCGACATCATAATATCAATATTATATTGATGAGAAACAAATATGGAACTCTTAGGTTCTATTGTACCTCAATCGACATTGTAGCTCCACTGACGCTCTACATCTCGGGAAAAAGAAATCTTGCAATTGGACATCAAGTGGTAAATATATGTTGACCGAAACAAGCTTACTAATTTTTAAGAATCACTAAATCTACTTGTATAGTTAAATTCATATTCATTCTTACGAATAATATAAATAATAATAAATTTTATTATTACGATCTATTAAAAGTTGTCTCTTCTCAAATTAGACTGTTATATTTATTTAAATAAAAAATCATATTTACAAATATTCATGCAAATAAATATAAATTTAATTGTATACATAAATAAATCTCATTACAACTTTTGTTCCACAAAAATTTGTTGGCTTATTAAGTGCCTTTTCTTTTACTATTTATTTACCTCCTTAATAGAAAGGTCTTATAACATTAAAGTGTTTTTTTATATACAAAATAGGCTACCAACTAAAACTAACACTCACACGTATACCGATAATAATGGTAGTCAACAAATCTTGTACCCTAAACCTTTTTAATTTTCGAAAACCTTTTTAATTTTCGAAAGAGTTAATCACATGACAATAGACACATGTTAAGTCAATAACATTAAAGTATTAAACAATATCCGATCATAAACAATTTTCAAAACGATACCAAGATTAACCAATTTTTTTAAAAAAAGGAGACTACAATCTTAAAACTTATACTCTAATTCACACGAACATCACAACCACTTGTGGTGCTACTTTTTATGGCAAAGTTCTTTTCTTTCTACATTATATTTTATTTTTAACTTTATCTATGAAACATTAGGAAAATCAAAGGTGGGCTAAAATTATAGCCCATTAGAAAAAAGAGGCTTCCTCAAAGATATCTTCTATGGGCCTCCAACGAAAAACGAAAAACCCAAACTAGAAAAACGTTGTAAATAAACAATGGAGGGAAGATAGAGCAGAAGGTGATAAACCGCTTAAGAACCCTAGACGAAGCTTTGAGGTGGTCCAAACAACGGAGGAGCTCGCCATGGAAGACGGCGAGCAGCACAGAGAAGTAGACGTAGCTCCGGCGTTGATCTCCGTCCACCCTGCTCAACATTCCGTTGCTGTTGCTGTCGGCTTGGACCTCCGTGTGTTCAATCTCCGGTAAGTTAGCGGACTCTCTTTGATTTTCTTAAATTTACGCTAATTTGATTGCTCAAGTCGGGCGTTGAATCTCATGTGGAATGTTGCTTTCTGAAGTCCGATTCTTTGCACTTTAGTCCCTGAGACAGCACAGGGAAAGGAAATTTTTGAATCTGTTGTGAATTGATTGATCAACATGTATTATGCAATCTCTGTGTTTCCATTTCTTCTTATTTGTTATATTCAAAGACAGTTAAAGATTCAGAAACAAGTCAATGCTTAGATGTCAGTAATGTAAACTTTTGAGCATTTATAATTTGGATAACTTTTAGCTTTATTTTAAGACCCTATATTAGTTATTGCACTATTTTTTATCAGATTGAGATACCAACTTTCCTTTCGGAGACCTTCAAAACATAAAGGTTGGGTTATAGAAGTAATGGCTAACATCTCTGCTTAAGAATTTTTTGCAAAGCTATATAGCATGCATTTTATCTTCACGAGGTAGTAGAATTGACCCTATAATATTTCTAAATTTCCCTCAAGTGTTTTGTTGAAGATAAAATGTGGCTTGATTAGCACAAGGATATTATGCTTTTATTATATATTTGGTGTGGTTCCAGGGTGAGTTCAAAAAAGAAAATTAATTATATATTTTCTGTGATTTCAGAGAAAACAAAGCAGAAATTACGTGATACACTTTGGTGTATATATTAATATGTTTGAGCATGCTTTGGCCGCAAATACTGTGGACTTGTGGTAGACTAATGAAAAGGTTTCATTATAATTGTCTTTCCAGAGAAGGTTGTCCTGTTTCATTGGTGGATGCTTCTGGTGGACCGCTTCATAAGGATTCTGTTAGAGCAATTTGCTATGGTGCAAAGGGAAAGCTCTTTGTATCTGCAGGTGACGACAAACTTGTGAAGATTTGGAGTACAGAATCATGGCAGTGCATCTATACAGTGTATATTATCATCTTTCCACTGCCTTCATATTTATATATATACTTTAGCTTGGTTGAATAACATAAGGTATTCCACTTGGCACTTGTGTGTAGCCATAGTAGTGAATGACCTTTCAACAACTGTTATGGGTTATTAGAAACAGCACATGATTGGAAAAATTAACTCTTAGGGCGTGTAGCTACTTCAGTTCAGTTACTCTATCTTCTACTCAAGCATCAATTTGTATGACTACTGGTTACTAGAACACTCGTGCATTACCATAATTTAGTATAATGAAGTTGCTTTCATTTCCTTACATATGTAGATAGCCAATCTTTTGGAGTACATCGTATATCAGATGTGTTTCAATTATATAATAGGCTAATAGCTACATATGATGTCCTCAATAACCAGTATTTAAATGAATTATTCGTAACACTGAACGGTCACTGAAATTGTAACAGATCATCCGAAAAAAGAGTGAGTGCAGTTGCAATAAGCAACGATGGTCAATATATTAGTTTTGCTGACAAATTTGGAGTTGTTTGGATTGTGAAACTGGAAGATGAGAAATCAGATATGGTTGACAAGAAAGCAGTGCCTATTCTTGCCCACTACTGTAGCATCATCACTAGTCTGGTATGTGATGCATCATACTCGGTGTTTTTAACACTAGTCTTAAGATATATGGGCCTGTCTCTATTTAAGGTGTTTATATAAAATCTTGATTATTTCCTTCATCTTCTGTTTAGCAACAAATAGATGGTCTTTAATTACGCATTTTCTCACAAGAAGCTTCTGTAATTTGAGTTAATTGAGATTGCCACCACAGAGAGTGGTCCAATCCATGGATCTTGGCTGGCTTGCTTATTAAGTTCAACTCTGTCTTTTTGCATTGACATTAGAATTGTTGCTCAAATACATTCTGTTTCTTTCACAAATATCAGCAATAATTCTATTTACAGGTATCTTCGCACAGTCGCAGTAATATATAGCACTAATGTATCTGATATATTGCAGGATTTTTCACCAGATGATCAATTTATTGTCAGTGCTGATCGAGATTTTAAAATTCGTGTAATTACCCTCTTCTAATTGCTGAGACTATAGATTCCTCAACCTAATACTAGCATGTTTTTTGATATTTTCCTCTTTCGTCTATATTAATAGGTTACTGCCTTTCCCAAGAAGCTGTTAGATGGAGCTCATGAGATACAAAGTTTTTGTCTTGGACATACTGAGTGAGTTGCTTGCAACATGCTGTACATCTTCCTCTGTTAAAGCATGAAAAAAAAAGTTACACTTCAGAGTTTGAGTTCAAGCTAAATTTAATGTCACAACTTGCTTGCTCACATTTTTTATGTTGCATTTCACCCAATGTAACCTAGAACATGTCATAAATCATTATGGAGTCATTGACACAATGCTGAAAGTTTCTATGCAATATTGCAATAATTATTGTGCTAGCCTGATTAGGATAGGTTCCCAATGTGTTCAGTTTCCGTGGTTCTTTGACTAGTTACACTATTTTTTATCAACCCATTGGCAGGTTCGTCTCTTGCTTTACCTTTGTTTTCAATCAGGAATTTCCACAGGGATTCCTTGTGTCAGGAGGTGGTGATTCAACAGTAAGTATACTACAGAATATAGAAAATTGCTCGTCTTAAATAGCCAAACTTAGCATTTGTGTCATTTTTTCTATGCAGGTTCGCTTATGGGATTTTGTATCTGGATCTCCTCTTGGTACCTGTGAAGTTGGAGCAGAGGTAGTAGTATTACTCTGATTCCAGAAGTTTTTCGTGTTTACCCTGAACTGTTTTTTTCTGTTATCAGTTATAATAACAGAATTCCCTCTTAGCATTGCGTAAGTAGCATGTATGGTGGTGATCAAAGCTACTAAGCTTTTCTTGAAATCCTATTTGTGTTATTTTAATTTTGTACTTCATGATTTTGAATTCCATTGGCTTCCTGAAGGCAGGACTTGTACAGTCCAATGAGAGTGAAGAGGACATTCTCCCTGCAATTACTGATCTGTGTTCCTCCCTTGATGGTTCCTCTGTTGCAGTGGCCATTCAGAGGTATTTCTCTTGTCAACTCTGACCCTTGAGACCTCTTTGCAGGGTTGGTTTGTTCCACTGCAATGGATTGTCTAACTTTAATCCCTCTACATTTCTTGTAGCTTACCTGGAATAGTGCTGTTGAGTTGCAACCTTTCTGCAAAAACTCTCTTTGTTGCCAGAGTAAGTAATTCATTGGTTAAATTTCAACGAGGAAATATATGCAAACTATTAAACTGAAATTCTCTCACCAATTTGTCTTTACCCTTTCTTTTTCTCCAGGTATCACCTGACAAAGGTTCTGTGTGTTTCGGTTTAAATTTTAGATATTTTAGATATTTGAAATATAAATTACACCGTCAAAGTCTTAAATATCTAGAACTTAAAACTTAAGATGAAACAAACGGGCTTAAAACCATATTATGATTCTCACTTGTACTTCTCTGTCTCAATGCCCTTTCGACTTGGAAAAACAGAGTATGTTTTTTTTAAGAACTTATTTATTGCACCAACTTCACTTGTGCTTTCAACTCCTGAACTAGTGCTTTCACATCAAGTTGCACTTATTCTGTTTTGCACACCTTACCCGCAATTTTCAATTATTCTTTTCCGTAATAATATGTTTTAACTTTTCTTGCAGGTAATTACTATTGCTGGGGAATCCTTCATTCCCACAAGTCTGGGAACTAGTTCCACATCCGAATTATTATGGATGGTCATGGGTGTCTCAAACTTGAGTGGTTCTCATTCTCCATCGCTTGTCCGAGTAAGGGCAATATCTGGTTTCAGTAAAAATAATCCAGCATCCATCGAGCATGAAGCGATCGTTTTAGCAGATACTGAAATCCCTGGGGGAGAACAACTGCTTCAGAAGTTGCAGGGAAATCTATCAATTGAAAAAGAGGTGTTCGCAACAGCTGCTGAAGCTGTAAAAACTGCAATGCACAATCTATTAATAAAGAAACAGTATTCTGAGGAGAAAAGAGAGTTCAGGAAAAGAGGCAGAAATGATAAGAAAAAGAAACTGTAGAAAGTTTTTATATTAATAGCATCTGTTTTGTATAATATCCAGATATTTTCTCCTTTTTTACCCCTTCCCCCATTTGTGCTTTCCCCCCTTTTTCAGATTTAGTAACTTTTTTTTTAAGTAAAGCACCAGTTGGTAGGAAGAAGCTGATTCAAATTGCGCAGTCATTCTCTGACCATATTGTAATTGTGAGAATAGTTAGCTCTGTGCTGTAGGCATTAAGAAAAGTAAGGTGCAAATTGTAATATCATGCTATATTTTTTTCTTCTTTTTGGTCCTTCACCTTTTTAAGTGATTTGTAAAAAGTTTTTTTTTTCTCTTTTTTGATGTCAATGAAAACAAAATCAAAGTAAAAAAAGAAAAGTTTTTGTTCTATATTTATGTGTTGATCACGTGGTGTGAGCATTATTCTGTTGTATCTTTTGTTAGAAAAAGTATTTGTAAAAATAAAAAATTATGACGCTGTCGTGGTATTTTGGTCATATTCAAATAATCATCGCTCAAGATTAAAATTCTCAAATAAAATAATATTATTGATCGGTTAGGATAAAAGACAAACATTTTATTTTGTTAAATAAACCCTCGACATGAGCTTGAGCATTTACCCAATGATTAAAAGTTTAGTCCTCAATTAAGAGGTTGAAGGTTTAACTCTTCCTACTCCATTTGTAGTTCTTAATAGTACCAAAAAATAAAATAAACCCTCGATATATAAGATATATAAAAGCTATCATAAGGGGTGGATATATGATATATCTAGATTACTTTCCAATTTTCATAAAAATCCTCCTACTAATATCACTCACATGATCACATCAATACTCTGCTTTAGAATCATTTTTTGTCTCCATTTAATTTGCAATATCGCTATCTTCTATTTATCATTGGGTCCATTAAATTGAAAAGCAGTGGCAGGTCCCAATTACCTATTCTTTTGTCTATGAAACTTCATTATAATTCATTATAATATGCTAGTATAAACTATACAACATTGCTTTCACTAGTCAAAAATATATGGGTTTATCTAGTGGGAATACTGAGATATCTCATTATTATTTATCCCCCAAAACTTTGTTTGGAAACCTTTTTTCTCTTTTTTATTTTCAAACAGCATTCGAAAATTTTCAGAAATATCTTTTTGAAAAAATTAAATAAATATAAAATATTTTTTTGTGACACATAAAGTATCATTAACTACCCTAAACAGTAATGGCTACCGAGCCCACAAGTGATTATCAGCATGACTTGTACCCACCCTAGTCTTTCGCCTGCTTCTAAGTCCCTACTATATGTCAATGTTTTCCCCACAGCTATTAGATAAGGCTATGGATAAACTCAAAAATGGGACCAAATGTAGGGATTGCAAAATAATAAAAAATTTAACTTGAGTCGGAAACAAATGAATAATTAAATCGGAATAAATCGACCCACGATTTGGTTAATATCTTAGATAATCGAAAATAAATTGCAATTATTAACCTTGTAAAAATTATATATGTATAATTGATACAAGTGAATGTGTAGGAAAAAACTGGCTTAAAATTTCTCTATTCATTCCTTCGTTTGTTTCTACGGTGGTTCAAGAACACACTCATTCACCACGCGGCTTAACCCCAAGCACCTTCGAGGTAACAATAATAGAGTGAATCCACAAACTGTTAAAACACGTTCACTCAATCGTTACTCGGTCAAAATGAGATGCATCTCTCTTGATTTTCTTCTTTCTTAACTTCGAAACAAAAATTACAGAATCATTAACCGTGGAAAAATAATAATGATTTTGATCATGCACACCTCTAATTGTCTGGGACTTTTAGAAATGTATCTGGGAATTTATCTTTTCATTTGTTACCGACTTTTTACTACTCTTTAATTTGGTGTACTACTTATCTTCTGTTGCTACCCTTTTCTACTGAAAAAATATGACTACTTTCCAACTCTAGAAGCCAAAAGCCCAAAATGAATTTAAGCTTATAAACTAAAAAAGTAGATCCAAAGAGTTTATTAGTCATCGATGCGTTTGAAAATAAATTAAATAACTGGAATTCAGAGATGTTCGACCTTGCAAGCTTTGAATTATTGTTCGACAATTATATTAATTGAACTGACGCTCGAAAAGGAAATGAATAAAGTTTTGCAAAAACATGGAATATAAATTATGCTTTTATTCCGCTGAAAAACCCAACTTCGTTGTGTTTAAAGTGCACTTATCTTTTATATTTTGAAAAGGAATAGGAAATTGATATAACACAAGAATAATTGCAAAGAAAAAATATATGCATAGCCGTACCAAGTTTACAAAAATAATATTTGTGTTCTCGGATTTAGGTGGATTCTACAATATTTTCATCAAATCAATATTTGTCTTTTTCTTGATGGTATAGTTCACATCGCAATATAATATAATTTTCTTTTGTAAAATACATGACGTTTAATTTTAAATAAACTTAATATATATTAAATATTTTATTTTTTCAAACTAAAAATTATAAATTAAAGTATTTCAAATGAAGATTAATATGATATAAAAAATAAAAATTAATATGTATTAAATTTTATCTAAAATTATGTGAAAAAGAAAAATCCAAAGTTAAACATTTTGGAAAGAAGGTAATCTATTTTAAGCATCATTTTTTATTACAAAGTAATTTTAAGAAAAATTATAGCATAAGAGAGAACCCATATGGTAAGTGGTGGCAAATTGTTTTTCACTTTTGACTAAATACAAGACAAGACCAGAAAAGGACTAAGGGCCCAAATAGGAAAAAGAGCATTAAGCACTCATAAGAGCATTTGCAAAGTGGTGTGGCATGAGAGATTAAGTTACAGCTAGGATGGATTAATGACGGAACGACCGTGCTTGCAATCTTGATAACTTTAAACAACCAATAACGAAATGCCATTCAAGTTTAATTTTTTCCCTATTTATCCATAACTTCAAAAATATAAAGCTAAAAATAATTTAATTAACAAAATAATTAAAATATATTTATTAATGTTAATGAGAGATATTTATATAATAAGAAGTTGGAAGAAGGAAAAATAATATTAAAAAAAAATGAGTTGGAAGAAGGAAAAAAAACTGATATGAACGGTTGCGAACATTTGGAAAAAATTGTGTATGCGGATGCTCTAAGGTTCGATTATTTCCATATTCTGACAATGCCAAGCTCAGAAAAGTTTATGTAGGCCTCAATAAAGTTGTTAATTGAACTTTGTACTGGAGTTTCAGTAGGCCCATTTTCTCTACTTTTGACCCTTTGCTATAATCGCAATGGGAAATTCTGGCTGTATTTATAAATTATAATTATATTTTTAATTAAATTAATTTGATTATATTCACATCACATATTAATTGTATAATGGTTCTCCTTTTCTTTCGGAACCTGTGTAATGTTCTCTCAATATATATAGATGCAACAGTTGATTATGTCTTGAAATTATGCTGATGAACAAAAATTATTATTATTAATATAAGGAGCTGTTGTGATTTTCTTTTTTTCTTCTTTTTTTTTTTTTTTTTGTTCTACAAGGTAAGGATACATAAGAGTTATTATTTCTTTTTGTACATTAGATTGTAGACCTAATTTATAGTTGTAGGCATGTTTTTATTATGCTAATTTATTTGCTTTTTGAGCATTCTCCGTTTTAAAAGTAAATAAAGAAGAACTTCAAAACCAAAATACTTGTTTTTTTCCTAGAAAAACTAAAATATTTTTTTAAACATGCAAAAACTAAAGTACCAAACCGAAAGCACAAGCAAACTTTGATAAAGACATGCCATATTTACTCAATATAATTTAAGGAATTAGAAAATCCAAATAATCTCACTCTTATAACTTTGGCTATTATAAGTATAAGAGATGTATGTATTATCGACATACATTTTAGTTATCCATACGTAACAGTAGGTATAAATCCATTTAACCTTCCATTATCAAGAACCTAAAATACCAAAATTTTAATCAAACCTAATGTTTGACCACAAGTTAAACTACACCTTTTTTTAGCTAAATTTTTTATTTCAAATGAAATTAATGCATTTCGAATCTTTATTAAACACGCCACATCCTTATCCGGTAACGTAACAAGTTAAAGCCAGCTGTTTTGCTACTATTATTCAATCATTTGAAATCTGCATATCTTGACCAAAAAATATAAATATAAATAAATAAATATAAAGCTGATCTGCAATCCTAGCCTAATCACTCAATCTTTAATAAGAAAATAAATAATCTACGAATTTATAATATTAACACACGTATCATTAGCATTTTATTTCTCTGATTGTAACTAATTTTTCATTTACTTGAAAACATTTAATGCTAGCTATTGCAAAGGATATATCGAGGTATGAACTTTCTCACCTCCAAACTCAATACGTATTTGACATTTTTAGTCAAATTACATATAATTTTTAAAATTTTTTTTTGGTCATATTATAATCTTGTCAATCCTGTCTTGATAAATAATCTATAAATATTATTATAACATTATTTAAAAGTCTGAATTGAGGGAGCCTTCCCATAATATAAACTTTTGCTTCCATAAAAAATGAAATAAATACAAAAAACCTACGGACTATATTGCTTCCAGAAAAGAAAAAAAAAACTACAAAGTATATTGCTTCCGGAAAAAAGAAAGAGTGGTATAAAATAATAGATCCTCCTTTGAACGACTATATAAAATAATTTTCAAATATAACCACAATAAATGTATAAAATTTATGCATATTTATTTGTTTACAAATTAGCGTCTATAATACCATTCAATGTCATTTAAAATTTAATTCCATGCATTGTTAAACAATTAAATACAAACAAATTTATATGATACTAAAGATAACATTATGCACAATTCAAATATATACAAATAAATAATTTTTTATTTAAATATGACTGAAATCGTTAATTACAAATAACTTTATTCAAATAATTCAAAATACACGTTCACTTTTGACAATAAGTGTTTCTCTTTTTGCATGTTTTAGGTGAAGTTTTTGATTCAATATTCATTTGAACTCTTTGAAACAGATTATTACATACAAAAGGAATACTATAAGGTGTATATTTGTATTATATTTAAGTCCCAAGCTTAATTGGTTTGATAAACAATTCCAACATATTATAATGTGATTTAATCGTCAAGTACATAGTTTTTGTTTATTTATTTAGTAAACATCTCTGTACAGAGAGTTAGACCAATACAAGTTAAGTTGAGGAAACGACAAAATATTTCAAGTTCGCTAATTTGGTTTGACAAATATCAATAGTGACTTGAAAGTTGAAACAATATTTTGGTAGTGTATTGTTCACAGTAGTGGTAGACAACTAGGAAGAAATGCAATATTTGATACAGAAAAAATTGTTCCCAAAAAAAAAAAAATACACAAGATATTTAATTTTCAATGATTGTATTGATCCCACCTATTATTTTTGGATTCATTCATGTACATTTTTCCCCAAAAAAAACAGATAATCACATGTAATTGTTTGAAATTTTAAATAATCTGATTATCTATTGTATACCGTTGATTGCTTTATAAGTTAATAAATTACAAATATTGTTGTTACTTTTTAAAGAGATTTATGACATGTTTTCATAACTTTAAATTTTATATAATTTTTTTAAAAAAACCTAGGCTCTCTCAAATCCGTTGTCGAATATATCTAACAACAATATATGAAAGATGAGTTGTAAAAAATAATATATATAACCACAAGTTGTAAAGTAAAAAATAATAACCACAAGTATCGTTATTTTATATGAAAGATGGCAATCTACAAGCTTTTAAAAATTATATATGCGACTATTTACCGGATTTTGTCCTATATGTGGTTATTTAAAATTTCAACTAGAGCACATGTGAATGTGTGATCATTTGTAGTTAACCTAATTTATGGTTTTTTGTTTTTTGGCTACACATAATTTATCTTTAAAAACTCCAAATTAAAATTATTTTAAGTATATACGTTTTGATATTTTGAAGTTAAACAATGAAAAATTAAATTTTAATTAATAGCAATATACTTATTATAATTTTATAATTTATGACAAAATTTTTGTATTAAATAGTGTACATTTAGAACTTTCATCGATTACATTAATTTTAAGATTTAATATTTCGTTGTTTGACTTTAAAATGTCAAAACGTATCTCTAATTCTGGAACTGATGAAATAATCTTCCATTCAAAATAAATAGCAAACACAAATCCAAGAATTTTTTGATAATTCTAGTCATTACAAGTGTAGTATCCAAAGGAACCTAAGGGAGAGGGATATCTCATCTTCTGTTCTCCATTTTGCATGATGCTTGTCATAACTCGATCCAACGACATCTACATTAATAAAAGCAAACTAATATCATGTGCACCAGATTAAATCCACAAAATCCTTAAATAATGTATACTCCATAAAACATCAATTTTCTTTTATATAGCGTAAAAGTTTATAATTAGAAAAAATAACAGGTGATAAGTAACACTTGCACATTGCTTATTCAAAAAGATTATCGACTACAAAATTCGAACCCAAAATTCAAATTAAACATTTTTGCTACTTCTACATGAAATCATTTATTTACACTAATTCGATAGAATAGATAAGTAAATGGACAATAAATTAAAACTCCTTATCCAATTAATGTAATATGTAATCCATAAATTTGGATCAACAACTTGGCGCTTATATAAACGACATTACTCTTTTCATTCATTAGAATAATAAGTGCGAGAAGAACTTCATTTAAGTGCATGCTTGTGTGCCTTGCTTTTCCCAAACACAAATATACAAATCTCATTTAATTCATTAATCTTGATCATGATTCTCCTCAAGGCTCAAACACTTTCCTCTTCTTCTTCTCCTTCTTGAAAACCCCTCCAAAAGATCATTTCTTTATTTTCAAGCTGTTAGCTATGGTGATTTTTAATCTGAGAAGAACAAGAAGCTAATTCATTTTGATTTATCAGTAGATATAGAACTCATATGGCTGGGTTTTTTTAATATATGATTATGATTCTATTGCTTGCAAGTGGGATTTCAAGACAAATTCTCCTTGTTTTTGTTGATCCAACAAATCCAAAAAAACTTGAGTAGGACGAGCTAAAGTAGGGAGATTTTATTTTATTTTTTTTGTGTGGTTTTTCTATTTGTAGTTTTCAAGTGTTCAGGGATGGAGGCTACAGAGATTGAACTAAAAACTCTCTTTTTTCTTTCTCCATTTTTGATTTCTGGCAAATCCACTGTTTTGCTAAAGAATTGATCTTTTTCCTCTCTTTGTTGTCACTATTAGTGTGTGTGTTTGTGTGGGCTTGCCTTTTGGCTTGTGTACAAGGTGCTGCAATTCAGTGAAGTTTTCTGATTAACAAACACATTATTCAGGTCAGATCTCAAGAATCGAACACTTCTTTAGTTCTCGTATATCCTTGTGAAAATCTTACTTACTATATATAACACTATGTTCTGTTTTTGCAGTCAAATTTTTGTACATTTTTGGCAGATATTGTTGTGATATTGAGTTAGTAATGCTGAGGATTAGACCAAGAACTGTCACAAACAAACAACCTCTAATGGCTGATCACAACTCTCTTCAATCTCCAAGAACAAATCAAACTACACCCATTTCTTCTTTCTTTGGATCTCCAAGGTTTTTCAAGAAGGCCAACACTACTAATTCTGAAACTTTGATCAGCCCAACTTCCATTCTTGACGACAGCAAAATCTTCAATTTTGGCAACCCATTTGGCTATTTTGATCAAAACATGAACAAATCTCCAAAAATTAAAAACAAACACTTTCTTGAGAAACTAGACAGTAAAAGAATAGGACTTGCTTTTATTGACTCACTAAATGATGAGAAAAGTCCTCAAACTTCCAACTTCACCACCAAACCAGATATCAACAAAAGTGTTGTTTTTGGATCAAAATTAAAAATCCAAATCCCCAATTTTGCACCATCTTCAACTTCTCCAAACCGGTCACCAAAATCTCCAGCTGATTTCGGAATTAAAACCCGAAATTTACAATTTTCTGGTGATTCATCCCCACTTGGGATTTTGAGTTCTGGGGTTGAAACAGATAATTCTCCTAATATTTCCACTGGGGGTTTGTCTTTGAGTGAGATGGAGCTTTCTGAGGAGTATACATGTGTTATCTCTCATGGCCCTAATCCGAAAACAACTCGAATTTACGACAACTGCATTGTTGAGAGTTGTGGTGGTGGTGTTGAATTTTCTGAATTGAAAAATGAGTATGATTTGAGGAGCTCACCATCTCCAAGCTTTCTCAGTTTTTGTCACACTTGCAAGAAGAATATTGGAGAAGGGAAAGACATTTACATGTACAGGTTAGTAGAAATTTATTATTTTTGTTTAATATGTCTGTTAAATGAAGCAAGATTTTGGAATGCTACTACTTACAAAGAAGAAGTTGCAAGTTTTGTAGAGATTGAATAATATTCACTTTGTGTAATTAGGATTAGAAATGTTTAGTATTCCTGAAGAATTTCAAGAAATTGCAATCTTATGAGTTTCATGGGCATTTCAGTATTGCCACTTTACATTCCTATTAGTTTTTTTTTCTCTCTTTTTCAGAGAGAAAGTGCAGTGGAGTTGTTATTGAAGTTTGATGCAATTTTTTTATTTTTTTTTTTTGTTTGTTTGCAGGGGTGAGAAAGCATTTTGCAGTGATGAGTGTCGCTGTGAAGAAATGCTCTTAGATGGAATTTTGGAGTTCAGAAACTGATCATGGCTTTTACTTTTAGGACATAGTTCTTGATTCATCTGCTTCTCTTCCCAATTGCAGAACCAACGTCCCCCCCCCCCACCCCACCCCCCTCTACCCACCACCACGCCACAAAAAAAAAAGGGAAAAAGAAGGGCCAAATCAAAACAAATGGAAAGACTTGTATAAGATGAGGATGACATAATAATCATAACATTTGTATCTATCTGCAGTTCTTTTGTTATCCATTTTTGATAAATTTCAATTTCCTTGTCAATAATTTTATTTCCCACAACTTAAAAACTCTTTTGACATCCAAGAACTCTTACTTGTATTGAAAAAATTTGAATTAATTTATTCAAAGTTCACATTTGAAAGGGATATCATTGTTACTTCTTCACCTTTCCTTAAGAGAGAGAATGTTAATCATAAAATAAAATAAATAAAAACAAAATAAAATAAAAAGTATACTATCATAACTATTTGGTTATCAAAGTGGATGATTTAATATGCTTGTTAGATCTATGGCCAATATTTTACTTTTCATCAGGCGAACGTATGATTCAAGAAAATTTATTATATATGCATATATTGAATAGTATTTTCAAACACAAAGTTATCAAAACATATTGTAATGGTAAGGACCAATTACTTTAGTTTTGAAGATTTTTTCGCACTCCTGGTGCTACGTCTTTTTCGGTTCCTGTTCTGCACTTGATTTATTTTTCTATGTTGGTTGAGTAATCATCTCAAACATTATTTCTGTCTAAAAAAGCTGACTTCTTTCCCTAGAGAATAAATCCAAAATTATAGTCACTTTCAAACCAATAATTATAGGCACAAATAAACATTTCAGGAAATATATATATGTGGGTGTGTGGGAGTGTGGGTGTAATATGTGTAGCCACTTGGTAAAGACATAGCCCTAAACTCCCTCATTATCTATTAAATTTATATGCTAAGCTAATGATCAGTTCATCCATATTTATCAGAGACACCTTTTACCGATGACTAGTTAATCCAGACTACCACTCGCATCTTTTACAGATGTTATGCAAGTATGCGACCAGGCACCACGGCATTAAGAAATATTATCTTATAAGGGATAATATCAAAATTGAAAAATAACATGGAAATTTTTATGCTGAACTAGTCTTTCATATATTCTTTAAAAAAATAATTAATCGCACGGATGAAAAATATATAATGCAAATTTTCATATATTTTAGAAGAATACGTCCTTATAATGATTGTCTAAATTGAGAATGTATATGGCAACTTTATTTAAACCACTTTCATTTTTCTTAGGCTCAGTTTGTTTTATGGTAAAAAGATTTTTTGGAATTTTTTTTTGTATTTTCCGTTATTTGCTA
Organism: Centella asiatica; assembly: GCA_014636745.2. Lineage (NCBI taxonomy): Eukaryota > Viridiplantae > Streptophyta > Magnoliopsida > Apiales > Apiaceae > Centella > Centella asiatica. The sequence continues at coordinate 5,435,189 of CM025786.1, read as the reverse complement.
GGCAAAAATATTTTTCATTGTTTGTGACGTCTACGAAAAATAAAAAGAAAGATAAACTCCTTTGTATTTTCTTTACGAAAAATGAAAAGAAAGATAAACTCCTTTGTATTTTCTTAAGTTTTTTAGGAAAATAATTTACGGAGTTCAAAACGAGAAAATATTTTCTGGAAAAATTGACAAAATTGTTTATAATTATATACATTTAATAATAATAACATAATAGTAATTATGATATAAAATAACATTAAATAATATAAATTACTATTAAATAAATAAAATTTATATAATAATAAGAAATATTTAATATAAAAAATAAAATAAAATAATTATTCATAATAAATGATAATAATCTTAATATACATAATAAAAATAATAACAGTAGTAACATTGTACAAATCTAATAATATAAGAGTAATGATAATAGCATAACAATATAAAATAAAAAAATAAGATAACAATATAATAATTGTAGAAAACTACGGATATATATAATTATATTAAAATAATCATCATCATCAATCATTATAACAATATAATAATAACAACATAAACAATCAAATTATAAGTATCATATCTCTTATTATCAATCAAACACCAAAAAATAATTTTTTTAAAAAACATTTTCCTAAAAAGTATTTTTCCAAAAAATGATTTATTCAGAAAATATTTTTCGAAAAATAATTTCCTTAAAACAACTACAGTCTTAATTTAAAAGGTAATGATAAATACCACCAGAAAAGATGATTAGGTGGCGGGGCGGTAATTCTTTAATGCTCTTTTTCATTTATATGGTTGACTTTAGTAAGAAAAATTCCGAGCATGAATTAAAAACTTTTAGATGGAATTCTTATGCTGAGCACATGCGTCATCGTACTTTTCATTTAGAACTATAGCAATTTTTAATACATTACGATTTCTTTTCAACCGTGTGAATAAACATTAGAAAATAAAAGAGTATACACAATTTCACAAGTTCTTACAATGAGCAATACAATTATAATTAAAACATGGAACATATTTTCAAGAGCAAACACGAATCATATGTGCTGCATCCTTAAACAACAGCTGCAGGGTACAAATTTATGGTCTTTTATAAATGCCTTTTTGTGGGAATATGCATGTGTCTATACATATAATTTGGCACATTACGGGAAATGCAAGTACAAACATATACATTCGACCAAGCATGTAAATATTATATGGCTGTACACTAATAACGCAAATAAAGCCAGTAATTGAACAAATTCTGCGTGAAACCAACCGAAAAGGAGTAAAAAGTACGTACAAGTTTTACAACATATCAACATAAACAGGTAAGCCAGACAACAATACTAAGACTTCAAGTACAAAGAACAAACTGCAGATGATCCCACGATAGAAGATTTGTTTGAAAGAAACAAGAAAAGGGGCTACAAAACTTGTAGGGACAAACGGTGGTGGAAGAACTGCATCGCCAACTCTGCTAGGTGTTGCCACTGATCTTTAATGCTTCAAGAACAAAGCTCGTAATATCAGGTTTAGATCAAAGACAATTCATTTTCGCAAATGATAAATGAATATACATACATATGTAAAAGTAGGAGATTACACAGTTCTTACCTTGTGGATGGATTGGGACAATCAGTGACCTCCTTCGGCAATGAATGTACAGAACACCAAGGAAGTTGCAACGACCCACTTGGAAACAGGTTCAAATGGGGTGTACAACAGGATAACTCAACACGGAAACACAAGAAAACTAAGGAACAAAAGTAATACCTATTTCATATCCCTTTGCCATTTTTCCCTTGAAAAAAAAGCAGGAAAAATGGTCGGGGGTGGGTGGGGGCGCAAAATCTCTAAGAGAAAAGATACAAATGGTTAATTAAAAAGGATGATGATGATGAGAGAGAGAGAGAGAGAGAGAGATTGAACAATGGGTAAATATGGTAGAATATTTGAAAAGGTTAGTTGACAGTATGGACAGTGGGAAAAAAAGAGCAACTAAATAATGGAAAGGATAAGCTACCCAGCAAAATCATTCGACACTAAATAAGAGAGAAGATGGAGATTTTGTATAGACTATATAAGGTAAGTTAAAGAGGCCTAAAGATGTATAAACAAGAAAAAGTTAAGATCCTACAAAAGAAACATGAGTAATCAAAATAAGAATCTACAAGGTATGTATACAATTATGCCGAACCGAATAATGACCACCTAATGTGTAACAAGGCAAGAGAGAAGCTTGAATACGAAAAGCATGATGGCAAAATTCAATGCTTCACTAATCAATTAGTTTCATTCAAATCTTGAGGATTATCAACAAGTCCCAGGTGGTGAGACTCAAGCTTGAAGCTATCAGAGACTACAATTCCAAATTCACATGCAAAGATCCCCTTCAGCTACATTAGTGTTTCATCAACGCCACAACACCCAGTTAATATTCTTCAGTCTTGATAGAGAGAAGTCCACAAATGAAACTCAATATCAGAGGTATTTCAACCACTATCCGTTGCAATTCATATACCACCATTATAAAGTCTTTTAAGCACCACATAGCCAATTCTTGTACGACAATCACTCACCTCCATCCAGATTATTAGAAAGTCTGGCCAATTTATTCACCCTATATACAATCTAAGCTAATTGAGCTTGCAAAAAAGATTTATTTATTTACAGGAGCCAAAACTCTCCCCATACTCAGTCATCAATCATATCAAGATTGAGAATGCGCCGAAGGTCCTTCGTCGCAGTAGCATAGTCAGCACTATGGAAGAGGTTTCTTCCTGAACTGTTATGATCTCTTTTAGGAGATGGGGGAGCAGATCTAGCAATGGGGTGCAGATTTACATCAGATAGTGACAAAGAAGAAGGCAAATCAAGTGACACAGTTCGTTTTGGTGGAACAGAAAACTTGGGTATGGGCAAAGAACTTGGAGGTGGTGAATTTGAATAAGCAGGTCCAGCCCAAAGCTCAGAATTAGGAAATTCATCAGAAAGCAAGCACCTCTCACTATCAGAACCAACATTATAGTTAATACGAATCGGGGTCGAACTACTTTTCTTCAAGGTTGTTCTTTTCCAGTTTCTGGTGGTGTTTTCTTCAGAAAGGGACTCAAAATATGCTGGCAAAGGTGTTCTAGGAAAAGGGGAAACCGGAGAAAACCCAAAACCCAGTTTGGTTTCAGGTGTAGTGCAACCCTTGATTGGGGTTGGAAGTATCCCTGCTCCGGATTGAAAACTCCTAAAGTTTATCTCTCTAAAATCACTAGAACGAGGTGACCCCTGATTTATGTTTTTCTCATAGCACTGATTCCTATGCTGAGCAATAACAATAACAGTCTCCATCATATCCAACAACCGAATCAACTCAACCAATATCAACAATTATACGAATTAAACTTTCACTAATTAACCAAAATACAACTACAGCCTCAGCAAAATTAGTGATTTTGGGGGCTTCAACACTATGAAATGAAAGTACCACTCAAATCTTCTCCACAACCACCAAAACTGCAAATTAACATCAATTAAAGCGCATCCAAACCACACATTAATCATATAAATGTGTGTATCACCTACCACCAAAACACAATTCAGTTTCTTCAGAACAACCAGATCTGTTACATATAAAAACAAATCCATAGCGGAAACAACAGTTAATCTCCAGAAAATGATAAATTTCTCTTTGAAAACCAACAAAATGAAAACTAAAACTTATGCATAGAACAATTACAATTCGTTAAGAAAAACAAAAACTTCAAAAAATTACCTGATTATTTAGTACAGTGCTGAGGAAAACGATGATTATATGGGGTAAACTATAAAAATGGAGAAAACGGAGATTTTAGGGTTTGCAGGATATGTATATACACCTCACACCATTACCAGTTGAGCTTCTAAGCTTATGAAGATACCACAATGTCCGGATCCGAAATGACTCACCGTTGTATTTAAATATCAAAACGGGTACAGGGGATAGAACTTACTCCGAATATGCAAAGACACTATTGCCCTTCTGTTGAATTAACTCCAAATTAACAGAAAAAAATTCATAAAAGTGTAACCAAAAAAAAGATCAAGTATATGAAAAAATTGTACCAAACTAAGTGAAATATTGAAATTGAAACTAGTTACTAAACTTAAATTTCGGAATAAAATATAGATAAAAATTAAAATATATGTATTATTATCTACGAGCATCATTTTAATTTCATTATAACTAGCTAAATGCAACATAAATTTTTGATAATGAGTTATTATAATGAATGCAACTTATTGTCATGAAGAAAAAAAAACAAACATAAGTCTAACTAAGAGTTTTCTTTATACTGTAAACTAGTTTTAAAGAAGGTTAAATGTGCTGTAAAATTAGAGAATTTACACTAAACATAAATAGACTCCATAAAATAGAAGAAATTGAAAACTCAAAATCAAGTTAAAACAAATAAAAGGAAATTGCTCCACGTCAATTGTGTGGGGGTTCTTTGCTCGGGAGTGTTTGGGAATGTAATAAAGCTGTTAAAGAAAAGTAGAAACCACTTTTTTCCAGTAGTTAGTCCCAACCCTTTTAAGCTTGCACGCCGAAAGAGATGCCAAACAGCACTTTGTTTCTACGACTGTGCGACATGACTTCTTTTTTTCCATTACACAACCACGGTATAAAAATTCCTATAAATTATTATAATTATTTTAGTCGTGTTACTTTTACATAGTCTCTGAGGTTTAAGACTCAAAATATTATCATAATGATCGACAAATTTACGCTTATGCTAATCACAAATTGACAATTTACTTAATCTTGGTAATAGAAGAAATTCATTCCTTTTTTATCAGCTACAAGTGGTCCGGAAAAAAATTATATATGTGATATGAATTATACTTTAAAAATATAACTAATTTTAAAAGTGTTCATATGTCTATGAAGATAATAACAAGCTAATACAAAAATGATACAAAGTTATAGGATTGTCAAAACTTATGTAATGTTAGGCACCTATTATCCAAATATTTATAGCTAAAAACAGCGATGACAATTTTATCTGACCTGCTAATATTTCTTTCAATTCTGATCTTAATATGACCCGATTATTTGAACCCTATAGAGTTAGAATAAGGTATGAGATTTACTATTTCACCCTATTTAACTCCAACCTCTTTATATATAAAACAAATTTTATAATGATTTTAGAAGATTTTGAAAGAGAATAATATAAAAAAACAAAGGAAAAAATACATTAATTAAATTTAAAAAGATAATTTTGGGTAACAAGACAGGAGCAGGACGGATTTAATAGAAACGTTAACAGGACGGGGCCAATAGAGTTTAATTGGAGGCTATATAATTTTAACGAATAGAGTTTAAAAACAGCTCTCTTATCTCATACTCGTTTCATTGTCATACTTAACCGAAAATAATCTATAAAGTTAGGCTAGATGGCCATAATTAAAAGTTCTTGGGTCATGATTTCTTTCTTTAGTTCCAATTTATGTATTTAATACGGCTAATTTTTTAATTTAACCTTGTCAAAAGCTAATTTTATATAAAACGCACTTTTATTTCGTTCCTTCAATTCTAACACTGATTGAAGACAACCCCTATTTTTTTCACAGTTTACAACTACGACCTAAACAAAAGAATATAAAAAAACAAATTTGTTCGTAGCTTAAAAGTGCAAACTAAATTTAACAAAATCCACCTAATTTTGTTCGCACTTTCAAAGTGTGAATTAAATTTAAGGGTAGGGGATTGAGCAAATTCAATTTTGTTCGGAATTTGAAAGTGCAATCTAAATTCAAGAACATGGAAATTGAATTTTGTTTGCAGTAATCGACAAGTATACTACGAACATCATATATTCTATAAGTAATGATGTTTTAAGTAGTAATAGGCTCAAACTTAGTATACAAATAGCAATACTGACAAGTTTTAATAAGTATACTACGGATCGAGTATTATTATTACTGATGTAGGAAGTTATTTTATTTATTAAAGATAATTTTTTTAATATTTTTCTCTTAATTGAACTTTTTAGTATTTATTTCTCAACTATAATTACAACAATAATTTTATTTCTTATATTCAAGTCTCCTTAATTATATTAAAAATAATTATTCCCACAAATAATAACTAAAAACTACTTTCAAATTTTGCAAAAGACATATTATAAATAATAATAGAATAATCTAATCAATTTAGAAAAAAGTCAATCATGCAGTCAAGTATAAATAATTTATAATGAAATGATTATAATCTTAATCACTAATTAAGCCCGTTTAATTAAGATAATTATAATAAAATATAATCATGTAATCTACCATAATTGATCGATTACAATTAAATCGAATTATAACAAAACCAGTCAATTGTCAATTCTACGATAATAAAATAATTTCTTATAATACAAATTTGTCTCTAATGTCCAGTTAATTTAATGTAGAGTACATAATATAGATAAATAATAGTTAATCAAGCCACCTGAATAATAATGTTAAAATTATTGAACTCACTGAAATATGGAATCATAAATTTTGCCCATATTTGATATTGAAAAAGAAGATGCAAGAGTTAAGATAATTGTGTGATGGTCATGTACAATATCATTCAATATAATGTCCCATACAAATTAAGCAAATTAAATCATATACTAAACACTAGTCAAGTGAAAAAAATTTATTTTACTTTCTTTTATATAATAATACAATATAAGAATGTATGAAACATGAGCTATATATGTAAAATATAACTAACAAGATACTAAAAAGTAAAATATTTATTTTAGGTAATTGAAAAATAAATATTTGAGTAGAACATTACATCAATTTATACTATTATTACATTCTAGTTGTAAAACAATAAAATAATAATACAAGAAAATAATTTATAAAATATGAAAACTTTACCAATAAAAGAAAAACTATATTAAACATTAAAAATAAAAATAACTATCAAGATATTAAAAAAATAATTTTTAAGAGAAATCGTTTTGTGCGTGGATTTCTCTGCTACTATTATATTAAATCATCTATAGTTAATCACTTTGTTCAACTTTACGGATCTGTCCCTTATTTATATTTAAATTATTAGCGGGAGATAGTCCATTAATTAATTAATAATGTAGTAATAATATATAATATAATGAATGTTTCTGTTTTTGGCTATAGATACGTGGTTATATATAAACCAACTTTAGGAATCTGTAAGAGCATGTATTCTATGTTTTCCATTTCTAACTTAATTTTGTTCGCACTTCTATATAAATTATTAGTTGAATTCGGTTCACATTTTCAAACTCCAAATAAAGTTAGTTTTTTTTTTTTTTTTTTTGTTTAAGTCGCAATTATAAACTATGAAGAAAATTGAGAGTTGTCTTCGACCGGTACTAAAATGGAAGGAACGAAATGAACTGACATCTGCTATGTAGAGTTCGCAGTCCTTAATTATGATTTGAAAAAAAATGAGTTTATTTTTTTAATTTAAGTTACAGTTGTAAATTGGGAACAAATATTGGGGGTATTTCCAAAGCTTGATAAAATGGAAGGAACGAAATGAAGGTAATTTTTATGCAAAGTCGGAGCCCGACGATAAATTAGCCTACTTAATACTACGATAGTTGTGTTTCGTGTGTGTTACCGGTAAGTTACTACGTAAGTTCCCAAAAAGCCGTAGGATTAAGGCCATCAAATCAACTAAAGATTTCTTGTGGTTGTGCACCTCTGTTCCTTTGTCCAATGATTTTTTTTTCGGTAGTAAAAATCTTTTACTTTAGCTAAAAAAAATGTTTACTTGCCAGATTTGCTTTAAGTGTTTCATTTGTTAACAATTTGTGTGCATCTTATATAATTTTAAGTGTTTATGTCAAACTTATATTATCTTTAACACTTTTTAAAATTTTAATATGCCACTCAGTTCATCTCAAAAATCAAGCTATATATCTTTTGACAAAATAGAGAGAATATTTTTACTAATCGTTTCATCTTAGTTAATTACAAAATCGATCTCGGAGATATACACCCATTTACAGAACTGACCCTAAAGTATTTAATAGCGCTGCCAGTTTGTCACAGTCATCAAATATAAATATATTAGATACCTATTTCAACATAATTTTTATTGTTATAAATGGATAAATACTTGTAAACAAAATATATAAGATGAAGGAAAACCAAATCATAATAATGTCGCTATCGTTTCAGCTTTGTCGTGATGAAGTAAGTAGGCAAGAAAATACCACGAAAAAGAAACTAATTTTAGAAGCACTATATAATCTCATTTCCAATTCCATACGGATACGAAGGTTCCAAGTAAGTTCCTTTTTTGTCCTATACTTGCACGGATGTTTTCGGTTCAATCTTGCAACTTTTTTTTTTTCTTCTCCTTGTTACAAAGTAGTTGACCTATGTCGTATGCAATATACATTAATACATATTAATGGGAAACAATTAGTAGTTTTTAAATATTTACCAAAGTAGTAAAAATATAAACTAATTTACTAGCTAACAAAAAACTCTGTAGTTCAGCAGTAGTAGTAATAGAAAAAAAGTTTTACTACTTATGAAGATGTACTTTGCATTCAAATCGTTTTTGAATTTTAAGATTACACTGCAAAAGGTTTAATTTGTATATTACACTTGATGAGAATTTATTTTGGATGTTCACTTTTTTTTTTTTTCCCTTATGTGTAAATAAAGCATGATTTTTTTTTGTTACAGATGAGTTCATTGTCTAAAAAGTTACGCACACATTCATACACTATCAATTACCTTACCAGCATTCATCAAAGGATTTTTTTATTATTGAAAAGTTCGAAACTCAGATTTTTACATTTCAAAGAAATAGTCGATAATAAATAAAACATTGGCCATGTCACAAGAATAATCTTTAATTTAGTATGCTTTTTATTGCGTATATAATATACGTCAAATTAAAGATTCACGGTGACAATGTGATTTAAACTGAAGATAAAACAGATGTAAATCTTCTTCCATTTGAAATATTGAAATTATGTATTTGTTTATTTCAAATTACTTTTTAGAAATTTTAGATTTAATTGTGTTAATTAATCACGACAATATCTAAAAAGCAAATTAAAATAAACGACAGTTATATTGGATAGACTTTAGAGGAGAGAAAATTTTGTTGTTGTGATTATAGAGGTCAAAGAGAATCTTTATAATTTATGAGGGTGAGGAGTATCTTCATACTTATATCATAAATGCAATATAAGAATAATATGATAATTAATAGGGGCAACCTGAAAAATGATGATACATTTCTTCCTATAATAATGTGAATGACAATTTGAACATTTTAAAAAAAATCTTTTGAAAGACAATTATAACAGATAGGAAGGAGTTTGGACGCATAATAATAAAGAGAAAAACACAAATTTTGTTAATTACAATTGTTATGTGCATGAGAGTGATTATGTGAGTTTTAGGTCGGACTTTTCTATAATAATACTTTTTTCGTTCTATAAAAAGAGTAATATTTAAATTTTTGATGATTTTTAATTTTGCATATTTGACTAAAAATTAAATATAAAAATAATAAAAAAATTTCATTCAATTTATTACGAATATTCAATTAAATATTATAATGACAAATTTTAAAAAATATAATATTATAATAAAAATATTACTCTTTTTTAATAACTGACGGATTTTGATGCGTCGAATGCAGGTTAGTTTACGTCATTTACCATTTAAAAAAAGAATTGGTTTACATCCAACAGCATGATCCGTTAATTAAACTTGTATATAATATGAATAATCGAGCGTGACTGCACAATTAACAATGACGAAAACTAATTGAGTTGATGGTGGCCGCAAGTGGCAGTAACAAAGTTCAATTTTTTTGTTAAATAAATTGAATCAAAGTGGATTGAATTGGTTTTATAATCCGATTTGTTTAACGACTCAAGACGAATCGTAAACAAGTTAAATTAAAGCGAATAAATTATCAACTCGGTTCATTTATATTTCTACCACTGATATACATGTAAATTATACTTTAATTAAGTCTTGAGGCTAAACTAATAGATACAGTTTCTTGATTAAGTGGATTTATTTTTTCACTTAAAATTTTAAATATTTCATTCATAAATATATAAGTGAAAAATTTATTACTATAAAAACGATAATCAATTTAGAATAAAATTTATTTTTATAATTAGTGTAAATATAAAAGTATATGTATAGTTTGAAATAAAAAATTGGTCAATTTAATTATTAAGAAAACATAAATACCATGATAATGCTGATGTGTAAAATTTTCTCGGTACCATTTAGCTCCACCTAATATCGAGTTCACCATTAATAATATTGCATTTCAATCTAAGTAGACTAATTTATAACATTGAACTCATGTTTAATTTATTATAACAATTTAAAAAAATTAATGCTAGTAAATAAAAATTATTGATTACTTCACATGTCATTGAAATATGAATTTTGAGTTTTAAATCTTGTAGATATACATCAATAATCTCTTTTGAAAAGTGAAAATAATAGAATTTTAAACCTTGTTAACGATAGTTGCTAGTATATACTTGCAAATGATCATCAATTAGATGGTAGTTGTTTGTACATGAATGATCATCGATTATATTTTTTGAAAATGAAGATATGAGTTTGAATCTTGCGGATTATAGTTGTTAATGAGATTCGAGATAAAGAAAGATTAAAATAACAAATCAATTTTTCTTTTATATTTTACTTAGATATGTATTTATGCTATTAGTTATTCAGTTGATTGTTGTCCTGTTTTATCCAAATAGCGGTCTTATATGTAGAAAAATAAAATGATTTTTATTCTCCACTAATAAAAAAGTTTAATTAGGATCGACTTACGTTATTAGTCATTCAAAACTAAATACAATTGACTATGACTTTGTGGTGTATGTTAAACTAATATAGTTACTGTGATTTTATACTCCGTATAATTTATGAGCTATATACCAATTTTAAATCGATTTCTTTATTATAGTTTGACTTTAAGATAAAAATAAAAAATTATTTATACCTCCAAGGACAAGAGGGGTAAATTATATAGAATGTTAGAAAACATCCTCTTCCTATTTCTATATAAAATTATCTGGAAATCCCCTCCTATCACATTTCTAACTTCTCCCTCCAAGCCAAGAATCTGTGCCCACAAAACAGAAATAAACATATTTCTTGTACTTGGTTTTCCTACAAAATTTACAATCTTTTGAAAATCCCAATTCTGAAATTGGAAGATGAAGGTTCACCCAGCTCCAAAGAAGAGGAACATCACCTTCCGATACGACGTCGCATCGACTCTGTCGCAGAACAGGCAAAAGAAGCTCCGACGACTTCCCCATATCTTCGCGAAAGTTCTGGAACTTCCTTTCCACTCAGACGCCGACGTTTTGATCCAAGAAACCTCCGATTCTCTCCGGTTCGTTGTCACCACCGACGACGACATCGGCGGCGATGTCAGGGCCCACTCGATCGAGATCCATCCCGGTGTTACGAAGATCGTGGTTCGAGGAAGTAACGTTCTCGATTTGTCGATTGATGAGCTGGAGCTAGATGTGTGGCGGTTTCGCCTACCTGCGGCTACTCGGCCGGAACTTGCTAGTGCGGAGTTTACCGACGGCGAGCTGGTGGTGACGGTGCCGAAAGGGGAGGATTACGATGAGGAGGATGGTGGTAGTCAAGAGCAGATGTGGGGACATGGGAATGGACGCCTTGTTCTTGTACAGTAATAATTGCATCTCTCTTAGCTTTAATTTTATGAGTTTCAGATGAAAAATATGCAAAGAATGTTTGTTTTTGAGGTTGCTTAAATACTGCCCTCAAAGAATATGTTTTGATGACGGTTAATTGAAAATTTGAATGAAAAAAAGAAGAAGAAGAAGTTCTGCTTTGATTAGATGAGTATGTGTTTCAGTTTGCGTTTCTTTTGTTTTGCTCGAACTATTATAAATTCTGGCTTTCGATGCGTTTCAAGATTCTTGTTTCAATTTTATGGAGTAACAAAATTTGATACTTAGCACATTTGTTTGAATAGTAATGTTTTCTTTTTTTTTTTCTTTTAAATTAAATTTAAATCAGTGTATAGGACCAAAAGCACTGTATAGTTTCACTGGTCTTGAAAATCGATCAAAAAGTATTCTGGGCAATTATAAAGATGCTTTTGTTCGAGTCTTCTCGTACCCACTTAAAGAATGACATACACAATTTGACCATAAAATGACATACACAATTTGGGAATTGTAATGCTTTAAAATTCACATTTGGAATTGAAAGAAACCAGCCCAGCCCTCAGAACATACTATTTTAGCTAATATTGGTACTATAGTAAGTTGTCTTCCATCCACCCACCCACCCACACCCGCAACCCCGTCCTTTGGTGTCTTTGGGCCAGTGTTCCAGAAGTTTCCGCCAGATGTGATTAATTATCTGTCGGTTCTCTATCGCTTAGGCTCACTTACTCAGTCCAACTCCATGTAATCCATTTTAGTCAAGACTTAATACTGTAGGCGCTAGACATTATCTTTACGGTCTAGATCAACTTGTGTTGTTTTAATCACTGCTTCAAGCCATTCTCCTGGATCCTGATGTCTAATCTCAGTAATATTGCTGGATACCTTGTGCAATCATGGCACTACAAATATATATTAGCTTCATTGTTTCTTAGTCATGGTTTAAATTTTCTTGATTTTTTTATCTCAATTCTTAATTATCAGTTTTGTTTCCCCCTGCTTATTTTCTTGTAGGGGTTTATAGTCAGTTAGACAGGTTTTTTCAAGTCTTAAGATGTACAACTCTGCATCTTATTATCGGTTTATAGTGCCTTCTCTACTATACTGTGTTAGGAAGATAGGAATAGAACAGCAAGTTCTTGGAACTAGCATATGGATGAACTTCCCAACCTTGTATCGTGTATACCACCGCAGAAGTTATTTTGTTATCATAACTTTTGCAGAATCGTTGCAGGATTTCACTATTTTTTGTTCTGATGGATTATATAACATCTTCTCATCATTTGTGGAGGTCTGTTTGGACAAATAAAACAAGAATAATTGCTTAATGCTCCAAGAACTGCTTGGTCACCATCTCGAAGTTGAATTTGCTCGCATTTTGGGCAAATTTTACTTCAGTTACAAGAACCACTTTATGATTCCTGGGGAATTTATAAATTTAAAAAGTAGATGTGAATTAACAGTTTTTAATATTTCAGGTACATTAAGAGTCTGCAGACTTAGTTTCTTGTAGCTCATTATCCTAAAAATCATGACCAATCAAATTAAGTTTCATCGGTCTTCAGTGAGTGCACGGGTATAGCGTTCTATTGTCTAGTGAAGAACGATAATCACATGTCCATGCCATGCATCGCCCCTAATGGTCCATTGTTGTACGAGAGCAACAATTTGAATTTCATACTGTATTTTTTGCATCATTTACTGCCAGCAGTTCCAGATGCAACATGCATCTTAAGATGGCGACAACGATGTTCTCCACAATTGTAACTCTTTGATCTAAAACGTTTGATATTCGGATGCGACCATGCTTCATCTTCACGAGGTAAACTTCTTGTACTGCTAATTTCTTCATGGCTGCATTTCAGACACTTATCTTTCCATTTTGTGGGATGATTCTGTTCTTGTTTGCAATAGTTGCCTGACTTCCATATTGAATGGTGGCAGACATAAATGTTGAGTTCTTTTGTTAGTGCCACAAAGTGACCCTTGAAAGGGATTACTATTCTTTACTTTGTTTCTTATATAGGTGCAAAGAATATTAAGGGTTGAATAGATAGATACCTTGGCCTTAATAACTACTATTTATTTTACCTTCATATGTATGTTATCTATAGAATATAAAATATGAATTGTCACACATTATATTATTATACTATGGAAGCATTTTTTCTTTTTAAGTGTTTATCCCTTTCATTTTGTCTTTTTTCTTGGATTTCCCTTTTGAACTAATACGATGATTAGGCAACTGTTAAGTAAACGCTTATGATCTTGGGGTCTTCGATTGTTATTTAATCCTGTATTTTTGTATGATGCGACTAGACACTGATGTTGGGCATCTTTCAAAGTTAGGAAAACTAGAGATTTATCAATTTTCAGCTAGAAGTAGCACAATGAATTGTCTTTTTGCTTTGCTATTCATTTGCCAACTTTTTTTCACTAGTGCAATTGATGTTGCACCACTGGTATAAGGCACATATTCTAATGGTACAATATGGAACTTGACTCTGCTATACCCGAATTCGATGTTGATGTTTTATGTAAAATATTCAAAGATGTGCTTTATTATCTAGTAGAGAAAGATTGTTTCATTTCCCATCATTTTCCTGACAAAAAGATGGGGTGTGGAAAAAAGTTGATGCTTCCTTTCTTTGTTTGTTATTCCTCACCATCAAATTTCTACGAGATATGCATAACATTTTAAGATAGTAAATACAATTAGCAGTATTTTGTGAATATTTATTTAAAAAATACAAATGTATATACTACAACTTAAGCAGTCAACAGAACTTTTACATTTTAAAATGAAACAATCTTACTTTGAAAAATAAAAACAGATTTTGTATTTCATAACAGGATGTTAGTTTTAGAATTGGAACTCACTTTTAGTTATTTTAAGGATTTAAAATTTTAAAGGGTAAGTGATAATTCTAGAGAAAATAAAACTGTAAATTGAATACTATAAGATACAATTAACCTCACACGTTAAGCCATTTTAGCCCATATGGTTCTGAAAACAAATTCTGTTCAGAATTACAAGAGGTTAGAGTCCCAAGAATGATGTTAGGTACATTAACAAATTGCACAAACAACAAATTACACAAGTTAAATTACACAAACGCATGTCTAGATTTCTCAGGGTTGAATAGTTTTCCAATAAAATTTACTCAAGTTATTAATGGATAAATTGATATTCCTGACATCACTTGAGTTAGAACGCTTCTCCAACAATACAATACAATGAACACCAGAAGCAAGAACCAAATCTGAATTCCAAAAGAAATTTTTGGGAAGAGCATTCTTTTAGCTGAGACTGATTGTCATAAGCTTTTAGAAATCCAATCTTAAAATATATTTTAAACTTATTCAAGAGTGAATTGACTCCCAATTATTTTTCTTGATGTATCAGGTTAATTTTCAAAACAATTTCTTGATGTTTTCTCCATAATAATGTATAAAATTGGAAGTTTCTTCTCTTTTATTGTGGGACTTGTTGCTCCTCTAGTTACTGTGGTTTTTTGTTAATTTGCGGCTGTTGAGAAAGATTATCAAAATAGTATGGAGTGTGGACTGTGAACATCAGAAGATTTCTTACACCAAATAAACGAGAATCCACTCATTGCAGCACAGGGTCCTACTAAAACTGTTCACACATGTGCAATTCAATTAGCATAATGCATACATATAATGCATACATGTGTCATATAGAGTCAAATATTTTTGATCACATGTAGTTAAACTCAGTTTTTATATAATTTAACAATTGTTTTAAATTGACAAATAATAATCTATGATGTATGTGTATATATGCCACATAAAATTAGCGATTGTCAAAAGAATTACTTTTTAATGAGTCTATAATAATGAGTCGTATTTTAATTTGACACAACTTTTATACTAACAAATTTGCAAAAAAATTGAGATAACTAAATTCTTTTGAGAATTAGTGAACCCTGAAGGGTTCATTATTAAAATATTATTGATTAATAATTAGTGAATATTATAAAAATTAATAACTATTAAAGTAATTATCATCGGTCGTCCCTTAATCCTCATTTTTTTTCTCTCTCGATCCGATAGAAATCAGAAACGAAATATAAGTGACCAAGTGAAAGTCGGAGCAACAAATTATAAGTGATCAGATGCATTATGTATGCAAATCTCGAAAACATATCGAAAATGCTTGCAAGTCGTTGCGTATAATTCAAGTGGTTATTTGTCGATTTGAGATTTTTAAATAAATTTCAAGTACCAGTACTTGAAATTCTAACTAATTATTAATAATTATAATTTTATTGATTAACACCAAAGAAGTTTATTTCACTTTTGACTTTGAAGAAGAATTATATTGGGACTAGTAGTACGGCTCATTATGATTTATAAAGGGATAACTACATCTCAAATATTTCCTTATTTACTTTTAAAACAATCGGATGATATAATACATATATTAATATAATTGTATATTTTAAAGCCTAATTTTGTCTATGTAATATACGAAAAATTTCATTTCACTCTTCATTTTATATTTAAATAAACTAAAAAATGTAATTTTGAATTGTTAATTCACATTCCTGCAGCATTTATTTTTATCTCATTCTCATTCTCCTTTCACCCCTATTTCAGAAAATGAACGAGACTTTAACGTTTTTAGTGACAAACTAGAAATTTTTATAAGTCGTCGATAAAAAAGTATAACTTTTGTAGAATTACACGCGCTCAAACACAAAAGGGTTTACAAATAAATATTTTTCTTCAAAAGAAAATTTCAGATTACACCTTTTCATTTTTATTCTTTGAAAAAAAGAAAAGACTTTAACCCAAAAACTTCTAAGATCCATCATATCATGATATCAAACTATCTTATCTTGTGCCTTTAAAAGAAATAATAATATTAAAAAAATCTTATCTTTAGGATCCAAGTTGCAATGCAGAAAATACAGAAATACAGTTCATCCATTCAAATAATACCTTAGTTTCTGCATTTATATATATTAGTAAAGTACGCAAAGAGAGCTAATTTTAATTGTTTGGATCAAAAGTAGTACACCAATGATCCCTAAAAAAATAAGAGTAAGTTTGGTAAATGAGTCCCCCACCATGTGAAGGATCTTGTGAGTACACAAACACACACACACACACACATTATATATATATATATATATATATATTAGTAAATATATTATCTAGTTCATCAATGCATATATAGTTGGAGGACCATCTTTGTAACTTATCAAGTTAGCTTAGCTAGCCACTCATCTAGTGAGGTCCTTCTTTCACGCTACTGAGCTAGTTTTTGGAAGGAACTGATTATTGGCTTGCTTGCTGTTAAATTTCAACATAAAAAGGGAAGCTAGGTGGGAAGTACATATACGTGAATGTGTAGTACATGAGGGTGGATTTTAGTAAAATTTGAATAATTTGTTCCTAAGATTTGATATTCCAACAAATTATATAATGGTAAAGGTAAAAGAATCAGATGGGCTACTCTAATTCATGCTTTATTATATGTTCTGGATGCCACGTGTTTGTTTAAAATTTATTTATTTTTAATTGAAAAGATTTTATTATGAGCCAATCGTCAACCCTAGTAAGAATTGAGAATGAGATGGAGTATAAATTGAAACAACTTTAATTAAATGAATTACACCAATTCTAACTTCATCATATGCTTCATTTTTTTTTTAAATTGTCACGTATCTCCAATTACTACTATTGTTATTAGTACCCTCTTAGTTGTTTCCAAAATTAGATTACATTTCTCTGTCTTCTCTTCCTCAACAAGACTTCACGGAGATTTTGGACCCCCGTTTGATTTAATTTAGTTTGTTGTTTGATATTTGGGGTTTTTAGCCCTTTTGTTAACGGAAAAAAAATAATATCTATTTCTCTTTTAAAGTAGTATTATTTTAAATCTTAAGGTTACATTTGTGATTTGAATTTTTATAAAAATATTAAAGTATAAATTTTGTATTTCAGGGGTTTTTTTAAAAAAATATTTTATGATATTGAACTTCAAAAATTTTAAAAGTGAATATTTTTTTATTCTAACTTTGAATTATAAAAGTTTATAAAAATATATCTGTAATTTTGAAATGTATGAAGTATTATTTTCCTTTATTTATCTATTTATTTTGCAAGGGATGCGTGTGTCTAATAAGGAACATTTTCTATTGGAAAGACTCAGACAACAGTATATAAGTAATATTGTAGCATCACGTGATATTCACTGTTGTTACTTTTCATTCTTTTTTTTCATTGAAGGAATTAGAATATATATGCCAAAAAAAATTCTGATACTTGTAAGAAAAACTTTGAAGAGAGCTTGTTGTTCCTTCCTTTTCATTTCAAAACTAACAAATCTAGTTATTGTTTTATCTTGTCATTCACGTAGAAGACATTTGGGGGAAAAAAGGAAATATCATTTTCACCACGCCACTCTTCGTCTCAAATAGGATTTACGTTCTGAACATCCATCCATTTTAACTAATCTATAACTTTTGGTTTAGCTCGTCATCTCAAATGTAAAAATTACAAAAAATTGAATAAATAAATAGATAGATAACTAGAAAAATGCAGAAATAAAAATAACACAACATTCAGTACGAAGTGATTCAAGTACCGGTTAGTGGAGTTTCGACATCCGTTTCAATAGTTAAAAGCTTATTTCTCAACTTTTAAGGTTGAAGGTTCAATTGACACGTCCTATTATAGTGTAATATTGATACTTAATAGATAACTAATTGATTCGAGCATTTTTTTTTTTTTGAATTTCATTACAAATAAAATATCAATGATACAAGATGAATTAACTCTATATAAAGAGAGAAAAATAATCCACAAAAGAGGGAAAATATGGGTAAAGTCTCAACCATCGTTGGTGAAAATTGAATTTTTAACTTTCACCCGTAGAAATTGAACTTGTAACTTTTTGTTTACGGTAATTTAGTCTTAACAACTTAGCTAATCAAGGATGTTCAAATTCGAACAATTTGAATATTACTTGACTCAAAACTATATACATTATTATTGTTTTAATAGATTTATTCATTTAGCTAGATTAATTAATCACTTGACTCGAATGTTACTAAATTACTACAAGTATTCCTTACTTATTCAATACTTAATACACACTGTAAACTCGTATAATAACATTATAATACTTCATGAGCTACCCGTAAACTACTCCATGATTATTTAAATTGAATTCGAACGTATTAATTTCTATAACCAATAACTACTCCCAACTTCAACTCAATAACTTTTGAAGAAAAATCCATTTCAATCAAGTACTACCAAAGTTGGTACGGCTCTACTTGTACTTGGGCTCTCAACTTTTTCTTCTTCTTTTTGTCTTTCTTTTTCCATGTTTAATTAGTCCCTAAGTCTTTATGCTCCTATATATAATATGTAAAAGAGTAGGTAACATTTATGAAGAAAATTAAAAAATGGCAACAACACTAGGAAGAAACCTTCATATGTGTTTCACAAAAATCAAGTCTCCAATCTTACCTCAATCCTCTCATTTACAAAAAAAACAACAAAAGAATCAATCCCAACTTCCACCACCATCATCAAACCTCATCAAGAATTTCAACTCTCTCTATGCCACCGATTGTCATGATCCCAAATGCATCCCTTCCTCACCGGAATCCGCCACCGCCACCCCGGACTTCGCCACTGTCTACGCCTCTCACCGCTTCTTCTTCTCTTCCCCAGGCCACTCCAACTCCATTGTAGAAGAATCCACATCATCATTGGCATCCTCCTCCTCCTCGTCCTTGCCGGAAGCGGAGAGCATTGCCATTGCCGGTGGCATTGCCGTTCCGACATTGTCGCCGGACCCCTTCATGGACTTCCGCCGATCCATGCAAGAAATGGTGGAGGCACGTGACTTGAAGGACATGAAAGCCAAGTGGGAATACTTGCATGAGCTTCTCACGTGCTATCTCTCTCTAAACCCTAAGAAAACCCATAAGTATATTGTAAGGGCTTTTGCTGACCTAGTAGTTAGTCTCATGGCTACATAACCGATGAAGGGTCGTCGCCATAGTACCGGCGGTGGTGATGCACGTATGATTACATGATGATCCATGTAATTAGCTATTTGATCATAATTTTATATATATATATAAAAAATTAGATTGTCTTAATTCTTAATTGGTCTTTTCTAATTGTTCTTTTTTTTTTCTTTTATTATTGTCTGAGATTTTCAAATCAAATAGATCTCAGTTTAGATTTTACTTTCTCTCTCTTAAAATCAGGTAATCACATTGTTCAGAGCAACATTTAAATTTTTGATACTATTAATTTTATATTTTTAATTAAAAATTAAGTGTACTAATACTAAATTTTTCTCATAAAATTTGTTATGAATCTTTAAGTTATGACAAGATTTATAATTTTGTAATTAATTTATAGTAAAATAACAAAAAAAAAATTTAAAATATAATTTTTTTAAAACAACTTTATTTTTCTAAATACAATTATCTTTTTGGAACGGTCGGTAGGAGTAATAAACAACATGCAAAAGACATTGTTAGTAATTATCAATCGATAGAGTGCTGTACTTCAGTTTGTGCATATCTACTATTTATACACATGTACAAATATTGGTTAAGAGGAAATAGTATGGTTCCACTAACCGCTAGTTGAGTACTAACAAACTTAATCTGACACATTAACTGATCAATCGTTTTCCCTCTTAACTAGCACTCCTACTTTTAGCACCTTTAGATGCGACATGCTCCTCTCAGTTATTTTTCTTATTAATTTTTCGCCATATATTTTATAATTTTAAATAAGGATTAAGGTAAGGTAATTGAAGTATAATTCACATTTCAAATCATACCCATTAATTTTATATCTATAAATTTATAATCTATTTAATAAATTCAACTGTACAAATTAAAAGAGTATGACATAATTTTTATAATTATTTAAAATTTATATATTTTTAATGACTAAAATATATTAATTTTTATATGATTATGAAAAGTAGGTAAAAGAGCTCCAAAAAATTCCAAAAAGTTACATATAGTTTATTTTTACATTCTCTTTTAATCCGTATGGTTAGATTTTTCTAATATTTTCTAGAAATCCAAGCATAATACGAATTAATAGGATTATAAAAATGAGCTATAGTTCAATTCATTTTTTTCCCTTTAAATATAATTTATTTTAAGTAATTTTAACTGTACAAAAGGATAAAACAATAAAAAAAATAAAATGATGTACCAAATTTCATATAATTTAACAATGTAAAACACATGATTTTAATAATTGAATTATCTAATCTCAACCATTTAAATTATATCAAATTTCAACGATTAAAATAAATATATTTTATATTGTTAAATTATATAAAACTTGACAGTATAAATTACATTGTTATATATACAATCTCAAAATTTTAAGTTAAAAAAAACAGCTACATAATAATACTAATAATAATAATGGAGAAGAGCCAAGTTTCTTTAGATGTATGCTCTCCCTTCCTCCAAACTCTCTTGTTTGGATCGTTTCCTCATTTCAAAGTCTAGACACGAAGTGTGAAAATTATATTGAAATCTGAGTAAAAAATTGAAATGAAGCAAGTCGTGATTAGATTTGTTAACAGACGGATTTGATTGTTTGAGTTCCAAATAAAATTTGATTTTTTATAAGTCGAGCTTATTCAAACTTGAAGGAATTCGAGTCACAACCTAATTTCTTAAAAGACCGCATGCGCCTCATGTATCAAGATTCAAGCATAGTGACTGGACTTGGGTGGGACCAATGAGAGGTCCGATTAGTTTATAGTACTAGCCAAGTTAAATGATTGTTAATTAGCCAATAAAAATTGGTTCAATTAGGTTCCTAATTTATCAAGCGCTCTCATCGGATTGAGAGTTCAAGTCTTATTAGTCGTCTTTTTTTATATGCAATCTATATGTAGCAATGCACTGACCTTAAACCGAGAAAACTTCTCATCAATTAAATTTTTTCATGACAACATAAAAGGCTTGTTCATTAAGATTTAGAGGTGATATTAATAATTACGTTTCTAAAAATAATAAACTTTGCACCTAATAGTTAGTGTTATATACTATTCAATTATATTGTATCGAAAGAAAGAAAATATATCTGTTTATAATCTTACATGCCATTTTATGATTTTCAGGCACAGTAAATATAGGAATCTGTCAAACATGTAAGTTTATTCCGATAAAATCAATATATGAATGAATTTGGAACAGAATTAGATGATGGATGAGAGTGCAGCATCCTAGCAGATCTGTCTTCTGCTTGCATGGATTGCTTTTTGGGTACTAAAACTCATTATATCAAGGGAAAAAAATGTGGCTGCAGAACTGTAACCATCATTACAGTTCGTCTGCTTTAGAGGCCACAGAGAGTCTGATATTAATTAGTTTGTAGCAAACTCACTGACATGTTACACTGTTAATTCACGTGGATACAGAGCAAAACAGTTATATTTCATAATTCAAACATTGCTGAATCTGTTTGTATTACTATTTATAAGTTGTGTTGGGGAATAGTAGTACAGACAATGATTTTGCATACATCTGCATAAAGTAGGCTCCACTCCGCAGGGATCTTTCGTTATGTTTCTTACCCGTTCGATTAAAAAAAAGAAGGGCAAACATTTGAAAATAAATTTTGCTCCAAAAAAATAACAATATTTGTACAAAATTTTCATTATAATTTATTATTTTTTTAAAACCTGTCATTACAATCTTCTTATAAGATTTTTAATTAGATATTCATAACAAATTTAATGAAATAAACATTATTTCTACGTAAAATTTTTATTAAAATATGTAAAATTAAAAATTGTCAAAATTTAAACATTAACTTTTTTTTTGTAAAATGGACGGAGTAATAAGAAAGTAAATTATTACGGAAATGGGGGCCTTAACTCTTAAGTGCCACTATTTCGGGAATGGAGTAAGTCTTCTACTCTTCTCTAAACTTTGGATCTAATAATTTGGGTGAGCCTACAAATACATGGATTAATGTACCTATATGTGAGATGTCACAAATATATTAGTTTATTCAAAAATTTCAATTTTCATTTGAGCGAGATGATTATTACTATCCATTCCTAATATGAACATGTGAAATGATTTATAAATATATGCAATTACGCTTTTTAGCAAAAAGCATAAAGTTGTAGACTTGCATTAGCGTTACTCACTACGATGATATGCTTTTATGATAACAATACTACAGCCTAGCAATGTTTCTAATACTGTTGGAACAAAATGAAACAATCCATGGGTTTACTCAAATTGAGCCACTTCATTGCAGAATCATACTTTTGTAAAACTCAAATACCCGATTTGATGAAATTGTAGAAAATGAAATATTGCTTGAAAATTAAAAACCTAACTGTGATCAAGAGAGTACAAATAACCTCATAAGCAGTGCACTTTCTTCAACCAATCAAACTAACAGAAAGAACAATAGAGAAAACTCGGCAAATCTATCGCTTCTTGGAGACACCAACAGTCTTTCCCCTACGGCCAGTAGTCTTGGTATGCTGCCCACGGACTCGAAGGCCCCAGTAGTGACGAAGACCACGGTGGTTCCTGTTACAGTACAAATGAAGCTAATGAATACAACTTTGAACCAAAATAATTTTTAATTAACCATCGCATCTTCAAATCATAACGGTTTGGAATAGTTATTTAAAAATGCCAAGACAAACAGACCGAGCCCATACTAATTCATCCTTTGTACATGGATACAAAGCTTCCCTAAACAGAAAGAAAGACAGACCTGATCTTCTTCAGACGCTCAAGATCATCTCTCAGTTTCATGTCCAGAGCATTTGATGTTACTTGAGAAAACTTTCCATCTTTGTAATCCTTCTTCCTGTTCAAAAACCAGTCTGGAATCTTGAACTGACGTGGATTTGCAACGATGGTCATCAAACTATCAATTTCAGCAGCTGAAAGTTCACCAGCCCTGCATAAACAAACATACAAGGAAAAGGGCTATACACTCATACAATACAATCAAATGAAAATGAACAGCTCAGGGACATACAAGACAATAGTAACAAATAATTCATGTTAACATTTGTTAAATCAGATAAAAGCAACAGGTTTTTTGCAACCAAAACGACATTTTCTATCAGGAAACAGAGATGCTAGCAATGAAACTTAAATAACAAAATGATTATCTTTCAGTCTTGTTTGGATGTTAGATGTTAAAATAAATTGAACTAAAAGACCAATACTGAACAAGGGGAAGCATGCCCAATTATTATAAAATACATTCGTGCCATTACTTCAAACAGAAAAAAACAAGCATAAAAATCCCTAACATCTCAACAGGGGTGAGATCAGGACTCGAATTTCAGAGGGTTTATCTATTAAGTTAATTGGAGAAGGAAGCAGGGGGTGGGGGTCAGTGTGCGAATCGGCCGCCACCCCAGTCTCTACACAGTTTGGCTACTGGCTCCGCTCTACTAAACCAACAACACAAGTTATTATAGAATATTTACTTGAACTGCAAGACGGCTTGAACATGAAAACAATATAAAACAAATTGTAGAATACAATACAATAAAAATATTCAACTACATAGACGAGTGTGTGTACACACGCTCACATACATTTATATACCTTCAACAATAGTATTTCATTGCTTGCACTTTAATAATTACCATTGCCGTCATTTTCGATAGGTTTTCTTATTTGCTGTTAATTTTTTGCATTTAGAGTGCTTTGGGATTGCAGTAATAGAATATAAGAGGGAATAGATCAAAATTAGAAGGAATTTAGCTAAAAATAGTGGTGAAAGGAGAGAAGAGGAGGCATGGAGCATGTCTCATCTTTGCTCATTGATTGAAATTACAGATGGAAGGAATTGTTCATTCCACCATCATCTCCGGTAAGGATCCTAAAACTTTTTGATCTCTTTAACCAATTACTCTTGGATCAAATTCATTCCATCTCCCATTCCATTCCTCCAATCCAAACTCAGCCTTACTGACACCCAACTGTTATGATTTATATAACTTTCTCAGATTTACTTTCAGACATTCACAATTTTCATAAGATTAGAGGTCTCCACAATTATATGAAAAATCCTCATCGGAATACAGAAACTGCATAAGCCATAGCTACCTAATCACATAAAAATAATGGCATCCCCATAACTATACAAAATTCACATTGAGATGTAAGTCACAGCAAATACAGATAGTCACCATCGCCATGCATTCAGATGAAACAGTGTAATATACCAACTAAAATTGCATATAAATATAATAATAACTGAAGTTATTATTACAAAGAAAAAAGTAACATAATCGAATCATACATATAAGACCAAGTACATGCTATTGTTCAATGTTTAGCCCTAATTCAGTAGTGACAGCAAATATTTATGAAACTCCGATGCCAATTTAAACACGTGTAATTAACATGACGAGGTAAATTTCGGTATACGAACTGAAAAACAGGCGCGCAAGAAACATTACCTCTTGTTCATGTCGACATCGGCTTTTTTGCAGACAATGTTGGCGAATCGACGGCCGATACCTTTGATGGAAGTCAGAGCGAACATAATCTTCTGTTTTCCATCAACATTTGTGTTTTGCACACGAAGAATGTGCTGAAAATCTTCATTTGCTACCAACGACTGCAAAATGTATACAAATAAGCACAATCAGATACAGAGAATGCAATGATCAAGATATTTACATAATTGCCAAAGCTCACCATGGCGGCGGCGGCGGCGGATTGAAATCTCACCAGCCGAAGTTAAGAGGCTCAAATTTTAATCGCGGCTAGGGTTTTGAAAAGAAGTGAGATTTTAGATCTGCGTGTATTTATATATGGACAACGGGATTAAAACCCATATTACAAATAAGCCATCGGATATATCCTTGCTTTTTTTCTACAATTTTTTTGTTGCGTTATAAACAGCTCTCAAGATATTGTCCGTTTTAAAATATCTTACGGCTTTAAGATGGGTTTTAAAGTGGTGAGATGCGCCAAATCGGACAATATCTTGCAGACTGTTTATAACATGTTAATTGTTAAACAAAATTTGGATTTGGAATTTTTTTTTCTTCTTTTGAGATTGGGTTTGGTATTTTCCTTATACCATTATGTTCTAAAATCATCAATCTGATATAAATTTTAACATATATAAAAATTATTACTAAAGTAATACTAAGAAAATAATCTTGAAATAAAAAATTATAAATGCATTTTTCATTATCGCACACTAAAAATTTAGTCATCTACTGGTCATTACAACATGGATATGTTACACGAGAAATCAAGGTCCAACTGAACGTGGTCGGTGATTGTTAGATGATCACCGACACACCCCGTCCTAATCACTTACTTTAATACTGAATCACGAACCATAAAAATAAAAATAAAAATTTCTAGCTACTTTCTCTATTTCGTAATGATTGATGATGTATTTTTTATGTTTGTACTATTTACATAATACTCCTTCTCTTGCATCATGTAAATGTGGTTCACCTATCTGAAAAGAGAATTTCAAATCTACACTCACTAGTTTTATGTATGTTTCAACATTTGACCTTAAGTAATCATAATTATTTTAGCCAACATATTTATCCCATAGAGAAGGTGATATATGTTATAGAGAGAATACGCAGATAACTGATAAATCTTGGTGAAAAAGAAAAAGTACTTGGGCTTCATCCAAAATTTAATTAGCATCTTTAAAGGTAATTATAATTGGGCTTTTAATATTTTCTCAATTTTCATCCGTGACCTAAGACTGCTCTTCTCGTTAATTATCACGATAGCATCTACTTCAAAGGTAACTATTTTTCTATACGGATATGATGTTTGGTTCCCTCTTGTAACTTTTTTGTATTAAACATATTATTCGAAAAAAATTGGTGAGAAACATATTATTATTCGACAAAGTTTAACCTGTTGACATGCTTCAATCCCTTTTTTATCGAGTTCTTTAGGCTCTTTATAGAACTCAGACAATTGTAAGAGAACGGAAAAGAAAATGAAAGGAAGGAAATTAAATGAATTCCTAGATTGTTTGGCAACTAAGGAAAAGCAAAATTAAAACCTAAGTTTTGTTTCGAACTTGGAAAACTAGAAGTAAAAGGAAAATAAAATAATTAATATTAGATGATTTTTCTTCAAAGTGAAATAAATGAATGTTCAGATTATATCTTACAAGATAGTATAGAATTAGACTCCATGAATGAATAAATGAGGCATTCATTCATAAAACCATGTTTGTCAGATTTTGTCTTTCATCGTCAATAAACAAAAAACTAAAACTGTTACATATAACAATTAAGTATCAATTCAAATATTTATAAATTTAAATTAAAAAGCAGTTCCGAGATAATATCAGTAATGATCATCATCAAATGCATCTCAGGCTTTGCTTTAAATATTTATCAGTACCAGCATATATTCACTTGAATCAATCAAGCTAGAAATATATATTCAATAATCAAATAAAGACCGAATACAATGAAGAATAAAACCATTCATACAAATATTTTTCACAATACATACATCTGAAGCATAAATTCACTTCGTGTGGTTCTAATGTTCTATTTTATACGTTATTAATAACTTATACTCCACAAAAGAGAACTGCATAACACAGTGCAGAGAAGTGAACAACAATGAACAGAGAACAGAATATGATAATATGCAAAGGAACGAGTGAACTAAATTGTGACCGAACTTAAACCAGTTGATTTTTAACTGAATCCGTTTCATAATCGTTGCGGTTTTTATAAGTTTTTAAATCGGTATTGATTCGATGCAATTTTGGTATTAGTTAGTGAACCGGTAGTGCAAACTGCACCGCACTCATACTTTAATAATTAAACATTTAATTTATATTTATATGTTTTGATCAATTAATATACATATTTTTATAATAATTATTATTGTTTCATATTAATCCAATGTTGATTTCACTTATTTAAATACTACACTACAAATTCTATATTATATAATTGTATAATTCTTATAAAAAGTAAATTAAATACATGGTATAAATTTTTTTATTATTATTAATGTGGTGCGAAACCGTTACACCGATTAGTTCAGTTTTGAGTTCATAAATATCTTAAAGTTTATACCGATACAAGTTTGACATAAAATTTCTTTCGGGTAGTGCATCACTAGATCATACAAAAACCGAAATATCGCCATCCCCAAGTGTCCTACGAAGTTGCCAAATTAGCGACCGCAAGAACGACAAATTTCATGTTTTGAAAATTCAGACGTTTTCTTTCCTCCAATCCATACTTTTTCCCCTCAATCAATTCATCTGTTTTGGAAATTCTCCCAATATTTAACTGGGAATATAAATCCTCTCAACCTTCATAAAGTCATACCACTAACAATAAAACCACAATTTACCATTGTACAGTTAAATACCTTCGAAAAATTACTTGAACCAATTCTATACGGTTACATTTTACCATCGCTTTTTTTCTTTTTTAAAATTTTTCTAAACATCCACCGACCTGAATTCTGGTCGATGAATCAAGACAAACACAAGCTTCGCATCTCTTATACAACATACATGACACCGAGATTTACTGCCATAAATTATATTGTCTTTAAGAAGTCGCGATGTCATGGTTTTTCCTTGATCCAAAATTTAGAAGAAAAGCTGTATGCAATGAAGTAGATATAACTCAAATATAGGATTCAATCTAAAAATGGATGTCACATTCTTCCTCCCTAAAAGCAACTAGAAACATCCAAGTGATGATAATGGTTTTACTCTAGACGATTTGGAAAATCAAAAATGACGATCAAGATGTAAGAAAAAAGAGAAATCCATTGCACAAGAAAAGCTCTACATTTCACCGTCCGATCAGATTCCGGATGCTCACTTCTTCTTGCCAGCCTTGGCAGCATCTCCAGCCTTGGTCTGCAAAAGTTAATATTGATGCCGTTAAATAAAATTATACACATGAATTTTTTGTTCATATTTCAGGGAAGATTGACCAAATAAATATCAGTAAATGGATAATACTGGAAAATTTTATATTTGCATAAATGAGAAGATCTCTAAGGTGCTTGGAGCCTTGGAGAATGTTACACAAAAAGCACTAAATACCAGACACAAACAACATACGAACAAGGGTAGTCTCGGATCACAAATTTTGGTGGGGACTAATGTCAAAGTTACTTCAGTCCACGACTAGATACCAACCAAACCCCAGATGCGTCTATAGAAAAACTCTTGGAATTAATGCAGTTCATTCTAGATTGTGTACAATGCCTTGAAGTTATCAGGCACCCAAAATTTTTCAGTCATAATGGTGCTTAAAAGTTTCAACGGAACATGTCTTATGCAAGAATTATATAAAACAAGTTTTGGAACTGGGATGAAAGGGGATGGTGCTTGACTGCTACCCACTAAAAAAGCCTACAAACTTCAAGCATAATAAGAATACATATACATTTCCTACACTTGCATTTCAACATTTACTTCTCTAAAGTAAAGTAACCTCTAGTTCAGATTTTCCCTCAACCAATCTCAATGATCTTTCTCTTAGTAATAGTGATGTTGCATAAATTTTCCAATACCCATATCAGCGAAACGTAATATTGAACTATTTATGTTACCTTCTTTACACCACGGATCTTCTTGGCCCTGTTTTTCCTCTCCTTCAGTTGCTTCCTTGACTTCTCCACCTTGGTGTCCAGGCCATTCTTTATTGAAAAAACAAATAGCAAAGTGAGCAAGATAAAACATAAATTATGCAAGAGGAACAGAAAAATCTGGCTCTTCAATGTACAAGGTGCAACTATATCACTGCAAATGCTTAAAGTATATAGAAAGACATAGCAGCTCAATCTAAAACATTGCTGGTAATGTTTCCAGTAGAACATAATATGACAAATGACATGGGTATGTTGTAAAGCAGGAACATATGAAACAGAAGTTCCAAAGTGGAAGTGCAGAGAGGATTTATTCAACTTTGCATTACTACTTACAACTTTAAGAAAGATGTAAGTTACAGTTCAAGGAAGACTTCATAATGAACAACTCCCCAGTTGATTTAAAACCAAGATGAAACTTCTAGGTCCCATTCCCATTACACTAATGCAGATGGTATAATAACATTGAACAAGGCCGAGAATAATCAAAAGAAACAATTGAAATGTAGTGCAATCCCTACTAATGTGTAAAATACTTAATGAATAAATGAAAAAAACATAAAAATGGACTTAAAAGTCACAATTGTAAATTGTTACATAGAAAACACACACTAAAATATCATGTTACACATCATATCATATACAATATTCATGATAACATAACCTCTAATCAAATTGGTATGAAGAGAAAAATTACATCCCTTAATTCTTGAAGAAATTTGATCCCTTGAATGGAACAACAATGAACTAGAAAAGTGGACCGCATTTGAACTTTGAAACAGGTACAGTATTAAACAATTAATAACACAATTACCTCCTAAGTAAAAATGTTTTTACTGCTCATTGACAAAAATATAGAGTAACACATTGGCAAGGTTGGAAACAAAAGGCGGAACAGAAGCAAAAGCATTTACCCTGATTAGCCGGTACTTTGGCTCGTACTTCTTTGCATTCTCAACTGAATCATAAATCAACCCAAAACCAGTAGATTTTCCACCTCCAAAATGAGTCCTGAACTTGAAGACAAAGATAGAGTTTGGATCTTTCACGTCGTACATGGTAGCTAGTTTCTGCTTCAATTCCACCTTAACAACAAGAGAAACACCGCATATCAAACAAATGAATACAAAAAACAGAGCAGATCCACGTAACAAACAAGGCCTATGCACAGCCGCGTAACAAAAACCCAAAAAGAAAATTTTCTCATTATAAACATAGATCAAACCTTGGAAACATTTGCTCTTCCGGGATGCAAAACATCAATGACCTGCATCATGAAAACAAAAAGAAAGTAACAAAAAGCTAAATCATAGAAAGGATAATCAAACTGAAAACGAACTAAAGTAAGAAGACTCACGAATTGCTTCCTAGAGAGAAGCCGATTGGTCATGAACTTCCTCGTGCGGATTGTGAAAACCGAAGATTTGTCAGCCATTGTTAACCTGCAACTAAATTCACCGTATAAACATATATATACATATTCATATGATAGACATATCTATAGAGAGAGATGAAAATTACAGTGATTTCTTCGGCTCTCTCTCTTCTCCGGGAGGCTGTCTAGTCGGTTCTAATACCAGCTGCTCCGGAATAAGAAATACCTAATGTCTTTAAGCGTTCATTTCTAGGGTTTATGGCTTTATATAGTCAGACTAAGATATGGGCTTTGGTTGGGCTCATTGAAGGTGAACTACTTTTGGTTTGGGCCGAATAAATCAAAACAAACACCGAACCAGATATATAGCCCATGAATGTTGGGTCATGTTGTCACGGCTTAGTGTGAAAGGTCCAAAACAGACTTCCAGAAAATTACGAACCGGGCAAATTGCAGACCCATGATCTTTACTGCCTTGTTAATTGTTTTTTTTTTTTTTTTGACAGCTATTGCTCTGTTAATTATTATAGGTGGCACTCGACAACAATTCTGCTATAACAATTTACGTGACACATTTAAATCACAGTCACGTGAATTGATTAGTGATCTTTGTTTACAACATTACTTGCAAAAGTAAGGAAAAAATACTAATAGAATTAGTATTCTTTGTTTCAAAAATAAAAATTAAATGACGACTTATTAAATTTTAAATTAACACTAATTTAATTGATATTAGTTAATATAATTATTATAATTTTGTAGTTTTTGACATAAACTTTTGATTAAAATATTATTTTTGTTTAAAACTTTCTTAGATATTATTAATTTTAAGATTACATATATCGTCATTTGATTTTAAAAAATAAAAATATATTTCTAATTTTAATTTTGTTTTGGAATGGAGTGAGTAATACTTTGGCCAACAAGTATATATAATAAAAAAAAATTTGGTTACTATATAATAAAATTTTAAACGAACAAGATCACACCGCAGTAAATACACAAAAAGAATGGTTTCCTTGCGCTTCCCATTCTTGTTTTCTCAGTCCTCAAGGCCACCTATCTCCAATGTCTCCACCACCTTCCGCTCCATCGCCGTCGCCGTCGGTGCAGGTGCCGCTCTTGCTGCCGGCGTCGCCATCTCTCAAAATCCCACTAACCCGTTTCTACGAAACACATTGAATTTCGTGATAACCAAATTGACACCCAATGGCAGCCACCCCGTTTGGGGATCACTCTCTTTGGCCGATACACGGCCACCCATTACTGAATCGACGACTGGCGTGTCGTTTCCATCAGTTGTGAATGATTCTCAGCAGCTTCTTGGAGTTGGGTTGCGCAGGAAAAGTTTAATGGGATTGAAGAACATTAATGTTTATGCTTATGGTAGATTACTCCTTTCTTTTTAATTTTTGAAAATGAGTATTGTTTTCATTTTCACACTCTTTGTATGATCTGTTGCTGGAGAGTACTCATTTGGGTATTACATATATCACTGAATTCATTCAATTTGTTTCATTTTGGTATTATTTGGAATATGTCCCTATAGTTAAATTTGGTTTTAATGCTAGAAAAGCCATACATTTTGTGGTCAATTGACAGTATATTTAGCTTCAACAATACATATTATTCTATGCTAGATATTTCTGAAACTTGTATGAACCAAGATTAAATAAAATTCCATTAATTTTAGATTTATATTGCCGTCATTTCATCTCAATTGATAAAGATTATACCTTATTTTGTTCCGGAGGGACTATTTTATGGAGGCAGTGGTAAGCTTCATGGAAAAGCTATTACTTTTAGAGAAACTTATCCTGATGCAGATTGCCATTTGAGTTGAGCATGTTGAAGGCATTGTATACCTGTACACTTTGTTGAAATTGATTCAGTTCTTGCAATTAGTAACTACCTTGGTGTGTTTGTGAATTTTCAGAAATCGAGATAAATTACACCCCCTAGTTTATGTATATTGGAAAAAAATTGACTTGGAGTACTGTAGGTCATATATTGTATGGCATAAGTGACGGGGTAAGAGCGGATTATTCTTTTTTATTTTTTTATTATGGTTGTTGTCTTAGGCTAACATTCACTAGTCAGTGGTAACTGATGATTTTGAGTAAGGCAATGAAAATATGAAACAATTAGGAATTGGTTACGTTGCTTTAAATTAGTACAAATATAATCATTGAAATGTTGTTGTCCTTGTGGTGAGGTAAGGTAGAAATCTGCAGGTATACATCATAAAAAAAGAATTGATGGTCCATTGAACTTTTAATCGTCATCTAACCGCCATACGTAAGTCGCTAGTGGAGCATTAATTTTTAGGAAAAGTAACACACTTTGTGCATGAAGACCTGGCTAAGACGCTTTGTCATTAAGACTGACAAATGGCATCATCATTTGTTCTTTTAAGTACTTCAAGTGATTTATGTGCTGAGATTTATGGATTAGACATGGTATGGGGTGACAGAATAGAGAGAGAAAAATGTAAGAGAAGGAAGACGAATCTAGAAGGGAAAAAATAGCGAAAATAAGTTAGTTTAGTTGGTTTATATGCTTTACCCAGGCTTTTCAGATTCTGTGGTGTGTGTGTTTGAGCGTGTGCATGCACCTGTTATTTCTCATCACTTGCCTTGTGATTTCTTGTAACTTGGCTTTTGAATAATCAAGGTTTTATTTTTCTTTATAAGAAATTATTTTTTATAAATAAAAATTGATGTCACTGCTGTCTAATTCGCATACAAAACTATGACATTCTACAGGTGTATATGCTGATGAAAGTGATGTGAAGAACTGTCTGAATAAGAAATATGGAGCACTATCAGTTTTGGAAATGAAGGAAAAGAAGGAAGTCAATGATGATCTTATGGAAAGCGATATAGGCATGACTATTAGACTTCAAATTGTCTATGGCAGATTAAGCATCCGTTCTGTCCGTAAGGCTTTTGAAGAATCTGTTGGAAATAGATTACAGAAGTTTGGGGGATCAGAAAACAAAGAGTTGCTCCAAAGGTACATCATTCTTTTTATCATTCTACCTCCTTTGAATTTTTTTGAATTACATTAATGATGGAGAAACCTTAAAAATCAGAGAATCCCATAACTGATGAAATTTTGCATCTTGGGTCTCTCTCTCTCTCTCTCACACACACACACAAAAAATATTATTTTACTAGTTCCAATCTTATAAGGTTAGATGAAAAAAAATCATGTAGTTTTACAAACAATTTCCATATGCGTGAAATTATAGATTAATATTTATTTTTCTTGCAGGTTTACTTCCCAGTTCAAAGATGAAATAAAAATTCCTCGTGGTTCTACTATAGATCTTTCAAGGGACCATGGTTATATACTTCGAACAACGAGTAAGATGATTTTGATTTTGTTATAATAGTAGTTCAAAACATCTCATATTCGTTATATTACACTTCTTTGTAGTGTGTACTTGTTGCAGCTTTATTATCCTATCAACTTATGAGTCTATACAAACTGAATTAGTGATGAAATTTTTTAATATATTCTTGCTTAATTGCATGGTAGTAGACAGACAGGAAATGTAATCGGATGACATTCTCTGTCGAAATTACTTAAAATTTGATAATAGATTAGTCATATTGATTTGACTTTCAGCACTGTTATGCTCTTTCATCCTAAAAACGATAATGTCTTGCTTCAGTTCATCCATATTTGGTTGCTTAAGAAGGACATCACATCAATATTGCTTTTTCCAATATAATGGGATCTGCTACGTATTATATTTCTAGTTTTTCTGATTTATTTAAACAATTAGTTATCAGCACATTTGCTAGTTGCCATTGATGACTCATAACCTTGAAGTTACAAAATTCCTTAACAACATAAATCTATGTATAGCTAAGCCAGTCACAATCACCTTAAGTTTACACCTTGATTGCGCATCAGTGTTGACTACTAAATATAATACTCCCCCATCCCATGTTGCTTGTGAGCTTCACCCTTTTGTGAGTGTCATAATTTTGTGTCACAAATTGACATTTGAACTGGAACAGAGGGAGTACTTTGATTCATTCCATCTACTATTAGATTCCAAATCGCTGAAGTTTACTTCTCTGGATCAACTAGTTCTTACTGGATCTCTATACAAAGTAAAACATGTTTCTTGTTATTGTTTATTGTATTTCATCCCAATGATGAAACAACTCTTGAGTCATGAGTACTGCAAGCTTCTCTTCGAGATACAAAAAAAGGACAAGAATGAGATAATATTTTATGAAGAAGTGAAATGATAATTGATGGAGAAACTGACATGTTTGATTTGTTGTAATTTTTTCATGGTAATTGATATGCATAACGTATATGAACCATTTATTTGATCAAAATTCTAATGAACGAGGATGAACAAAACTACACTCATGACTTCGTGTAACTTTATCATTATGTGCATGACATGCTTTCAGTCTTAACATGTTCCCATAGTACTCGACTCTTGAATCATGAAAGATTAAATTTTATTTGCATTTTCATACCAGCATTGCACTGATCTCAATTCCTTTCGAACTCTGTAGTTGATGGAAAAGAGGTGGGCAGCATTCAGAGCAAGCTCCTTTGCCGTTCCATTTTAGATCTATATATTGGCGACGATCCATTTGATCAACAAGCTAAAGACAATGTTGAGTCCAACCTAGTTTCCCTTCTGAAAGACTAGTGACATGCCTGTGCATCTAGTCTTTCATTACAGTCGACATCGATAATGATTACATTTTCAGGGAAATAAAGAACTCCTTGCAGTAGTATGGTAGAGCAATAATTTTGACGATGTTTTGAGTTCAAATGAGGTGAATGTAATATTTTTATTATTGTTGTTATTAGTTTTTTTGGTTACAATGT
Source organism: Centella asiatica (assembly GCA_014636745.2). Taxonomy (NCBI): domain Eukaryota; kingdom Viridiplantae; phylum Streptophyta; class Magnoliopsida; order Apiales; family Apiaceae; genus Centella; species Centella asiatica. The sequence goes on along the minus strand of CM025786.1, from coordinate 5,399,571 downwards.
GATGTTCTTATGTTTGATGTAAGTGCATTGTTGTCTAACTCACTTTCTTGCACTTGTGCTTGAGTTTGTTGTAAGTTCCAAATTTTCAAATCTGCTTCAGAATTTCCTACAAACTGTAGTTAAGATCTAATAATTTTGTGTTCTGAAGATTCAAATAGGAATCTTTTGACTATGGTGCATTTGTTTGCACTTGATGAACCGGTGTTTGCTAATGTTACTCTCTAGAACTCGCGTTCACGTAACCATCTGTACTAAAATACCTTGAGCCTTCAACCCCTTCACTTTCAAAAGAATAGTCATATGTTCATTTTTAATCGTTAAAACTGAAAACTTGTCATCTCAGATTTAATCATTCAAAGGAAATGTCCCTTGCTAAAGTGTGAACTTTTTGTTAAGTGTCTGAATTTAGATATATACATTATATCTGAATTTATTGAATTAATTAAGTATTTATGTTCGAATCGGAATCTAAATTTAATTGTTTATTTGATTTTTTACTATAAATATCTAGATTGATAAATTTTATTATTTTATCAAAATAATAACCTTCATCTTTAATTCATCTAGTTTTAGTTTAGTGTCTTATTGGATTGAGATAAAAATAAATTTATTAAGAGTTAAGTGGTAGACTAAATAAACAAGTACGTTTGAGTGATGTAAGATATACGCTCTAATAAGAGGTATTAAAAGTTAAACAAATACAACTAACTTTCTCAGTTTCTTAATATAGTTAAAAACAAATACAATTAACTTTCTCAGTTTCTTAATATAGTTAATTTTATATTTCTAAGTCTGATAAGATATAAAAATAAATTTATTAAGAGCTAAGTGGTAGACTAAACAAACAGTACGTCTGAGCGATGTAAGATATACGCTCTATTAAGAGGTATTAAAAATTAAACAAATACAATTAACCTTCTCAGTTTCTTAATATAGTTAATTTTGTATTTCTAAGTCTGATAAGAGATACTTAATATAGTTAATTTTGTATTTCTAAGTCTGATAAGAGATATTAAGAACTATACAAACACAACTCTAACCTTCTCATTTTCTTAATATTGTTGATTTTGTATAGTTAATATTTTAATTTATCCTCGATATATATCATTCATGTGTAATATCGAAAATAAATAAATAAAACTCTGTCGTCTCACTGCATACCAGTATGATTTGAATTTGTGGGTAGTTGTTCATTGGCCACTTATTTAAAAGATGGGTTGAATTGCAGTTTTATATCTTCATCTTTTAGTCATATTTTAATGTTCGACATTTATTTTATAATTAAGTAACAATTAATTCCTTCCGGCAAACGTTTTGACCAACTATATCAATTCCATTTAGCTTCATTTCGGTCTGTCAATGAATTTCAGAATCAATTTAAATGGAATAAATTTAATGCTGACATTACAATAGCTTTTTATAGGGATATATTTGGAGTCAGCAATCGATTCCGAGTATATTATTCCAATTAGGGATTATACATTTTACCTCGTAAATGCTAATTCCAAATTTCTTTCCCTTTTTAATATTTTCAAACAAAAAATGACATTCTGTTTATGTGATTATGATCATAAATAAAGGGAATCTGTGTTAAATTATTTCATATTGAAAAAAATATATTATTTGCTCCTTTTTGTTATACTTTCTTTATTTAATAACTTTCGAGTAAAATATTTTTTCTTTCACTAAAATTAGATACAGTTTTAAAAGAATCCAAGTCGTGTCCAATACGATGTGCTAATAAAGCATGAGAATGTTTCATACTTATCGCTATAAACCGATATCAGTTTATAGCGATAAATATTCTCACGTTTTATTAGCATATCGTATCGGACTCAATTTGGATTCTTCTCTCCCCTCTTTATATATATCATTTTTCTCTTTCTCTCTCTCCTCTTTATATATATATCCTTTTTCTCTTTCTCTCTCTCCTCTTTATATATAACACATCTTTTTCTATCTTTAGATATTGTTTATACTTTCTAGTAGTACGTAACTACATATATCTTTCTTCATCTTCTTTTTTCTCTAGGGTTTTAGATATCAAAGATGGGAAAAGGAGCTTTTGTAATGGTGGCGTTGTTAATGTTCTTATCAATATTTGTTGGAGAGACATTGGGAAACGTGTACAAGGTTGGAGATGGTAATGGTTGGACAAATGTTGGCACTGCCGATTACCAAAAGTGGGCTGCTTCCAAAGAGTTTAATGTTGGAGACATTATTCGTATGATCACTAACCTTTATAATTATTAATTTCTTTTTAGTTATTTCTTACTCCTTGATTAATTGTTTATATTTTCTTTTATCGTACGTATTTATTCAACCATAAACCAAGAGTGTTTTATATCGATTTTATATGTATCGTTAATTTGTAAAACATACTTTATATTTTATGTATTGCATCTTTGTCACGTTCAAGATACTCCGTACAATATATTAAGGATGTCAAGTAATTTCGAGTTGAAGGAATTTGATATGTCGGATTCGTGATTTTATAAATATGTTGTGTTGATATTGTATCCTACAAGTCAATCACTCAAAGGTGTTTAAGTCTAGGGTTCTCCTTAAGTTGCAAATTTCATGTCTCATACATCATATTTCATGTTAGATCAACTATTAGTTAATACAAAAATATTATCCCGGGCAAATTTCGATATTAATGATTGAAAAGAATGTATTATTTTTTCAATTTTTAATTAGAAGTATGCTTCTCGTAAGGGTATACTATTTTTACAATTTCATATTTTAATTTTAATATACGAGACTAATTTTACGTAACTATTTGTTTTAATTATTGTTATAGTCATGTTGTGTACATGTCTTTAGAAATATCATTCTCGCTCTTTTGTTTATCTCATTATTCGTACTAGGTTAGATTTTTTTATCAGAAAATTGAGTATTTGAGATTGGATCTGTCTTTAAAAATAAAATTTTAAATCAAAAGCACTATCTAGAATTTTTTTTCTTGTTATAATCTCGATCTTTATTTAATTAGATAAGGATTATGTATATATAGGAATACTGATATAATTTGATACAATTACTGTATTATTATTAAAATATTCTTATCTTTTCTCTTCTTTTTTTGTAGTTTTTGAATACAACAAACAGTTCCACGACGTCGTACGAGTGAATCACTTGGACTACCAAACATGCAATGCAACATATGCGTATGAAACCTTCAGCAGCGGTAATGACTCGTTCGTGGTAAAGCACCCCGGTCACTTCTTCTTCATTTGCAGCCGCCCGGGCCATTGTCAAACCGGTCAAAAGGTTGATATTAGGGTTCCACTCACTCCTCCTCCGGCCCCACATCCTCTCCCAAAACCTAATCCTCCCACCGTGACTCCGTTGCCGAAACCCGCATCTCCGCCGCCGGGGCCGTCAGCGTCGGAGGTGACTGCACCTGCGCCTTCCCCTAAAAGTGGTGGTTCAGCTCTTGGGAGTAGCAAGCTTTGGTTGGTTACGTTGGTATTATCTGCATTTTGTGTTTATGGCATTTTTTGAACATTAGGGTAGTTTAGGTTTATGTTTTATTGTCACTTAAAAAACCTTAGGGTTGTTAATTTGAATGGTTTTTTTTATTTATTTTGTGCGTTTATTGTTTACATTGAACGGATGTTTTGATTTGGTTTTGTTTTGTTAATATATATTAATGGCGTGATTTGGTCAATGATTTGTTATGTTAGACATATATTTTGCTTTTGATGGTACATTTGTTAATATTGAGATTATTATGCGTTTCCACCTAAAATTACTTGAAATAATATTTTTTGTAGTAAATATGAGGACTTTGTATGATCAAAGTTCCCCATCTCATTTTTTCTCTTCTAAAATAAATATTAAAGTCAATTTAAAGTTTTCAAACTTTTATTTTAATTGGGATGATCAAGAAAATTTTCTATTACAGTGGGGAAATGAATTTGAACACTCGTGAATGAGAGAAAAATATGAACTTTTACCTATGGGGCATGACCAACATGAATTAGAGGAAAATATAAATTTTTACCTATGCGGCAAATACTCAATCTCGAGTTTTTATACTTCCATTACCACATTCTGAATTAAATACTACCTTCTATTTATATTCATGAAATTGTTGCGTTTAAATTATAAACGAACTGGTTTGTATTTCCGTACATAGAACGAGTATTTATGTTATTTTAGGTAATATTAAGGGAATTATAATTTTTTAGATTTTTTAAATTTTTTGATATGTATTTATATGTATAAGGTAATATTTTTAAATTATTAATTCGTTCAAAATCAAAACTAAATAATATTTGTTATAAAAATAAGGAGAAACTCATTTAAAATTAAATCAAATAATATTTAGATTTGAGTCAATTAGTTGAATAGATCGATGAGATTGGCATGTCCTGTAACTCTTTTATGGACACTTAAGTAAAATTATAATTCGATGGAATTCAAATTTAGGGATAAAATTTAGTAAATTTAGGGATCTTTTACTATATTTATGCATTATGAAATTCAAATTTGTTATAGAATTTGAATTAAAAACGTCTGCTGAATTTTTACTTATGTTTGAGATTCTAAGATAGGTGCACGGAGTATCTTATGAACGAAGGAATTTGGGAAAAGCAAAATTTTCGAGTGTGTATTTATCTTACATTATCTCTAAATCTGTACCCGTGGATTTCAACTATTGACAAATAATTAATATTTGGTGAGAATAAAAGAATAATTTATTCGAATCATGATTTTAAATACATAGTTATAATTAATATCTTTTTGTTAATATCTTTTTGAGTTTTAAAATTCTTATACAGTTTTAAAGTTTTTGATAAGTTTTGATCATGTGTTCGTAGTGGAATTGGAATTGGAATTTGAATAAATAGTGAAATTGGAATTTGAGTTGAAATAGTAATACAAATGATGTTATCATATCGTTAAAGATTTGATAAAATGTACTTTTGATGAGAAATAGGAATGATGTTAATTGATGATGTCATACTTAGTATCTCAAATTGATTATATACAATGCTTAACGATAAATAGGTAAGGACTGGTGCCGGCGATGTAAATTGAACTTTTCTTTTCCATCTTTTTTAGGGAAGCACTTGTATTAATTAATAGGCGTATCATCTACAACAATAAATTTTGAAAAAAATAACAAATGAGAATTATATTATTTAATACAGGAAATTAAAATAAAATAATTTACATGTCAATTATTCTAATATTGTTTTAGGCGATGTATTTAGTAAATAATATAGCAAAACTCATACCTTAGATTTGAATAGAAGTACATATTTACTATTAGAAAATATATAAAATATAAAAGCATTCATGATTTGGATGAAACATATACTTATTTTATGATTGGGCTGGACTGTCTATACAATCTCAACCCTTAGATTGCCATTGGTGCACCCTAGACACTAAAAAGTAAAAACAATCGGGTTATTGTATTAAAAAATTGTGGGTGGATACACTTTGGACACACTTGTTCAATTTTTGTATGTGTTTCTATTTTTTTTTTTTTTTGTACAATTACCATGTCATGTTACTATTCAAATCAATTATATTATTATCTAATACCATTACGTCAACATTTGAGATATTATATTATTAATTTTTATAGAGAAAAACATTATATACGAGAACATGTATAATAACATAAACTTATCGAAATAATTAAAACACGCGAACATTTGCTTATTTTCTCCCAAATGGCCTGCCGAGAATTGCACATATTCTATTATCATGTAGTTGTGCATTGGGCTGAATTGGCATGAACGCATGAACCCTCGAAGTCCAAACTAAAGCTTGGTCGGAAAGTAAACAAGTTAATTTCTGTGGATTGTAAATTTGTAATTATTTAAGATGACTATTATTATATTCATTTACAAATTAGAGACATATCTCATTTTGCACTAACTATATTTATAAAACTGGTATAAATAAAATATATTTTTTCATAATTTAAACTAATTATAAAATTTTATGTCATTTTACAGCTTATATTAAAAAATATATCCCTAAATTTTGTAATATTTTTTTAATATTACGGAGTAGTCCCGAGTTTAGAATTGGTGGAGTATTTTACAGTTTTTGTTCCTAGCTTAACGTGTTAAGAAGCTAATAGACTACTTATTTAACACCAGACACCAGTGAATAATAAGAATACGTTAAATAATCTGCAGGAGTGCTCAAAAGTCAATTTTTGTAGAATATCAATGCATTAATTAATTAATTAAGCTTGTTGTCAAAACCCAAAATACCTAAATAAAAATCTTACTTGGTACTCTTCTGGATATCTTCTAGTATTTGTCGGATTGGTAGCTTGATGCTCCCTTTATCACCCAATACAACGTAGTTCACAGCATCGAATTAGTTTTAAATATTTAGTGCATAACAATGTGAAATTATATTCCGTATCTAAAAATATTACTCCCTCTATTTCAAAATTAAAAATATATTTTAGTTTATAAAAATAAAATTTTGAAATCTTAAATACAAAATGTTATATATTAATATTTTTACAAATTTATATCAAGATAATACTATAACATTCACAAATATTACAACATTATATATATATATATATATATATGTATGTGTGTGTGTGTATTTTTTAAAATGTAGGGAATAAATATTTATGTGAAGATATCAATTTCTTGCAACAATTCTAACTTATAACTAATAAATAGTGAGATTTGCCGGGTTGAACTTGGGTGTTTGTCCAATAATTAAAAATTCATTATTGACGAAAGTTTAATTTTCGTGGTCCATTATAGTACTCTAATATATAGTTAAAAAAAGCGGCAATTATCCGTAATGACGAAAATATTCCGGTGCAATAATGATATTTTTTTAACTATTTCATTAAGTTTATATTATTATGTTATCATGTATAATATTATTATTCGTCGAATAGAATCAAATACTAATATAATAACATAAATTGCACAGAAAAAATTATAATTTGCACAAATTATAGAAGAATAATTTCCATTTTTTAATACTGACCCAAAATTTTCTATTAAAAAAAAGTATTATCAATTTATCGAAACTTGATTGATTAGAGCTTAAACAAAGTAATTTGAATAAACAAATGAATCAATTCCGTTTCCAACAGAAGAAGGATTAATAATGGGAAACTAGAAAACAGATAAACACGAGTAAATGAAGGTGATTCCATTTCCAGGCGGAAGAAACCTCACGAACTTTCCACGTGCGTCCAACAACATAAAACATGTCGACTCTATCAAAGTTAAAACTAACAAGTAAAATGTAAAATGTTACGATACTACGCACTACACCATAACAAACTACTCCTCCGCAGCACCTCACCTCGAAAAGCGTGCAAAGCGCAAGCATGAAGGAAGGAAGGCACTCCTAAACAACAACGTGTATAAATAACCATCCGCCCCCGCCGAACTTGTGAGTGACTGTGTAACTGCGTGTTGGTTCTAGAGAGAGAAAGTTAGATTTAGAGAGAGAGAGAGACACACACACACACCCCGAAAGAGAGACGCTGCATTACTACTGCCATTTCAGCATTAGTACGCCATTAACTTTGGTCAGAGAGATAGCGTGACCTTTCGCTATTTCACGGATTTTGTCTCTTAAACTGCAAGCTCTCCATCAGTACTCCATATTACTCTAATTTGTTTCACCAAATTGATTGATTTGCTTGTTTCTTTGTTTCTGTGTTTGTGCAAATTTTACTGTTCTGCTTTCTGATCAACTGATTGTAAAAAGTGAGAGAAAGCGATGGAACAGAGTAAGATGACGCTTGAGATCTTCTCGAAGCTTGAGCAGAAGTGGCTTTACCACTGCGAAGGCAAGAAGACGCGTGTTCTTAGCATCGATGGCGGCGGAACTACCGGCATTGTCGCCGGTGACGCTTTGATTCACCTCGAAGATCAGATCCGAGCCAAATCCGGTGATTCCAATGCCAGAATCGCTGACTTCTTCGACATTGTTGCTGGTACTGGAGTCGGCGCTTTATTCGCGGCGATGCTCACTGCCGACGACGGAAATGGCCGTCCACTATTCACGGCTAAAGACGCCGTCGCATTCTTAAAAGAAAAGCATTCTGAACTTTACAAAGTCAAAAATATCGGTGTATTCCGCCGGCGACGTAGACTTTCCGGTAATAGCATGGACAACGTATTGAAAGAGGCGTTAACAAGAGAGGACGGCAAGGTATTAACACTGAAGGACACTTGCAAGCCTCTACTTGTGCCGTGCTATGATCTCAACAGCTGTGCGCCGTTCGTTTTTTCTCGCGCCGACGCATCCGAGTCACCGAGTTATGACTTCGAGCTCTGGAAAGTCTGCCGAGCCACATCAGCCACGCCGTCAATGCTCAAGCCGTTTAGCTTAACTTCCACCGACGCTAAAACCTCTTGTTTGGCGGTCGATGGCGGTCTCGTGATGAATAATCCGACGGCCGCCGCTGTCACTCATGTTCTGCACAACAAACGTGACTTCCCTACTGTCACCGGAGTTGAAGACCTCTTAGTACTATCTCTCGGTAACGGTCCGTTATCCAGTCCGTCAGAAAGGAAACTCCGTCGTAACGGTGACTTATGCGTCGCCTCTTCGGTCATCGACATTGTCCTGGACGGCGTATCGGAAACAATAGACCAAATGGTCGGCAATGCCTTTTGCTGGAACCGCACAGATTACATAAGAATTCAGGTAATTAAAGCTTAAATTATACAGAGTAATTACATGTAATTAGAGCTTAAACTTTTGTTTATGTATAAACTGACGGCGTTAATTTACAGGCGAACGATTGTGTTAGTGGAGGAACGAGTGACGTGCTGAAGGAGAGAGGAGTGGAAGCGTTACCGTTTGGAGGGAAGCGGTTACTGACGGAGACTAACGGAGAGAGAATCAGTAATTTCGTGCAACGACTTGTTGCGTCAGGGAGGAGTAGTTTGCCACCAAGTCCGTGCAAAGATAACGCCGTTAGCCCTCTGCCTAATGGTCGTTAGTTAGTCTCATTTGTCATTTTCCCTACATTTTCTTAATCCTTTTAATTTGGTTTGTTTCTAAGTTCTAACCTTGCATTTGTAATTTTTAGTCTTAGGGACTAATCAGGTTACTTACTGTCTCGATGTCTTTATTCCCCTGTTTAATAGATCCAAATAAAACAGTGACCTGTTTAGCATCTAAATCACTTCTCTCTAATGGAATTTAATCGGAAATCATACACTATACATATATCACCAAAACATTTGTACGGAAATTACGCATTAGTTCGTATGTTAGAATAATTTATTTTTTTAGGTGCTTTATTTTGTTTTGTACTTGATAGATAGAAGTAATAGAAAATAGTAAAATGATTCTGTTTAAGCTCCAGCACTGCAACAGAATATATAGTATCATATACTGATGTGCGTTTACTGGAATCTGGAACTAGTCATCCTGTGTTTGGACAGAGGTGGAATAAGCTGGACGCAGGTACAAATTATCAAATGACAATTCAACTACAGTTACCCCATTTGATGATGTAAAGAACAAAGCAAAATGTCAAAAAAACGTTGTCAAGTTATTTTTGGGTAAATAATTGTACCGCATTCAAGAATATTCTAATAAGTAAGCATGAACAGGGAAAGAGAATCCGATAATAGGGTGTAAGATATAGAATGTAAAATGAATTAAATGTTCAGGTTCAACTCATAATCATTTGATTAAAAATTAGTTTGTAATAGATTATATAGTTGAACAACCCATATTCAAACTTTGTGTTTAAATTTCATAAATTATCAGGGTAAAGTCTCGATTTATTTGCACCCCAAATATTTTATCCGTTTTCAATTAAACTAATCTTCGCTCGATGTTTTAATTATTATGGGTGTGTGTTTTTTCATATTTATCTATGAGATTGTACTAATTAATCCCTTTTAAAAATTAATACGGTATTTATTTTGCAAAAATTGCTCTAGAGTGTTAGTCCCTTTTAACAAATAATCTCCATATGAGAGATTAGTTAAACGTGGAAGAATAGATGAGTATTTTTTATTTTTTTTTGGTAGAAAAAAAAAGTTCATATACGGAGAGACTCTCGCAGTCTGAGGTCAAGGAATGTCATCGGCCTCTTTGAAAGCTTATGATGATACTTATAGAAAGAACATTTACGATACAGATTATTCGCCAAGAAAGACTCGAGTTCTTAACCTAATGACAATTGAGTTTTGTCATCTGAATAAATATTTGTTGACAATAAGTGGGTTTAATTAATCTTAGGTATGAGATCGAATTTTTGTGGATTATTTTATTTAACTCAGAGCAATAGTCTAAATTAAAACAAATAATCACAAAAATAGTCCATTTTAAAAATAACACATTTCAATTTATTCTGATAAAATAGTTCAGCCCTAAATATAGTTTGAGGCACAATTAATTTCACATAATCCAGTCCAACAAATAAACGTACCTTATCTATATATTATATTTAAAAGCACAAACATTTTTTTTTATCTCATAGTTACGTTTTTTTTTCAAATATTACCCTCTTTTAATTTATTTTCTTCCCTTATGGTCCTTTCCTAATTCCCTTATACTTTCATCAAATTCTCCTATTTCATTTATATTTTCATCAATTCCTTCTTCTATTAAAAGTTACAAAATCTATAAATAGAGGGTTTTTATATGTATGAATAATTAAATTATGAACAAAAATTTAATTGCGATATTTGGTAATTTAATTAACATAATTATCATACATATTTAAAATTAAATTCGCAAAATAAGTGTAAAAATTCTTAAATGTATATTGAATAATTTTAAAGTATATATTATCATAATTATTTGAAGTATATATATAAACACATTATAAATTATCCAAATAAGATCAATGTTTCAATTAAAAGTATATTGTTTGACTCAATGTATAATATGTTTTTTTTATTTACTTTAACCTTATTTCCTATTCTATTTTTCTACTTTTGTTCTATATGTAGATCTTATGCGTTAATTTTTTTTTATTTTAATTCAAATTCAAATTCATTTAAATTTATTTAAACTAAACATTGATGTTTAACTATTTACATTCATATTTCTTTTTTTAATCTTTATTATATAGCTTTTATCTAATTATTTTAAGAACATGTGTTGAAATTATTCATGACGATTGCACCATTATCAATATAATGAAATATGTAAAATATAAATTGAATAGGAATAAAAATAAATGAGATCAAATTTGAATTTACAAAATCACTTTAATTTGGTGAATTTATAAAATTGATAATACTTGATAAATGTGTTAAAATATTTTTCTATTATATGATCAAAATTAAGATAATTCATACGAATTTGAGATTAAACAAAAATGAAATCAACATTATATCTTCAAATAGAGGAAATATTAAATTATAACTATTAATAAAAAGTTTAAATTAAATAAAAAAATAAAAACAACTTGTGCCTTGCACGAGTTGCAAGCTAGTATGGGTTAACATAACAAAAACATCCCTCATAGTTAAACAAAATTTAGATTATTTCAAAATTATCTTGATAGATCTCATTCTTAATCTTTTTTCTTTTTGTTAGTTACATAAAGAAGTTGTTGTCTCAAAATTCACGCGCACACCCATTAATTATTTTACAATTACAAACATTAACCTCCCCGTTTTTAAAAGAGGTCGTGGATTCCGACAAAACCAACAACCAGCTCCTCCTCAATCCTTTTAACTTGCACAATCTCATCTTATTAACCTATTGGTGTCACTTACATATATAGTTTCATGTCGTATTTAAAGATACAGCCAATTCATATAAAGTCTTGCCATGCCTACACTACAATTGGTTGGTAAGTTGTTCTGAATTTTTTCTGTATTAGTGAAGTGAGAGTGGCACCACTGGCTGAGTCTATTTGGTAGTGTGGTATGGTATATAGGAGGAGTAAAGAGAAATGGTCCCTAAAATTTTTGTTGGCTTGTAAGGATGTTTATATGACATTTTCCTAATTCAGAGCTGTAAGATGGTACATACTAGTACTCTACTACAGCTTAAATAGTTGTACTAGTAGGTGTAGAAGATGCTTCTCTCAATTAAGTTAATCTATGATTTTATTAGTAGTGTGACAGTAAGTAAGACAGAGATTAAGAAATAATTTAGTTATATTGACTCTTGTGTCATCTAACAATTGGCTAATAGGTTTTAGCCCCAGCTCAGCCGCCGTCGGTGGTTGACTTTGGCGGTGCCGGAAAGAGTGGGGAACCTCAATTTTTGAACGAAGATGAACAGAAATAGCATGCGTGTATCAAAAGGAATTTTGGGGTAAAGATATACGGAGTAATTCATAATTGAATCAAAATTGTTTAGTACTACAATAATTTTCGTAACAAATATTGCAATAATATATTTTTATTATAGATATCATCTTGAAAATTGTAAAAACTTAATTTTAAAGAAGTTTTAACGGTTAAGATGTAATATTACAGTTTTTATTGCGAATGTCGTCGTGGTGTGAAGCAAAATTCTAAATCAATTCTAGGAGTATCAATCATTTTCTGAATTTTCGGGTAAGAAATGAACATTCCTGAATGCAGTGAGGTAGCCGAGATAGTTTCATTAAGCATCTCTCTAAAATCAGAGAATTCATTTCAAAAATAAAAATATTTAGATATAGTTTTATAATTATAAATATATAACAAATAAAATGAGATGGTACTTTTGAGAAAAAAAAGTATATTGTTCGAGTAATTTTACTTTTAGTTATACATTTTACGGTAAAATGAAATGATTTATCGGCATCACATTTTTACAATAATTTTTTGCTATGCCTGATGATAAGAAGGAATCGTTGTAGTGTTGTACTACCAAAATATCAGGTGTAAAATAGTTTACATAATGTTGGGTTGGTCAAAAATGTGCTCTTAGCCGTATGAACTCTATAAGATAGAAAATTGGTCTATCTTCTACTAGCTGAGTATCCCCATGTGCATATTTAAGTTGTTTTGTGTGTGTGTGTGAGAGAGAGAGAGATAGAGAGAGAGAGAGAGTTTAAGATTCTGGGAGGTTTGATAGTGTGTCCGTGGCATTGTTTAAGATTCTGGCTAGTTTGATAATATAGACTCTACCTCATTTAACTACTTAATTTTCCATATCCTGCTCGTTATGGACTATATGTTTTTTATTTCGCACGAATGTGTGAATCACCCACAACATAATCAGAGAAGATGGTTTATAAATTTCCCCTAATTTGTATTGTTTTGGGGATGATGATAAGGGAGGCCTAAACAAGTACAATACATATTACGTGTATATATTGCACCCTTTGATGTCAAAAAAAAAATAAAATTTATTGAAATCTAAAACACCAAAGCTAGAGCTATGAAGGACACTTTATTTAGAAGGTGAGATAAAAATTTCCGATTTGGTTTTCAAAATTATTATTTTGTTAGTATTAACGAGGCTCTATATTTCAGCCTCAGAATGGCTGCAATCGTAATTGTGTCATATATTCAAGTTAGAGTGCTGTTATGTCTTCCGAATTCCGAATAAATCATCTACAAAAGGCCTTTTTTATTATTATTATTATTATTATTTTACATTTATATCCTCTGACTTCGCTCAAGAATGCGTGGTGGACTGACTTGTTGAGAAATTCCTATCTATTAATGCTTATTCGATGAAAATTCTCTGTGGACAACATTTTCGTTCAAGTTATATGTAAAAAATAAGAAATAATATGAACACTAAATTACTTCTGGATCATATCTTCAATTTTTTAGTGTTGATCAATATAAGAAATAAAAATAATTTAGTCGCTAAAGCTATAATTTTTATGTATGTATCATATTATATATATATATATATATATATATATATATATATATATATATATTCATAATTTCATATTTATGTTTACAAAAACATATAAACATTTGAAAATTTAAAATCAAACATATTTTTTTCTTTTTTTCAATCAAAGCCACCTCGCATCGGTCGTAGTAAGATCGGCCATCCGCAACGGGGCAAAACATTCGGTGGAACAAGCGGTGAAGTCACGAGAGTTAAGATCTCAAGTTCCTGAGAGCCCTAAATGGTAACAGAAATATCCGATATTCATTTGGAACATGTGATTGATCCGTATTATTATCCGTATTCGACCGTTTACACCCTTAGTCGGTTATGAGTTTCAATTTGAAATGTGTGATTGATCCGGTGATACTCCTATAAAAAAATCATTTACTCAATGAGTTGGCATGTTATGTATATACTTTTTTAACAAAGAATTTTTATATCTTTTGACTCACAATTTAAATAATAATAAATATATTTAAATTCATCATCTTTTACAATCCATATTTTTTATAACTTAATAGTTATTACACAGATAAAATTAAATTTTAAATTGAATATTAAAAGTGTATAGCGTTTAAAGACCAAGGTCTTTTTCGATTGACAATATAGTTGGTCCGCGATAAGATCTAAAACAACTCCCTCTACATATCTAGTACAGTAAAACTGTGATTCACGACAACCTTCACTACCTGACGCTTCTACCATTTGTCATCTACTAACTATAATTTACTAATTGATGCATATATATGGATTAACCACCCATAAGGCTAAAGACTAGGATGCATTACCACGTAGTTAACATGTTTTGTTATTTGATGCATTTCAACTTATCAGATGACTATATATTAAATTCTAATATCAATCTATATATATATATATATATATAATTTGAAACGAGATGATATTTTATCTTTTCAAAAGCCAAAAGTTAAAACTTATTGGAAATGGAAAAAATATCAATCCAAAAGATTTGTTCGGATCGGAGAAATACCATTCATCCAACACTGAGACATGCTAAAACAACCTACTAAAATTTCTCCCCCATCCCCCTCCCCCGCCCCCCCGCCCACCACAACCACCCCCCCACCCCCAAAAAAAAAACCGAAAAAACTAGAAGGACTATCCTACACGAGGGAGCACTTTATTATGTAGGGACTAAGGCTTATATGCTGTCAATATGGTATTACTGGTAATAACTACAGTATGATAGAAGTTTCAGTATCTACAGCCTGTTAGTGAATAGTACACATTTAATCGGTCCCATTAGTGTGTGTGTGCGTGTGTTTATATGTATCCACATTTGTGCTATGCAACTGTCCCATTTTTAACTAATTCAATTCAAAGCAAAGCAGAATGGTTAATTTGATGGAGCTGTTCCAAGTACAAAATTAAAACACTCCTATATGTGAATCTGACACTTTTAATATGTCAGGAGTCCGGACCTTTATTTTCTATTTTTAATTTTTATGGAATTTTATAATTTAAATTGGAAGTGAATTTGTTTGATTTCAAAGAAAGGTCAAATCAATTCTTTGTAAACTGTTCAAAAACTAAAATTTAATATATAGTCCAAAATATGAAACTGGTTTGAAAAACAAAACTGTAATACCCGTTTCAAATATAAAATTGGTTTGAAATTCTATTTTTCTTGTCACATAGGTTAATAAGTTTTGAAACTCTAAGTGAAAATAATCAATAACGAATGACACCAAAATTATTGATTTGAAATTCTATTTATTATACATAACACTTTATATTTTAAATGTCACAATTTGGTTGTAAACTTGAGTATGAGACCCTATTTAGTGTGTGTGTGTGAGAGAGAGAGTATTATTTAAAATGGTGGGAGTACAAAACCACAAAAGCAAACATGATAGCTAACTTTATGACAATTAATATTGTATATATCCATATAAGTAACTGGTAAAAGTAGTAACATTTAGCTACGAACATCAAACTAATAACACGAGGGGAAACATTGTTTGGTTTGTATACTACATAGTTACATATATGAAATGAAATGAAATATGATGAAGAAACTCGTAGAGGTTCATGAATATTGTTATGAAAACACCATATTAGAAACTTGTAATATTTAGTTACAAGCTTCAAATTATAATGTGATTACGTTATAAATGTACATCATATATTTTATGTTGTCTATAATACTGATTTTTTAGAATTTTATAATTACATTACATAATAAATTTATTTTCCTTGTGAAACATATAGAAGTGTCAAAGTAATAATATTTTTTTTTATTTTTTTATTTTCTCTTTTGAGTTTTAAAATATATCGTTTCAAATCTCAATCTAGGCATGTTCTTACTGTATAAAGTTTCAATCCCAATTGACTTTGCATGTGAGAAAGTCAATGGGCCATTGTCAGATGTCAATAATGACATCACTATATTAAATAAAGTTAGTAAAAATTTACAAATATCTAAAATTAAGAAAATAAGAAAATAAAATCCGAGTCATTGAAACTCAACTCGGCTTCCAACAGACTTATTTAATATATTTATACCAGATACCACCCATTCCGCCGTGTCTGCAGATCATCCACCCGTGCTGCTATCTCTCACGGACTCATTCCACATACACTGTACAATTTTTTTATTTTTTTAAGATCACACCTACATTTTTAATAATTACTAGGAAGTAGCGTACCTCACTCTATGTTCTACCTTATTAAAAATAAAATAAAATAAATCTACAGTTCTACATAACTCACTGTACGTGGGTTGATGTTGGTTGTTATCTTTTACGCATGGGAGGTTCACAGTTCTACAAGATGGTCGTTTTTGGAAAACTTCGACCCTTTTTTAATTATATTAATTTTGCGTATTCGGTTTCTAAATATTTTTTATATCTTGTTTGGTTAAAAAATTTTGTCAATTCATCAGTTAAATCTAAGTTGTACCTGTAACGAGCGATTGATGAAATTTTCTAATCATTTTAAAAAGTTTTTGTACCAAACAAGATGCAAAAAATATTTAGAGACTAAATATACAAAATTGATATAATTCAAGAACGGTCGAAAAAGTTTTCCTCTTTTTTTGGTAACCACAAAGTCCATTAATTAAAAAAGATAAAATATCAACTTAATTTGTTCTATCAAATAGTTTTTAGCTTGATTTGTTATCCGAAAGGAAAATAAAATTCCAACCTACATAAATATCAACTTAATTTGATCTGAATCCTCTATTTGACCGGAGATGTGCATATTTTAGATTTTGAATTTTTGTCTCAGCTTTGAAATTAAAAAGCATATGTAATACACCTTATGAACATGTAATATAGATTATTTTAACTTCAAATTGTGTAGGCTGAAATAGCAAAACACTATATACAATTTGGATAATAAATTAATGACAACTCCTTATCTTACTCCGTTTTATATTTATGTCACTATTAAATTCGTATAGTCTGTCATTTTATATCATTTTATTGTACAAAATAATTAAGAGTATTTCAATTTTTAAACAGAAAATTTAAGAATCAATAAAGTTATATGAAGAAAGATACTGGAGCTTCAAATTCTGTGAATATAACAGCTATATCAGATTCATAAAATCAGAAAATAATAACATTGCCCGAATTGCATTTTTTTTTTTTACATAGAAGATCACTGCTTAAATACTCACGCACACACTCACATAATCATCAACTACCTTACAAAGTTTCACGCACTCACACACTCATCAACATCAACTACCTGGGTTTCACACACTCACGCATCCATCAACTACCTTTGAAACTCTGATATCCTCACTTTTTAAAAAAGGGTAATCGATGACCAATAAAAACAGCCAATAATCAATAACAATTCTCAAACTGCATCTTATTATTGAAGAACAATATTTCTTATAATAATACAAAATATTATTATTATACCACAAAAGTACAAGTTATGATAACATATCTTGTCTCTTGTTGGCTTTATTGAAAGACATGCGTTTCACTTCAATTGTCTTCATTCTCCCACAAAGAAGTTGATCCTTTCTTCTCATTTAATTTCATTGTCTCCCTTTCTTGGCAACTTCATTGTTATTGTCTGAATTTACTAATTACTCATATACCTGACTTTTATTATCAATATTTCAGTTAATTATGCACTATATTTTAAAGTATAAAAAAGTTATTTCTGTTTCAGTCAAGTCATTCATTTCAATTTCTTTACAGGTTGATATAAAAAGTTTTATGGTCAAGTAGATATGATGCATGCAAATTAACTGATTGTAACTTATGAGAATGTGTGTGATTTGAGGCAGCAGACCACTAATATTGTAACAGCACTTTTATGAAAATATTAAAGGAAATTGAACAAAAAGAACAATGGAGAGACCATGCGCCATGCCATTTTTATGCTGAGAATCTTTCAGAAGAAAGCAACACTTGAGGCTTCAATAGTTTCGATCAGAATTATATTATGAGCAATAATATATGCCTTCAATTCTTTCTAATAATAATTTAGCTAGTGGGAATTTGCCTGCAATCTAGTGGCAGTCTCACGAGATTTCATAGGCCCAAGATCTATATATGTAACAATCACAACCTAATAAAAATACAAAAATCTCAAAATCACACCAATTTTTGTTGACCCCTCAGTTCGAACCTCCTATCTGACTCTGTCTTTTATTTCATACTGGTTATTTAAAAAATATACATATAAATTATCTAAACTCTAATTATATAGTGTGTCTATATGTGTGTACAAAAGTAAATAAATAAGTGAAGAAAAAATAGAAAATAAATGATCTTTTCATCGGCAGTCACCGATTTATATTTGTTATGAGTTTCATCTTCTCTTTTCACCTCAATATATCAAGTTAAATTATGTAACTATTTTTATCATTAGTCATTTATATTATGCGAACCCGTAAAAAAAATATAATTTCTTGCGGTACTAAATTTGGATGCGATAACTGTTCGTCGGTGGTAGATGAAATAAAAGTGATCCATTAAAAATTAAGTTTATTAACATCTAGTTTTAGGAGTAGTTGGTAAACTAACATATATACTATTTCCTCTTTTTTTTTGGGTTTTTTATAAACATAAATCCCATCCCCTCGCTCCCCCCCCCCCTCCTTTTTTCCCTTTTGTAGTTTTATCTTAATATCTCTCAGATTTGTTTTATGCTAAGTTTAAATATAGTAATTAATTATACTCCATATGAGTATTGTTGAACCAAGTTGAGTAGGTTCTATATAAGTTGATCGATCTCGTCAAGTAATGACTTCCTAAAAGTTAGGTTTTGTTCTTGAGAATGTAAGTTGATCATGTAATTTAGTAATGATGAATGTTATTCCTAATTTAATAATAATGGGAGTTTGTACTCCTACCAAGTAGACATTTTTTTTACTGAAAAATATAATTAATGGATGCCCCAAATAACTTTTGAAAATGCAAATATGCCATTCGAGGTTAAGTACATGCATTACACTTGTCACACATGCCACCGGATCCGAACTTCGTGTGATATATTCCTCCCCCTAATTTTTAATTGTCATATTTTATATTTATATTTGTTTTAATATAATTATTATGGTCAAAATTTAAAAAGAATCATTAAATGTATTTTTCTAAATTATCATCATATTAACTTAATGCATTTCTTTAATTTTTAATTACTATGCTATTTATTATACTAAAAGGACAATTATTTAATTTTATGTCAATATTAATTGCACAAAAATAATATTAATATCATTTCTTAACAAGCGTAAAGATTTTTAGACAATTAATTACGAACAATCTTACTATTCCCTCCGTTTTTTATTGGTAGATTTTTTAGTTCAAATTATACGTACCAATGTCAATGATTAATGAGTATAATAATATTAAATTTATTGTTGTTATCTTATATTTGCCTTTATTTAATTTGCATCGATAAGAGAGATTGTCATATTTGTTTAAAATATATAAAAAGTATTATAGGAAAAATAATATTATCGCTATCTTAAAATATGAGAAAAACAAGTAAAAAAGAGAGAACCAAATTTAGTAACAAATAAAAAACGGAGGAGTATATATACAATTTTAAACTCAGTTTAGACATGCTACTAGTTGCATGTCTTGTATACATAGTTTATTTATTGGCACATGTAATGGCGACTTGTTTCCATATTTGTTAGCACAATGTCTTGTGACTACTTGGATTTCTATTATTGCAATTTAGAATTATACGCATACATATACATACAATGATCTATGGTCGCTCGTCTATGAATTCTGGGCCACCTAGATTTGCTTGTGTTTATAAAATGGTTATTTGATTATATTAAATAAAATTAGATGGTCTAAATATATGCTAGCATTGGTATCAGAAGACATTTATACAAATAAAAAAGTTTATATAAGTGCGTCTTCATATTTGTTGGTAGATATTTAGTGATCCAAATAATATATATGAATGGCCACTCCACCCCCTTCCTCAAACGTATGCACACATATAGATGTAGAAAAGTATTAATATTCACACACTTTATATATACATTAAAGTACACACATTTTTTTAAAAAAATTATTCAATTTAATTATACCAATAAAAAGAGTATCAAATGTTTTGAGAGAATATTTAAATTTTTATGTGTTTTTGTGATGTGTAACATTATTATAATAAACATGTAAAATAAAATTGCATCTATTGTTGGTTGTTTTGCATGCTTATTGTTCATGCTTATATTAATGAGATACATCAAAATTTAAATGCCCTTTTTGTTACTCTTTTCATCTATATGGTTAGAATTAATAAAAAAGAAAATTAATTAAGGAGATGTGTGTAAACAACACCCCTTATATATATATATATGTGTGTGTGTGTGTGTGTGTAATGGTCCGTGATAATAATTTATTATAAATAACCTTCCGTTCTGATACGAGATGTAACGCATATATTATTAATATAAGCACTGGTAGTGCATGGCTAGTGATTATAACGATCAACATGCTAATTAAGTCGATAACAAAAAGTACATGGCTGTAAGGGCAGATGTTTTGGGGGTATGGGGGAAGATGTGTGGTTTTTTAAGACATCAAGACAAAGGACATTGGATGCCATTGACCCATTAGGCATTTATTACTAAGAGATGGAATTTTATGAAAGGACTAATTCGAAGTGCCAACTCTTTTTGTCCTTTTTAAGAGAGGAGATAATGGTGAAATATAGTAACGTTTGAAATAATTCAGATTTGATTTGTGATTGTTTAATACAAAATTAAATTCATGCTCGATTTGATCAACAAATAATTAGTACAAATTATAATATATTTTAAGATTCGATTGTTTATTTAGACCTTCTACTCATTTGGAAATTCATAAGTTCGATTTCGATTTGAGATTGTGTTTGACGCGATATTTATTCGAATTATATTTTGAACTCGATAAATTATCTAAGCTAGATGTATAAGATTGTGAATTACCTCAAGTGATAAGAACTGTCCCTTGTGACCTAAATGTTAAAAAATCAAACCACATGTAAGAACAAAGTTGTGAGAAACCGAAAATTTTAATAAAATATAATTCTATTAAATTCATTTTATAATGAAATTTTTGTTTCATTTCAACGATCGATAAATTTTACGTTTAAATTTACGTGCATTCCACGCAAATCGACGCGCGTACGTGCACTAACGACAAAATTATAACGAGCAATGTTATAAAAAATCATGAGACGTTAATCACAACAATAATCGTATGAGTACATTATTTTTACCTCGTCGGGGTGAGAAAACTTTTCGGCTTATGCGTTAAACCAATGCATAACCATAAAATTTAATTAGTGGCTAAACAAATCAAGTTAAACACTAATTAAATCCAAATTTTCAGATTATCCCAAAATAGCAAAAATAAAGAGATTTTTTTTTACCTATCTAAGTAAATATTTCTTAAAATTAATCCAATGGTCAAAATTAAATTAAGAATTATATAAATATACCATTATAGAAACCCTAGCCTCCACTTCTGATATTTTCTCCAGCAAATATTTCCCAAATGTCGGATTTTTCATTTAAGCAAAAAAAAAATCATTGAACTTTTGAATTTTTGTCCATTAAAACTTTAAAGAGGTACCCCATTGCTCTCTTATTTTTGCATTTATTGTTATTTCTATTTATTCCATTGTGTAAATTATTTTTTTTCAGTATCATTTTCATATATGGCACATGTTTATAGCATTTATATATTGTGAGTTATTAATTTTTAAAGTTTGAACAAAAAAAATAAATAAATATGAACCTCAAGAACCCTAGTTTTTCCGACGGATTTTCCGGCTCGATGCTTTGATATTTGCTCAAATTAATTTTATAACTTTGTTTCAGCTGTTGAGGGCTTCATTTTGCCTCAAATAATTTGGAAAATGGTTGAGTATTTCCAACGATCTTGTTCAACCGAAATTTCGAAAATAACCGAATGATTTTCTCGATTTTTTCTTGCAATTGAGTCGTTGAAACTTGAAATAGATTGTTTGATCGAGTTCCTGGTTGTTCAATCTTTCAAATCCTTGCTTGAATCGTCAAAAATGGTCAAAGGTTAAGGTTTTGAAGCTTGACCGTCAGCTTCGCTGCCGTTAATGGCGAGATCGCCGGCGGCGAGCTTCGAGCTCCTGCTAGGGCTGTTTTTAGGCGACGACATGAAGGCTAAAGGGGTATTCACCTATGGGAATCATCACAGCAACGTCGTTACCTCCTCTCCGTACGCGTAGGTACGTGTGTGGGGTGTGCAGCGGCCGCGGCTCGCCGTCTGGCAGACACGAGCCGGCGGCAGCTGCTTGTGTTGAAACCCTAGCCTGTCTGCTGTGGAAGACGACAAGTCGAGTCGAACTGACCCGGTTCCGACCCGGACCCGTAACTCGAATCTGACCCAGTATTGACTCGGTCCATGACCCGGTTTGACCTACTGTTAACCCGGATCCGTCCCAATCCAAATTTAATAAGAATAATAAAATAAAAATAAAATACTTTTACATTTTAATTATTTAACAAATGACTTTTGAATAATTATTTTGACATGTAAATAAATCTTTTACATGATTAAAATTTTATGTTTTAAAATTTAGAATAAATCCATGATGTTAGAGTTTCTTAATTACCATAATTAAGTGGCGAGTCATTAATTCATAAATAATTATTATTTAATTAAAAAATTAAAAAATAAACTCTAAAATTTTATCAAATGATTAAATAAATCATTTAAGTTAAGATTAATTGAGGAATAATCCTTGATTAACTAAATTGAAGAATCAAGACCAATTATTATTTAATTAAAACAATTAAATAATAATTAATGAATAAATTTTACATGATTATTAAATGATCAATAAATCATTTAATTTAAAAGTAATTAAGAAATAAATTACTCCAATGATTGATAATTATTATTTAATTAAAGTAATTAAATAATAATTTAAGAATAAATGTTTAATAATTGATAAAAAGATCTATAAATCTTTTATGATTAACATTTTGATTAAGAAATGATTATTGTTTAATTAAAACAATTAAACAATAATTAAGGAACAAATTTTAATAAATGTTAAGTGATTTCTAAAATTGATTAATTAATGTTAATTAATTAATTTAAGGCCTCTGATAATTAGATTTAAATTATCGAGAGCCGATGAACGACGTTTTATCAAGTCCACAAATCTCTTGGACTCCGATTTGGTTCCAACCGAATCCTAATTCAACGTTTGACGACTCAATCAGTCAATCACGAAACTTGAGAATTCCACGAGCACTTCGCTTGTACATTCTGATATGTAATTAAGTTGAGATTTCTCATGTTATTGCATGTGCATGTTTTACAGAACTCTTACTATGCGAGTGTTAAATTTACTAAGGACTTAAGGCAAGTATATATTCACTCTACTTTCTTTCAATTAATACGTATGATCATTCTTTCGATATACGTAATGCATTCAAGATATTATTCTGTCAATATTCATGATTTAATTTCTTCAAAGATAAGTAATGTACAATCCCTTGATCTGATGTACGTGAAAAATGTTGTATTTGAATCAAATACTCTTTGGGAAGTTGTTAGCTATTTAAATTCCGCTAACACACCAAAGAAAATCCTATACGGATGTAGAAATCTTATTTTTCACCCTATACTTGTAAAGTATATCCGTGTGGGTAACTAAAGGCTAGTGAGATGCATCTGTCTGGCATCCCGGGCCTAAGATTTATAGGGAATGGGAATCGAGGCATCGGTAACTGGACCCTCGCAAACAAAAGGTTTATGCATCGACTACGTATATCGTTATGATGAAGTCAGACGGTGGTCAGGCTGGCCAGTTGATATACTGTTTGATATGAAGTTTCTAAGGGCACGTGCGCCAAACGGACATGGTTATAAGGCGCATATGAAATTATTCTTTATTCTTTTAAGAAAAGGGTCAAATCCCTCATTATCACTCGGGGACCCTAGAATCTATCTTTCTTCAAGCTATTAAGAGGTGTTGACATTGTTTCCGTCCAACCTCATAAACACTTAAACCCAATGATTTATCCCTCTTTTAGAACGTACCCAATACTTGTTTATATACTTGTGAGCATAAATCGCTCATGTTACTATTATCAATTATTTTTCAGGTTATGGCAAGAAGGTCGAGCCATCAGATAAAGGCAAAGCACGAATGGCTTGATGAACGCTGAACGCTTCTTGATCGCCCTCTTATGGATGACATTCAGGAATAGAGTGAAGAATTAGACATTTATAGAAATGTCTATATTGTAAGGCCTGTCTGAGCCCCTCTTAGACTTCCGCTGTTAGACATTCATTTATTTTGGGTTTTTGTAATAGATATTACTATTTATTTCTCTAATTTAATGTTATGCATGCTTGGATGTATTTTTGTTCTTTTGTCAATTATTGACGGTACTCGAAGTCCAGTATGGGATTTTTGGGGTCGTCACAAAAGTGATAATTCGGTTAGTATTAATATGAGGAATTTCGCCGATAAAAAAAAAGTCAGCTATATAGCAACTCACAATCCAGTTCAAACTCAACTCACCTTTTTTTTACTGACGAAATCCTTTTATTACTCACCCAATTCTCACCTATTAAATTTATTCCCTTAACTTCTTGGGAGTGTTCTTACCACTTTAAATGATCTACAATCTCGACTCAACTCATCTATACGTACCTAGGCCTGTAAATCGGACTGAGTGAGTTGGGATTAGGGTAGCTCAAACTTGGCTATATTCAAAATTATTCGGATCGAGTTTTAGTTTGATCATTTCGGGTTTAAAATATATGTATATCCAAACTTAGCCCAAATAAGCTCACAAGCTTCGAACCTAAGTTCGATCAAAACTCAACTTAACAAAAAAATAAATTACAAAATAATGATTTTTAACACAAAACATTATGTTTTATATAAATTATTTTCTAAGAAATATTCAACAATTCATTATTTTAAAGTATTTAATAATTTATATAATAATTTAAAATTATGTTTCAAGATTTATATGTATTAAATAAAATGTTGCAGTGAATATATATTGTAGCACAAAGTATATATATATGTGTATTCAAACAAACATACACACTAGTCTATTTCGGTCAAATTTGTATCGGACTAAGTCACTCATTAACCAACTTCATCTCATATTTTAATTTGGATTTGAATTATTATATAAGTTCAACTCAGTTCACGTTCAAATCAATTTCGAGTGAGCTTTTTGCGAGCTGAACAATCGAGTTCTAGATTTGTCCATCCCAATTTACAGTAACATACCCTATAAATAATTCTATTTTAAAAAAGTAATTTGTAAAGTGTGAGTTGTGGTGAGGATGTTGTGAGGCCACGTACGTTATGTAGCAAGACTCCCGGAAGCTTCTGTCTTGATGTCCAGTTGTTAATTGTGAGACCATACCAGATGTTTGTTAGTGTTACCCATTTACTTCACTACACTACACTGCGTACTGCTATATATAACAGACTAGTGACTTCATGTTTGTTAACCTTTCACATCCATGGAACATTACTGACATAGTGATAACTTTCAGATTTTGCATGAATATTTGTGATATTTATACTTCATGGACCTACATTTTCTGTAAAAATTTCTTGTTTGTTGATGTCAGTCAGGGATAAGCAAATTGAGCTTATTTTATTGAACTTTCGTCTTGTAAAAAACTAGTCATTTTGTTGTAGGGACGTTCTTGTTCGACAATTAGATGCTTAAAAAATATGGTGGACACCAAGAAAGTGATAAGTGAACTTTACTATTTCTGTTTTTTTCTAGGGTTAATTGCAAAACTCATCCCAAAGTATACACTTATTTACAAAGAATAAATCTACTTACATGGTCAAATTTACTCTAATTCTCATATATGATGATAAATTTTTTTATTTGCCCTTTTCCAAATTAGGGTTTTAAATTTGTTCAGAGATGATATTACATAATTCAAGAGTGTTCGCGAGAATGTGTGTGAATTTGACTGTATATGCAGATACATCCCTTTACACAATTGAACCTAAACTAAAAAAGTGAGAAACCCCAATGTACAAAACCTAGTTAGTCAAAATTTGTGGTAAATATTGTAGCAAAAGTTTAATTTTTCATTGTAAAATAACTTTCGTAATTTAACCCTTTTTCTATAACACAATGTTCGATTTTTGGGATTTGGAATCAAAATTTCCGTTACATAGATAATTTACATTTGTTAAATTTTTCTTCAAGACTCCACCTTTCGTACATAATATAACTTGGCAGATGGGATTGGGAAAATGAAAGTGTTTCAATCCCATCAAAAATGAAACCCAAGTTTTTTTGTCTACCATTTGTAATTCTGTAGTAGGCCCACAAGACATGTAGACATAAAGAAGAAGAACTTGCATTAGTAGATAGGCCCGAATTTTAAAACCTGTTGACCCTTACGTACAATATTGTTCTGTAATTGGGCTTT
The DNA here is from genome assembly GCA_014636745.2 of Centella asiatica. NCBI lineage: Eukaryota > Viridiplantae > Streptophyta > Magnoliopsida > Apiales > Apiaceae > Centella > Centella asiatica. Next base: position 5,372,860 of record CM025786.1, on the reverse strand, counting down.
GTTCTCCACCAATGTTCTGAATCAGATGGACTCATGTCTTATGAGCTAGAAGTAATACTGAATGAGCAATGACATGTTTAAATTCTTTGCAATATTGTAACCAAAAATTTAATAATAATTCTTTGCAATATTCATGTAGCATGGACTCCTCATTTCTTATAGAAGTGCTTGTGTCGCAGGATACAACATTTGGATGGGTTTAGATCCTCATATTAAGAGTTCTAATTTAGTGTACGTGACCGGTGGCCTTACTAATCATCAATTATCGTTCGGAGTTTTCAACCTTGCATGTTAATAAAAACATCTGCTATGAATTTTTAGAGAGTTATCTTTCCTGTGTAAACAAAAAACGAATTTTTTGAGTGCATGTGATACTGTAAAACAAAGACAAATTGCTATAGATGTGACGGTCAAGTACATGAGAAATAAAATGAGTAAGGATTCATATTTTAGGGCAGCAGTGAAATGCTCGCTTTCTGAATAGTAGAGGCCCTGCACGTTTGCACATTAAGAATTTACAAAAGGCGCCCATCCCCCCCCCCCCCCCCCCACCCACTTGTAAGGGTTATAGTACGCCCCTTCATTCCAAAATAAAAACTAAATTGTGGCAAAATTGAAATTATAATGTTTATACCAAAAAAAATTATCTATCAAAAAAAGCCCTCGAAAAATTTCTCTAATAGTACTTGATTGTTCTCCTATATGGAAGTGATACAATCATTTGCGGGATTTATTCTTTTCAAAATAGATGTGCAAGTATTTCCATAATAGAACAACGACAAACTTGTTCAAATATTGCCAATTAATAATAGTAAAATATTCTATTTATGATACTCCCACTGTCCATTTGTATAAGCTTTTCAGGTCCATTTGTATAAGCTTTTTAGGTCACTCTTCTATATCTCATCATATAAGTCATTTACACTTTTTAAAGAGAATTTAATAATTCACTTTCAAAAATACCCTTAATTGAATATGCTAAAAGTTAATCATTTAATAGAAAAAGAATAAATAATTCTTTTGTGCATTGAAAAAATATAAGGTTATTTTTGACATTTCATACAAAATCAATATAATAATTAATAATTTCTTAATATTTGTGAATTATCAAAAAAAAACTTATATCAAAGGAAGGAGGTATTGTTGTATAGCTATGCTCCACATTCTTATCCATTAATGAAATCGAGAGTTATTGCAATGCATTAAATTTTCTAAATATGATGTCACAATACCATGGTATTCCTCTATCCAACAAAAATAAAATCTAACGGAAACGAGTTTATATAGCTCAAATATAGGAACTGAATGTCGCATTCTTCCTCCCTATACGCAACTAGAAACAACATTTGAAGTAAAGGCGATGTTTTACTCTAGACAATTTAGAAAATCAAATATAAGGATCAAAACACAAGAAATAGGGGAAATCCATTGCACAAGAACAAGGCCTGCATTTCACTGCCCGATCAGACCCCTGCTACTTACTTCTTCTTGCCAGCCTTGGCAGCATCTCCAGCCTTCGTCTGCAAGAGTTAACAAAAACATCGGTTAAATAAAATTACAAGCATCAACTATTTGTTCCAGTATCCAGAAAGAATAACCAACTAAACGACAGTAATTGGATAATGCTACACTACGAATGTCAGCATAAATGTGAATGTGAAGATCTCTGTGGTGGCAGGGGGATGTTACATAAAAGCACTTTTAGAACCTGTATTACTAATTCTTGGACACAGACAACTTAAGTCTAAGGGCAGGCTAGGATCACAAATTTTGATGGATTAATTTTAAGACCAGGTCTCAATACCAAAGTCCAGAAGCATCTATACAAAAAACCTCCCAAGTTTACCTGAAACTAATGCAGAAAGTTCTGGAATGCGTATACCGTCTTTATATTATCAGGCTAAAAAATTTCAGAATCATGGGACTTAAAGTTTAACTCGAGCATGTTTTGTGCCAGAATTCCTTTAGAATAAGTTTTGGAATTAGCAACTTTTAGAATTGGTAGGCAAGGGTAGGGAAGGTTGACTACTCAACTCTAAAACATATAAAGTTAAGTGTCATTTTAAGTAAAATATCAATATCCTACATCTAAAAGCTTGTATCAACTTTTACTTCTCTTCTGAAAACTGTGTAACATCTAGTTCAGATTTTCTTCAACCCATCTCAGTAATCCTTCTCTAACTAACAGTTTTATCGCACCAATTTTCCAATGACCATAGGAGTAAAATGTCAGATTGAGATATTTATGTTACCTTCTTTACACCACGGATCTTCTTGGCCCTGTTTTTCCTCTCCTTCAGTTGCTTCCTTGACTTCTCCACCTTGGTGTCCAGGCCATTCTGTTAATGTAAACACATGTACACAAACAAAGGAGGATTGGTTATAAATTATGCAAGAGAGACAGAAACCTGGCTCTTCAATTCATGAAGTAAAAAATGTCTTCATAGATGTTACAATATATAAAAACATGTAGCTCAATCTAGAAGATTGTCAGTAATGCCCTCAGTAAAACATAATATGACAGCTGGCATATTACATCCATGAATAAAGCAAGTATAGCTACAGAAATTCCACTAGTGACAGCGGACAGATAGTATTAATTCATCTTTACATTGTTCCAGCCAAATCTGATGAAGATGTAGGTTCCAGTTCAAGGAAGACTTAAATAAATAACTGGAAGCATGAAGCCATTACTAGGTCCTAACCACACTGATGCACATGGTCTAAAAACAATGAACAAGTCAGAGAAAAATCCAAAGAATAATTGAAATATATTAATACCAACTAACTTGTAAAACTCATACTACCTTTATTTCTTTAATCAATTTAAGCATTAAAACATAAAATTGGACCATAAAGGCAGCATTACAGAAAAGAATTGCTAATTCGTACCCACCCACCCCACCCCTAAGAAAACAAGACAATACTACAAAGTGATATATCATGTTACACGTCATGCTATGTATGTTATAGTTGAGCATATTACCTCTAATCAAATTGGTATGCAAAGAATAATATCAGTAATTTGATCCCCTGACCATAACTAAATTCTACACCAAAGAAGCAGAAAACTGGAATGTACAAACTTCGAAGTATCAACACTGCTAAACAATAATAACACAAATACCTTCCAGCTAAGAAGTTTACAATGTTCATTAACAAAAATATGAAGGAACATACAACTTGAAAATTCTCAACTTATTAACAAAGATGAAGAGTTAAGCTGGTAAGAAGCACAAGCAATTACCCTGATTAGCCTATACTTTGGCTCGTACTTCTTTGCATTCTCAACTGAATCATAAATCAACCCAAAACCAGTAGATTTTCCTCCTCCAAAATGGGTCCGGAACTTGAAGACAAAGATGGAGTTTGGATCTTTCACATCGTACAAAGTAGCTAACTTCTGCTTCAATTCCACCTTCACAACAATAAAACACCACAATTCAAACAAACGAATCCACAAAACAAAACAGATCTACATGTCAATCACGGACTAACCACGAACCGTATAAACAAAAATCCATCAAAAAAAATCATTTCACAAAAAATCGTGGAAATAAGATATTAAACCTTGGAAACATTTGCTCTTCCGGGATGCAAGACATCAATGATCTGGACAATCAAACAAAAAAGTTAATAAGAAAAAGTACTGCATAAAAACCATTAAAGCATAATGAAACAGCTAGGAAACCAAATAAAACAAGATGAAGAAGCTCACGAATTGCTTCCTAGAAAGAAGCCGATTGGTCATAAACTTCCTTGTGCGGATTGTGAAAACCGAGGGCTTGTCTGCCATTGTTAACCTGCAATTGAACTCACAGTTACTAACAAATAAATATACCAACAATTAAACAGATACATACACATATATACACACAATACTATTATTACATATAGAGAGAAAGAAAGAGACTGAAAATTACAGTGATTTCTTCGGCTCCCTCTTCTCTGCGAGGCTGTCTTGCCGTCTGCGATTATCACTCCCGCTGCTGCGCCTGCTACTAATACCCAAATGTCTTTATTACTTTCATTTCTAGGGTTTCTGACTCTCTGTGATAAGGCCATGTTCGGGAGCAATTTCTTTTACTTTTTTCTTATTTTTAAATAGTTTTTCTTATTGTTGATAGGTTTGATTTTAACTTTTATTTCTACTTTAAAAATAGTTTAAAATACAAAATAATACTATAAAATACGTCATTTTTTATATTAAAGTTGAAAAGGTAATATTTAACCTTAAATTCTGAAATTAAGAGTAATTCTCACCCAAGCCCTAAAACTACGATATGGGCTTTTTATTGGGCCAAGGTTCTAGTGAATTTATGAGATAATTTTTGGACGGTACTGTATTATCAAAATAATTTTTGTGTAATAAAATATTTTTTTAATTTTTCTCATTAAGTTTATGTTAATATGTATAATGTTACTCTGTATTTAATAAAATTACAACATAAATAATAATATAATGATATAAAATAATAACGTAAATTGTACGAGAATATTTAAATTTATCTCAAATTATACGGGAATTACTCATAAAAAATACACCGGCAGGTAATTTTCTAAATTACTTTTTTGTTATGGGTCAAGGATAAGGATGCTATGTTGCAATAGTACAGATTTGCTCTGATTTTTATATAATTTGGTCGTGGAATGCTCTTAAGAAATTTTGTATCAAAAACATGCCACACTATTATGGGTTTAACATGTATATGAACTAAATTTGAATCGTTCAATACGACGATTCGAATGTCATTACACTGGTAATAATTGTTAGCCCGAGAATTAGTAAGTCATGTTTGCTATCAGGGTCGAGCGAGATAAGACCATAAATAATCACATCAATTTCTCTTAAAAAGTTTTTTATTTTTCATATTCAAATACTAATTTTTATACTTTTGAGAATCTTTATTATTCACATTTACACAAAATATTGTATCTTAAGTTTCATAACAACAAAATTACAACATTTCAGACATTTTACTTTCCAATGTTTATATTGTTTTAATCTATCATATAACAAGTAAATAAATTCAAATTAGTCTTGTACACTAACACCGTAAAAAATAATCAAATAATAAATAACTATTAAAGTAGTTTTTAACAAAACAAATGCAAAGATTAAATTTGAAAAAATTAGAATCTCGATTTATTTTATTAGTTTGATGTTATATGATAATAAAAAACTAATAATAGCTAATATCATTATTAACTAACAACTAATTTAATGTTTTTTTTAATACTGATGCATTACGAATATAAATGTACTGTTCATGGGCATATATCAAGTTTGATTTAAAGAAACTGCTGGAGATTAATTTTCTAACATCTTTACTTGGTCGATCTTAAAAATAAGGATGATGGGGTTTTCAAGGTGACCAGTGCGCTTGTTTTACGAACATTCGCAACCATAATCAGCACTACAAATGTTAATGGGATGCTACATTAATATTTGATTTAGCTCGTAATAAGTAATTCACGCTGTAACAATTTCAAATATTAAGTAGTATTTTCAACGTCACAAAAAAAATTACAAACTAACTAGACCGCACTAAATGATTTAGTGTAATCAATCATATATTACAAATACTATTTTATCGTAGTTTTAAGATTGAAATTGAACAATTAGAAATCGAATCACATTATTTGAAACTGCAAGACATCAATTGGTTGCAATAACGATAACAGTTTTAGATTTATAAAATCGCACCTCAATCATTTTTGTGATGATTTATGTTATAAATTGTACAAAATCGCACGACGCTCTCCCAAACTTTTACACCACGTTACTAGGTTTTTTTAGTCATATGAAATAATAGAAATGAATTGAAAAGTTATGTTTTTGTTGTTAATGAGTTTTGTGAGGGTAGAAAATAAAAAAAATGACTCCATTTTCTAGTCTAACTTTTCTTCTATAGGTTAACATGATTGGGATGAAAATGAAAAAAAAGAGTGCCAATTCTAAATTTTCCCTCAAATAATAAAAAAGAAATCAAGAAACATTATTATTAGACATGGATAGAATAGTAAAAAGTTAGATTTTATCCTCAAACTAATAAATTTTCTATCAATTTATGTTATAAACTTAGTAACAACATTTAACAAAAATTTTAAATTTTGTGTTCTTTTCTTTTATGTTGTATTTAAATTTTATATTATTTTCTTTTTCATCTAAAACTGAGGAAGAAAATAATGCAATATTTAACATAAGAATGCGCATGTTATCATTTCGCTCAAGCGGGAGCGCAGTTTATCAAAAAATTCAGAGAACTTCAATTTTCAATAGTGGATATGGATTGCCATGGTACTAAAATGCAATTTCAATTTCAGGGAAAACACAAAATTACTATACTACCCATACGGTCGCATTTCTCTCTCTTCCCGGACTCTCTCTTTTCGCCTCATCGTCTCTCTTACTCTCACCAACACTGAGACGGACAGAGCTTCGCAGCGATGGAGAACCAGAGGCGCCGCGAACAACCCACAGCTTCTGCCCGGAGAAGCTTGAAACGGAAGCTTGATGATGATTTCGAAGACGATCGCGACGTATTTTCGCTCACAACCGACCAAGATCTCATTCTCCAAGTTTGTGCTCAAGTCGAAATCCTCGATTTGAACTTCTCATCGATCGAAGCAGATCGAGCTTCTGCTAAGCGCGCTATCCATGTCATATCCGAGTTCGCCAAGACCGGTAGCTTAAATGAGTTTAATTTCGCTAAAAACATGAAATAATTTCTTAAATATGTGTTTGTTGTCTGATTGATTTCTTTTGCAGAGGAGTATGTGAACTTGATTGTTGATTCGGGAGTAGTCCCGGTTCTGGTGAAGCATCTGCAGGCGCCGCCACCGCCGCCGAATGAGAGTGGCCCCATACCGTACGAGCACGAGGTTGAGAAAGGGAGCGCTTTCACACTTGGACTCCTCGCCATAAAGGTAATTAAGTCGGTTGTATTTTGATGAACCTCCGCTGTGTTGCACAATTGCATGGAATTGTAAGTTTTTAACACAACTGAAAATTTCAATTTTGAAGGATCGAAAGTTTTTAACACAACTGAAAATTTCAATTTTGAAGGACAGATACATGTCTGAGAGTTGCTATGTGCATTTCGATATGATGAGTTTAACAATTGTAGTCATGTTCTATACTAGTATATATTACATGGGACCAAGGGAATTGAGCTGTAGCTCAATTTTCATACCATACCCGCTGGACTGCTGGTTTTATATATATCAATTCTCAATCTATTTAGAAAATCCATCTGTACAGATTGAACGAAAAAGAGGGATACATAATTTTTCTCATCTTTTGTGTAACATGATTTTTATAAATATGTAAAATTAGTACATTTTCAAGGGCTAAAATATATTGATATTAAAATGATTATAAAAACTATGTAAATGAGTTCGAAAAAATTTAAAAACTCACATGTTGTATTGTTCTGGCGTAATCTTGTAATCCATACGGTTAGATTTTTTTCAAATATTTGGGAAACTGAAGCATAGCACGAGTGAGTAGGATTATAAAAATAAGCTATGACTCATTTCTCTTTTTCTTATATATAAGTTGGAGAATAGTGTTTTAGTGTTTGCTAGTGATCAATACATTGATTTTGTAGTCTTAAGTGCATCTGTGCATGTAATAAGGGGCTTGTTATTTTCAGTAAGTATCTAATGACCTCCTTTCAGTTCTTGGAGTAATAATCAACTCTTACTCCTTACTTTAGATGTTCCACTGTTCCAGAGCAGTTCTTGTATAGTTTTTGCCCATTGGATCAACTAGTATAAGATATATTGATTTCATTAAAACCAGTAGAGTATCCTGGCCACCCATTTGATTTGAGGGAAGGGATACGGGTGGAATGCTAGGGTTAGTTGGATAACTGGTCAAATTTTCTTATAGAGGATGCCATACAGAGGATGGAATTAATATATATTCACAGACCATAGAGGGACAAGCAACTTAAGGATTATTGAGGTTTCACACGATAAGTACAAGGGGGGTTGATTAATCATTAGTAGATATCAGTATATTGGGTAACACTGTTAATTGTTTATCACAATCTAGAAGAAGATTTGCCGTATTTTGTATATGTTTCACAACCTTGTTTTTGCTAAAGCTCAAGTTATTTTTGCCAGATATTGTAATTTTATTAATGGCTAATGGTTTCAACTTACAACAAGGTGGACGTTTATTATTGAAAATAGAATTATGATAACAAATAAAAAAAGAGTGCTATTCTTGGCTCAAGGCCTTTTCTGGTGAATTCTTCTTAATTACCAGCTTCTGTAGTATTGCTTATATTCTCTCAATTCTTGATACAGATAATCTTTTTACTCAATTTTCTTCTCTCTCAGTCCCTTAAGGAGTATTACTGTTGTAGATCGGAGATTTACCTTTCTTAATTAAACCTTAGTATACCTGTGGAGAAAGCGAGAGCTTTGCGTCTCAATTTGTCTTTTCCCCTCAACAACTATGGCTATGAATGGAAGGCATGGTCAGAAAATCTTATCTTTAATTGTAGTACTCTTTAACTAGCACATCAACTGATTATTATCTTGAGCTATTTAAAATTATGTTTGGGACTTGCCTTTTGAGACTTAAGAGGGAAAGTCGTATAATGACTGATTGCGGCGTAGTTATGACACATGATTCTTGTCAGTCACCCTAATCTTTGCACTCATTTATACTTCAACAGCCGGAGCATCAACAGCTGATAGTTGATGCTGGAGCTCTTCCCCACCTTGTGAATTTGCTAAAGAGGCACAAGGATGGTCAAAACTCTCGAGCAGTCAATGGTGTCATAAGGAGAGCAGCTGATGCAATCACCAATCTTGCTCACGAGAACAGTAGCATTAAAACTCGTGTCAGGTTCGCTTGTTTTCATGCCTTGTAGTTACAACTATAACAACTATAGGATCATGGTCTTTGTGACATTCCACTCCTACGTCCAGGACTCAAGGTGGTATCCCCCCTCTTGTTGAATTGCTTGAGTTTGCTGATGCAAAGGTGCAGAGAGCAGCTGCAGGGGCCCTGCGGACCCTTGCTTTCAAAAATGATGAAAATAAGAATCAGGTTGATAGATTTCTTTCTTAATGAAACATATTTCTGGATTCAAGTTTTATTTATCAACTTCATCATAGCGAGTGATTTAATTCATATGATTTTCAGATAGTGAAATGTAATGCTCTACCTACCCTTATTTTGATGCTTCGGTCTGAGGATGCTGCTATACATTATGAAGCGGTTGGTAGTCATCTCAGTTCTCTGTGGCTGAAGTCATGCTGTACAAAATTTAATTTCTAAGAATCTTACTTCCCTTTGAATGAGCAACAACTTGCTTTCTTCAGGTTGGTGTGATTGGGAATTTGGTTCACTCATCCCCTAATATTAAGAAAGAAGTTCTGCAGGCTGGAGCTCTGCAGCCAGTTATACGACTACTTAGGTATGATTAACTTCATTCTCTTATTGCGGTTGCTAACTTTTGGACATGATTGCTGGGTTTGCTGCAATTGATGAAATATTTTGCTGACTTTCAATTGAAGAGCTGCCTCAGCTAAAGTTAGAGTTTATGTTAAGGTTTAGTATATTCCAGTAAATGTCTGGTTTCTATGCCTTATTCGATCTATGATAGCTTGTGTATGTACAATCATGCAGCAGAAGTAGGACTTGATATTTGGTAATAAGAGGGAAGCAGGATGTTGATGGCTTATCAATACAGGTTTACACAGTAAAGGAGTAAGTTGTAATAATTGTATGACAGGTTACAGGTGGATGTTTTGGGTGAGATAATGGAGATCTCAACCAGCTATTAAAATTTAAAGCCAAACTCAGAAATTAATGCCACCCCTCCTACCCCCAGCAGCGCTTTATCCCTCCAGAGCCTGGAGTCCAGGACTTCTCTTTTTCCAACTTTTGGAAAAGTTAAACCTTATGAATGCAAAAGCTTAAAAAAGTTGAATGCAAATCTTCTTAAGTTTTTTTTAAAGATTACTTTTTCTTTTCCCCATAAGTTTACGTAGTAGCAAAATGGGTTCTGCACATTTCCAGAATAAGAAATTTGCATACCTTCATATTTTGCTCTTTCCATCTACGTGGTTTTATGTTTCCAAAGAGTTACTGATGTAGGACTAGTTCAAGAAACAATTTGGGACCAATATATGCGCCTTTAATAAGCCCAAAACTCCCGGTTCCAGACCAAGGAAAAGAAGATTCTGGTTCCTTAATTTATTTATTGTTTAGTTACAATTTTTTTAAGCTATCAATTAGAGTTTTAGTTTAGTTTTGTAGTTATCAATTAGAACTCTAGTTTATTTAGGAAAGTTGTATCATGTTTAGTTATAAATAGGGATGTAACATGTTGTTTTATTCATTCAGAAATTAATATTAATATTCAGATTATCATTTTGTGAGTTGGAAGAAATTGTTTGTGTGGGAATTTTGGATGTTCCAGCCCGGTTCCCCACCAGTTACACATTAAAAGGCCCAGCTTATTTTCATTAGATATGTATGTAATAATAACAAAAACTTTAAAAGAAGTTAGATATGCAGTGTATCACTGTTCAAGATTGAACAAGGGGAAGTGGATCAGCTTTTGAAACTTATACAAGTCTTCCATGTTGTGGTTCATCATTTACTTTTCGGTATTGGTTACACCTATGTAAACACATTGACATGTTATTCGTTTTTGTCAAAGTGATTCTTTATTTAAATATATTCATGGTAAGAAGTCACATATTTGTTTGTGACAGTCAATTTGGATATAGGTCATGCTCCTCACATCTTGAGTTCCTTTTTAATCAAATTAGGCTCTGGCAGAAATTTTGTTTTATTAGCTTACGCGATGATATTTATTGTTCTTATGAGTTTTATGATTTGATTACAGTTCCTGCTGTCCTGAGAGCCAAAGAGAAGCTGCATTACTCCTTGGGCAATTTGCTGCCACTGATACAGACTGCAAGGTGGACCGAAATAATCTTTCAATTTGAAACTCTCCAATTAGTAGCTAAATAGTGTAATCTCTGATTTCACCAGTTTCGTCCTGCTTATTCTTTCGGAATGGTGATTCTCCAATTCAATTTTGATTGATTCAACTTGGTTTAATATTGTTCTGAATTAAATCAATGCTGATGCAGGTGCACATTGTTCAAAGAGGCGCTGTCGATCCATTGATTGAGATGCTTCAGTCTTCAGATCCTCAACTAAAGGAAATGTCGGCATTTGCTCTAGGGAGATTGGCGCAAGTAATTACCTTTTCTTTTTGTACTTTTTATTAATAATGATCGATATGTATGGTATTTCGTATTTGATTTAGATTTCGATTTCAGGATACGCACAACCAAGCTGGGATTGCCCATCGTGGTGGTGTAGTGCCGTTATTAAACCTTCTTGACTCTAAAAATGGATCTTTACAACACAATGCAGCATTTGCTCTTTATGGTCTTGCAGATAATGAGGTGCTTAAGCATTTTGTTTAATTTTTTGATCTTCACCTCTATTAATTTGACTTGTGAGGTTCTGCAGTTTCTTTCTTAATGTGAACTCCTATGCAGGACAACGTTGCAGACATTATCAGGGTTGGAGGCGTTCAGAAACTTCAAGACGGCGAATTCCTTGTCCAAGTATCTTCATTTTTCATCTTTTGAATTTTTAGTCTAACCGATTTCAGTTTCAGCAATAGTTTGATATTAGTTCTGCATAAATTTATGTGTTTAATCCTATAATTTTATCTTTGTGAAAAGAATGTAAAAGTGAATAAATAAAACTAATACTGCTAACTTTTCTCTTTTGACTTGCTATATATTATTTAAAATTCTCTGCAGCCAACAAGGGATTGTGTAGCAAAGACATTGAAAAGATTAGAAGAGAAGATCAATGAACGGGTTAGTTTGTTCTGTCAATATCGTTATCTTCTTCCTACTTTTTTCTGCTATGGTTTCTTCCCACCAATTTCAATGTATCATATAATTTTCACAAGATAATGTGATTATTACTTATCTATACATGTCTGTTATATATTACTTCCTATTAGTCCTTACCTTTGCCCCTTTTAACACTAGATAGCTTCAGTTTTCTAAACGCTGATAAATAAACTCATAATAGCAATAATAGTAATAAGCAATCCTTTTGAGTTGTTAAAGGAAGGCAGGATTTTTGGAGAGCACATTACATTGAGATCGTGGGTAGAAAAGCACAGTATACTTTATAATAGAGAGCTTCGGTTATCTTCCTTCAATGTTAAAAAATACAAGAGCAAAATGAGTTTTGATCTTGTTCTAATGAAAATGAGCAAAGTGAATTTTGAGAAGAACATTTAGTTGATTTGTGGAATCACACTTGACCTAATATAAGAAACACGAGCTTTGTGATTTTTAACATTTAAGCGTGTTTTATTGGATGTATGTTATGGTGGGGTGCAAATGGGATTTTGTAATTGAAAACAATTTTGAAGTTTTAATTGAAAAGGATAAGATATTTGTGTTATAATACAGTATGCGACTCTCTGCTCCTAAGAATGTGAGCTAAAAACATTATAACGTGATCATTGTGATATAAGGTTCCATATTTTAAATGTTTTTATAAAATAGATATTGAATAGAAAACATGTTAGTGAAATTATTATTACCAAGTCTGAGATTAACATAGCAATAATATGAGTATTGAATTTCTATCCTGCAAATTCAAAGTGGTGTTGCTCAGTTTATCCAATTATTCAATATTTGCATTAATAGGTATTGAGCCATTTATTGTACATTATGCGGGTTGCTGAAAAATCTATTCAAAGTCGGGTTGCTCTAGCTCTTGCCCACCTTTGTTTGCCTGATGATCAAAAATCAATTTTTGTTGACGGCAATGGTATCTTCCTTGCTCTATTATTGTGCAGAGCATCATATTTCATGATTGAGATATAGCTTGTGCTGTTATAGTGCTGACGTTTTCCTGTCATTATGCTCCATCAATAATTATCATGCTTCAGGACTAGATTTGCTTTTAGAGCTTCTAGAATTACCAAATTTGAAGCACCAAAGAGCTGCATCAGTAGCTTTGTTCAAGTTGGCAGATAAAGCCCGCTCACTTTCTCCGGTTGATGCAGGTCCTCCATCCCCCATCTGTCAGGTCTGTCTAGTCTTGTATTATTTTGGCAAGATGCTTTCAATTATTTTAAAGCCTGATATAGTTGCCAAACATTATGCAAATTCTGGTAGGAAGTGTAGATGAAGTATTTAACACTCTTATTTGCCTTATGAGTATGGTAGTCGTATAGTTTTCCCACTAAATGATATGATTTGATAATGTTGTAATACCACAATTGCCGCAGATATACTTGGGTGAGCAATTTGTTAACAATCCTACACTCTCAGATGTTGCCTTCTTAATAGAAGGTAATGTTTTTCTTGCCCGAGTTATTTGTTAGTCACCACCTGTCTTTGTGTGTTAATCCACTTGTCTTTTCTATCAGGTAAACGGTTCTATGCTCACCGGATTTGTCTGCTCGCTGCTTCTGATGCTTTTCGAGCAATGTTTGATGGTGGCTACCGGGTATATTAACTTATATAGTTATATCTAATTTTATGACTGGGGATGCTTCTGGTCTGAATTCATACTTCATACCTATGTATCAAATATATTTCTATGTTTTTGGTCATATTTGAATATTTTTTTTTAAATAAGATAAATGTCGCAACATTTTGGCGTTCTATGGATATAGAATTACCAAGTGTTATAAAATTTTAAAGTTATATATTTCAGGAAAAGGATGCCAAGGACATAGAGATTCCAAATATTAGGTGGGATGTATTTGAGTTGATGATGAGGTGCAGTCTTCTCTATAATCTCTTTTATTGTTTGGATGGAATATAGTTGGACATGGTGAAGTGTTTATAATCATACTTCCATTTGTTTTTTTGCTTTCAGATACATATATACAGGGTCAGTCGGTGTCAATCTAGATGTGGCACAGGATCTTTTAAGAGCTGCTGATCAATATCTTTTGGATGGGCTTAAGCGTCTATGCGAGTGTGCCATTGCACAGGTGACTGAAAAGTTAATTTGGTCTACTCCTATGTGAATCAATGTTAACCTGATAAGTTTTATATTATTTTTTAAAACTTAAGGATATATCGGTGGAAAATGTCTCTCTTATGTATGAGTTGTCAGAGGCCTTCAATGCCATGTCATTGAGGCATGCATGCATTCTCTTCATACTGGAGAATTTTGACAAGTTGATCGCTTTGCCATGGTAGGTTACCTGCTCTTTGACTTCGACATCTTTCTTTATTTAAAACTTACTAAATATGTCTGATAGCTGCATGGAACTTGTGAGTTTCATAATTTTAGCACTTCTATGGGTCCCTTACAAAAAACAGTCCTTGTTCTGCATAAACTAGGTTTCATATTCTGAGTACTCGTTGAAAATTAGTATTGCAATATGCTTGAGCTGTGTGGAGTCTTTCTTTAGAGTATGCTCAAACTCTTACTTGGCCCAATGCACAGTTTATTCCAGTTTTCTGCAGGTATTTGGATCGATGTGGTGCACTAGAAAATTTAAGGGTTTAAGTAAGACAACTAGATGAAATTTTCTATTTAATGTGATTGTTCCTCATTAGCTAAGTTCATGGTGTTAGCACTATTGAAAGTATCAAGTGTTTTTCCTGTTACCAAGTAGAAACATGGGTTTCAACAACCATTGACAGGTGCTAGCATTTGGGTCCTGCTAAAGAAACATTGGTAAAAGAAACAAGTGAACTTCGGAATATATGTATGTATGTATGTATATATATATGTGTGTGTGTGTGTGTGTGTGTATATATATATATACACACATATATAAGGTAATTGAATAATAGCTCAGTTATCAAATCTTACCCACTAGTTTTATATCTATAAATTCACAACTTATTCAAACGATCTACTTGTACGGATTGAAAGTGTATCAAAGATGAGGGTTAGATAAATTTGCTCATCTTTTTGTGGTGTATAAAATAGTTTTTATAACCTTGTAAAATTTATACATTTTTAATGGCTAAGATTTATTGATTTTTACATAATTATAAAAACTATGTAAATGAGCTCGGAAAAATTCATAAAATTCACATTTTGCATTGTCTTTCCATGCTTTCGATCCTTACGGTTAGATTTTGCTCATTTGTTTAGGAAACTGAAGCAAAGTACAAGCGGGTAAGATTATAAAAATGAGTTTCAGTGCAATTCTCTTCTCTCTCTCTCTCTCTCTATATATATATATATATATATATATATATATATATATATATATATATTGGTTTTGTATGTGTGTGTGCACTTGTGGGTGGGTATACCGTAAATGTACATGCATATATTTGGTAATGCACTTGGACTAAATCTTAAAAAGAAATCCTCAAAATTCATATCAACTCT
Source organism: Centella asiatica (assembly GCA_014636745.2). Taxonomy (NCBI): domain Eukaryota; kingdom Viridiplantae; phylum Streptophyta; class Magnoliopsida; order Apiales; family Apiaceae; genus Centella; species Centella asiatica. Next base: position 5,357,469 of record CM025786.1, on the reverse strand, counting down.
TGATGAACATGAGCATCTTTGAAAATTTCAACAAAATAAAAGTTCTGTAGTTCTGTTATTAGTTTAATTCCTCCTTTTCTGTTCACAAATATTAAAAGATACATTTTTCCTGTCTTTGCCCCAAGTTTTGAGTATAAATTAGAATTTATAGCACGGTTATAAAATTATGACAGTGAACTTGATAAAATTCTATTAGTTTATACTTAATATTTTCTTTATTTATCGGTGGGTCTTGTCTTGATCAAGGATGTAAACCTTTATGTTCAACAGCTTCAGCATAATAATGTATTCAAGAGACTGATAGTAGAACCCCCGGTTCTTTTGTTGCGTGATATTTTATATTGATGATTTTCTTGATATATGAAACGACAGGTACTCGCTACTTATACGACGTATCTTACCGGAGATGAGAAATTACTTTGTAAGGGCACTTACTAGGCGTATCCAAGCTTAATTGCAGGCTTCAAGATGGTTTATGCTTGATTCTGATGGGCTGATTAGAATACTAACCAAAGATGAGTACGTATGTACATAAAGTAGGCATGTAACCTTCAAAGCACATGGAAGGAGCAAACCCAGTTTTGCTATCCGTGTTTGTAAGAATGTAATATCTCTAATGTTTAAGTTGCCGGTTCCATACCCAAGCACTCCTCCCTCCCCCTCACCCCTTCCCCACCCCCACCCCTCGCTCAAACCTAAAAATGAAAAGGAAGAAGAGATATCGGCGGCGTTGCGGCCCCATATCGAGTTAGGCATTACATCAGTTCTCAATTGTTGATGTATTGCAGGAAATTTGTTGATTTTACTTGTCCAGAGAAAAGAAATTTACATGATTTGGATGCCTGAAACACTTGTTCATTTTTTGGAATTTGATCTGTTCAGTTTGAGTAATGATGTAGTGCTCAAATTGCCCAAATATTGTTTCTATACATTTACGGTTAATTTAGTAATTTAAATATTGTGGAATTCAAACATTTGGGAAACAAAATGCGGTTGGGTGTCGTAGAAATGCTTGCGTAATTTTTTCTGTTTTCTATCTTCTATTTTTGGACTCAGGGAGCTTAATGCCGCTGTTGAAGTGCGGGAGGTAGCTATGTTTAGGATAAAGTATTTAATGTTTTAAAATCGGTATAATTGAGTTCTCCAAAGATTAGAGATATTGACCAACTTTTAAAATTGTTAACCAAAAAAAGAAAAAGGAATTTTAAAATTTTAATATGCCATTATGTATTGTAAATGACTTGATTGATGTTGTCAATGGGAGTCTTCAGTTAAGTAAGAATTGCTAATTTTTATGTCCGTGCAATTTTTGTTTTTTCAGGTAATATTAAAAGATTTATAATTTTTTAGTTTTTATTTTTTATTTTTGATATATTTATATATGGAAACATATGTATAAAGTAATATATTTTTTTAATTATTAATCCATTCAAAGTCAAAATTAAATAGTATATGTTCTCAATATAAAAACAAAAATTCATTTAAGATCAAACTAAATAGTACTTACATTTGAGTCAATTAAAATTATTTTTAGAAATAATAGGAAAATAAAAATAAAAAAACTAAATGGATGGAGTCAATAATTGATTATGTTTAACCGGAATTCTCTATCCGTAAAACATGTTTGTCGGTTAATATGTGGTAATAGATTTTCTTGAAAAGCTTCAATTTGGATTTTGCTGCTGGTAATAGGCAGTCAAATAAGAAAATTTTGCTGCTAGAACGGGTAGGACAAGGCAGATAAAGAGTTGAAAGACATGTTGAATGAAATGAAAGGAACGTGTCAACTACTTGACTCAAAATGATTGTAGATTATGCCAATAATCAAACTAGAACGAATATGCTGATCAAGACCCCCTGAAGCATTAAATTCTTGAAACCTGAGCTGGATGCCGTTCAGAAACATGAAGCGCTTTTCTGGGTACAAAAAAGGAGAAAAAAGAGAAGGAAAATGTCATCATTTGGAGGTCTTGATCTTTGTCTGAAAAATTGGACACTTTTGCAAAATGAATAACTAAATATCCTCCTCGGCCCTCAACTACTAATAACAACAGATCTTCAATTGCAATGAAGTTCAGGACTAAAGCATAAATGGTATTAAATTTGATCCATAAAATCCATGAGAGCCGTGAACTGGAACAACAAAAACAATCAGATCTGTGGAACATACATGGAAATAGGTTTACAAGGCCACTTTCAAGGGCAACCAAACGAAATACACAAACTAATGGGGATGAAAGCTTTTGGGGGGAAGAGAGAATTAACCTTAAAAGAACACAAAAAATGTCTTTTGAAACCTATGTACTGCCAACTGAAACGGCCAGAAAAAATCACCATCCACTTTCCCGACTTTGTTGGGGGACTCACCACATATTGGCTCCAACATACAAATTTACTCACCTTATGCAAACTTAATGGCGAGCAGCAAATTCTTTCAGATTTTAACGAGCAATCGTTTGCACACAAGCTGAATCTTCATTGTTTGACCAGCGGTCTTTAATTCCGCAAGTGCGCATGCTACATTCCAACGGAAGCCCTGTCGAAACTTCCTTTTCCAACAGTGAACAGTACATTCCAAAAGTTTGAAGACTGACATTGAGCCGGAAATCCAGGCCAAATAGGAACTTCATCTCCAGTTTATTCATCTCTGTGGTGCTTACTCCACCTACTTTAGCATAATATGCATTGTTGAAGAATCTGCAAACAAGTATATTAGGAGATCCATCAGTTCTTTGTCGAGGAAAGCAATGAAAAAATGCATTAGACTAATGCCACACACACACACATATTAGAATTTAGATCATATCTCATAATGTAGTAGTTCTACTGGATGGTGAGAATTATAAGAGAGACGGTACTATTTGATTAATCAAAATCGAATATAGTATATATGGGTCATTACTTACGCATCATCAATAAACTTTGCTGCCACCATTACACTTGTGATCAACAGCCGGTGAACATTGAGGGAAGTTAACTGAACATTGGTACGTTGAATGTATCTATCTACATAAATCTGTGCAACAACAAAGCAAGACGGGCTACAACACACATACTTGAATATGCGATCAATATATTGTCGAATTCCCAAAGAAGGTGCTCTTGAGCCATGAAATATTGTGACAACATCTTTAATATGTGTTGCCTCCATTAATTTTTCATTGTTCTGAATGGACCTCTCAAGAAGTGAAGAAAGTAGTGACAGAACTCGGGGATTTCTGGGACTGCGCTTGCCTAGATCTTGAAGCCCCAAACCTAAGCAAATATCTGAGGCTAACGTTTCGACTTCAAGTGCCAAAGTTCCCATATTGAGCAAAGCTACAACACAATAACAGTAAGCAATTGTTAAAGAACTTAAAATGCACCACCCCGACACACGAAGGTGACAAGATTACTGAAGTCTAAAAGTAATTACAGGCATTCTAGTATAAGTAAGAGAACTATTAAGTAGGGACTTCACTAAGTGAATTTATATCTTCGTTATATTTAAAATTAGAGTTATCTAACCATCTATAGGATATGTGCACCAGTTTGATCTCAACATTAGCAATCAAAATAAAGTTGTTTTCAGTTGAATCGTCTGATCCAAACCAAAATGGTCAGACTTAAGTGCAAATCAAGTAAATCAAATAGAAGCTGAAATTTTCACCGTTCCAGATGGAGCGGTCAAAATGGAAAGTTTGTCATGTTTCAGTTATTAGCTGATACAATTCAAAAAGGTCATGATAAAGTTGAATCCATCAAATTAACAAACATTTCTCACAAGGGCACCGTTTGAATGATAACGTTGAATGTTAGCAACCCTCTTCAACAGATGGTATTTTCTAAATAATATATACGAGCGGCTAGTCAAATTGAAAGAGAAATGGTGAAGGGATAGACAAATAAAGTCTCTGTTTACAGCTAACTCTATCTTAAACTGTCTCATCTTATTGAGGCTGGCTCATAATTCAACATTATCTATTTTCAATTAGGAATAAGTTTTCTATTTTCTATTGAAATGAGTTTTATTTTTTTATTCCTAATTGGAATAAGTTTCCGTATAGGACTTGAATTTGGTGTTATTTCCAAATATTTTTGGGTTTCTAAAATTATGTTGAGGTATATAAATATAATGGTTTATTGTGTTTATGAAAAAAAATCATAAATTTAGTTATTTGTGATGGTCACTTACAAGGAAGTAATAATATTATGTAACTATTGAGAGTTTACAAGGTAGATTAGCGGAGTGTGAAATATTCCACCATAATTGTATCTTGTAAAAAACTTAGATCAATAATAATAATATTCAGATAGGCTGGACGTAGCCCAGTGTTGGGTAAACCAGATTAACATATTGTGTTTTTGATTTGTATATTCTCGTCTTAACTTCATCATCTTGTTTTTATTGTTTGAGTTTGTGGAAAGTGTGCGTGATACATTGAATTCCAAATTCCAACATTTGGTATTAGAGCTTGGTGCGCAACAGAGTTTCTGAAATTTATAGTTGAATTTTGGAAGATGTCGTACGTCTACAACGTAAGGTTTGAGATTATAAAGTTAAACAGTAAGCACTTTGAATCATGGAAATTCAAAATTATTGATCTTTTTATTGAATAAGGTTTACGTCAGTTTTTATTGGAGATAAAGAGAATGGTTGTTCTTTTGATGTATTAGAGGCGGTGACAAAAGAGCAAATCACAGAGTGGGAGCGTTTAGATAGGAAAACGAAAAGCTTGATCTGCTTATATCTTATAGATATTGTTTTGATGGAAGTTGCGCAGAGAAGACTACAAAAGACCTTTGGATGAAGCTGAAAAATCTTTTTCAAGTTAAGGATCCTTTGGTGGTGAATAAAGGTAGAGATCAAAACAAGAAACAAGAATACAATGCGTGATGGTAGTAGATCTCAATCATGTGGGAGATTAACGGAGTGTGAGATATTTTATCATGTGCAAAATTAGCAAAGTGTGAGATCAAAATAATTTAATTCTTTGTGAGAGTCTCTTACAAAGAGGTAATAATATTATGTAACTATTAAGAGTTTGCAAGGTAAATTAGCGGAGTGTGTAATATTTCACCATAATTGTATCTTATCGAAAACCTGGTTCAATAGTAATAATATTCAAATAGGCTGGACATAGCCATTTTTGGGTGAACCAAGATAAAATATTGTGTTATTGATTTGTATGTTTTCGTCTTAATTTCGTCATCTTGTTTTATTGCTTTACTTTGTGGAGGGCGTGCATTATACGTTGGATTCCAAATTACATCACGAAGAACTAAATACCTGGGTTTTCTAATTTCTCAATTTGATAATCACCATTTTCCTCCGCACCATCGAGCTCTTGAGCACGAATTGAATAATAACCAAAAGGGGAAGAAATTGACACTTAATATGTTAAAAAACAGACAATTCTTTAGCAGTACTTGTGATAAATTGAATTGATTATGTGTTCTCTACCAGAACCAATAATCAAATCAATTAAAAAGTAAGCTTTTAAATTTTACGGATCCTCAAAGCTCACAACTAAATGAATCTAAAATCAACAAGGGATTCATGAGGGAATTCGTAAGGCATTCAATGAAAGATTAGATGAACAGATCCAGCAGAGATACATTAAAATAAAGAAAAAGCTTATTAATAAGGCAACTACTTTCACCCCCCCACAAAGAATGCAAGTAGAAATCAACAATTTCCAGGTAAAAAAAGTTAATTTGAAGAACACTTGAATCAAGAAAACTCCAAGAAAGTGAAGCAAGCTTACAGGTAGGGAGTGAAATGGTTGGAACAGATCTAAATAGAAATCCCCAGTGAGTGAGTTCTTGAATTTTCTACATGAGAGCTGATTTCTGGCAGATGGGTAGTGTTAGAATTTAGAGAGAAATAAGGGAAAGTTCATTTCCCACTCTCTCTCTCTCTCGCGCGCGCTCTCTCTCTCTCTCTCTCTATCTCTTTTTTCCAACCCCGCAAGCAAATTATCCTCCTCTCTCTCCAATTAGTTGCCTTTTAGGTCACTTCATATGAAAACTGTGTATGTCTCTACATATATACTTCAATACACACATCGCAGTTGGTCCATGTATGTAGTAATATATGTAGTACTCCTTGTATAGTTTGGTGCAGTGTATACATATTGTGGCTAACAGGGAAATAGACTAAAATAAAAATAAAGAATCTTCTTTGTTTATCTGCTCTCTTCCGTCTTTCACTCTCTTTGAGTCTGCCTACATCATACACAGTCGGTGCCCACCGAAACAATATTATTTTTAAATATAATTTTACATACAAAATTTTCATTTCTGCATAAAATACTTGTGTTGATTGAACAAAAAAAAATTGTGTTATATAAATTACATAATAAAAATTATAAAATTTCCATTTAAATTTTCTTTAATTAAAAGACTGTGTAAGAATATCAATTACTCAATGAATAATGTTTTTTTGGTACAGCTTTCATACACACCACCTCGACCCCTTTTCCAGGCTATACACGGTATACTTCTGCTGTTCTCAAATATCAAATTAATTTAAACTTTTTTAAATGGGTTGACTAATTTTAGATATTAAATTTGTATAAATTAGATAACAATTCTAGTCAACGCAGTTGTATAGTTTATAATTATTCATAAAACTCTACTAAATACAAGAGCTATAAAAATAATACTAATTATTATTATTCTTATCTTTAGTGAATTTCATGAAATTTAAATTTGATAATAAATCAAATTGATCACGTATGTCAGAACAAAGGGGATAATTGACAAATAGCGGGCACGCGTGAGTACAATTATTTATTAGTACTCCTAATTTTTCAGTAGTAACTATATTTATAAAAGTGTAATTATAATCTACCCAAAAAACTTATATTTACTAAATATATGTTTCGGATTGTTTAGAAAATATGTTAATTATTGGTAATATGATATATGCATTTTGGCGACAACCTTTTATGTTCGAAGATGATAATTGATTAATTACTTAAAAAGGTCAAAGTGTTTGATGACCAGATAACTAAATATTGACTAGTTTTGTTAAGAATACAAAAACAAGTAACAGAATTAAATATAGAGAAGGCACATTTGTAACAAAAAAGAGACAAGGTACATGTAATAAATTAGAAATGTAATGATATAATATATTTGGTTAAATCTGATTATGCGATTTCTAATTGTAATAACCATATAATTAAAATATTTGGTCCGTTTCATGCATCAATTATAGGTGGGTTGAAGCAGTACTCTCTCCTTTCCAAAATTATTCCAAATCAAGATATGTATTTCACTTAACAAAAGATAAGTTTCATAATTTAAAATTAAAATTAAATTATTTATTTTTAATAATTTTGAAGTGAAATATTATAGATAATATGAACATTACTATTAATTATAATTTTTATACTTTTATATATTTACAAATTCATAATATAAATGAAATTATATAATTTTTAAATAATATACCTTAAAATTTGAACGTTGCGGTAGCATCAACACAAGTTTACTCATTTTAAAGTGATTATAAATTTAGAATTACAAATGCCCTCAAAGTTATATATATGAGAGTTTTTTCCCTTTCTCTCAAGACTGATGTAATATTACATATTTGATTGAAATTTTTATTTTTAAATAATAATTTTTTTAAGTAAAACTTGTTATAAATATTTAATTAATAATAAAATAAAATAATTGTATGAAAAAATTTTAAAACTATAGCATTACTATAAATTTTTAATGCAATTGACACTATTTTTATAAGACAAAACTCTTTAAAATATAACTTTTTTTAAATAGAAAAAACGGAGACAGTACTTATTTTTTTTCCATAATAAAACGAATACAAGTTAACGAGTGCATGAATTTTTACGGAATAACTTGTTTTGCAATTAAAAAAATTAATAGTTTTTAATAAACTTTCGTGCATTAAGACTGTGTTTAGTTTTATAGAATATAATGACACGAGAATGAAATGACATGAAAATAAAATGAATTTTACATTATTTACTAATATATTTATGCGTAAAATCCATTTCTTACTTCATTCATTTCCAAAAGTTTATGTGTATTTTTAAACTTACCAAAAGTTTGTGTGTATTTTTAAACTTACACTCTAATACAAAGATTTTTCATCTCATCACAACTAGAATTTTACATACAATCTACTATTTCTCAATTCTTATACTCCCTTCATAATTTTATGATCATTGTTTTCTACCTCTATTTTTCTTCTTATCTACGCATTTCATTCTCATGATATTCTATTTTATCCAATTAAACGCAACCTAAGATTAGGGTCAATAATACCTAAGTATGTATTGATATACAAAAAATCACTTTAAAAAACGAAATTTTCATTGATTTTATTTTAATATTAAAATTACTATCAAAATTATTAAAATTAATATAAAAAACACTAAAATTATTATCAAAAATATTAACGTAATCAAACATATTAATACGAAAGGGTAAAACACTTATTAACTAGCTTGAAATTTTTTCTCCAGATACATCCTTTCCTACTACAGTAGTTGTTATACAAGTGTGAGTCCGAGTACAAATACATTTTGTTGGATTTGATTTTTTTCAGTACTAAAATATTTTGCCTTTCGCCAAAATAAAAAAAAAAGGGAAAAAGAAAAGAAAAAAATGTACGAATGGTCATACATATGTACATCCATTAGCTGGTGTGGATGATTAGATTTGCCACATTAGGAGGTTTCAATTCCGTTCAAACAATTGCTTTATATTCGAAAAAACAATATCCCAACCTTTTCAAATTGACAACTTCTTATAATAAAGATTATTAACCAAAAAAATTAGCATAATAATTGTGTAAAAAAAAGAATTTATTAAACAACTGCGTAACTCTCTTTTTTTTTAAAAATCATTTAGATGTTTAAAATCGAACTATAACATTTTAACTTTAAAATTGGAGAATCTTTTTAATTAGTACACTAAAAAAAGTTTACACTAACTATAATTATTTATGGTGGCTGAAATTAAGTAAATTAATAATTAAAACGATATTCCGTTTAATTATTAGCTTCAATAAAAACAGAAGAACTAATTAATATAGCACTCTGTCCATTTTAAATATTTCAAAATGTTAGTTCAACTAAATTTATAATTTAGAAATTAAAGTTAATCATTTTATGAAATACTAAGATAAACAAAAGAGTAGTGCCATTTCTTTTTTTTTTCTTTTCCTTTTTCTTGATTCACTTGGCTTTTCGTATGAATTTGTGAGGAATATTTAGCAAAAAAATGAAAAAATTGTGAGGAATCTTTCCGATTCCGTATAGACTGGGGACTGGACAAGGACTGTGAGTATGTCCGTTGTACCTAACTATGACCACGGCCGTGATGCTAACTAATTTTGGTTACGATTTCCTTTTAAATTGGAAAATTAGAAAACCAAAAAGTTGTAAAGGTGGAAAAAATAAAAGAAAATAACAAAGATCTTCGTGAAATTATTAACATAAAAAAATTTGGTATCTATGATCAATTAAGTCGTATAAACAGAGCTAATTGAATATAAATAAAAAAAGATGCTAATTATACAAAAAGCTAAAAATTAAAAGTGGGAAGATTAAATATATCAAGTTTGTACTATATCAACGCTCAATGATGATGGCCTTTGCACTACAATCGAATTCATCCTCACCCATTATTACCACTAAAACTTTTGAAATCCTAAAATAAAATTGAAATAATATCATTTTTGCTTAAGGTCAGAATTTTTATTTTGTCCAACTAGTCTTTGCAGTTGAAGGTCAGGTTTTTTTATTGTTTTCGTTAGTATGTCAGATTGTCATGGTCTCTTTTCTTTTTGTTAGCATGTGTTTTTCTTTGTTTAGTTCCAGTTTTTTCAAATTTCAGAGTTCTTGTTAGAGTCTTTTTTGGAGTTTTGTGGGTGGTATCAGTAATTGTGATCTTCAATTTAAATCCTTTAGATTTTTCAGTAGTAATATAAGTTTTGCTTTTGCCAAAATAATAAATTGCAATAAATTAGGATAAATTGTCACCCATTTTGGTTGGGACATAAAATATAGTATATTAATATAATAAAAACATTTTTAATAATTCAACAATCAGCGTAAACTGAATCCCGTGAATTTTTTCAACGTTAAGAAATATACATCACCTAATTTCTCTAATCAATATACCATCTATACAAAGAAATGAATATATGTCTTGAGTTGATAGTGAAATAACTCATAAAAATAGTTGTTGTAAGGAAAGACTATATCTATAATTTGTCGATCAATAATTTTGAACAAAGTTATGTGAGTTCATTCAAGCGCTGAATTCGTAAGAAATTTATTAGTTTTTCTTCAGCAGAAGACGACTTTTGAAAGAAATTGACACTTTATTGACGCAGATGATGTAGAAGAATTGTTGAAGCCATTGAGGCGTTTGGATGAGGTAATAAAACGAGGCGAAAAATAAATTTGATCTAAGTGTAATTATTAAAGAAGATTACAAAATTTTATTGTCTCTACGAGAGATGGTGGTGATATATAATTTCATTTTAGAGGAGGAATGATCTATTCATTTTTTTATATTATGATTCTATCTTTCATTCCTCCTTATCGCTTCTGTCATTACTATTTTTTACTAAATTTATTTTAATTTTTAATATATTTCCTATCTCATTTCATTCCTAAAATCGAAAGGCAGCATGAGGGAGCCAGGAAATAAATATAAGAAGATACTCCATGTTTCAGCAACAGAAGCTTTGGGTTAGATGCTGCTCGTACGTGTTGCAGAAGCCTCTTTGTTACCCCTCAAGGATATCAATTAACAGAGTTTGTAATCGTTACATCGATGATGTGGCATAATAAGTCAATTATGAAAGGAGAGTGAGAAATTCTAACGGGAGCAGAGAGAGAGAGAAATAGAATACACAAATATATAATATCTTATATTTTTTTTGTTCCAAAAAAAAAAATTATATTTGAAAAAATATTATTTAAAAAAAGAGTTATATTTGAATTTTTTTTATTATTTTGTCATAAATTAAAAAACTTTCAATTACAAACTTATAGATTTCGTTATAACTTAAATATTTATAACAAATTTCATGATAAAAACTTATTGATTAAAGATGTAAAATTAATAGTTATCAAAAATCTAAATATTAATTTTTTTGTGTAACGGATGGAATATTAATAACAAGATTTTAGAGGAAGCTGCAGAAGTAGTGTGTGAATTAAATCAATTAATTCCTTCCACCGAGAAGCTCAGAATCCTTCATTTCATAATAACATGAAAATGATCCCTTTATAATGACGACGACGGAGAAGGCGATGAAGATGAATTAGGATCCAAATTCAAGGGCCGTGAAATCAAGAAAGCGGAATACTTGCAATGTGTGAGAGCCATCCATGATATATCCATGATTATAAGCTAGTACAAACTTTTCTTTAATTTCTTTACGTTTGATAACCACAATTTCACGTGTCAATATATAAAAATATGCAATAGGAATGAAATATTTTTCGGTATAAAAAAAAGTGTTCTCATTTTTTCTTGAACTTTTTTTTTTCTTCTTTTTTCCTTCTCAACTCTGTCCATGGATCATAATTTTACACGCGTAAGCGTATGTATTGTAATGTTTTTGTATATTAAGATATCACAATTATAAAATTTGTTCAGAATTATTTTTCAAGTAGCTTACTTTTTTTAAAAATTTTCAAAAACTCGATCACCCAATTAGCATTAAATCAAATTTGAATATAAAATTTCACAACAAACTTAAATATGAAGTGAAAGGTGTTTTTAGTATTTCATTCCATTGAATGCTCTCTTCGAGTACTATTCATCAAAGAAACAGCAACGCTACTATTATATGATTTTTGGACTCCAACGGTGTTTATGTCAAACAATTATTTTGTTGAGAAAAGCTGATTGATTCGTAGCACAATTTAAAAAAAAAAAAGAAATAAACAAGAACCGTCTAAATAGCACAGTTTAAATTTAAACTTATAATACATACATTTACTCCCAAAGAATTGATTCGTAGGAAACATTATTTACCCTAGTATTTAAATCCAACAACCAAGCACGTTTTCTGGGCTCTGGCCTGTCTCCCTCCATCCCATGAAAAGTAGCCGTTAACATCCTCTCTCTCTCTCTCTCTCTCTCTCTCTCTCTCTCTCTCTCTCTCTCTCTCTCTCTATATATACATATATATATATATATATATATATATATATACATACATACATACATACATACATATATATCAACTGAAAAATTTATCTTCGCTCTCTCTTTAAAACCCACAGTTAATTAAGCTCGCCGACAACAATGGCAGCTTCAGTGGAATCATCATCTCCACGTGTCCTCAATAAGGTACTACGACTTCACATTCTCTCACTCTTCTTTATAAGATTAAATCAATCCAATTAATTAATAGATTCAAATCTTCAACTCCCTATTTCATTTACTCATTACCATTACATACGGATTATTGATTAGTTAGTAGTATATTAATTTGGATTGATAAATAAATGTAGGCACTTATGGGGCGCTCTACGTAACCGCGTCGACGCGCTTCTCGAGGATCAGAAGAAGCCTGATGATCGATCTCAACAACTAGTATTTTGCTCCTCTACTTTGTAGATTTTTTTTTTTCAGAATATTTAATCTGCATCCGAAATTAGAAAGGATGGAGAAATGAATGAAAATGTGAATCTAAATCATCGGTTTTTGTAGAAGAATGGAGGACAAGCAATGGATTCGATGCTTTTGCTCAGAGGATTTGACTCTGTTTCTTCTTCTCTGTCTCGGCTCTACTCCAACCTTGAATCTGCTCTTCAGGTATTTCAATTAATTAATATTACTGGATCAAAAATTTTAATGTCAGACCAATGATGGCTAAAAAGATCGACAGTTACATTGTGTTGTAATTATTATTTTCAGGGAGCAAGGGATCTAGCCAGATCACCCAAATTATCTGAAATAGTTCATTACACTCTAGAGAATGATAAGGAAAAACCAAAATGTGAACAAGAAGAAGAAGATGATAATGAAGAAGATAAAGAAGGTGGTAGAGGATTGAAAAGAAAGATGGATTCTCAAGAAATTTCTGAACATGATGAAGGAGCGGATACAGAAAAAGGGCAGAGTCCAAAACAATTCGGAAAGCTCAAGAATGTGAGTTTTCATCCGCTGCTCTTCCATATAAAAGAGTTGTTTTGATTCATTTGTTACTGATTGTTTTGTACATGTTTTAAAGATTGCAATTTCCATGGCGAAAAAAACAGCTTCTCTTGCAGAAGAACTGAAATCAGTAAAATCTGATATATGTTTCATGCAAGAAAGATGCACTGTTCTTGAAGAGGAAAACAGGAGGCTGAGAGATGGATGTGGAGAAGGAGTTCCACCTGAAGAAGATGATCCGGTGATCTCTCACCCTAATCTTTTCTGTTTGAATATTTAAAACATGCATTTATATATTTGATAAAAGCAAATGTACGCACAAGCACAGTACCTAATTGTCACAACTAAATATGTTATAATGTTAAAATTTTTGGTCTTTTATGCACAAAAGTCCTGTTAACATTTGTGGAAACTTGTGGAATATATTGGTGCAGATGAGACTACAAATGGAGGCATTTCTTTCTGAAAAGTCCAGATTGGCAAATGAGAATGCCAACATAATTAGGGAAAACAAGTGTCTTACTCAGCTTGTGGAGTACCACCAGCTCACCTCCCAGGAATTCGCAGAATCTTATGGCATTCGGTAGTTGGTATGCTTGGACTTTTTGCCATCCCCACCAACGGTACCAGAAAAAGACAGGTGAAGAAAAAGGCGGAGATGGTGATAGATTTTCAGCCTCTCTAGATGATGATGAACATTAAACGTTAAACTGAAGAATTTTGTCATTCTCTAAGTTTATGATTTTCTATTGATCTCACTGGTTCGATATTTCTTCAACTGTAAATTATTATGATATTGTTTTGGGAAGAAGAATAGCTGATGCATAGTTTTGTAAATGTGTGGAATCTAAGATTTAGCATGTAGAGGAAACCTACTTGACAGCGACTAAATTTTCAACCGAGTAATAAAAAGAACCTAGGTTTCTTTTCTGGTAATAAAAGGAACCTAGTTGATATCAATTATGGTAAATTGTCTTGGTTCCTTATTTGTTCTTCCCCGTACTATTTAAATATAAGATAAATCTCATTTTAATTATGAAAAGAAACACATTTTTACAATATGAATGCATGTTTGATAAAATAAGTAAAAACTAAATGCTGGGCATGAGGATGTCACAAACAGGAAATAAAAAGGGAAATTACCAACATTGTGATATCATCTTGATTCTTGAACTCCTGTATCCTGAAACAAAAATGGAAGTGTTGCAACCAGCAGATGAGACATAAAACTACTACTATTAAATCTAGATTTAGTCGCAAGCATGAAGATTATATAGTTTTCCCAACTACTAAATAACCGATCATTTAACATGTAGCAACATTAAGATGTCATCTCGAACTCTTGAACGAAACACGGATGATTGCTACAAAGCAGACTACTGAACTGCTGGTATTGGAACTATAGGAACAATTAGAAATATTATATAGTTTCATAACTGCTAAACAACTGAACTTCACTGCAACAACAAACTATATCACTTCGAACCCTACACGTTCCAGTTGCTACCCCTCCTAGTAGCTTCAGTCTCTGGTACAGCTGCACGATTTGGCTCACCAGAAACACTTGGAATAAAATTTCCAGTAAACATTGCTCTAGACGACAAATTCACCATAGCTTCCGTTGCTTTTGCTAAATTTGATACCACGATGGCATCCTTTAATTTGTCCATGACATCCTTCATATTCTCATACTACCAGAAAGCAAAAGGAAATAAATATTATTGCTTACACAAACAAACTAATAATCAACCATAAAGTATGAACAGTGGGACATAGATCGCTCAATTGATCAATTAACTAAGCAAACATAGGGAAACAACCACCAGCATAGTTTAGTCTTTAACTACTGCCTACAAGAGGACAGTTTTGTACCCATCAAACATTGGATACTCCCTCGATTACAAACTTACAATATATAATGTCATATTTTTGTTACAATTTTGGAACTGAGAAAGCATCTAAGTTAAGATCTACCTCTCCGGTGTGATTAAAAGAAACAGTGAGGACATTGTACATCTATTGTCTCAAATAACATATCTATTTTAGCCAGCTAATACTTAAACGAGTAAAATTGTCCCCGATCCTTAGTATGCTTAGTAATAGAGAAGCAATTCGAATCTAAAGAGGGGAAAAAAAATCTATTCACCATTAGCATTAAATGAAACCATAAGTATGGTACTGTGTATGGTTGGAAACTATACCGCTTCAATTTGTGAACGAGCAATTTGCAACTGATTTTTGAGTTGATCATTTTCATTTTTCACGGCTTCAATCTGAAAATAACCAAACCATTGAAATTAGACAAATATTAACAATGTCAAACATAATATGCTTTCAAATAACAAGAGGGGCAAAACCTTCTTTTGAGAATGTATGTAAAGCCTTCTGTAGTTGAGATTAGAGGATGGACGTTCACTTGACAAGTTCCTCTTTCTCACCTGCTCAATATTTCCTCAAAATAATGAGTTTCTAACAAGAAAAATAATATACGTACATCTGATATGATTGAGTACCTTAGACTTCAGTTCTTCGACATCTTTAAAAAGCTCATCAATTTTTTCTTCCAAGCCTTTGTTACCCAGAATTGGCTCATTGGTAGTCACTTCAACCAAAGGCGCATCTTCTCTCTCACTTTCTTCAAAATATATCTCGTCTTCCCTCTCGGTTTCAACAAGATTTATCGGCTCCATGATACTTCCTATTGCTTGATCTTGAGCAGGCCTAACTGAGTTAAGACGCCCAGATCTCCTAACTACCATGGTTTTGGTCTTTGAAGCTTTCTTCCTCACAGATAAGCTAGGCGAGTTTTTATGTGCTGTAGGCTCAGATTTCCCCACCTCAAAAGTCGCACTTGTGTTTTTGGGCTGCAGGTATAATATATATCATTAGTAAACTGAGAGTGAGACAACTACCAACTAAAAATCTGCCAGCATTACATACATCATTGCAAAGCTCATTCTCTGTCTTCCAAATCTTAACTCATTTCCAAAGAGAAAAATAAAACAAAAATGATCTTTCAAAGTAGAGATTTTTTAGAATGGATGCAAGTGTATACATAGCAGATAATAAGAAATTAAATAAACAAATAGCATACTGTCCAAAGATGCAAGAAGCAAGATGAAATAGAAACATGAACAGAACAAGAAGCACCAATAGAAAGATGCCATGCATGTTATAAATATAAGCATTGTTCACTCACAGTAGAACTGAAGTATTAGACTCAATCATGTTCAAAATCTATAACTCTATAAGCAGCTAGAAAAAAGAAGCAAAACCATTGTAGTACTCCACTCCTTAAACTTTATCATCCATTTCACCTTCCGGATATCCTTTAGAAATTCTTGATAACACTATTTACAGAAATAAAGTTTTCAAATTCATCCTTTCCTTTACTCACTATAGGTCTTGTGGTGTCAATTGACACCATAGACTTGGGGATTATACTATAGCCATTAGCCACGCCATAGATCTAGGAATTATAATACAGCCATTAGCCACTATTCAGGTATTAAGTTATAGCCCATTAGCCACTATAGTTCTTCAGTTTGATGTTATAACTTAGAGTATTAAACTATTTATTGAATCATTTCAAGCTTTCTTTTATTAGTCTCATTGATTAGTTTCATTGAATTAACTTAGAAGTTAAAATAAGCATCTTTGGCGGATTGAGCAGAACATTAGATATAAATGTGATTTATCTGTGCAAATCTAAGACTTAAAATTTGACATTAATTTTTTTTATTTAACTCGTATAAATGTTCGTTGTTGACAATTTGTATAATATTGTTAAATATAAGTTTTTTAAGATAAAAGTTTTATAATTTTATATTGAATAACGAGATTTTAAAACGGAGTATAGAATTAAAATGTATCTTGTAACCCCAAAAGAAGAAAAGAAAAAGAAATGCATCTTATGAACAAATGTTTGCTTACTGAAGTATTTTATATTATAACATTTTAGACTCAAATTTTAATGGCCAATGCAAAGTTAAATATGGTCTTCTATATATAAAACAAAAATGAATTCTAATGTTGATACCACTATTCTTAAACCCAAGGTCCGCCACTGATTCTCTCAAGCAATATTCTCTTAAAAAATACTCTCCTTGTTCCAGAAAAAGGATCCACCTTAAGACTTTTTCTTATAACTTTGCGAGATTCTGTGATTCAAATTTGATTAGACTATAAAATGATTAATATTACAAAATACGTAAAAATACCAACAAAGTAAATTCTTTGTTATATGAGAATATTGTCAAAACCGTGGCACAATTTGAATTTTAGAATTTTAAAACCTGGTACAAACAAAAAGTACGGATCTTTTTGTGGAACGGAGAGCATATCAAGTTTTAGAATTTATCACTTGCAATCACAGATAGCATGAATTTGGAAAGTAAAACAGCAACAAAAACTTCAAGATTATCAGATCATCAGTAAAGGAAAAACCTTTCAATGTAAAACCAAATTTTTTTTAATAATTCCCTCCTTTGTACAAAACCCTAAGACCCTTTTCAATCTTTAATCAAACTCTTACCCAAAACAACATGCATATACTCCTACACATTCAAAACTACATTTTTCAAAAACAAACATAACCCACCAAAGATTTAATACTCAGAAATCACAAATCAAATTAAGAAGAAATAAATAAATGAAATTCTTTAAAACAACAGAGATATAATAGCAAAGAAAGCATGTAATGGCATTTTAAAAATAGAGGTGTAGTCCACTTCATTTGCATGATCGAAATGCCACAAAATTAAACAACTTATACATAGAGATCATACATCACGACCCCACCCCACCCCCAAAAATAAAGAGTTTTTTAAAACTAGATTAGCAGATTGATCACACAAACAAGATTAAATGTAGAAATGAGTACCATGGAAGTTGCAGCTTCAAGCTCTGCTTCTGCTGCTGCTTTTGGTTTTCTCCCCATTTTTCTTCTTCTCACCACCAGTGGGTTTGAGACTGGAGGAAAGCTCTCTTCGTGAGTTTCGGTTTTGGGAATTGGACTACTTTTACAACGTTGATTTATATATATATCCATATGATATATATATATATATATATATGTTACATATATATATATATATATATATATATATATATATATATATATATATAAAATTATTTTTTTATTCTCGTAAATTTAATTAATTCAATGTATATTATGTTAGCATGATGGGGAGTTAAAAGTATTAAATACAATTATTAAAAAAGCGTTACTCTCAAATTCAAAAAAACAAAACAAAAACCAGTGTTCTTTGATACGGAGATAAATTTAGTTTTACAACAAAGTTATATACAAGGAGATAAAATAAATAAAAAATAAAAAGTAATCTAGATTTTTTAGATGTTTCCACAAAAAAATTGAGAAATTTAGATGCAATTGTTGATTATCCCTTACAGTTATTACAATTAGTATATGAATATGAATATTTTTAAAATGTTGATCATTTATTTAAGTGTAAATTTTTTTCCACGCATTTCCGTAAAATAATATGTTTATTTAATAAATAAGATCATCGACATATGCCTCATTCTATAAATTCATGGGTCAAATTTATTAATTTACAGAATATAAATTTATATCCTTAAATAAATATATATTGATTTATCAATAGTAAACATTTATATTCTAGACACTGAATTTTATATGGTAAATATCAGATATTACATTATAAATATTGAATCCATGTCCATTATAATATGGATAACATATACTTTTTACCAATATAATATTATTTGAAGTATTACTATCAGTTTTATAAATATATCAATAGTCAATGTTGTTGTTTTAAATAGTAGAAGTTTATATCTATATTGTTAGAGTAACTATTAATATCTGTACATTATTTTAATTTTCTATAATTTTTAGTTTTATATAGTACAAATTTCACATTTGAATTTCGATAATTTCGACCGATTAATTAGGTAAGACAATTGATTGAAAGACTGGACTATTGTCAAAAAAGGACCAACGCAAAAGGTAAAAATACCATCCAAACATGTATTGCAATAATTGTCGTGATAATTACCAAATTTATTACTCCAATAAATAAATAGTTAAACATGATTTTAAATTACCTAATTTAGTTTTGCTTCTACCTAATTTAGTTGTATCTTTATTACCTATTTTAATTATAGTATTTATATAAAATGATTTACTATAGAATTACTTTTCTTTGTAAGTTGACTTTTTAAATTATCTTGACACTCTCATTTTTATATTATTATATATGATAAGTCCATAATTTATATATTTTACCACCTTAATTATGCTCAATTTATTATTATTATTATTAGATTATTTATTGTTTTTATTTTATTTTGTAGGAAATTAAATTAACAAAAGAGTTATGTAAAAATAGGACTTTCCAATATACAATTTGAAAAATTTAAGACTCTTTCAAGAATGAACCTGACAAGTTGAAGAAATTTCTACTATTTGAAGTGATAAATTGATAGAGATTGGATGATATCAAAAGAATTCAAGAGATGAAATTGGAAGAAACAAAATACATTCCAAGTGATAAAATTTAGAGTTTTCATATTTTAGGAATGTATCTAGTTAGGCCTCTAAATACTTGTACAATTAGAGGCTAAGGGAGTTAGATTTTATTTTAGAGAGTTTTTTTTTTAATTTTGAGTTTTCTTATTCAAGTTTACACTTTTTCATTCGTTTTTCTACTTTCTTCCTTCAGCCGTCTATACATTATTTTTCTTATTGCTTCTATTCAATTATCAATTATTTCGTCTTTGTAGACATTTGATTACGAAATCAATAATATTTTCTTCTTCATTATTACATCTTTCATTACAGCTTTATATTTCAATATACGTCACAATGATTTTCTATTTCGTTATTATTGTTTCTCCTAATTATAATTTATTTATGTTTAAGTTAATTTAAATTATTCCATTTAAAATATTCATATTATATTTATTATTTTATTTATATTAGGATTAATTACACAATCTCCTCAATCATTACGTTTCTATTTCGCCTGAGTTAAATATCAAGAATATTAGAATTTTCTAATCTCTGTGAATCGACCTGTACTAGCATTGATACTACAAGGATCTGTGCACTTGCAGAAATTATACACATCAAGTTTTTGGCGCCGTTGCCGGGGATTAAGATTAATTTTAAATTCTTGATGTTAATTCTTCGATTTAGTTTATTAATTATATATGTTTATATTTATTAATTCGTTCTATATTGTGATTGCAGGAAACAAATTGGTCGTTAATTTTGAAATTACGGACTTAATACTCTTGATCTTAAAACTTGTGACGAATCGGTGCACAAAGGACGTTGGATTGCAATCTTGGCGCACCAAGTTATTTTAATCATTAGTGTTAAGTCACTGAGGTACCCAATTTTTTTTTCCCTCTTTTCTCACAATATAAAATATAAAAAATATAAAAAAAAGTGAAAAATTTAAAAAAAAAAAACTATCATTTGTTTTTTGTTAGATATTATGTGCGCATTCATGCATTTTTCATGCTCACTTAGGCACAAAACAGTAGGTTTATTATTATTTTTTTTAGTAGCATTTATTTATTTATTTATTTATTAATAAATATTGGCGAGTGCTGGAGGATTTAAGGTACGTACCATTCTTTCTTTTCTTTAGTTGTAGAACACATAGTTAATCATATTAATTGTTTACTACTTTTATATATTACATGTTTGTTTATGTGTGCATTATTAAACCAAAAAAAAATATCACTAAATCACATATTGAGGTAGTCTAAAGAGAGTTCTAAATTTTTAATTATTCTTACTATTGGTGTCTAGGCAAGCTATTCCTTACCTGGCCAAGTAATTGGTGTCTAGGAAGGCGTGGAGCTGAAATAACTCACTCAAAACACTTTTTAAAGGATTACGTGGTACGATTAGATCGAATAAGCCCTTCTGGAATAAATATTCAGCCGCTTGTGAACCTTCAGGTACTGTTTTATTTAATGTTTGTTCAATTACTCTTTTACCCGCAAATGCAATGTAGGTATTAGGTTCAACAATAATGATATCCCCCAACGTACCAAAACTAGCAATCACCCCACCTGTAGATGTTATTTGCTTTGGGAATAGTGGTTATTTAATTAGTAACCTTGATTTTCAAGGAGAGACTCCCACGTGCCGACCTGGCCAATTGGTTTGAATAATTTTGAATTTGGCCTTTTTAGCTTATCTTAACTAGAATTTTAGGATTTTCATAAATTTAGGAAATATTCATTTATTTTTATTTTTATGCTTACTTGACTATTTGCCTATTTGTTTAGTGTATACAACAATCAATTTGGGTTAGGGATAAAAAATCTAAAAGACTTGTGAGAAAACTTGATTTTGAAGTTGCACTTCTAAAAGAGTCAATTGAATTAAAAATGGCGGGTCAAATTCAACCAAACATAGCCCTTAAGGATCGTTGCTATCCGGCCCGATCAGCCCAACCCACATGTATTGTCCTACCAGAACCCAATGGTAATAATTTTGAACTTAAACCACATTTTGTAAGTATGTTACCTAGGTTCACTGGTGAAGAGGATCCATACATGTTTATACAAGAGTTTGAGGAAGTTTGTGCTTTAATGAAAATTCAACAGTTGAGTGAGGATTCAGTTAGGCTTAGATTCATCACTTTTGCTTTAAAAGATAATGCCAAGAAATGGTTATATAGTCTTCCTAACAAATCTATCAAAATATGGGACGGGTTTGTTATTGTTTTTCTCAAGAAATATTTTCCAAATCACAAAACTGCCAAAATAAGAACTGAAATTAATCAATTTTCTCAATATGAAAAAGAGTCTTTTTGGAAATATTTTGAAAGATTTAAAAATTTATTGTCCCAGTGTCCACATCATGGAATTGAAAAATGGAGACTTTGTCAAATTGTTTATGAAGGCTTAGATTATCAAACTAGAACCATGGTTGAATCCATGTGTCAAGGTGAATTTATGGCTAAAAGTGATGAACAAGCTTGGCAATTTTTAGAGGATTTAGCCGAAAAAAGTATGCAATGGGAAACAATAGGGGATAATGAAAGGCCTAGGTCATCTAGGGGTATACATGTAGTTGAAAATTCCGCTGCAACCGAGGCTAAATTAGCGAGTATGCTTAAAAGACTTGAGGTGCTAGAGACTAAAAGCTCATCAGGGGTACACCAACTTTTGACACCCATGTGTCTTAAGTGTAATTCACCTGGCCATGTGATATAAGAGTGTTCTAGAGTCGTTTCCCAAGCCGATGAGTTTGAACAAGTAAATGCAATGTTTCAAAGGCTTAGGAATGACCCCTATGCTCCCACCTATAATCCTGGTTGGAGAAATCACCCCAATTTTTCTTGGAATCAAGGCCCTTCGTATCAAAGTAGTAATCTACCTCAAGTTAGTACACCTCTCACTAGTTATCCAAAACCTAATTTTGCTCCACTTCCTAATGCCAATTCTATACCTCAACCACAGTTTCCCCCAGGTTTTCCTAGTGTCAATGATAAGAAGTGGTCTAGAGAAAAATGTTGAAGCACTAGTGAAATCTCAAGAAAATTTTATGCATAATATGAGTCATGTTTTCCCAGTGAGATGGCCTAGAACTTGTAGAAGGGGGGTTGAATACAAGTTCTTACAACTTTTTCCGAATTCCTGTTCTTTAAGAAATTAACTTTCTGCGGAATATAAAGAACAAGATCAAAACTTTATAAACAATTGTTTTTATTGATTTAACAATTGATTACAAGTTTTCTAACAATCAAAGTCAAGCTTTGATCGTCAGCTTCTATTCTGTGTATATAGAAAAATATAACACTTTCAATTCTCTCTATCTATACAGACATACACAGCTTCAAATTACAATTCTGTAATTTATAATTACAGCTTCTAAAACTAAGTTTACAAAAACCTAGCTTCCTAATTCAAATCAAATACAATCTTTCCAATTGAAAGATTTCTAACAAGTTTCCTTGTCAGCTACGTCTTCAATAAAGTCTACGTGTTCATGGAAGACTTTCCTTCTTTGATTTGAACTCTAACTCCATCAGCGATTAAGTCCTCGACTAATCTCCGATAGCTTCTTTAATTAGTCCCTGATCACTTCGAGTAATCTCCGATGCTTTACAACGTGTAATCTCTTATGCTTTACTTCGTGTAATATCCGATGCTTTACTTCGAGTAATCTCCGATGCTTTGGCTTTAGTCTCTGGTGATGTCAGCATTTAATCTCCGAGGTATTGTTTTAATCTCTGATGACGTCAGCATTAATCTCTGACTCTTTATTACAATCCCCGATGACGTAAGCTTTAATCTCCGATGACCAATCCTTCAATCTCCGATGAACAAAACATTTTAATCTCCGATGAAGGATTCTTCAATCTCCGATGGGCAAAGTCCAATCTCTGATGAACAAAATTTAATCTCTGATGGACTTTTCCCTTAATCTCCGACAAGCCAAAATCAATCTCCGAAGGACTAATTAACTTAAACAACTTGTTGAACAAACTCAACGAGTATTCCAGCAGTACATACAAAAGTAATGAACCTATCTCTTTATTATAATGACTAAATTACAAACAAGAGATACTACTGCTAGCTACAAAACTAAAGTGTTACAAACCAACACTTTTCTGTACATTTGTATTTCTAAGTATTCTAAAGACAATCATCATCAAATGTTAATAAAACCTAACAAGTCAAGATCGGCAATTGTTAACTGCAAATGCCTAAGCCATCTCTCGATTAGAGGTACAAATGAGTCAGTTAGCAACTATTGTTAGTGAGAGAGAAAAGAATAGATTTCCTAGTCAGCCAGAGGATAATCCCAAGTTTTTAAACTCTAACCAGAAATCTACTCAAGTTAATACTTTAGATAGTAATTCTACTAATCAAGTAAATTCCATAATCACCTTGAGATCTGGTAATCTTTTTAACAATCATGCTGGACTTGATACTGAGGAAGAGAAAATTTTGAACGCTAAGTCTAGTCCATCGAGTTCTGAATCTGTTCAATTGGAGAAACTCATTTCTCCTGAGCCAGAAGAGCCTGTATCACAAATTGTTGAGCCCAAGAAAGTTGAATCTAAGTTTAGTGAAAAAGACTTCAAGCCAAAAGCCCCATTTCCATCTAGACTTATTTCTAATAAGCAGTCAGCTAATTTGGATAAAATTCTAGAAGTATTGAAGCAAGTAAAAATAAACATTCCTCTTCTAGATGATATTCAACAAATTCCCTCTTATGCTAAGTGTTTGAAAGATTTATGTACTCATAAAAGAACCACTAATGTTCCTAAGAAGGCTTTTCTAACTGTTCAAGTTAGTTCAATTCTTTCAAGTTAAGTTCCTATAAAATATAAGGATCCCGGATGTCCTACAATTTCATGTATAATTGGTGACACTTTCATTGAAAAAGCTTTACTTGATTTAGGAGCTAGTGTCAATCTTTTACCGTTTTCTGTGTACCAAAATCTTGGTTTAGGGGAGTTGAAAAAGACAAGTGTCACACTCCAATTAGCTGATCGTTCTATCAAGTACCCAAGGGGGTTGTGGAGGATGTTCTCATCAAGGTTGGTGAATTCATTTTTCCTGTTGATTTTATTGTTTTAGAGACTCAACCTGTTCTTAATCCAAATAGTCAAAATTCCTGTCATTTTAGGAAGACCATTTCTAGCAACTTCTAATGCTTTAATTAATTGTAGAAATGGATTAATGAAACTTTCCTTTGGTGATATGACAATTGACCTTGACATCTTCAAATTAGGGAAACAACCTAGGGATTATACTGATAAACCGCTAGAGGAAGTCAATTTGATTCAAGATTTGCCTAGTAATGTCATGTGTGATGATGAAGTTCTTGATTTTTGTCTAACTCATTTTGGTCAAGATTTTGATGAAAATGAATATGTCAATGAGGTCAATGAATTATTAGAGTCTACAACTCTAATGTCGTTGTCTAACACAGAACTCGTCATTAAACCAGTTGGTCAACCTCTTGA
>CM025786.1:5266975-5321206 GCA_014636745.2 Centella asiatica | reverse complement strand
ACTTGATCAGTCCCCTCACATAGGACCTTGATAGTGTCCCAGACTTGTTTAGATGTCGTGCAATTGATGATGCTATTGAACATATGTTTGTCTATTCCATTATAGAGTATGTTCATAACTTTAGCATCTTTCAACACTTGTAACTTGTCCTCGTTGGTATAATCACTTTCTGGTGCAAGTACAAAGTGTTCTGCGACAATAAATCCTTCAACAGTTTTTGCAGGAAAAAACTTCCTGGGTAGATAAGGACCCTTCTCAATCCTATCTATGTAATCTGGATTTGTTGCTCTCAAGTGCATATACATCTTTTGTTTCCACATTGGATATTCATCCCTTTTCAGAATAGGGATCCTGGTTCCACCATCACGTCCTCCATTATACGCAATCATGTTAGAGCTGCTTGCTTCTTCGTTGTTGGCCATCTCAGAATCTTGTTAATTGAGTATTTTCAATCAGTGGCTCTGATACCAATTGTTTTCCCAGTGAGATGGCCTAGAACTTGTAGAAAGGGGGTTGAATACAAGTTCTTACAACTTTTTCGAATTCCTGTTCTTTAAGAAATTTAACTTTCTGCGGAATATAAAGAACAAGATTAAAACTTTATAAACAATTGCTTTTATTGATTTTAACAATTGATTACAAGTTTTCTAACAATCAAGACAAGCTTCGATCGTCAGCTTCTATTCTGTGTATCTAGAAAATACAACCCTTTCAATTCTCTTTCTATACACCTCTTTTGCTTCGTTTTTCTATTCTGTAATTTATAATTACAGCTTCTAAAACTAAGTTATCAAAAACCTAGCTTCCTAATTCAAATCAAATACAATCTTTCCAATTGAAAGATTTCTAACAAGTTTCCTTGTCAGCTACGTCTTCAATAAAGTCTACGTGTGCATGGAAGACTTTCCTTCTTTGATTTGAACTCTAACTCCATCAGTGATTAAGTCTTCGACTAATCCCCGATAGCTTCTTTAATTAGTCCCTGATCACTTCGAGTAATCTCCGATGCTTTACATCAGGTAATCTCTGATGCTTTACTTCGAGTAATATCCGATACTTTGGCTTTAGTCTCTGGTGACGTCAGCTTTTAATCTCCGAGGTATTGTTTTAATCTCTGATGACGTCAGCATTAATCTCTGACTCTTTAGTTACAATCCCCGATGACGTAAGCTTTAATCTCTGATGACCAATCCTTCAATCTCCGATGAACAAAACATTTTAATCTCCGATGAAAGATTCTTCAATCTCCGATGGGCAAAGTCCAATCTCTGATGAACAAAACTTTAATCTCTGGTGGACTTTTCCCTTAATCTCCGACAAGCCAAAATCAATCTCCGAAGGACTAATTAATTTAACAACTTGTTGAACAAACTCAACAAGTATTCCAGCAGTACATACAAAAGAAATGAACCTATCTCTTTATTATAATGACTAATTTACAAACAAGAGATACTACTGCTAGCTACAAAACTAAAGTGTTACAAACCAACACTTTTCTGTACATTTGTATTCCTAAGTATTCTAAAGACAATCATCATCAAATGTTCATAAAACCTAACACTTGATATTTGTCCTTAGTTCCTTTTAATTAATCTTTTTGTGATCTTACTCAGTTATTCACCGGCTTAAATCATTGAGATTAATTTTATTTATGACTTTGTGTCTTCTTGCGTCGGGAGTAGCTGAGAGATGACCTTACTTTTATTCTTTTCTCTCTGTTCTTTGTGTGTGTTGCTAAATTGTGCTTCAATATTGAGTACAAAAAATTGCAATAGAAAAAAAAAAAAAAGAAAAATTGTTGAAAGGTCTAAATCTCGGTTGTAGCCTTTGTTACTAGAGCAAGTAGGCCCTAGAGGATTGTCTTTACACCTAGCGCCCTAAGGTCCCTAGTGGGTATGGGAGTCGTTGGTTCAAAAGCTCGCTACATGGGTAACATAGAAAGCAATAAACCAAACGTTGCACGAGCTTAAAAAAAAAGAAGAAAAAGAAAAGAAAATATGAAAAAAAATGCAGTGAGATTCTATTCTTGGTGTGCGTAAGTTTTTTTTGTTTTCTAAGGTCATTTTGATTGCATTCCTTTAGGCTGAAGATACTTAGGATGATATACGAGAAATAAGATGTAACTAATTCGAAGAAGATAAAGTGTCTAATTTAGTATCAATATGTTTTTAAGCCGATACACAAAGCACTTAATGCACAAGACCACTTCTTGATTCTTTATAAAGGTAGTATGGGATATTGATTGAGTGAAGAAGTTATTTTTCTAACTCTTGTTGATTTGCTATGTGTATTTAACTGATATAAATTGCATATTTGTTAAAAATTGAGAGTTGTTTATTTTGTGTCCTTCAATTATTTAATTTATTGTGTGTCATAGTTATCTAAATTAATTTAAGTAATTGCTTCATAACGATGATGAGTTTTCATGAATTTTGTGGGTATATTCAATACAAGCCCTCACGAGACATAACTCGTCCGCTATGGATAACATAGAGGTTTAACGGCTTGTTGCACATGCTAAGTGCAACCGTTTTCCTACGAAAGTGGAATAGTTTAAAATTTGTTGCTTATTTTCTTTCCATTTATTTTTATTTTACTCGAGGACGAGCAAAAGATAAGTGTGGGGGAATTTGATAAGTCCATAATTTATATATTTTTACCACCTTAATTATGCTCAATTTATTATTATTATTAGATTATTTATTGTTTTTATTTTATTTTGCAGGAAATTAAATTAACAAAAGAGTTATGTGAAAATAGGACTTCCCAATATACAATTTGAAGAATTTAAGACTCTTTCAAGAATGAACCTGACAAGTTGAAGAAATCTCTACTACTTGAAGTGATAAATGGATAGAGATTGGATGATATCAAAAGAGTTCAAGAGATGAAGTTAGAAGAAACTAAATACATTCCAAGTGATAAAATTTAGAGTTTTCATATTCTAGGAATGTATCTAGTTAGGCCTATAAATACTTGTACAATTAGAGGCTAAGGGAGTTAGATTTTATTTTAGAGAGTTTTCTTTTAGTTTTGAGTTTTCTTATTCAAGTTTACACTTTTTCATTCGTTTTTCTACTTTCTTCCTTCGGCCGTCTATACATTATTTTTCTTATTGCTTCTATTCAATTATCAATTATTTCGTCTTTGTAGACATTTGATTACGAAATCAATAATATTTTCTTCTTCATTATTACATCTTTCATTACAACTTTATATTTCAATATATGTCACAATGATTTTCTATTTCGTTATTATTGTTTCTCCTAATTATAATTTATTTATGTTTAAGTTAGTTTAAATTATTTCGTTTAAAATATTCATATCATATTTATTGTTTTATTTATATTAGGATTAATTACACAATCTCCTTAATCATTACGTTTCTATTTCGCCTGAGTTAAATATCAAGAATATTAGAATTTTCTAATCTCTGTGGATCGACCTGTACTAGCATTGATACTACAAGGATCTGTGCACTTGTAGAAATTATTCACATCAATATATTTCCTCAGTTTAGATTTAATTGTCATAATTTAATATTTTTAGTTAAATTGATTGTATTTAAAATTAATTTATTTATTAAATAAAAATGCATAACTACTATCATAAAAAAATTTAAAAATAATATCATAGTCAAATTTTATAATTTTTAAATATAAATATACTTTTCAAACTATTAATTTTAAAATTAATTAATTTAACCATAAAAAGTCAAATTACAACAAATAAATTCGGAGATAGTAATAATAACAATAAGAAGAATAAGATAGACACTTGACGATTAATTTAATTTCTATTATTTTCTTTACTAACTCAAAAAGAATCCAATCAAAGTTTAAATTCAGTATTTTTTCTTAAATATATTTTCCATTCTATAACCCGTGTTTATGTGTGACGGCCCCAAAAATCTTATATTGGACTTCGGGTACCGTCAATAATTGACAAAAGAAAAGTATTAACATCCAAGCATGCATAACAGTAAATTAGAGAAATAAATAGTAATTTCTATTACAAAACCCAAAAATAACTGTCTAACAGCGAAAATCTGTGAGGGGCCGACACAGGCCTTACAATCTAAACATTTCTATAACATTCTCACACTTCACTCTTTCTCTGATTTCCGTCCATATGAGGGCGATTAGGAGGCGTTTGTCAAGCTATTCTTTCCTTGCCTTTAGAAGACGGCTCGGCCTTCTCGCCATAACCTGTAAAATATTTGATAATAGCAACATATGCGATTTACGCTCGCAAGTATATAAACAAGTATTGGGTGCGTTCTGAAAGAAGGATAAATCATTGGGTTTAAGTGTTTATGAGGTTTGACGGAAACAATGTCAACACCTCTTAATAGCTTGGAGAAAAAAATAGATTCTAGGGTTCTCGAGTGATAGCGAGGGATCTGACCCTTTACTTAAAAAGATAAAGAATAATTTCACATGCGCCTTATAACCATGTCCGTTTGGCGCACGTGCCCTTAAGAACTTCGTATCAAACAGTTTATCAGCAGGCCAACCTGACCACCGTCTGACTTCATCATAATGACATACGTAGTCGATGCAAAAACCTTTTGTCTACAAGGGTCCGGTTACCGATGCCTCGGTTCCCGTTCCATATAAATCTTAGGCCCGAGGTGTCAAGCAGATACATCCCACTAGCCTTTAGTTACCCATACGGATATACTTTACAAGTATAGGGTAAAGAATAAGTTTTCTACATCCGTATAGGACTTTTTTTGGCGTGTTAATGGAATTTAAATAGCTAACAACCGCCCAAAAAGCATTTGATTCAAATACAACATTTTTCACGTACATCGAATCAAGGGATTGTACGTTACTTAACTTGGAAGAAATTAAATCATAAATATTGACAGAATAATATCTTGAATACATTACGTATATCGAAAGAATGATCATACGCATTAATTAAAAGAAAGTAGAGTGAGTATATACTTGCCTCAAGTCCTTAGTGAAATTTAACACTCGCGTAGAAATAATTCTATAAAACATGTACATGTAATAATATGAGAAATCTCAACTTAATTACATATGATGATGCACATGCGAAGTGTTCGTGAAAGTTCTCAAGTCTGTGATTGACTAATCGAGTCGTCATAAGTTGAAATGGGATTCGGTTGGGACCGAATCGGAGTCCGAGAGATTCGTGGACTTGATAAAACGTCGTTCGTAGGCTCTCGATAATTTAAATTTAAGTATTAGAGGCCTTAGATTAATTAATTAATATTAATTAACCAGTTTTATTAATCATTTAACATTTATTAAAATTTGTTCCTTAATTATTATTTAATTATTTTAATTAAACAATAATCATTTCTTAAACAAAAACCTATTCATAAAAGATTTATAGGTCTTTTATCAATTATTAAACATTTATTCTTAAATTATTATTTAATTGCTTTAATTAAATAATAATTATTGGTCATTGAAGTAATTTATTTCTTAATTACTTTTAAATTAAATGATTTAATGATTATTTAATAATCATGTAAAATTTATTCGTTAATTATTATTTAAATATTTTAATTAAATAATAATTGGTCTTGATTCTTCAATTTAATTAATCAATGATTATTCCTCAATTAATCTTAGCTTAAATGATTTATTTAATCATTTAATAAAATTTTAGAGTTTATTCTTTAATTATTATTTAATTATTTTAATTAAATAATAATTATTTACGAGTTAATGACTCGTCACTTAATTAGGGTAATTAAGAGACTCTAACATCATAAATTTATTCTAAATTTTAAAACATAAAATTTTGATCATGTAAAAGATTTATTTACATGTCAAAATAATAATTCAAAAGTCATTTATTGGATAATTAAAATGTAAAAGTATTTTATTTTTATTATTTTATTTTATTTTATTATTAATTTATTTTTTATTTTTTTTTTAAAAATTTTATTGGGTCGAATCCGGGTCAACAGTGGGTCGAACCTGGTTAGGGTCGCAGGTCGAACCCGACTTTTTCTTCTTCCTCGGTTAGAGTTTCTGTTGGGGGCGCTGCTAGCACCACGTTCGCTGGAGCCGCGGTTGTCACACCCGATAACCGCTCGCACGGTGTGTTTTCGACGATGGGGACATTGTCATGGTTTTTGCCATAGGCGAATGTGCCCCTAGCTGTCATGCCGTGACCTGAAACTGGCTGGAGCATGGTTTCACAGTTTTGCCGCCGGCGAGCTCGCGGCTGAGCTCTATTCCTCCATTTCTCATCCATTTTTGACAATTCAATCATGGAAATGAAACTAGAGACTTCCAGAAATTCATGCATGCAATCTATTTCAGTTTTTAACAATACAATCGCATGAAAAATGAAGAAAAACAATTCAGGTATTCCGAAACTTCGGCCGAGCTTGGAAACGTGAAATACTTGGCCATTTCTCAAATTGTTTGAGGTAAAATGAAGCCTTCAACAGCAGGAACAAAACTATAAAATCAATTCGAACAAACACCAACGAATCTAGCCGGAAAATCCGTTGGAAAGAACTAGGGTTCTTCGGGTTCATATTTATTTCATGATTTTTTTTTATTTTTTTGAGTAAACTTTAAAAATTAATAACTCACAATATATAAATGCTATAAACATATGCCATATATGAAAATGATACTGAAAAAAATAATCTACACAATGGAATAAACAGAAATAACAATAAATGCAAAAATAAGAGAGTAGTGGGGTACCTCTTTAAAGCTTTAATGGACAAAAATCCAAAAGTTCAATGATTTTGCTTAAATGAAAAATCCAAAATTTGAGAAATATTTGCTGGAGAAAATATCAGAAGTGGAGGCTAGGGTTTTTTATAATGGTATATTTATATAACCCTTAATATAATTTTGACCATTGGATGAGTTTTTTAAAAAATTTACTTAGATAGGTAACAAAAATTTTTCCTTGTATTGCCATTTAGGAACGAGCTGAAAATTTGAATTGAATTAGTGTTTAACTTAATTTGTTTAACCACTAATTGAATTTAATGGTTATGCATTGGTTTAACGCATAAGCCAAAAAGTTTTCCCGCCCCGACAAGGTAAAAATAATGCACTCATACTATTATTGTTATGATTAACGTCTCAAAATTTTAAAAAGTCGTGCTCGTTATAATTTTTGTTAGTAAACGTGCGCGCGTCGATTTGCGTGAAATACACGTAAACTTAAATATAAAATTTATCGATTGTTGAACGCAACGAAAATTTTATTATAAAACGAATCTAATAGAATTATATTTTATTAAATTTTCGGTTTCTCACATTATGAGTTTTGAATAGAAAATAAATTATAGGAATCTTTTTAATGAATAAAAAATAATTGAATATAAAGTTTATAAAATTTCATTTGAATTGTTTCTGAGTCTAAGAAAGGAAAAGTTAAGCAAAATATTGAATATCTATTTTATCCTTAATATTGAACTTTATATTATTTATAAGCAATGGTATTGCTTACTTTATATCATGAAATGTAATGTTAAAATTGATTTTTTTTTTTAGTTTTTATCCAAATCTTGTCACTTTTGACAAACAAAAAATAAACTTATTCAAGAAGAACACCTATTTTTCTGTCCAACTATATTCTTTTTTATCCTTCCAAAAACTTACAAAAAAAAATAGTAGAAAACTTAAGTTTCTATCATTTTCTTTTGTTTTTGAGCAAAAAATAAATTAACAAACATAGCGACTTCTTATAGTCAAAAGAGAAGTTATAAAATAAAAATGGTAAAATACATTACATCAACAATATCCGTTATTTGACCATATTTGTATTATTTTATATGTGATTTAAAAATCACTAAATAACCATACGTAATTATTAAATTAATAACCATACGTAATTATAAAATTTTATTGAATTATCACATATTCATCGTTAGTTCTTTTATAAATATGTTGTTTATGGATATACATTGCAACAAACATGTAATAATATGTTAACTTCTTAAAACTACAAATAGATATGTTGAAATTTCTAACCACATATCTTATAATGCAAACGGGGTCAAATAATAGGTAATGTAATATATTTTACCCAATAAAAAATGAATAATTACCAAAGTTTTTTTTATATAACAAAATGATACTTTTCATTGGCTAAAGCATATTTTCCACCTAAAATTTTTTACCAAGTCTTATTTTATAACTTAAAATTTAAAAAATCGTATTGCAGTCATTAATTTTTTATTTCGTGGATACATATGTGTCATTAAAAATTTAACATTCGTCAAAATATTCCACAAAATTCATTTAATTAGTGAAATGGGATAAAAAATAATAAATTGTATACAATTTTTAAATTGCAAAAAAAAAAATAAAAAAAAATCTCAGGACGTATTTTGATATGTTTCAAATGTTGAGAGTAGTAGTATCAATAAAAAAAATGTTGAGAGTACAAAATAAAGTTTTAATTAAAAACAGAATTTTTTTTTTTTTACTTTTCTTTTCAACCTTCAACGGTGAGCAATTGATTTTTAAACACTACCCGAAGAAGTCGTCGCAATCCAAAAGCAGTGTTGAATTTTTTACAGATAAGAAAAAGCAAAATCAGAAGATTTCTTGTAACCATATATCCCCAAACCACCTTCCTCATACTCCCACTGCAAAGAAGATAAGATTCTCTCTCTCCTCTCTCTCTCTCTCTTCCCTCTCTCTCTCTTCCCTCTCTCTCTCTTCCCTCTCCCTCTCCCTACATTTCACGTTTCCCGATGTTATCACTACACTCCCCGTCCACCTCCGTCGACCTTCAACACTCACTCATCTTCCACCGCCACCTTCCGCCTTCACCTCACTTCAAATTCCGCCACCGCAGAGCCACCACTACTCTCTCTCTCAACTCCGCCAAGAGCAACAACTCCTTTTCTTCCGACACTCGAGACCAATCCCAACCGCGAACTCTGTTTCCCGGCGGTTACAAGCGGCCGGAAATTAAAGTACCGAATCTCGTGGTTCGATTGAAGCCAGAAGAGGTGTTATCAGAAGATAAGGCCGCATTGGATTTAATCGACGAGGCGGTGTCGAAGAAATCTGTAGGTATTGTGGTGCTTGATGGCGGAGAAGGAAGTGGCGGGAAAATGTACGAGGCGGCGTGTTTGTTGAAGTCGGTAATTAGGGACAGAGCTTACTTATTACTTGCGGAGCGTGTTGATATTGCCGCGGCTGTTAATGCTAGTGGAGTTGTTCTCTCAGATCAAGGTTGAAATTTTACTTTATTCATGTTTTTTATGTAGAGTAAATGTTCAATTCAACCATGATTTGGCTTTTCCAATTTGTCTTACTCAAGTATAGACAAATGCTAATTTGTCTAAATGTGTTTTATCTGGTAGAAGCTAAGAGATGTTGGACTACTTCAACTTTAATATTGGGTCAATTATGTGATTGGATTGTATCATCTATTTTACTTTGTATTGTATAAAAATTGTGTTCTAACTGTGTTTTTTAAGGGCTTTTAAGGCCATAAATAATAGTGTTATTCTTTATTTATCAGGACTACCTGCTATTGTGGCAAGAAATATGATGATGGATACCAAATTTGAATCTGTAGTTCTTCCTTTGGTTGCTAGGAATGTGCAAACCCCGAATGCTGCTGTAAATGCTTCTAATGCTGAAGGTGCTGATTTCCTTATATATGATATTGACCAAATAAAGCATCTTGATGAACTGGCAAGTTCCGTTTTCAGCAGTGTGAAAACTCCAACTTTTCTCATGATTGACTCACTCAAGGATGAGAAATTATTTCACGAAGCTTCTGAGTTACTGAAATCAGGAGCCAGTGGATTAGTCATTTCACTGGAAGAATTAAAGTTGCTAGATGATGATATTTTGAGCAAAATGTTTAACAGTGATAATGCATCAAATGAGAGACGATGGGAAGAGCTGCAGATATCAGATAGGCTCAGAAAGTATGACACAGCTAATGGTTCTCCTGGGAAGGAGGGGGTAGCTGGGTTTGTTAAACTGGAGGATAGAGAACTTCTACTCATTGAAACAGAGAGATCTGTACTGACCGAAGCTATAGATGCTCTCCACGAAGCTGCACCACTGGTGATCTTTTAATGTTAATATTTGGTAGCTAAAGCTTGTTCTTTTGAATGAACCAAATAATTGTACTTTATTTCATTGTTATATTGCATACACTAATTTTACGCAATATTGTTTTGAGTGGCAGATGGATGAAGTCTCCCTTCTTGCTGATGCTGTTTTGCAACTAAATGAGCCATTTTTACTGGTTATAGTGGTAATTGTGTGCTGAACTTCAACGAATTCTGGTTCAACGGATATGCATGGGTATTAGCTCTATATTTCAAATAAGTTCTTTAGACTTCATTTAATCCAAAATCTGAAACCTAATTTTTTTCCCTTTCTTTTGTTCATCTTACTTTATCAATAATTTTTCCATGCTTGTAATAGTTTAATTGATTATTTATTTATTAGTAATAATATTATTATTTTCTTGTGCGCGTCGAAATTAAGCCAAGAACATGTCAATGGCACCATTTTTTACTTGCATAAAATGATAAATCTCACAGATTGAGAAGTTGATTTGGATATCCAATAAAAATGATGGAATAGATAGAAATAGAAGGCAAAAGGTTAACAAGGGAAATGATATATCTCATTGAAAGTTTACAAACATATATCCAATAATCTTCAGTCAAATAGGATAGTTTGGCTCTTACATTGTGTAAGTTGATGTATCAATGTACAACTATTCTATTGACTTGCTTATCCTTGCACGAAGAGATTAAGTCAATTGGTTTTCATTATTTCTCCTTGGAACAAAATCTTGCTTTTGTTAAGATCCGATGAAAACCCATCTATTTGGTCAAAGCTTGTTATTTGAGATACAGTTAATATCAGTCAGTTTAACAGAGATTATATTGTTTTATGTTGAGATTATATTACTATGTTGTTCGCTTTTTAAAAGAGTTGCTGTTTTCTACAGATAAAAAATGTGCGTGTGTATATATATAATTCTTTGTTTCATCAATACTTTTTTATCTTCTTCCATGAATCTAATTTAACAGGGTGAATTCAACTCTGGCAAGTCCACTTTCATTAATGCTCTCCTTGGGAAAAAATACCTACAAGATGGGGTTATTCCTACTACAAATGAGATTACATTTCTCCGGTATTCTGACTTGGATTCCAATGAGCAACAGCGTTGTGAAAGACATCCCGATGGTCAATTTATTTGCTATATACCTGCTCCATTACTTAAAGAGGTGAGCTCTTTGTAGTCTTTTTACCTTGAAGTTGTTAAAATCAATCTCATGAAACGATTCTTGCCTATGAAATAAATGTGTGCGGATACATAAACATGTTCCTTTTCCAGTTTAATTTATACAGTCGATGTGATTCTGCTCTCTTACTCTTGCATATTTTACCGATAGTACTTTATGAAATACCAAATTGGATCTTAGCTCACTAATGTGTTTTGAGCTGTTTTTATTTTCTCCTCATCATTATCTTCATCATCATAGTTTCCATGTTCATTGCATATATAAAAAAGGACATAATAGTTTAAAAGTACCATCATAAGTCCACCAGGAAATGGCTACTAACATGGGGAAAAAATATTAATAATAAAGAAAAGACTTTCTTACCCACTGAAGTGTGGCCTAGGCTGAAAGATGTCCGTCTCCCTCCTAGAGGAGTTTCCAACTGTTTTCCTTTTTTAAATAATCCTCCTCATCCTCATATATTGCTCGTATTGTTGTTTTGAGCGAAACATATTGATTTTAAATGATTGACAACTCAAGAATGACAAATATGATGGGATTTGATCAAGAAATGCTAGTAAGTCACTGGCTGCAAGTCAATGAGCATAAGTACACAACTATGAAATGTAATATCTTAATGGAAATCCATTTAACTTGTTTTGGGGAAAGCTAAAGAAATGTTGTCAACGAATTTTCTTGCAATGAAAGTCTAAAAACTCTTTTGCATATGATATATGCTCTAATATTCTTACATGTACATCACGACAATCACTTTTAAACTTCTCTAGTTGATTTTCTATCTTATGGTGTTAATGTGTACTTGGAAAGGCTAATTCTTTCCAGTGTTTAACAGATGATAATCGTTGATACACCTGGAACTAATGTGATTCTTCAAAGGCAACAACGTCTTACGGAGGAATTTGTACCCCGTGCAGATTTACTTCTCTTTGTTATTTCAGCTGACCGTCCATTGACTGAAAGTGAGGTATGAACATTGAGCATTGGTTACGTGAAGTGTTTATTTCTGCTGTTAGAAAAATAAAAACTTGATCCCTGATTTCTATCCTTGAAGAATTGACCAGGTAATCATAAATTAATAAGCTAAGCATGATAATTTTCTTTAAGCTGTAACCAAAAGAGATCGGTTTCTATCAAAATATCCAGCAGAGCTGCAGATTGAGAGTTGTAAGTAAAGGATGCTTTATCAAAATAAAATTCTTCAACATTTTTATCACCTTTTTTAGAAGCAAAGTTGGCTAGGAATTTAGTTGCCTTATGGTTTTTTCCCTAGTTATATATATATATATCTTTTATTTACTGAAGGATTTGTTCTTTGCAAGTTAAAATGTTGAATTATCAATAGACGCATTTCCATTTTCCACCGAATTGCTACAGTGCTGAGTAATATAGTTTAATATTTTTGTTTTTTGGATTCTACATTGTTAGGCTTAAAAACCTTACAAAGTTGATAATATTCTAGTTCTGATGCATTTCAGGTTACTTTTCTCCGTTACACTCAGCAGTGGAAGAAAAGAGTTGTGTTTGTGCTGAATAAATCTGATATTTATGAGAACGTGATGGAGGTATAATCATGATCCTTTCCGTTTCATATTTTATATGAAGTGGGTGTGAGGAACCATTAAGTTTCCCAAGTTTTACATTTGCCATGATTGTTTCAGCTAGACGAAGCTGTCACATTTATCAAGGAAAATACTAAGAGGCTGCTTAACACCGAACATGTGACATTGTATCCTGTGTCTGCACGTTCTGCCCTTAAAGAAAAACTTATGGCTTCCTCCAATATTCAGGAAAAGACCGAAGAACTCTCCAGTAATCATTCCCACTGGACAACCGGTAGCTTCCATGATCTTGAAAAATACTTACACAGCTTCTTAGATGGGACAACAAGTACAGGAATTGAAAGAATAAAGCTTAAGCTTGAAACACCTATTCGGATTGCTGAGCAGCTACTCTCAGCTTGTCAGAAGCAAGTAAGGCAAGACTGTGAGCAAGCCAGCAAGGACTTGATATCTATCAATGAATTAATTGGTAGTATAAAAGAATATTCATTGAAGATGGAAAGTGATAGCATTTCTTGGAAGAGGCAAACATTATCTCTGGTAAGTCATAATGAAGAATAAATGAATAATGATGGGTATGGCAATAATGATTCCATATGTAACTTTTTCCTTTCTTTTACCAATTTGAAGCAGAACATTGTCTATAATTTGATTTCTAAACGTGCAAATAATAATTCTGTTCTGTGTGATCTGATATTGTTCCTTTCTGAAAAATGCAGATTGATGTTACACAAACACGTGCCGTGAAACTTGTAGAATCAACACTACAGTTATCAAATCTTGATCTTGTCACCTCTTATGTTTTTAGGGCAAGTAAAGCTTCTACAATGCCTGCAGCGTTAGTTATTCAAAATGACATCATAAGTCCTGCACTCTCTGAAGCATCAGTAAGTGGCAGTCTCTTGTTTGTTCCTATATCAGGGACTTTGAATTCTATATGCCATAAGTTTTAAGTCATTAGAAGCATAAATGGAAGTTATACTCCCCTTTCAATTACAACTGTCAAACTGCTTTAGGCACATCCATAAAATTCAGTATGTGCCTTACATCTTCAGAAGTAGTTTGACAGAAAATGTTTATCAACTTCGCTGAAAGCTCCTAATGCCTGATGGTTCCTGATCTAAGGTTTGTTCTTTTTGTTAGATGTTAAAACTGTTAAAATTGTCCCGCCGCCTCACTTTAAGGAGTGGTAATAGTTTGTCACCGGCTCATTGCTAAAATAAAAAAGAATAGAAGATATTTGGCTGAGGACTATGTATAGGAGGAGTGTTTAAGACCTTAATGATTGTTGGTCGTAGACCTATTGTGTGGGGCTGACTTATATTTAGATTTGATCGAATGATAACTTGCCCTCTTAGGAAGTCAAAATGCCTAAAAACAAAAAGCAGTTGGCCTTTCAGTAAATTTGGCTTCCCCAGTGCTGACCTCCCATCAGCCATAAGAACTTCATTTAAGAGCACCATCGTACTATATCTGTCTCAGAGCTTTGTCCATGTTAATATTTTGGGTATCACATTATTTGTGAAGCTGTTCAGATCTGATGTTTGTTTCCTGTTTGCATATTGGACATATAGAAACTCCTAGAGGAATATGTTACGTGGCTTCAATCAAATAATGCTCGTAGAGGAAGATTATATTTGGAGTCTTTTAAGAAAAGATGGCCTTCCTTGGTCAATCCTCAGAACAATGTTGAGATGGAGACTGAGAAGTTGTTGGGTAGAAAATGTGAGCTGAGCACTAAAGCAATGGAAAACTTCAATGCTGCAGCTGCTTCCAAACTGTTTGAACAAGAAATCCGTGAAACTGTGAGTCTTAATATCTTTGAATAATTAAGCTTTCCTTGGATATTCTAGGGATATTGATGTGTCATTACTGCATCGAGTGTTAACTAATTCACATCTGGGCCCATCACGATGCTATTCTTGTTATATGCTGCACTAAGTTCTGATATTTTGTAGAGTGAAACCCTTTTTGCAATTTTAGCTACATCAAAATGTAGTAATAATAATATTAACTGTTATTCTATCATTTCATTCTTTTTGCTAAGTATCCGTAATAATTTGGACCAGTCTTTGATTGCTTCTTTGAAGAATTACTTCAGTTTTAATACTGATTTACTTCCTCTATTCCAAATTCCAGCAAAAAGAGCGTCTTTTATCCTATTTCTCAATATTTTATCTCACAAAACTACAAAAGAGTTCACTATTTCTCAATTTTTTATCTCACAAAACTACAAAAGAGTTCGCTATTGATAGCTAGTAATTTGTAAAATTGATGCTATGTCCTCAATTTTGCTTTACAATTTCATTATTATGCATCATTATTGAACATGCATTTACAATTTTTTGGATAAATACAGGAGGGAGTTGCTTTAAAGTCCAAGTAGATAAAATGTGACTATGTACATGAGTTATGTCTTGCCCCTAATAATGCATCAACCAACTGTAACATATTACGTTTTATATTTGGCAGTTCCTTGGAAGTTTTGGTGGACTCGGAGCGGCTGGTTTATCAGCATCACTTTTGACATCTGTTCTACCAACCACATTAGAAGATCTTCTTGCTCTAGGTCTATGTTCTGCTGGCGGGTAGTGCAACTTTTCCTTTGTATTTTAATTGCCATTCTAGAAAATTTATATCTTTTCTCATATTGTGTATGCCTGCAATTAAACCCAAACTAAGTTTTTAGCGAAGTAACCCTACATAGAACTCAATAGATGAAGTATTATCTTCAAGCTAGTAAATAGTTAATACCCATGTATTTACCCATTCTAGTGTTGCTTCGTGTTTTGAACTGGTGGGCCGTATGCCCTTATCTTGACAAAGTGTAGTTTAACCGACTGTTATCAGTAAATTCTGATCCAACCTGGTCTTTTCTATGATAGTTTATTGGCGATTTCAAATTTCCCAGCCGGTAGGCAACGGGTGGTAGATAAAGTGAAAAGAACTGCTGATGCCTTGGCACGGGAAGTTGAAGAAGCCATGCAGAAAGATCTTGCTGAAACAATTGAAAGTTTGGAAAACTTCGTAGAATTCGTTGGCAAGCCATATCAAGATTTAACGCAACAGAGGCTGGAAAGCCTTTTGGCGACACGAGATAAGCTAACAAAAATTGAGAACAAAATTAGTGCATTACAAATTCAAATCCAAAATCTCCACTTATCCTGATGGCATAAATATCTGCTTTGTTGTATACTTGCTTAAAAGGGACTAACTAAGATGAGGTAAGCTATCGTAATGGCATTATATCTATTTTTTGTTTTTTTTTAATTATTGTTTTTGGCTTTTTGTAAGTATAGCGTCTTTGTTTCAATTAGGGTATACGTAGAGGTTGTCAATAAATCAGAAATTGTATCCTGCAACCATTAATAAAGTTCTATAGTTCTATTATCATTTTGTGGTCTTTGCATCTTTGTTATTTCTTGACACCTTGACATCTTATTATCATTTATGATGTTAACAATAAAAGTATTGTGTCGTACAATCTTTTAATTTGATTAGTTAGCATTTGATCATTCTTTTATGGTGCTTGTTTTTATATTGTTTTCACTTGATATCTTGTCTGTTTTAATTATTCATCACATGCCATCATCTTCCCCATTTGGAAACCCAACGCATCCGATTTGTAGATGTAGCTCAACTAAAGTAGATAAATATTGTTAATTATGACAAGCATTAATACAAAATTATAATCATCTCCTTTCTATATGTACTGGGCTTTTTGCTTAGACGGTGGAAGTTTAGGTTGGATTGAGAACTTTGTTTGCAGGGTATAAAGTTGAGCTTTTAGCCATTATGTTTATGAACCGTTCATAAAGTTCTTCCTCAGGAAAGATTTGTTAATTTTTCCATGTCATGAATGTTTAATTTATTTTAGATTAGTGCTTTTTGTGTAAATTCTTTTTAGATTAGTGCTTGTCATAGCCAGTGATTTATTGACACGTCGGATTGCACGACCTTTAATTGTAGTTTATTTTCCATGGAAATAAAAAGAAAAGGCGACATTACCATGCATTGTCAAAAGTCAGTATAGTGCAGAATTCGATAAGCTTGTAGTGCAGTCCATGAATCGGATTCCCTCGTCAATCGTCATGCTGAAGCTCTAAAAAGTCAAAAGCATGGTGCACATTTTTTTTTTTTTATATATCCATCCCCCACCCCCTACCCCACCCAGCTCACTCTCCCACCCCCAAACCTCCCCACAGAAATTAACTCAATTTGATTTTTATAATAAAATAAATTTTTCTTAGAAATATTGATCAGGTATATTTATGGGATAAGTATTTTCACTGGGAAAATACTACTAACCTATTTGAGCTTTATTTATTTGTAGTACATACTAGTGGTATTCGCGTTAAAGAGTATAGACGTATAGAAAAAGAAATTTTAGAAATGAAAACAGCACCTTCATTTGTTCATAATGATTATTATCTTTCGATTCTACAATAAAGAGAAAATTGTCATCTGATAGAATAACTTTATTTATAGAGTGTAGAGTGACTGTGTTATCTAGCCAAATCAAGAAACTTGAAGCTTTTTAATAATTGAATACATATGATGATAGTTTTTTAAAAACGAATTTTACGATTATGTCTTTATCTTTATTACTCCTTATCACTGATGAATCATATATTGTAATTTTTCTAAATGTGCACGCTAATTTCTAATATACTACATCTTATATAATTTGAAAGAAAAAAAATATTCCAAAAGAATATGGAAGTAGGATAAGTTGAAGTTGGAAGACAATATATATATGATTTGAACTTGTAAAGTGTGTATTTGCATGGATTGGTAAGGTATATATGGATTTTCTTATTGAATCTATGATTGTGTGTTTGCATGATGTATTTGATCTTTCGTAAATCATCATTTAACCTACGGAAATTCCATGTAAACGAGTCGAATATTCCTCCATCCGTTCACAAATAAATAATTTATTTATAAATATGTCATTTTATTATATTCAAAAACGAAGTAATATATTTTTCTTTTTTAATTTTAATTGATGTGTTTTGATAATTATAGTATTTATATATTATCAGAAAACATAAAATTAAACAAAGAAGAATTTTATTTTTTTGTTACAATAAAAATTATTATCGAGAATTAATTGATAATCAATTAAATCAATAATCAAACATATTTAATCACTTTATTGAACTGAGCACGTTCTTGAAATAAGGATCAACTAAATTTAAAATATAAAAAGGACCCAACGGTTGTGTGTATTTTGTTGGCGCAATTTTTAATGCGTGCTAGCCATAGCTATAGCTATTGGTATTGTTTTCCGATATCATTTTTCTACCTTCCACTGCGACACAATATTAATGTCCAAAATTGTTATTTTATACATCTTTTACTCAATTTATTTCATAAAAATAGCACTATGTATAACCTTTTCTTCAAAATGTTAAAGTACATGTCTGTTCAATGTTTGCTTCTAAAACTATAAGCCGTTAACCTGAAAAAGAATTTAAGATTATGAACTTGAAGATATTGTAATTGTATCAATAAAAGTGAAACTTTTTATTTATTGTGGAATAAATTTCTTCTAGTTAAGAATGAGATTTTTTTTCTTTGAAAAGAAACAAATTTAAATTTTATTTCATCCTAAATAAATTAAATACCTAAAAAAAATTTATTTTTTAAAAAGAGTTTGGAGTATATTCTTTCATAGTTTTTCTATAAAATTTGTGTATGGACAAAAGCTAGCTCTTTAAAGTAAGCCAATCAATTTAATCTTTCCATAGTAGTCCAGTCAGATCCTTTACTTTCAAGCATGAGCAAATAACAATTTAGCCAATAAAAAGTCTCAAATAAAAACTTTCATGCAGCTTTCTATTGCATACTTTTCCTTTTTGTCCTTTATTTCCCCTTCATATTGTTTAAAGTTGTGTGGCCAAACAAAATCTATATTACTTCTAGTGGGCATAAAAAAATTACCCTTTTCTTCTCTTCTCTGCCTCAAACTGTTTTTACACTTATAAATTCACCCCCAGACCTTTCACTTCTATTTCATCTTCTTCTTTCCTTTCCTTCCCAACATATCAACTTCTTTTCTTTACAACATATCTCAAAATCCAAAATCTGCGTTTTGTTTATTACTTTCTTTTCTCACTTTCTGACACCTTGCTATATAAATTATAATCAACAAAACCAAAATCCCCTGTTCTTCCCCTGTTTCTGCTCTGTTTACATTACCATTATATTCGTGTACTAACTTCACAATATGTCCTCTGTTTTGTGTCAAGAATTGCAATCATGTATTGAGCCATATTCTCATGTTTTGTGGCACAAATTATTACCATGCCCTCAAACACTAAACCTGTCACAAGAAAATCAACAGGAAGCCGAAAATAATGGTGGTTGCAATGACAGTGAGCTCAGGAGCAATAATAATGAAGGATGGAGTATTATTCAAACTCTAACGAACCTATCTAACAATGCCAAACAAGGGAGTGATCAAACTGAAATGGTTTATGTTCATCCACTAGTGAAACGCTCTGCTTCAGCACCGAGTACAAAAGGCTTGGAATTGTGCACAGAGAGTTTGGGAAGCGAAACGGGTAGTGACAGCAGTGATGACTTAATCTCTTCCCTTTCATGGGAGACTGAGAAAATGCAGCTTCCAAATGAGGAATTTTCTTCAGTTTCAATGGAAAAAAAGAGTGGAAATCGACTAAATAATCAAGAATTTCCAAAGAAATTCAATTCTAATCGTAGTTTTCCTCCTCCTTTGACTTCATTTAGTGGCTTGAATGGTGGTGTACAAGTCAGGCCTCATCGCCAAGGTGGCCGCCTAGTTATAGAAGCTCTAAAAATATCTTCTTGTCCCACCAATTTTGAAGCGAATCGGGCAAAT
The DNA here is from genome assembly GCA_014636745.2 of Centella asiatica. NCBI lineage: Eukaryota > Viridiplantae > Streptophyta > Magnoliopsida > Apiales > Apiaceae > Centella > Centella asiatica. Next base: position 5,301,531 of record CM025786.1, on the reverse strand, counting down.
GGTAGGCTTCAGCTTTCTGTAGTAAATGATTGTTTACTTGATTTTCACAAATCTGAGATGATTAGTGAGAAAGAAGAAGAAGAAGTACAGCACAATGAGGAAGAAAGTGAAGAAGTTCTTGAGAATGAAAGTTTCAGTGAGTTGAATGAACAAGAAGAAGACGAGGAGGAGGTTGATGAAGAAAATGAAAGTTGTTGCGGTGAGGATATGGATGGAAATGTAGGAAATGTTGGGGGTGAAATTGGGATTGGAGAGGTACCTAGGTCAAGCAGGTGCAAGGAAGGTGGGAGAGGGTGCAAAGGGATGTCAAATTGGGGCACATTTTGGGTTGCCATTTCTTGAAAGATTCCCAAAAGATTCAATCTAATATATTCTTATTATGCTTTTTATTTGTAATTCTGTTTCTATGAGGTTAGTTTATGCGGTTATGTCTAGGACAGTTATTATGGTTATTGGACATGATCCACGTGTTGTCTAGTCTTTTATATATGCCTACAAGCATGTTATTGAATGAGTAATGCACTTCATTTTCTCAAAACACCATCCTAAGAAGATTCTACTAACAGATTTCACCTAGTCTTGTTGTACTTCTGATCATGATGTAATATTGTAATTCTATATATCCAAGCAATGTAGTACAACCATTGAAATATCTTAGAGCTAGTAAGCAAACATCATTTAGGCTGAGAATGATAATAATTGTGTGATAGTAACACTTTTGAAGATGATGTTTGATATGTTCCATGACATATATTACTTCCATAATTAATTAACCACGGTACATATAATCATATAAAAAGACATATTTTGTTAGATGAATGAGAAATGAGATTTCGGTAGTTTCTAGCATACAAATGCATATAAATGTGCATCTTGGTTGATCATCAGAGATAGTATGAAGGTAAATACAATAAAATATTTTTTTTATCAACAAAATTCTCTTAAATTTTCACTCAATGATATTTGATCTCTTGATCTCAAGATCCAAATGAAGTACTCTTATCATGTGAGTTAATCCACAATCTCATACAGTAAAAATCTTATAGTATAATTTTTCATTTCTTTCCCGTAACATATGCACACAATAACATTTCTGAATGAGACATATAATTTATTCAACACATATAGTAAAAAAAGAATCAAGTTCAAGACTTGAACTTTAATATATCTTAGTACTCAATATTAACTATGAAATAATTTAATTATTCAAGTTAGGACATTTTAAAATGTAGTGCAAAATTTATTTAATATGATGCATGATTAGGATTAGGTTAAGGACAAGAATCATGAGAAAATTATAGCCTTGTTTGCTTATGGGAGTTAGGAAGTTCAAATATGCACTGGGGTCCGCAGCCATAGCGGTGGGGAGTTTTGGTTGTTAAGTGGCCTGTACGACTTAAGGTACGGAATGGGTGGTAACTAATTTTAAATGGGCCCATCAGAGGCCCATGGACTGATTCTCCATGTGATCTCCCTCCTCTTTTACTTTTTCTTAATTAATTAATTTTAAAATAAATATTTATTAAAAGTAAAAACCATAACTTTTAAGAAAGTACATTGTATATATTATTGAGTTAACTTTTGTGTTTTCAATATTTAAAATATATTTGATAAATTATGAATCTTAAAATTAATTTATTTGACTATATATATATATATATATATATATATATATATATATATTTATATAAAAGAGCAATTCTAAAAAGTAAATTCAGACAGAGGAAATACGTATTTCCAACCAACTTCCCTTTTACAAAGAACAGATCACTCAATATCTTCATAGTACATATACGTACACCCTCACTATTTCCTCATTTGTTACACCACAATCATGCATGGGTTATTTAGCCGTTAAAATCACCATACATGTGATGATGTTCGACCTTAGAAAATCAATTCTTTGCCTTTCAATACAATGAATATGTACTTAACATCGTATGAATGTTCGGATTAAAACTTGTGGCAGATCGCCGGGGGTTGAGCTTGTTGTCTATGGCCGGATGAGATTCATAAAGTGCTTCGTGGTTTGGACAATTGTCACATACCGGATGCGGAAGAATTATTTTTTTACATTGTATTTAACGGAAACAGGGCATTACGAAATTGTCCTCTAGAAGTTGAAAAACATGATAAACTTAGCAAGGTTAAAAAGGTCATTGTAGTACTATAGTCGCCCATAAAGAGAGTGTGTGGGTGGGTCGATATATATTGTTTTTAGAAATGGGTTGAATATATGTAATATGGGCCGGCAGGTGATGTTCCCTTATAAGAAGAGCACATGAAGACATGCAGTGCGTAATGCCACAGCCTGTAGTTAATTAAGGCTTTACTTACATACACTTACGTGAAGTCTAATCTTTCATATGATGACGGATATGTGTGGATATATACAGAAGAGAAAATGCTTGTAATTAGACATAAAAATAAAAAGAGTATTTGAAATTTAGATTAATGTTTGAAGAAATCGTACAAAAGCAAAATCACGTAAATTCTTACAAATTATATCGTATGTTAAATAATTATTTGTATGACTTTCATTCTATGGGGTGTACAGAATAAGCACATCTTTAATCATGCACCTCATAAAATATGCCATTAGATTTCTCAGGTACGTGTACTGAATGAAGTTTTCACTATCCAGGGGAGGAAGTAGCAAGGGATATGGGTGGCACCGTCCATCTAAAATTTTCAAAATCTCTATTATCATCCTTGAAACTTTATAAAAATTTTATGTATTATATATTATCTTTTGCATTTCACCCCTTTAATTGTGTTTTCCTTCTCTTCTCTTGCCGCACCCAATGTGCTATCTTGATTCCACCCTTGTCGCTAGCTATCCTTTCAAGCGGAAAAAGATACTTTTAAATTTTTTAAAAACTAATACTAAATGGGATAGATGGTGAGGCTGTATATTTTATTTGATTATGAGGAATGATCGAGGCATGGACACGAGGATGCAGATACTAATAAGAAAAAACCAACATGCAGACTCACTATTGTGGTCTATTCATCATTTGTTTTGAAAAGAACTACAACGTAGGTCCATCAATTAGAAGTACATTACTTCGATTCTGTCAACAAATCAAGTGAAAAGTTGGATAAATATTATCCAAATTCACCATGTTTGCTCAATTTTTTTCGGAGTGATATGCTACTGTCAGAAATCATGTTATGGCACATTGCACAAATTTTATTTTTAAAAAAATAAATAAGTCATAATTGTAGCAAATGAAGCATAGGAAACTATACTCAACGCTTCAAAAATTATCAGATATTTCGGAATGCATCAGACCGATGTAAAGTGTATTTATCATGCTCGTGATCATCTCTTCTAATAATCCTCTTTATTTTCCCACGATTATTTTGGTTTATAAGGTTGTATGAGCATTGCATTAGTGGTGGAAGATTCTTAGATATATTTTCGAGGAAGATGTATGAGATCAATCGAAGTGGAGCCCAATGCAAAATCAAAAAGGTACTGAAAAGAGGTGACCATTTCACATGGAGAGGCAGTCACTCCATGAGCCCATCATAAAATACTATTTCCCTAGCTTATTTCAACAATATTCAGACCTCAAAAGTTTTGTAGCATGACTTGATACTAGACTAGACCAGGAAGCTTTGTAATCCTATTTGTACATTTTTATATTTGAAATAACAAATGATAATTATCATGATTATTTTTTGGGATAGAGAAATATAAGTTATTGTTGATAAAAATAGTCGAGAATAGGGAAGTGAGAAGAGAAAATAAATCTTATAAACGATGATAAATAAGTGACTACAACAGTCAATTATTTCTCGTTTTCTCTTATTTTACAACAAGGTATTAGTTAATTTTGGCCTAAATCTTATTGTTAACTCAATCTGATTTACAAATTATTATTGTAAATTCCTGATTTACTACAAACTAGTGTTGTTGACGAAATTATGGTACGAGGAGATACGAAGATGACATGTCATCCCAGGAAATAATAAGACAAGATGAGTCGCTAAATGAAGTATATATATGCCTTCATCAATTCTTGTCTAGGGATCCCTTTATCTACGAAATCCCTTGATCTTAGTATAGTTTGTGCTTTTTCCCATTTCAGGGAGTGGATTTCTCTAATTTAGGAAATTTTGGTTTCCGTTTTTAAGAATTTACTTTCATTTGATTTAGATGTTTCAGATTTATTATTATATGCTCAAATTTTTTATATATATCAATGAGAATCTCCGCATTATTATTAAAAATAAAATAAAGGTTTTGGGAGCCATTAGCACCGGCCCTCTAATTTAACTATAAGTAAAGGTGCTCAACTAACACTGAAATTTTAGACAAGCAAACCTGTGATTTCGACTCGTTATTTATCATGAAGTTTATTTTACTTTTTCTTTTTCTCTTTTTCCGAGGTAATCAATAGAAAACGTCAGTTTCTTATTTTTGTTGCAACATTTTTTTGTCGATCTTCCATTTTGCTATGGGTATGTACGATTGTACGAATGCCGTATGCACGTGATCGATTCATATTAATCATTCGAAAGAAGAAATATCAATATGTGATATCCTCACCAGGATTCTATACCATGAATGAATATTTCTCACTCAACTTAAGTGGTTCCTGGAGAGGAAAGTAGAATTGTACACTCACATGCATGCACATATAACAATAATAAGCTCATTTGTCCGGCACCATGTTTATAACAAAAATATTTATCAAAAAAATCGAATTGGACGGTTTGAAAGAGCATAAAAAAATAAAAGTATACATAAATCTCCATCATTTGTGATGTGTAGCATCCTTTTATGACCGTACAAAATCAATACTTTTGGAGGCCAACGAAAAAAAAACTGGTCTTTACTGATTTCAAATATAGATGAAAAACATGTAATATTGCATTGGAACCAGGCCAGTAAATCAAGAGGATTACAAAGAGAATAATAATATTCAGTACTACCCTTATATTATATATCAGGAAGATTATAATGAATAACACAAAATATCATATATCTTATTCATTTTTCAGTACTACTCATCATTTGACATGACACTACTTGATATTGCTTTGCCCCCATTGGGGTACTCAGTCGGGTATTTCTTTCGATTACGGTAGCAAGAGAGCAAGACTCATATAAATGGCATCTCCAATACGATTTCCAATTCCGTCATTAATCATTAAAAACTAAAAGGTAGGCAAAATATAATCCTCGGGTTGGCAAAGGCACATACATACATGTATCGTTCGATCATGTTCCAGTAATTCATTAGAAAATTTGGAAGAAATTTTATGGTTGGCTCATCGACTAAACAATGTTTTTGAGATATATTTATTCAGTTATACAGAAGAGTTCTACCCAATTTTATTTTCGATCAATTTGTTTAATGTAAAATTCCATTATTATAAAGTTTGTGCTTTTAAGTAACTTGTAATGTTCATTTTATACTTGAAGTAACACAAATTCACATTAAGTTTTAATTTGAGGTTTGGATAATAATTCATTTTATTATTACTAAAGAAGTCGAATGGGGACCACAATTCCACAAGCCTAATTCCTCAATCGATCTTCGTCATTCTCCTCCATTTATCAGGTGTTGTCCTGATCATCTCATTAAATAGACTGAACTAGCGAACTTTTCTTCTGCAAGGTATCCTCAAATTTCGCCAACGAAAGTTGGTTCGGTCGATAAAACTCAGTAAACATTCTCATTAGATTAGAAATTTGAGTCTTGCTAGCCGTCCTTCTTGATGAGTAATCTGTAAGCCCTCAAAAGAAGTCGATGTCATGTCCTGACCTTGGACTGAGTAACTTCTCCTCACCTAAATTTTTTGTAACAAAAAAAAAAGTATCCTCAAATTCCTTATCAGTATGTGGTTTACATGCTTTGGGACTAAATTACTCGTGTACGATGTGTTGGAGTTGACCCATATTTTAACATTATCTTTTTTTAATTAGGAATAACATTTTCTATTTCCTATTGTGATGCATTTTATTTTCTATTTCTATTTAGAATAGATTTCTATTTAGGTTTCGGATTTGGTTTTATTTCTAATTTCTTTTGGATTTTTATCATTATGTTGGAGTCTAAAAAATACAATGATTTATTGTGTGTATGAAATAATCATAATTTTGGTTTTTTGTGAGAGTCTCTTACAAAGGGTGGGAATATTATGTAACTATTAAAAGTTTGCAACTTGGATTAACAGGGTGTGAGATATTCCACCGTAATTGTATCTTATGGGAAACTTGAATCAATAGTAATAACATTCAGACAGACTGAACGTAACCCGTGTTTGAGTAAACTAGGGTAAATCTTTATGTTCTTTTCTATTATTGAATTATTTTTTTGTTTGCGGTTTGGTATTTGTCAACATCTTATTTTCAACATCTAGTATCTAAAGTTTGGTTTGCGCATAGACTTTCTAGGATTGATCTAAGATTAAGATGTCAGCGAATACATCTAAAGTTAAGATTGAGAAATTCAATGAGAAAAATTTTGAGTTGTGGAAACTCAAGATGGAGGGTTTACTCGTGGATCTTGATCTGTGAATGAAAATGTGAGCCGGTACTTAGTGCAGAGAAGGGAAATGATAATTCTTCCTCTATTGTTGATACAACAACAAAGGATAAAATTGTCGAATGGGAGAAACTGGATCGAAATGCTCGAGAATTGATTCGATTGTGTGTAGCCGATATTATTTTGGTGAACGTTGCCGGTAAAAAATCTGCAAATGACTTATAGACTAAATTGGATTGAAGAAATTGTACGAATTGCGGATGGAGGATGGTGGATTGTTCTCTGCCCATCTTCAGGAATTCAATACTTGGTAAGTCAATTAGCTTCAATTAATTGTGATATAAAGGATGATGACAAAGCCGTTATCTTGCTTTGGTCATTGTTGGACTCTGTCGGACTCGTAAGACAATTTGATTGTTGCAATTGGTAGTGAGAATACAGATATCTCGTTTGAGAGTGTTGTTGCGACCTTGTTATCTGAAAAGATGAGATGCCAATGTATGGAAAGTTCCACAAAAGAGGCCTTGATTGTGAGAGCCAGAAACCAAGACAAAAGTAGGCGGTCAAACGGCTGATCTAGATCATGTAGGAGATCTACAAACACTGATCGGTCAAAGATGTGGTACTGGAAGTGTCAAAAACTTGAACATGATAAGAAAGACTATCCAAACAATGCAACAAAAGAGACAAGGGTGATCCTAAGAAAAAGGAGGAGGACGACGACTTGTATTTGGTAGCAACTTGTGTGACTTAGTCAAATTCTAATGTGTGATATATTGACTCTGGAGCTTCTTATTATATAACTTCCCATAATAAGTGGTTTTGCGAGTATGAAAAATATAATGGGGGTAATATCTATTTGACAGTCACTATTGATGAACCTAATTCAATTAAAGAGACGAGAGTCTTTGATGATGTTAATCTGTGAGAGAAAACAATGAAGGAAGAGATGTGGTCACTTAATCATGATCACACGTAAAAGTTTGTGAAATTGCCCAAGGGTAGGAAGACAATTGGGTAGAAATGGATATTAAAACAGAAACATAATGCAGATAGTAAAGTGGAGAAGTACAAAGTTAGGCTAGTTGCGAAGGAATATTCTCAAATAAAATGAGTGGACTATGCAGAAATCTTCTCACAAATGGCAAAGTTAACTTTTATTAGAACTGTTTTATCTACGGTAGCTGCTTTTGATTTTGAGGTTAAGCAAATGGATGTGAAGACAGTTTTCCTTCATGGAGATTTGGAGGAGGAGATCTACATGAAGCAGCTAGAAGGGTTTGTGGTTAAAGGAAAAAAGGACTTGATTTGTAAGCTGGATAAATCCTTGTATGACCTAAAATAGTCATCTCAGATGTGGTATCAAAAGTTTGATAATTATGTTCAACGGATCGAATTCACTCGAAGTCAAGCCGATCATTGTGTGTATGTGAAGAGGTTAGGTTATAATTTTGTCATTCTGACTTTGTATATTGATAATATGCTCTTGGTGAGTAATAACAAAAATATGATCAAAACAGTTAATAGATTATTTGTACAACAGTTTGAGATGAATCTTGGGATTGCTACTTACATCTTGGGCATGCATATGCAGAGAGATCGAGGGCAACGAAAATTATGGTTTGGACAAAGAAAATACGCTGAAGGAAAGATTACGTACTTATTTCTAAAACAACTTTGGGATAGTTTTTATAATAAGAATAGTGGCCATACATAGTTATTTCGGTTCACTTAGTATTACAAGTCTTGGCATATTAATAATTTCATGCCACTTTGTAATTAAAATTAGAAATATACCTCTAAATTTGAAATGGAATACATGTTATCAGCATCGTAGAAACGAGCACTACCAATGAATGGGGCAACATATGAATTTATAACAAACAAATAACATCACTGAAAATGGCTGTCGCAAGAATACCGAGAAAATAAGATCAGTTTTTAAGAGTTCAAAAATGGAGGCACGAATCGAAGACTTCCTGAAATTTAGTAACTAGCTAGTAGATAGAAAACATAGAACTAGTTGGTGAACTCGTACAAATCTAATCTTTATTAAGAGATATTTCAACCTAATTCTATATACAAGAGTTATATCGACAGGATCAATAATTACATAAATAACTTAAAGGAAACATTTTTCATTATTGAAATGTCTAAATGACGCAACAGTATCAGCTAATTGATTTGGAAGTATACTTTACCTAATTGGAGGCATTCTTTCTTATAGTATAAGCACGATAAGCTGCCAACAAAACCACAGCAGCAGCAGTCCCCACTGCATATTTGAGAGAAAATCAACTTCTCAACATGCATATAAGTTGAAATTTCGGACAGGATGCATGGGAAGTAAATATTGGTAACTAGGGACAGGGGAGATATCAAGTATTCTTATTTGGTAGATGTCAAGTATTATTATCTTCAACCTCACTCACAGGCCTTAAACCCAACTAAATGTTCACAGGAATGTTACCGTGTAAAAGGTTAAGATTGCTAATACAAGAATATAGAATAACAGCATACCTGAAACAAACATGAGAGAACGATTAACAAGCTGACGGTTTCGCTTCTTGTATTTCCCAATCTCAGTTTCAGGAACACCAACATGAGGTTGCTCGGCAGCATTTACAATTCTGTAGAATAAGTTGTTCATATCTCCTTCCTTCACACTGACATGTATTGGTGCATCTATCCCCATATCCTGACAAATCTTAATGAAAGAATTGCAAATGGTATTTGAAAGTTAGAGGTAATCTTTTACATAACATAAAAACAGCTCTCGGTTCTAATTTTTCCATCCCTCGTCATAGAGATTTTAAAAGAATTGCAGATGGCAGTACAAGTAGAAGGAAGACAGTATTTATGCGGAGGGAGTAGTAAATACCATTTCCGATTCTTTTATTGCCATCGGATATGAATCTAGATCATCCTTAGCTGCAATAAAGAGGCAAGGCACTCCAAAACCACTTTCTTCTCCTCGACGAGCCACTTCTACAAGCAACTCTGCTGCTCTTTTTAAAGAATATTCATCCGAACTAAGTTAAGAGAAAAGTTGCATATCAGCAGATTAGCCTATATAAATTTACTTTTTCTAGTGAGTTTCGTGAAATCATTTTGACTATCATTTTTAAAAAAATCAAGGTATTTCAGCTCGCGTTGTTTGAGCTTGCAAGTCATTATACAGCACCAAAGACACAGAAATGAAAAGGACTCAAAAACAACAAAGAGTTCCAATTGACAAAGAAAATACTAGTTAGTCATGAACATAGATAAAATTAAACAAATAATTTTCTCTTACCATAATATCTTCTTTTAACTTGCTGATTTGAATAAAAAAAAATTCATTCATATTTAATATCTAATGACATAAAACGACATGCCCACCTGTCATACACAAAAACAGCTACATCAGAAGTAGCTAAAGACTCCTTATTTGACAGGAACTTTTTAACTCCATCTTCTGGAATCTCCTGCAATACAAGTGTCTTCTTATTTCCCTGCAACAGCATGATCCATTGCAACAGGGTCATAGAATTGAAGCCCACAAAAATCAATTTTATGAATATTGAGTTTGCATATACAAAATAGTAAAAGAAGTATATAAAAGTAAAATATATGCAAACATAGATGTGTGAATATCGTAAAATTCAGTCAGATACATCATCAAAATAAATCCATCCCCATAAAACATACATACAGTCTAAATCCCCGTTCCCTTTTAGTTGTCACATATAAAGTATAATGTGCACCTATGAGAACGAGAGAAATTTTCCTTAACCACAAGGCAACATAATTTTCAAATATAAAATACTCACCCTTAGTCTGTCCACAATGTTCACTGCGTATCTCCCACTACTTGTTGGAAAATAAGAATCTGAGTAAGGCCTGGAATTGGGAGGTGAAATAAGCAGATTACAGATTTGCATGGAAAATGAGGAAGTAGAGAAAAAACTGGGGGACAGAGCCAGTTTCGAGCTCAGGTTATGGAGAGAAGAAGAAACAAGCATCAAGTAAAATCAAGCAGATCATAAACTCAACCTTCCAATAAATGATTTCAGCAATGCAGACTTTCCAGCTCTTTTAGGTCCAAAAACAAGACATTTGAAAACATTTCTTTCTGTTTGTTTCTTCTTACGCTCTAACAATCTTCTCCTAGTAACACGAAGTGCTGATGCAGGATCACTACTATATCCAAGGTATATCAAATTTGCCAAACTTTGAGCTGGGTCCAATAGTGTCATAAGGGTCCACTGCAATCACATAGTACATTTCAATGGATAAAAGTAGTAGTCAAGAAAGAAGCAAATTAGTACACAATTGATCCTGAAAAAAGAATTTTCTGATAGGAGATAAGGGGGTTTTTCCTTGGAGATGGAGAATTCGACCACCGGGACATGCAAAGAACAGACATCTATAAATAGACAGACCATTATCCCATGTAACGAAGAATATACAAGGCAACTTCTAAAAACTAGTCCAGAAAACAGCAAAGGTTTAGAAGTTAAAATGCAACTGTCTTAGAAAGCTAGGCTTTATAGACGTATCACACAGAAACTTCTAATTATATGATAATCCAGTTGAACATTAACTAAGATCTATGAGACTACAAAGACCAAAGAACAGCAGGTAGCTGCTGTAATATGAGTACTACTCACGAAACAGCCTTCCTCAGAATACATAGTAGGGGATGACATCAAGGTAGAAGTAAAAAGAATTCACAACACAAGGTTAAACATTATAAAAGTGTTGCAGCAGCCTACTTATGACGAGAAAGCAAATTCTGAAAAATGCTGGGCACATACACACCTCAGATAGAAACCCAGAAAGAGATAAATTCCCTAATGCAGTTTTCTCAACTGCATCCTTGTATGGAACATTCTCCCAAGGACTGCAATTAGCACATGAAACAGAACACATAAGAAATATGCTCCTAAAAATAAAAATAAGTATCCACAGGGCAAAGGAAAATAAAACAATAGTTTCAATGATAATTCAAAAGCCATAATGGACAAGCACATGCAGATTCTCAGAGAGAGGCCCTTGTTTATAAGGCTTAAATTTAGTTCAAATAAAATCAAAACAGCTTTCAATTATGTAAAGAGAGCAAGCCAACAGATTCATGTTTAAACCCGACAAAATACAATACATAGTTTCCTTCTTGATACTTTCAGAAACATTGCTCGATGATGAAGATCAGCATCTAATGCTGCTACAAAAAAAAAAAAAAAAAAAAAAAAAAAAAGTTTACCTTTCTGGGGCTGTAGAAAACAGATCATCTAACTCAGAGTATCGTAGTGCTCCATCCTACAAAGTAATAAGGCTCACAAATTCAAATATTTGGAAATTGCACTTAAACCCCAAATTCAAGATAGATTTATTGCAATATTTGTTATAAGGAATCACATAGCAGGAAAGAATTTTTGTCAAATTTTCATCGTGAAGCACAGACTACGGAAAATATGATAAAGTTTGCAGAACACCAGTTTCAGTGAACTTGACTTAATTTATTAGTTAATGTTGACAGGTAAAAATTTGAAAGTTGTCAATTCATTAGTACAATTTTCAATCTTGTTATCCCAAAACAATGTTTCTTTTAAATGGGAAGACTGAAGACAATGGATTCATCTGCAGAATATTGATATGATTGTAATTTCATCTGTGAATCAGCTAAAAACACCTGCTCTGGAACATGTTCCCGTGGAAGAAAGAAAAAAAACTAGTCTGAAATCAAGGAAAGACAGTTATAGCTTGATTTAAAGATGAGCTCCATGGAATAATAAACACATTTCTATGGGATGGCTTATCTGCAATTAAGCTCGAAAGACATCTACGTTTAATTAGTTGGAAATTTCCCTTGAAAAGTAGTCCCTCCATATATTCATGGAAAGTCAACCTCCTCCAAATGATGAACATGTTAGTGCAGATTTAATGTAAAACTGTGTCAAGGTCTCTATTACATGATCACAACTGAATCAAAAATAAATAAGCCCAGCAAATAAAAGGATATAGTATATATAGTGTACAGGCTAAACCAAATTTTGGTCTATCTAATGGAAATTCTTTGTGCTAAGGGAAACCCAAGAATGTGGGATTTTCTGGTTTAACCACTGGACATTGATTTATGCAAACTGTCATATGATTCCATAACTTATATGAAATATACACTTTTCCAGCACAGCTTATCTAGACTCATTCACGTGATCATCTTTGTTCCTGTAGTTGAGTTATGCTTCAGAAAGAAATGTGCAAGATGCAATAAAGTGCAAGAAATTAAACACCTTTCCAACAAATGATCTAATGGATGTAATGCCCAAGAAAGTAATAATGATTATTATAGCACACGATAAGTAAACACATACATTATCAATGTCAAACATACTGAACACCCCCTTCACAAATTCCATCGCTTCGCTGGTCAACTCTACACTCTGTAAGAAGCCAAACAGTAATTACACATAAATTAAAGCTTGAGTCTGAAATATGTGTATAGTAATAACTATCCATCAAGAAGTGCAGTAATAACTACTTTGGCACATAAAAGATCGTTGAACATCATCATTTCATAGCAGCATAATCGGTCCTACATAAGTGGCATAGTTCCCAAAGTCAATGAGCATCTGCTGTTGTGCTGAGATAACAGTTTTAACAATGGGCAATACTTAAGGATGTGAATCCAAGAAGAAAGTTATTATATGTAAATAGAACTGCTCAGTAGCTATTAATGACCAAGACGAGGGGGCAGTAGGTTATTACGATTTTGATTCCATAATACCAGAGTCAAGCCCCATAAATTAACTTGGGATCAAATTAACTAGTTCCCAAACGATCAAAACCATAAACACTAATATCCATTGCAGCCCAATTGAACATATAGTACTTAGTGCTGACATTTTATAAGTAAAACGATATTCGATATACATCAAATCTCATTTAGAAAGTAATATTCAGAGTAGGAAAAAGCGACAATAGAACCTGCCTAATTATTAAATGCTAGAGTAGCATCCTTACGTGAAGCCATATATTGCTACAAAAACATGTGCCCTGTAACCTGACTATGACACAAGGGCTTCACATGAGAAAACATTCAGCATATTATAGCTGATATGTCTGTTTGGGAGCCTTTAAGAAGGTTAGAATCTGGTTTTTCTAATAAATTGAACTTCGGAAGATATTGAAATTATAGAAGCTGCTTTAAACACTCCACAAATTTATATGGGGAATATAAATTGGAAGAACTTTCCATTCACCGAGATCCAAAACCAAATTTCAGCTTATGGTATATTTCAAAAGCAAGTGCAATAATCTCTTTATTGAAATGGAGGGGTAAAGACAAATATATAAACCAAGGAATCTTGATAACAATTGTCCAATGAAAAAACTGAGAAAAACTGAGAGTTTGGTGAAAGAAGAGAAGGACCTGATCTGGATATCTTTTATATGGAACCGAAAGGTATTCTCCCCTGAGTTTTATCTCGTCATTGTAACCAAATTTCCTCAAAACGGTCCATATTGTCTCAAGGCGCCCTTTTTCGATAAAAAGAGCATGGAGGAAAAGAAAACCTGTTAATGTAAGCCCCGACTCATTGACTCCTTCGGGTACTTTCTCTTGTACAACTTTCTTAACTCCCAATATTTCAGCAGGCTGTAATGGGGCATTGAAGCACTTCACCTGCGCATTAGGATTAGCAAGTTATTTAGCCAAAAAAAGAGTCACTGAAATTCAACCAACAATAAAAACAAAAGTAATAAAGAGCAAGGAATGAATCTACCTGAAATTCGTTCAGCTCAGCATCATTAAGGGCATCATCTTCATCATGATCACAAAGAATAAATATCCTTTTCAGGGCTCTCACACACCGGGGTTTCAAAGTCTGAGTTTCTTGATCAAACAATGGAGCCGTTGGATGAAGCACGGCTCTTTGGGCATAATAAAATACTTCAGGAACCTACAAATAGTTAGATAAATTGACATTACACATTAATTTTGTTTCTGACTTCCAAAATCAGATTGATAAAAAAAACTTTAGTTTCTGATGTTGACAAACTCCTGCAATCCATTTAACATGCATGACATAATATTTCTTATTGCATTTTCAGAAGTACAACTCACATATATTATGAATTCTTATTTTGAGCATATCCGGACTTTTCATCGACACCATAGTTTAGAAAAGTCAAATGAAGATGAAGCATGATTACCATAATTTGTTTACATAAAACCTGTCAATAACTCAATATAATAGGTGTCAATATCAAAACAAAATTGGTGTCACTATAGAAAAAAGAGAGGAGTATATACCAACAAGGAAACCATGTTTTACATAGAAAATAATACTCCATCCATTCCGAAAAAAAGAGCAACATTTCAAAAATTATCAAGTACTTTTTTGAAAGTTTATAATTAAAATTTGATTTGAATTTAATTGATTTCGATCGGAAAATGATTAACATTACAAAATACATTGAAATTCCAACACAATACTCTCTTTATAATACTAAAACATTGTTAAACTGAATTCTAGGATTTCACAACATAATACAAACAAAATATAATGTTGCTCTTTTTTTTCCTAATGGATGGAATATTAATTAAGATACAAAAAATATTGCGATGTTACATGAACTGAGTGTTTCTGATTTGAAAGCTAATAGTACTCGTAGTGCACCCCGTAAACTTATAAAAATTATCAATAACAAAATGTAACCTGAAACTCCAGCAAAATTGTAACCAACTGAAAATCATCTATAATGGCATACCTGCACAAAGTTAGCAGCTGAACATTCTATACAAGTCTCAATCTCCCGGAATTGTTGCATGATAGGTGCCATCACCTCCTCCAGACTGATGTGGTAACCCTCATCACGCATATCTAGCTTGCAACCAACTATAATTACCGGTACCTTTACCTGTTAATTGTAAATAATCTAAAAAAATGAATTCGATTGCAGATTGAAACCAAAAAATCAGCTTTAATACATCATTATCAGTTATTATATGAATAAACAAACATATGTTCATTTGTGAATATAAAAACAAAAAATTGGTTGCAAAAAATCAGAATAAGATGAAAATTGAACCTCTAAACGGCGAAGTTCGAGAAGCCAAAAAGTACTGAGGCGAACAAGTGTTTCGCGCTGATCACAAGCATACGTTAGCACAACAGCATCCGCTCGGCTTAATTCTTCAGCGACCCTACCTTTATGCTGTATACTATTTCAATCCAACAACATCATTACAAAACCAAATGCCAAACAAGCTCGAATATTGCAAAAATCATTCAACAACAGCTAAAATAAGCGCTTAATAGACATATCAATTGTTAAAAATGATAACCTGGATGAAGTATCAACGATAGTAACCGGAATACCGTCGGGATAATAATCGGCGGGAAGGCGAGTGATAGGCAGAACCGGAGGAACGTTATCCACGAATGATTCATTGGCTACAGCGGCTATCAGGCTTGATTTACCGGTACCGCGGTCGCCTATGACGACGATGCGGACGGTAGCGCGGAGGCAGCCGGAGGTTGAACCGCGTGGCATTGAAGTTCACAGAGATCTGAGTCAATGGCGAAATCAAATGAATTGATTAGCAATTTATGGGCGGCAACAATGGTGGCTGGCCGGAGTTTGATCGGAATCTGCGCAGCCAATTCTCTTCTGGGTATATATTGGTTATGGAGAGAGAATAAGCAGCACACCAGAAAAAAGGTGCAGACCTTGTCTTGCGCTTTTAATTTTAATTCGGTGAGAAAAGAAAAGAAAATGAATCATTAATTTGTCTTTCTCTTTGAAGTTTTTTAAATAAAAGAAAAGGAAAGAAAATATATCTTTAGATTGTCTTGAATTTTTTAAGAACAAAAAGTGATAGATTTGAAAAGAAAATCTATAGTTATATCATTCAAAGAATTTTCCTCTCACTTTTAAAAAGAATAAAAAGAAAGGGAAGGGAAAAAAAATTCAACTTTTCTCTTCTCTTCTCATCTTTTTGTATACTTAAAAACTCCTCCACATAGCTTCTGTGCGAAATTACTCCAAAGAATGACTTAAATGCAACTGTTTTAACTTTATGGCCAAGTCATCATTCCTTTTATGGTAAAATTATTTCGAGAATAAAAAATAAAATAATTTTAAAAAGACAATTTTGTCAAAGTAAAAATGAAGCGAATCCTATTTTGCACCCTCTTATAAGAAACTTTCATATTTCAATTTGTATTTTTTATTTTAAAATGTATCATAATGCACTCTTGCAAAAATAATTAATTATAGGTTTGCAAATTCTAGTAGTTTCTTAAAGGTTTTTTATTTTATTTTATGATTTTGAGGTTTTTTTTTTTTTTTTTTTTGTAAGATTGAGTTGTTTGCCTCACTGATAATGAAACAAATAATATTCTAACTTTATTAATGTTTATATGAAATATTTATTAATGTGTATTGGTAATATGTTGTCTTCACATGTATGGTGTGGAGTACGAAAATATTTATACTCTCGAGTGAGCATTGGTGTATCGTGTATCTCAGGGGGATGAGTTGACATGCATACTTCGTACTAAGAGGCTGTTCGACAAATGTTAATAATTAGGTCGAATTTATTTATAAGGCATGAAAAAGATAATGTTGGTAATAATTGCTTTTATTTATAATTAAGAAAATAAGTTAAAATTAAAAAGTAAGATATACTAACTTCTTACGTTTTTCTTTATAAACAAATATAAAATTAAGCAAGCAAATAAATCTAGTTCAATTGTTTTTTTTATGTCATTTTATATGATTTTGTTGTAATTTGTTTAAAATAAATATATTATATTTATAAAAAAATTGTACATCTTTAAGTTAATAATGAACTTAAAATTTATTTTAAACATAAATACTTGATTAAGAAATAGTTATATGAGTATTTATGTTGGTTATAAATATTTATTTATGATTGTGTAGTTTTGGAGTCAGTAGCGTTTTTGTCATAAGTAAATTTGTTTTAAAAAATTATTTTTATCCGTGTGAATTTGATTTTATGTAATTACGAAAATTTGTTTTATCCGGTCTTTTTTATATTTTTTAAAGGAAATTTTCAGTTTTATTTTAACCTTTAAATATAAATGCTATTAGTGTATTATGGGCACACACTTGCGTGTATATGTATATTCTATTATAATTAAATTAATATGAATGAATATAAACATCACTTAAAATTTGTGCCTTATCTATTTTTGTGAGAGACTTTATTGCTATTCATTATGAAGGAAATTAGGAGTTCAGGGAAAGAGGACATGCTAAACTGCTAAAGTCTTCCATAATGACAATGACAATTATATTTTCACTTCATCTGCAATACTCTTTTTTTTTTCAGACTCAAATTGATCAGGTGGTTATTTTTTAAGAGGTTCAAAATTTTAATATAATAGATTTTATGTATTTATGAAATTTTGTTTGTCTCTTTATATGTTTTAAAGGAAAATTTCAATTTTTATTGAACCTTCAAACATAATGCTACTAGTATAACACGTGTGCACATTTACGCCTGTGTAAATTTTATTATATTAGTTTAATACAAATATAAATATTACTTAAAAATCCTAGAAAAATATATAGAGATGTGGACATGGTAGATTTTTTGTGAGAATGTATCATCATTGATTGGAAGGAAAATTAGGAGCCGAGGGAGGTATTTATCCTTTTTACAACCGTAGTATATTTTCTCCTTTATGTGGAGTATTTATTTACAAATCAATATTTAATTTACAAAGCAATATTTAAGAGGACCAAATCAATATATTAGATAAATAGAAAACATGTTCAATACGTATGTTTGTTCAAAAACTACTTTTCTGTATGACTTCTAAGTAATATTTAATTTTTGACTCTTAAAATTATTAATATTGTGAAATATAAGATCATTATTAAAATCGAGTATAAGTCAATTTTTAAGTAAATAAATACTTTATTTGTCCCTTTTTATTTGTACTTTATTTTTTTACGTCATTTTAAGTACACTTTTACATATGTTAAATATTTTATTTAATTTAATTTTTTTATTCATATTAATCTTTGTTTAAATATTTTTATTTATTAATTTTTTAAAAATTATATAAAATATTTAACATATATAAAAATTCACTTAAAATAATGTATAAAAAAATCAAACAATAAATAAAAAGCGACAGAGGTAAACTAACTCTGAACAAACCAGGTAGTTTCAAAATTAAGAAAAGTTCTAAAAACATTTTTAAGAAGTCATTTTAAAATTGGAATAATTTAATATTACTTTTTTTTAAAACAATTTAAAATTGATTTCGATGAACCCTCGCCCGTTTATTTTTGTTTTAACTTTCTGATCCGTTCCAATCTACCGTCATCGTCATCTTCATCTTCTTGTTCTCTTTCTTAAACCCTTCGTCCATCGTCTTCTCCATCCCAACTACAAGGTTCCCTTCAACTTCTACAAAACCTATAAAACACAGATTAAAGAAAGCTTCCCGCCAGAGATGAAGTTCCAAATCGAAGATGTTACTGTATACTTCCCATACGATCACATTTATCCAGAACAATACTCCTACATGATCGAACTCAAGCGTGCCCTAGACGCCAGAGGCCATTCTCTCCTCGAGATGCCCACAGGCACCGGAAAAACCATTGCATTACTCTCTCTCATCACCAGTTACTCTCTCTCTAAACCATCCAATCCAGTTAAATTGATCTACTGTACTCGCACAGTTCACGAGATGGAGAAAACCCTAGCCGAGCTCAGGCTCCTGCACAAGTATCAGCTTGATAACATAGGTCCATCGGCGAGAATTCTGGCTCTCGGCCTTTCTTCTCGCAAGAATTTGTGCATAAACCCTTCTGTGGTATCTGCGGAGAATCGGGATTCTGTGGATGCTGGGTGCCGGAAATTGACGGCGAGCTGGGTTAGGGCTTTGGCGATCGAAAACCCTAATATTCCGACTTGCCACTTTTTTGAGAACTACGAGAAGGCTGGTTCTGATGCCATTTTGCCGCCGGGTGTTTATACGTTGCAGGTTTAATTTTAACGTACATACAGTAGTTAGTTTCGATCAATCATTATCATGTATTCACCCAAAAGGGCATTTTTTTTAAATTGTGTGATCTTTAATGGTAATAGTCTAATAGACCGACCCTAAGTACTCCACTATGCATATAAAGAATGGTAATTGTGATTAAATTGTCATTACCATTTTCTGCTATCTATCAATTGTTTTAATTGCTTCGTTATGTATTTATTGGTTAATGCAGATAAGTACAACTAATTTGGAATTGCTTTAGTATATACAACCGTCTAAAGTCGTGCTAATCCACTTAACTACTTAATTGTCTAAGATGGTTTTTATTCTTTGCGAACTAGTTGTATCCAGCTCTGTGTTGTGCCTGGGAGAATTCACAGGCTGTGTTAATAATAATTGTACACTTTCAAGTTTCAACCTTTAATGCAACATGACCTGAATTGCTACTAAGATTTAAGTGAGGTAAAGTGTTATTTCTTTTCAACCCCATCTGGCCATCTCTCCAAACTTCAATATATGCTTAGTTTATTTTAAGTGTGTTTTCTCATGCATTTGTTTGGGTGATTTAAATTTCTCTAAATCCATCTGTTGAACAAATATATTTAGCCTGTTTAAATATTTCTATGTACTGAAGTAATAAAACTCTGAACGGCTGAAGTGGCGAGAATTTAGTTGACTGAGGAGACTTTGTTTCCTGCTAAATTGTTTAGTAACTAAATATAAGCTCTAATGCAGGATCTGAGGTCATTTGGAAAGGAGAGAGGCTGGTGTCCATATTTTTTAGCACGTCATATGGTACAATTTGCTAATGTGGTGGTTTATAGCTATCAGTACCTGCTTGATCCCAAGGTTGCTGGGATTATATCAAAGGAGATGCAAAGAGAGTCCGTTGTGGTTTTTGATGAGGCCCACAATATTGATAATGTTTGTATAGAGGCCCTAAGTGTTAGTGTTAGGAGGCAGACTCTTGAAGGGGCTTCAAGGAATCTCAGTAGGATGTCTCAAGAGATTGAAAGGTATCAATTGATTAGTATAATTTCACTACTATAGCACTTCCTCCATATTTTTAAGATTGGCGAGGTCTGTCAAATTATGGAAGTCAAATTCGTAACTTCAATTTTCCAGTTTATAATTTGATTTCTAGTGTCCGATTATTGAATTTTCAAATGGGTGACCATCATTTTGAGACAAAATAAACTTAATGTCGACAATCTTTGTGATAGAGAGGTAGGACTATGCCTTTTTTGGAATTTAGGTACATGCTATGCGACTCCTGCTAATTTATTACTATATTAGTTTGCATAGGCTGACAGACATCTCCGTGGAAGCATTATTTAGCGTAACCTTTTCTTAATTTTTATGATATCTTTAACTATTTGTGATATGGTAGGAAGGTTTAAGGCCACTGATGCCGGTAGATTACGCTCTGAATACAATCGTCTAGTTGAGGGTTTGGCACAACGAGGAAACCTGTCCGGTATGTGGGATTGTCATGGATGCGGTTTTCATTTGAGCTATACATTTGTTGTTTGAAAATTTGATCATTTTCTATTCATTCTCTTTTTTAAATATCTGCAGTTACGGATACTTGGCTCTCGAATCCTATATTGCCTGATGATATTCTGAAGGAAGCAGTACCTGGAAATATTCGTCGTGCTGAGCATTTTTTGTCTGTTCTGCGCAGATTAGTGCAGTATCTTAGAGGGCGTTTAGAAACTGAGAATGTTGTAAAGGAGGGACCTGTTACTTTTGTTGGCTCTATATATAGTCAGGTTGCGATTGACCAGAAAATGTTGAAGTTTTGTTATGATCGTCTGCACTCGCTGATGTTAACGCTGGAGATAACTGACACAGATGAGTTCCTACACATTCAAACAATTTGCGACTTTGCAACACTTGTCGGGACATACTCTCGAGGATTTTCAATAATCATTGAACCTTTTGATGAAAGAATGCCACATATTCCTGATCCAGTATTGCAGGTTCGGTACTGCTAATTTAACTTCTTAACCTATTTTCCTGCAATATGCTACTTGCTCATTAGTACATGGTAGTCAACCTATATATCACTGAGACACCAACAGTTTGTTTAGACCAATGATAGCAAATATGTGTAATTATTGCTAGATGCATCTCCTCTTTAGAGACAGGTGATGGGTAATGGTTTCTTTTCTTTCCAGAATCAGTTTTATTTGTTTTTTGTTAGGAACTTGCTGATATAATACTTGTTGGGATATTCACACTGTTAATATATCATTACAAATAATTCCTACAATAAGTGGGTTAAATTCTTTTTGATGTTGTACCATATGCTGCTCAGGAAAGGAACTTTTTTGTCTCCTTTATGTTTCGTTCTATTGTTTTTGTAATAATATCTCCTTGTGATCCAGCTTAGCTGCCATGACGCTTCACTTGCAATAAAACCTGTATTTGAACGATTCCAATCAGTTGTTATCACTTCAGGAACTTTGAGCCCAATTGATCTCTATCCTCGGCTTCTGAATTTCAATCCTGTAGTTAGTCGAAGCTTTACAATGTCCTTGACAAGGGATTGTATCTGCCCAATGGTTCTCAGTCGTGGAAGGTAATAGTAGATATATTGGTTAGTTTATTTTTCATTTCACATGATTCTAAGTCTTAGTTATTTTTCTGCTGACGTATAAGAAAGTGACATTTGTAGATGGTGCGAACTTTCCCCCTAAAAATTTTCTTTTTAATTTCAGTGACCAGCTTCCTGTTAGTACTAAATTTGATCTAAGAAGTGATCCTGGCGTGGAAAGAAATTATGGGAGGCTTTTGCTGGAGATGGTTTCCGTTGTTCCTGATGGAATTGTTTGTTTCTTTGTTAGTTACTCATATATGGATGGAATAGTCAATAGTTGGAATGAGTTGGGAATTTTGAAGGTGAAATTACAAATCATAGTTCTTTTGCTATATAATTGCTGGTTGTGATATTAACCGTAAGAATTCTGTTACAATATTTAATAGAAAAGAAGTAGGTTATTCTATTTTGGCGAAATCCTTATTTTGCTTATATTTTAATACTTCAACACTGATTTACATGTGTTCTGCTTCATTATTTGAACTTACATGTTACAGGAGATAATGCAACATAAGCTTGTGTTTATTGAGACTCAGGATGTTGTGGAAACTACACTAGCCTTGGACAACTATCGTAGGGCTTGTGATTGTGGCAGAGGTGCTGTCTTTTTCTCCGTAGCCCGGTATATCTCATTAATGGAGTGTTAACTTTTATATTAACCTAGTTCTTTCCACGAATATTGGTAAAACTACACATGACAGACATATTCATTGTATAGTTTATAAACGAGCTTATTTATTCATTTGTTCGCTTAAATGCTTAAATGTGTGTTATTAGCAACGGTTAAAGAAAATTTGTTCGCCCATTTTGATTGCAAGTATTAAAGCGTGTAATTTCTCTTCTCTATTTTATTTTGTGTTCAGTACCATTCTTTTATTAATTAAATGCAATTGCAGTCACTAATTTTTTTCTTAACTTGTTGGTCTAAGGATAAGATCTCAATGAAGATGGTCTATGTGTATTTATATCAGAACAAAAGAATCTGCCGATCTGGATACTTATTGTTCAACCACTTAAAGTCATAACTTTTAATTTATTGTTATTATTCAAGGTTATTCGAAAAATTAGTTAGTTTTATTGGAACAATGATAAGGACAATTAATTAGTTTTATTGTTTTTAGAGCACGTTTGGCATCCCTAACAATGTGAATTTCGATGAATTTGTCTTGATGATTGATAAACAATCAGAACCTCAGCTGCAAAGAGAACTTGTATACTTCTGGATAGATTAAACTGCAATAAAGATAACCTCTTTAATCTGTTGTATTTATAATTTTATATGTTCTTTTGTATAATGATCATGTCTGAATTTGAGTAAGAGGTTGACCTCTTAGATAATCTTTTAGTAATGAGTATGGAATAGTGACGTAGATTATCACAAGAAAAATGATGCTATGAAGTTTTTTTTTTATATCAAGTAAGCAAGTTCCGCATTGTTGGAAAAGGTTGCATTTGAAGTACAGTAATACGGTACATGATAAATTTCTGAAGAAAACCTCATGTTTTAAAGAGATACAGGGAGGAGTGAAGATAAGATAGTGTTAACTGTTAATGGTTTTGTAGGATTCATTGCTGGAAGATTTTTCCTGTATTCTTGTTGATAGGTTGTTTCTGTGCTATTGCAGAGGAAAAGTAGCAGAAGGTATAGACTTTGACAGACATTATGGTAGACTTGTTATTATGTTCGGTGTTCCTTTCCAGTACACATTAAGCAGGTTATTTCTGGATTTCATTTGGATTGATGAATCTATGTTACTTTGCTAATTAAATTAATTTTGCTATTTCGGAGATGGATATGGTGGAATTTGTTATGTATGCCGTCTGTGTCAGGTACCAAACTGTGAAGACAGTGTGACTGCATATATGAGTAATGTGTTGAAATGTTGATATGTCTTTCGTTGGTTGTATGTTTCTTATTGAAGTTGAATATGCAGAATATTACTTGCGCGCTTGGAGTATTTACGGGAGACCTTCCAGATAAAAGAGGGCGACTTTTTGACATTTGATGCACTGGTATATATTTTTATCATACTCGTTGAAAAAAACAAAATTATTTGGTTTAAATAAGATTTTTGATATTCTTTGAGTTTATTAATGTGTTCATTGATGCAGAGACAAGCTGCCCAATGTGTGGGACGAGTAATTCGTTCAAAAGCAGATTACGGGATGATGATTTTCGCTGATAAAAGGTTTTCGTACTGTTAAATTTTACAATAATTCTGCATTATTGAATTTCTAGAATATGCAAGCAGGATTGACGTATGAGTCAGGTAAGGTAAAAAAGGAGAAAGAGTTTAAAAGGATAATTGGGGAGAAACTCACAAAGCAAAAGATTAGTGGTCACACCATATATGAGTGTCTATCCGCATTAATTTCCTACTTCAGATGAATAAACTTCTTTTGATGATAAACTTTGGAACTTAGAAGTCCATAAGTGTTCCTTATTCTATCCTCTTGGGTTTGTATCAGACTCCAAAAGCCCACGACAGTTCAGCCTTATTAACGGAAGTTACAATTTACAATGATTATTCCATGTCTCTCATCCTTGGATTAGTATATTTAATCGTTTTCTAGGGTCGTACATGCCGAAAGAGCCAGTGAAACAAAGTTTGTGCTTATTTCATTATGCAAACTTGCTTATTCTAGGCAACACAAAGGGCTACTGTATAGACCTTTAATAGGCATTATAATAATATGTTCATTCCAAAAATATAAGAACAATTTTGGAAGTCAATTTATAACATCGACAGTTTTTTTTTCTTCTTTTTTTAATTGTGGGCGTGGGTATGTGTTTGTTGGGGGGGGGGGGGGGGGGGGGGGGAGGAGACCTATCATTGGCAAATTATGTCATCGTTATCCCTATTGCCATTATTTGAGAGCCAACTTCCGAATCTGATAATAGGAGTTTTGAAAGTTCAAATTTAAGCCAATGTTTTGGAGTGGAAGGAGCATTACTACCATTTTAGAGTTTCTTAACTATACCCACAGCTGATGGTGCTTTGCCTTGTGTAGATACACTCGACATGACAAACGCTCAAAATTGCCAGGATGGATTTTGTCACATTTACGAGAAGCACATCTGAACTTGAGCACTGATATGGCCGTGCATATAGCAAGAGATGTATGTCATCATTGCAACTTGTATCTTTTCTTCAAATTACAGAGAGATCACCTAGTTTATTTGTTGACAAATGTAGAAAGTGAATCCTTTTACATTGCTATCTTTCATATTAATTAAGTTATTAATTCATTACAAGTTCTACATGGAGTATTAAGTTATTAATTCTTCTGTTATGATGCAGTTCTTACGAAAAATGGCCCAACCATATGATAAAACAGGTGGTAGTGGTAAGAAGACCCTCTTGTCACAAGAAGACCTAGAGAAGATGGGCAATGGCAACAGTGCGGAACTCTTATTTTGAGAATCTACTTAGCCAAACATGTAGAGCTGTTTTCTCAACCATGGCCTTGTGGTTTTGTTATCGGCATTGAGTTGACGAGTTTGTTGGTTCTAGGAGGCAATTTTGGATGTAGAAGTGTTCTCTGTTGATGTCAAAGTGTACCTGCTCTGCACAACAAAGTGGGTTTCTTTGGTACTTTTGTTTACAGTATTCACTGTTGCTCTTCAAGTAAAATTTTGAAAAATTAATCTCATGAGTTTGTCGATTTTTATGTCTGAATATTTCTTTAGATGAAATGAGAACTTGATTTTCATTAGTTTATTCATTTACATCAATTACATGTCAATATTCAACCTCATGTATTGCTGTTGATGGCTTTTTTTTTTTGGTGGTGGAATATTGGGTTCACGTGTTGTTTCTTCTGGGGTGGGTCCGTTTTCAGGCCGTGAGGGGACCTGATCATTGCCCCCTCCGGGGTTTATGTTTTGTTTTCATTTTCCTGTTCCCTTTGGATGCCTTGTTTCATTTGTTCATTATTTGACTTTTGGTTTTGGATGTTCGTCGTATTGGAGGGCCTAGGATGATGAGGTGTGGAAATCTTTATACACCCTATATTTATGTTTCTAGTGGTTTGTTTTGATCTGAAAAATAACCTTTTAAATTAATCATTCTTTCTACGAATCATCACTTTGGGGGTTTACATTATAAATAGTCGTTCACATCGCTACTCTCGCAACAATCAGAGCCAAAATAAAGGGAGACGATCGATTTGAGCTTGTATTTTTGTTTGATCATGAAAAAAGTTTGGCTCAACTCAACTTGTTTATTGAAGTTTAAATAAAGCTTGATGAGTTAAACTTAGTTTATAGTATTAAACTTATATTATGCTCGGTTTGATTTGGCTCGCTTATTTATTTGAGTCCATTGTAAATTAGTAATCAAAGTTTGATTTGACTCGCTTATTTATTTGAGTCCATTGTAAATTAGTAATCAAAGTTTGTTTAGCTCGTCTTTTTTTTTTTAACACAATTTTTTTTTATCATTAAGAAATGTTGTTTGTCCCACCTTGTTTACAACTCAAAAGTAACAATGATCTCTAAATGGGTCATTTTGGTTTGGTGAGTTCGAACTCGCTCCCGAGTTCACTACGGCTGAAGAATTTGTCATTGAAGTCTTGGATTACCTAGCAAGCTAAGCCCCAAAATTCACCTCTGGTTCTGCTCAATGTCCCTTATCTTGCCGCTCCTTTGCTTCCCTGATCCATCTTTCTCGATTTCGTCTGCGACAGACAAACAATTCCTCCAATTTTCAATGATGCGAAAAGCAAATCAACGACTTCATACATATCTAAATTGACTCAATTGTACTGAAATTTGATGCACAATCAAATTGACTCAATTTCAAGAATGTGTTTTTTTTAATAAACGAGTTAGTTATAATTGAATTTGTTCATACTTCAATTTCAGTTCGTAGTCTAAATTTTCAATTCCCCCTCTCCCGTTTCCAATGTTATTTTTTAATGTTCAAAAAAAAAAAAAGGTGATGTCTTTCATTGCCATTGAAGGTACTGTTACTATTAGTCAACTTTTCTCTCATATAGGAGTAGTATTCTTTAGCATAAATCTGATGAAGTATGATAAAGACAATTAAGATGAAGATGATGTCGAAGGTAAGATGGTAATTAAAATTTTATTCTTTATATTGAATGCTTTGAATTCTATGCCGAAAAGTTCAATTTTAGAATTGTTTTTGATTCAGGTAAAATCAGTTTATTCCTCTATTTTCCAAAGAGTGGTGCTTACCGTTGCGTTTATTTTATTTGTTCATTTTTTCTCTCCATTTATATTATTTATGTTTTCACTCTTGGTCACTGTACCACAACTGATATGGTTGCATAATGCTGCTTATATCCACTTCTTCAACATATTTAAATCAATTTACAAATTCATCTTATATATGTTACTCACTCCTTAAATTGCATCCACTTATTTTTATAAATAGCTATAAGTATTTATATAATTGATTTTAGTTCTACTTAATTCTCTGATGCAACCTAACCCAAGATTGACTCAAAATTCAGCCTTTAAATTAGATTCGGATAATTGCGTTGCCAATGTCATAATTCCGCAAACATCTACATAGTAGCACACGTATGTATGATTGATATTTCTTGGTAACTTTGGGCTTTGCTTTGCTCTTAATGGATTCTACTTAAATTTCAAAGTTTTATTTGGTTGCCTTGTGGTTTCAGAATCCTACATTTATCGTCATTGACAATCTATTAAAATTCTTAAACACATGCATCTTTGTTTATAATGGATTATATGTGTAAGTTTTTAACTCCTCCCCCAACTTATGGTTTAAAATGGTTATGACAATGATTATGATCTAAAGGTGTAAGTTTATTTTAGCAATGTTCATGACGATACCCATTAATGATGTTAAATGAACAAATGACATATTTAAAATTGTAAATAAAATGTTATACAAATATACCTGATTAAGAGTTTCAAAAAATTGTCAATGGCGTTGAAAAAAAAAACAATGAATACAATACGATTAAAAAATATTAAAAATTTCGTTCACTATAATTTGTAACGGACGTAAAAATATTAAAATTTTCATTTGCAGACGAAGTTTCCAATTTTTTTACGTCCACGACAATTTACGCTCCTACTCTTCTCTCGGTATGTGTTCTTAGTTTCGTGAACTTTTGTTTTGTCCTTCATGTACCAGTAAAGGGAAAAGAAGAAATAACAAACAAAATAAGGCAAAGGTCAACGATAATCTAGAACATTTAAAGATAAACTCAATAATTTAGGTATCAATTATACTCTTAAATACAAAGATATATATCTTCATGAAATGTTACAAGTGCATACATTCATCCATCGAAGAGTTGGGACCTGTTTGGCTATGTTAAAATTGACTTGTAATAAATTGACAAATTACTAGACATATCATGTTGTTCCTTTTCAGTCATCCATATCAGAACAGAAGTACACTTCATTTTCTTTGGCATGTGAATGTGAAGAAGAATGTACGGACGCACCAAACATAACAATGGAACAGGGGACCCTGACCACACATTACAACAGAGCTTAACCAATCGAAGACTCTTTATCATCACCGAATTAAATTATCACATGTGCAATCATGTTTAGAAATTAAAAATAAACAAAATTTTCTAACATTTCACTGAGTATGTCGACATGGCCAAATTAGTGATGAGAATGAATGAGATAAAAAATCACAATAAAAAAAAATAGTGAATCATTTCTCTTCTTTATCTATGAAATGAAATTACATGAACTACCACCATTTTAGAACTATAAAATTTTATAATCTCATATAATAATTATATATTGTAGCATCCCTAATTTTTGGAATATAACTAAATCTCAAAAATACTGAACTGAGTGGTGATTCTCAAACGCACAAATCCAAAATCTCACTACGAACCTGCCATGAACAAGAAAAAACGGCTGAACCAAATGCCCAGTACGAATATAGAAAATAATAAAACGTACAACATAACAGAATAATATGAATGTATAACGAACGATAACTAGATAGCAATAAGAGTCAAACATACGTAACAAACACCGCCCTAAATTAATAAGGCTAAAGGTTAAAAAGATAAGTTATTTCATACCAAACGCTTTACATAATAGAACAGAACGGAGCAAAAATATATATACATCACAAATCACATGCCATATACAAGGTCATGACTGCAAATATATGGATCGAATGGGAGGCATGACACATGTCACTCACATCCACATAACAAAACATAAATAACTAGGATCGACCCATACGCCTCCTGAATTAAAATCATAATCATAAAGTATATCATGCATAAACATAACATAATGGAAGGAGGTGCCGTAACCTATCACACCGTTACGAAAGTGTCATGTCAGCTGTGGCACACTAACATGCATATAGTACTCTATAGGTGGTTAACTCGGTATACCATATCCGTCATTTTACAAATTTAAGTTTTCAAGCACATGAACCTCATTATCATAATTATCTCGAAATAACCCAAATCCCCAACAATAACAATATAATGCATTTATCTCAAACTTCTCATAACAAAGTGTGATCAATTTCACACTTAATCAACTATTAATTAAATAAACTATAACATTTATTCTTATAAACATCACTATATCCCAAACTCAATAAAAATTAAGAATCCTATCACAATAATTTGATTAGAATGTAACAGCAAATATCAAATTCATTATATGAGGCAAGACACATTAAAATAAAAAAAATAGTAGTATTGAAAAAAAAAATCGTACAAATAAGATATAAAAGATTAACACTGAAAAAACATGAACACCTTACAAATACAAAACAAAAATAAAAATGTAACGGTGAAAAAACACAAATCAAAAGCAGACAGTAGACGTTTTTATTGTGGGCGGTTTATTCTGTCTTCGCTTATGAAAGGTCAAGCTGACATAATAGGTATTGCGATGCAAAGAGTTTTGCTTGGAGAAATAGAAGGAACATGTATCACACGTGCAAAATCTGATAAAATATCACACGAATATTCTACCTTAGTGGGTATTCAAGAATCAATACATGAAATTTTAATAAATTTAAAAGAAATTATATTGAGAAATAATCTATAGTCCGTACCTTAATTATGACTTTCTAATATCCTCTGTTCCACAAATACAATTTCGCCAAATCACTTCACTCGATCTGAAAATTATATTATATATTATTTATAACCTTCATTCATAATTCAAAATTTACACCGTAGAACCTGGCTCCTATTAATCTCTATATTAGTTAAATTTTATAATTTGATTTATATACGCAATTTTATAATAATTACTGACATTATTAATTTGATCATATGTGTATATCACATTGTGAAATTATCATGAGATGTAGTCCTCCCTTGTGACTTCTTAACCACACCAGTAGTATTTCTTCCCCTTCCCACCCCCACCACCCTTTTTTTGTACACCACGCACACACATGACTAAATATATACATATATGCTAGACTTCTTATTAACTAATTTCTCAAACCAATTTACACACACCAAGTGATATTATTTACATATATATGAAAAATTCCTTGATTTATGCATATTATATAAAATGTATTATTCTTCAAAATTCTGTTCCACCAAAATCAACATGAACTATTACAGCCTTTTAGTTTTTTTTTAAAATTTTTTATCCTTAACATAACTATAAATAAATTATTTGATCAATAATAGTAAATAGTTACTTACATGAAGGCAACGACTAATTCTTCTTCTTCTTCCTTTTCGTGTTCGCTGCGGACTACATACGATTCCAAATTCTTGTTGCCGCACGCTTTTCAATTATAGAGTTATGTTCCTTTAACCCTATTAGCTTTTATATACTAAGTGGTCGTTTGGTTCACATGAGACGTAACTTCCTGTGAGAAGTTGCACTTTTCAGGAACTTAATTCTCATATACACTTCACAGGAAATGACATTAATATGTTTGGTTGACATTAGAGAATTTGGACTTCACATGAATAAACTCCCTATGTTTTGTTTGGTTCAGCAGATCTATTTTTCACGCATTATATATATTTTGACTAATATACTCTTTACAATTTTTAACTATTTTAATCATTCAATATTGGTATTTGAATAACCGAGAGAAGGCAAAAATATAAATTGAGGAACGTATACAGATTCATGTAAGAGAGAACAAAAGACAAATTACTCGAAGAAACAAAGAGAGAAAAATTGTACAACCAAATAAACCAAAAAAAAAAAGTAAAAGAGGACAAAGATATGTACTTACGAATGAAAAATACTTGTTCAGTTGCTAGAGATATCTTTGATTGTATTTTGGGAGAGGAGGCAAAAGAGATTATTTGAGAGCATATGGATGGAGGAAGTGGAGGGTCGTCATATATGTAATTAGGGTAGCAAAGAGGGTTTACGGGGAATAGAAAAAAAAAGGAAAAAAGGGGAGGAAAGAAAAAAAAAAGCGCCTGATATGTAATTAATAAGGGCAATTTAGTACTTTTATCATCCAACTGATGTGGGAAGTGTGACTTACCGAGAGGGGGTCGGTGAACAACTTCCCACGTTTTGTGGGAAGTTCTACTTCCCAAGGAAGTCTCATTTCTTCCATTTTAATTATTCATTGGTTCACATGATTTTTAACTTTATGTATAAAATCATGTGAACCAAACAACCACTAAGTTACCTTGTCAAAATAAACTTATAATCCTAATACAATTTTTTTTATACATCTTAATAATTAAAGAATGATGCAATTAGCATTATTATTTTTATTACTTACTTTCTTATGATGCAATTAGCATTATTATTTTTATTACTTACTTTCTTATTAGCACATAAATTATAAATATTGGATCAAGACTCATATCTAATAAGTAATATTTTATTTTAAAATTTTAATTTAACAAATAATTTAGGTATTAAATTACAGGGTATTACACATGTAGATCGAATTCATTTTCCCTTTTATTATATTCTTTCAATCCCAACGCAGTCTGAAATTATTGAAACTCGAGATAAGAATTTGCCCCTTCTCTAAATTTGAATCATATGATTATTAAATTCTTCTTAGTGAATTTTTTCTTATTATATTATTCGGTGATCGATAGTTTTACATGAATTTTTGATATTTTTACGAGTGATCCCATATTTGTACAATCTCTCATGTATATGATACAAATAACTGATGACATGGTGAAATATAAAAAATATATGTGAAAATAGTGGTTTTCTATTCTTAATTCTAAAATCAGGTCATCACACGTACAATTTGTTTAAGAAAAAACAAACAATTTTTTTAAAAATTCTCCTTGGTTGCAAATATTTGTTTTGGCTAAAAAGTATAAAAAATAAAATAAAAACAATATACAAAATATAAGTTTTCTTGCCATCGAACCTAACCATTAGATATAAGAGCTTAAATTTGTACACTATTGAAATTTCAGTTGGATTACAATTTATGCTTTTAACAGAAATCAAGAATTTTCCATTATTTCCCTAAGGTCTCATTTTCGTGTAACGAAAAAGACCTTGCGAAAATAATAGTTTACACCTGCGAAAATTAATATTTTCACTATTTAAAATAACCTACTTTAGCTCATCATCGTGATTATTTTTTTATTTTGTTTACCCACTGATTTGTTAATTATATGTCATGGGTATGAGCTGCTTGATCGCCTTCTTTACTTCTATTATGCTCACTTTCTTCCCACTAACATTCTCCTTCACCTGCCAATAATATCAAATAATTATCACTCACACGTTATGCACTTAAATATATTCAATATTTTAAATTACTAATTTCATAATGGAGTTTTATTCTACACCGTAACCTATATTATAATAAATTTGGCAACAAAATATTTTTAGCATTAAATTCAGCTTGAAATTCACAACACTTCTTATAATGTATAATATTTAAAGTTAAACAGTACATATGGTGGTCCTTTTTTGTTCCCCTTCCGAAACAAGAACAAAAACATAAAAAGTTAAATCATTTTAACACCAAAATCAAAGAAGTTACTTTTTCTAGACAAAATTATTGAGTAATAAAACATGATTGAGTATGAGTTCAAAATATCACACACCTTAGCTCTCAACTCGGCCACAACTCCACCGTTGATACAAGACCATTGAACGGTTGTGATCTCGATTCGATACTCCCTTAACTTCTGCATCACATCCAATAACAACCCTTCCCTGTACGGGCACTTCATCTCCACCAACCCATCGCTCTCTATTATTGAAACTTCCACCTCCACCGTCTGTGGCGGCGCCTCTACCGTTTTCGCCGCCCTAGCTCCGCCTCCACCAGCTTCCACTATCCTCATTTTCCTCTTGTCCACAATAGCCCTCTGTAGGCCTCCATCACTCCTCAGCCGTTGATTACGATCGACATCCAGAAGATCACGTACACGTGTCTCGAGATCCTGAATCTTCTTACGGAGTTGCTTCACGTACTCAATCGTGTCCCCTAAAATGGAGGCCTTGTCCATTTTTGTAACAAAAGGTACAAGTGATCGTAGCACAATGAACCGTTCATTGAGTTTTTCTCTTCTCCGGCGCTCCGCGAGGACGTGGTTTGCGCTTAGATCCTCCTGTGCGGTGGTTTTTCGGGCGGGGGTGCCGTCGTGAGACTTGCTGTGGAGGAATGGGACGGTGAAGAGTATTTGTTTGAGGAGCCATTGGGAAGTACCGTCGGTAATTTTGCGATAGTGCGGCAGCGTAGCGGCGGCGATGCAGCTGGTGAAGGCGGAGAGGGAGGAGTAAGAGGGATAGACGGTGGAGGATGACTCGGATGACCGGCGGCTGGATTGGTGGTGGAGGATAGTGGAGACAGTTTGCGAGTAATGAGTATCTTCATGTGGTAATTCGTCTAATGCAGGGGCTCCTGTGCAATTCTCACAAGAGTTCAGCCTTAGAAATATTTAACTTCTGTAAAAAGCTAATTTTAACAGCCTTAGAAATGTTTTAACTACTTATTAATTTTCATCACTTGACAATAAAAAGATAAAATCTGATGGTTAAATAGGAATCAATCAAATAATACAATTTCAGAAAAAAAATAAGTGATAATCAATTCAAATTTAAAACAAAATTAAAATAATATTGTCTAGCACCTAGACAAACTAGAGAAAAACATTAAAACATGCAAAAACTGAAATAGATTATGGCATAAAAATGCACTTCATCCTGTTCATAAAAATTACCATTTTAATTTTTTGTATGTAAGTTTAGGTGATTTTTTTATATATTAAATATTTTATTTAATTTAAAAAAATTAATAATAATAAATATTTTAAGATGAATATGAATAAAATATTTAATATAAAAAAATATCATCTAAACTTACCTACAAAAAGTTAAAACGATATTTATTGTAATCTAAAGGCGTACTCGAATTAATTTAATGCATAACAATATATATATATATATATGTGTGTGTGTGTGTGTGTGTTATGTACATGTATACGAGTCGAGCAGAAAAACTGGTG
>CM025786.1:5192757-5266965 GCA_014636745.2 Centella asiatica | reverse complement strand
GTGTGTGTGTTATGTACATGTATACGAGTCGAGCAGAAAAACTGGTGATGGTCCCAAACAACCCCCCTCCCCCCCCCCTACCGTTGGCATGGCTAAGGAAAGTAAGACCAATGAAATAATTTGGATATTGGATTATATTATATATTATATATTATATTATATATTATATGTTTGTATTATTCGATTTTTTTAGATATTAAGCAAAGAAATTTGTTAACTAATTTGTGTATATTGTCTATAATAATTTTCAGAAAATTATGGGAGAAAATACTTAAAAGAAGAGAAAGTAAGTGAGAGAAAGGGTTTGATGAGAAGATAAAAATAAGAGAGAGGAAGAGTTTGTAGGGGGGGAAAAAAAATATACGGAGTACCACGTATGAGATTTTAATATTAAAATAAGTATTAAAAATAATATGAAATTATTAAAAAAGAAATATATAGGATAGAAATAAATTGAGAATATCTCTTTGATAAAATGTATCAGAGCGATTTGGGGTGACTGGGATTGACAGGGACGCGCGCATTTGAGTGGTAGCGAATAGCAATTAAGTCAAAGGCATGCAACTCCAAAACTCGAGCAAGAAATCAAAGGGTGGTGTAGCCACCCTTCAAGTGGTTCTCATCTTTTATCGTCTCACCAATTACTTTGCTACACTACTGTTACCCTAGCTCCTTCATAGCCAATATGGAGAGTAGACAACATATATTATCCATATAATTTTCGTCATATGAAAATCTCATGCAAACATTTCAAATTTTAATTAGTCATTCGCAACCTTATACAAATAAAAATAAAGTATAATTTTTATTATATTATATTAATATTAATATCATTATTATTATTTATGATTATTCCTTCCTTCGTTTAATAATTACTAGTATTTTAGCTATTTACACATATATTGAGAAAATTAAAATCTATAGTAATACATTAAAATCTCTATAAATTAATGCCCTTGAGACTAGAGAAATTTATTAATTTAGAGAAGTATTATTTTATCTATAAATTAATAATTTATTAACTCAAAGAGGTTTTTTTTAATTCAATATATACATAAAATTCAATAATATATATTGTAAAAATTAATTTATTTAAAGATTCATTTCAATATGACACCGGAACTTCTAAGTGTAATGAAAAAAATAAGAGATGAAATTCACCTAGATGTGAATTTCAAAAAAAAACAAACAACAATTGATTCATATTTCAGAGTATCTTAAATATATATATGTAATTTTAAGAAATTATTAATTTATAATATTGTTGGGACCATATTTTAGTACAGGGTCTTTCTAAAAATTATTACCTTATTAATTTATTAAAATTCTTCATTTTTTGAATTGACCCAACTTGGGATCGGAATAAATTATTATTTTGAAGAAGTTATTAATTTATAGAGATTTTATTGTAATTTGATAAATCGACAATTTTATCTCATCATTAATTAATATAGTAATATCCTAGAGAGAAAGTGATGTGTGGTAGTGTAATACATAAAAAAAAAAAAGATAAAATAATTTATAAAGGATAATTTAAAAAATATAAGAGATAAATATATAAGAATATGCATGTAAACCGTGAGTTATTATGAAAAAAAGATAAAAACTCTAAAATGTCCGTTATTATAAAACCAGTGATTATTATTTGTTGAAATGCAGGGACTGTATAATGAATTTGTTAGTGAAGACATATAGTGAAGAAGAGCATATATATATATATACCTGTCGGTGGTGGTTGAAAATTGTTTGGGGATGGGTGCAGCATCTCTGAAAGTGTGGATCGGCTTTGGCCAATAGTGTGGAAGTGGTCTACTAGTGAATACTCCACGTTGTTATTAATAGAAGCGTGCTCCCCGGGGGGTGAGCCAAGACGCATATCTTCTGACATATCAAGTAGCACCACTTCACTAGCCTCGGCTACTGCCCTCGACGTTTGATCACCACCACTACCACCATCCTCATCACCTCCTCCTTCGTCTTCGTCTTCGTCGTCTTCGTCTTCTCCATCGCCGTCCAATTGACTGGCGGTGGACCCCGGGGTTTCGGCGGTGGCGGTGGCGGTGGCGTGGTGGTGTGGGATTAATGGATTGGAAGTGGAGTGCTCGGAAAGAGTTGGTTTTGGAGTTTGGTAATATTGAGAAAATTGTATGTGTTTGTAGCCCATGAAGATGTTCTTTACTAGTTGGATTAACTCAACATCCTCTTCTACCTGCATTACCAATAATGAAAATTTTCTAACTACAAGAAGCTCAATTATTGAAAAAGCTTAAAATATTATCATTGTTGACTCAAAATATCAAGTAAAAACTACATACCCTACATGTCGTTCCAAGCTCCACAACACCATCGAGTACAGGAATACATACCACTGTCTGCACCACATATATGTTAATTAATTTTCCAGCTCGATCAATATATATAAATTTAATTAAAAATTAATCTTATATTTAACAAAACTTAATTTAATATAGGAATCATCCATAATTACCTATATGTTATTATAACTACAGTACTTTCGTAGAATTGTTTTGCAATACTTAAAACTATTAATGTATTGTTTAGCGAAAGTTTACTTGTATGATGCACATATATTGACCCTCATCTATGAGTCATTTTTTAAATGATTTTTTGGCTAATTAATGGGAAGTGATTGATTGATAATTACCTGTACTTGAGCACTCTAGTGAAACAGCCGAGGACATTTATCACATGCGCGAAAAACAAAGAGGATTAAATAAGAATTATCGCGAGTTATCCTAATGTCTTAACAAAATTTATTATGAAATGTGAAACAATATGTATAATATAATTGCGTTTATGTGCACGTTCGCGTGTGTCTGTATATAATTATTTACGTAAATACATGTTTATATTTGTATGCGTACATGTGTCGGTGTGTAAATAGTTACCTTCGCAAGTATAGCTCTAGTAAAGACTTTACTATCAGTCTCATGTGCACCGTTAAACCATATGTGCTGCCGCTTCACGTATGCCTCTCCTGGTAATCTATACATATATACATATCAACATGATCAATAATATAGTAGTATATAATTATTGACCGACCGACCAATAATAATTACTTTGGTTTGCTCATATGTGGTTAATTTCTAAGCAAGAATCTAACAAGGCTTGGACAAAAAGAAGAAAGATATTCACACATCCCACTTGGATGTTGTTTGAATATTACATATCTTACAAATTTTGGTAAGCTTTTTTAAATTGACACTTTTAAAAAAAGTAGTTTGGTTTGTTTTCCATATTTTGGTGATGCATACTTGCATCTCTATACCATATTCCATATAGTCCATTATAATATCTGTTACTGATCTCCATCACTAGCATATATATTTGGACATTACAATGTGTCCATGAATTTCTCAACTATCACCTTTAGTAAATTATAAATTGACCTGTGGTCCTATAGAAGAGAATTGTCCTCGAAGATAAAGTAATGGTTAAATTTATTTATTTATTGTTATTGCAAATACATTGATTGCCATATAGCTGAAACTTTATACTTAATTAAGTTTTGGATAATTTTTTTGAGAAATGATATTGTTGGAGTAAAAATATGATGCCAGATAGAGTAATTTAATATTTACTGATACTTTTTAGCGACAAAAATTAAAAGAAATGACCCTTATTGTTTTAACATCGTAAACAAATCAATCTATAGCGAAATATATTACTGAAAGTAATTTCTGAACTAACTCTATTTCATTAAATGTAGATTGATATAGTGTTATTTTTTGTGACATAACATAATTTGTGTATATTTATCAATAACAAATAAGACAAAGTCCAATAGTAATTCCTTATTTCCTTTTTTTTTCTTTTTAACATTTCTTTGCACAACTGCTCGCTCTTACTTGGAGAGACTTGCCAAAAATATCCAAAATTATTTTTAGACTTAACAAAAAGGATAAATGAGATATGCAAATATTATATTTTTGAGATGTCAAATAACATGCAAATTATTTGTGCGGTGTCCTCTAGCTAGCTTCATTTTTTTTATTTTTTTTTTGGGAACAATATTAACTAAAGCCCCTAGTCGAGGACATGGAGTAAAAAAGCTACTCCGTATTTTATTTTCATGAAAGGAGATGCAATAAGTATATACAGAGTCCATGTCCACTTCACTATTTATTGAATGCATGAACCTTAAAAAGCTCGAACAATTACTTGAAACATGTAAACAAATAAACTTACCCAACTCCAAGGGGAAAAGAGAAAGAGACACACATCAGATAATACCACTCAGATTCCGTCAAGTCCTCCGGCGACAAGGCTGCCGATGGCCGCTTTGCCGGCTGGTTTGAATCTCCGGCGGAGAGAGAATCGTAAAGCTCTCTTAACTGCTGACTTCTCTGCAGTGAAGCTTCCTCCGTACTAACTTCTACTGGCTGAATTGTCTTTCTTGTCTTTATTGCTCCATTGTAATAGCCATCTCCCCATACTAAAATCCTACATATTAATAAACATATACATAATTACTTATATCATAAAACAATTAAAATTACAAAAATATCTGACATCTAAATAATTATCGCAGCAAAATTTTTACTATTAAATTCAGCTCCAGATTCGATTTTATGAATCTTAAGATAATATCAACGGTATAATGAAGATTTAGTGTGGCAATTGTTATTGTGAATTGCAGTGGGGAACAAGACTCTTAAAATAAAAATAAAAAGTACAATTTAGAAACACATGAATTGTTTGGAAATGCTATAACTTGTTTTAGTGACAACTCTTTATAGCATTTTCAAATAATATAAACAAATGCTACTTCTTCTCGAAAATAATTAGTGAAATGGGGGTTTTTGGACTAATTTACCCTTGGTGCGGACATAATTGCCAAAAAAGGCTGTATGTCCATTGAACAGATTGAACGGCGGTTTGTAACATGTTTTGGAGCTGATGATGGTGAGTAATAGGTGGCGCCGCCATGATGTCTTCGTGTCGCCACCACTTTGTGCAGTTGTTTTGTCTTCTAACAATTATTCAATTTATTTATCTGATACATTGTGTAAACTGCACGCAGGCACTAATGAGAAGACAAACTCTATAATCAATTTATATGTGTATATGGGTGATGATAAATCTTTTATGCCAACAAGAAAAAAAGAAAATGGAGAGGGGCAAATATATATTCAGGAAATAGCTAAAGAAAACATGAGAAGGAATTAGAGGATAATTATTTCATTTTCAAGGAGTGAGAAATGGGAAGAGAAAAGAAAAAAAAAAGAAGAAGAAAAGAAATGAAAAGTACGGTTGAGACGAGAGAAAGAGAGTGGGAGGGAGAATGGGTTTTGTGTCATTTGACTGGTTGGTATACCAGACAGTACGGGAAGCTGTTGGGCTACATGCATATTTAGCTGCTTCAATTCTGTGGACTGCATGGTGTTTTTGCTACTGCAAAGTATTATTTTATTCAAAAAAAACCCCACCCAGCCCCCCAATTTCTGTGTTTGTAGGGTTAGAAAACTACAAATGATTAGAGGGAGAAATTCAAATCAAAGAAAAAAGGTACACTTTTTTGAAATTGATATTCAACATTTGGCATATTTTTTATATTAATAAAAGTTGTTTCAAATGCTAAAATTTAAAAAAGTTCTAATTAATTTGAGAGATTGAATCTTGTTAGTTATCATTTTTATTAGTCGTCTTTTTTGAGGATATTATGTAAATAGAATTCAAGTTTTATTAATTATCCTTCTTAAAAGTAATTTATAAGTTTATTGTAAACTCTCAAAAGAGTTGTAAGTAGAGTTCGAATCTTACTAGTCGTTTTCTTTAAAAATAATATGAAAGTAGAGTTCTTTCTTAAAGATAATATGAAAGTATGAGCTCAAGTCTTGATAGATGTCTTTCTTGAAAATATTCTGTAAACTTTTAAAAGAGTTGTAAATAAATTTCGAGTTTCATTAACTGTCATTCTTGAAGTAAAACTCTCAAAGGAATTTGTGGCATGTTTAGACGGGAAAACTTTCCTCAATATAAACTTTTATCTTTTGTTACAATAAAAGAATAAGAATGATAAATAAAATTTTGGGCTAAGATATATTTTGAATCGTTTTAATCAATTAATATTAGAGTAAGGGAGTACATTTGGACCGTTTCTGCATAAATTATTGTGCAATATAGAGAGATGAAAAATACATGTTCATTCTTATTATCTGAAATAATAATTATAATGAGCGGTAATCTCTTAAAATATTATAGGATAAAGATGGGATTCTGGATAATAGTGGCTCTCGATGAAGAAAAGGTTTTGAAAGTTATTAGTCAACAACTTATATTTTTTTTATGATTATGACTCTCGAAGGAGAATAATCATTAGTCGTACCAAACATATATTGGTCCAGCAACGTGATGAAATATGTGTGTGTGTGTGTTTGTGTTTGTGTGTGTGTGTGTGTAAGGGGAGGTTTTGATGCGATGAACGAACTCAATTTTGAGAGGGAGACTGTTAATAATTCACAAATAAATAGAGTGTTACCACGAAGATAAGACTAAAAAAATTATATTCATATGCATGGACTCAAAACTATATATTTAGTATTACCCAAAAATAAATAAATAAATAAATAAATATATATATATATATATATATATATATATGTATAGTTAATGATTTTAAGTAAAGATATATGACTTAACAACAAGTGTATGAATCGAATTTTTCTGTGTTGAAATGTTTTTGTAGTTTATCTATTATATGAATCTTTTTTATGGATGAAAATTAGTGAAATGCTTAAAAAATTATAGTTTTAGGATTTCGAATGTTCTTGGAAAAAGAAAACCCTTTCTTAGAACAGATGGAATATTATTATTTTTTATTTATTATGACAAATAAAGTATTTTTCAGAAATTAATGCGCACATATCAGCTTCTTGTCTTTTTTTTTCTTTCCTTCTCCTTTTGCGATTTTATTTGCCAAACAAAGAATTAATGAGTACGTTCCATGATTCTGTTTATGTACAATTCACCAATCTTTGAATTACTAATCTCACCGATCATAGCATTTTAAGTAGAAAAGGAAATTTAGTGGGCTACCTAGCCAATGAGTTATAAATTTGTTGAGCACCTTTCCAAGTAAAAGATTTTGTAACTCATAAATGACTTTGAGCCATTAGTAGATTTAAGTTGTTTGTGATGGTTAATGATTATAAACTGCACTTTATCTACATTTTCTATATCTATGAAAAAAAGAATAATAAGGTCACCTGTGAGACAAATTTTAGGCAAATCTGTAATTTGGTATTAATGGTAATTAACTCTACTGGTACCCGTAATTAATCTCTCCTAATTAAAATTGTCTTTTTCATTACTGAATTGGGTAATAAG
Organism: Centella asiatica; assembly: GCA_014636745.2. Taxonomy (NCBI): domain Eukaryota; kingdom Viridiplantae; phylum Streptophyta; class Magnoliopsida; order Apiales; family Apiaceae; genus Centella; species Centella asiatica. The sequence continues at coordinate 5,259,612 of CM025786.1, read as the reverse complement.
TTGTAACTTTCAAATTTATATTTCTTCTCATAAATATACCACCTATATATACTGACACCAAACTATATATTAAAATGGTAATTGCGTCGTGATGGTTAAAATGGTTGCAACTATAAACTAAATAGCACCACACGCTAAATATACAAGATGTTAAATTCCACACTTACATATTCGGGGAAAAAAGTGGGAAAAAATCTAGGACATATCTTAATCAACCTTAATTAAAGTCACTAATTAAAACCATGTAATTTAAATTTTATTAACTCTCTATATTTTATATGTTCCAAAAAAAAAACATTTTAAAAAGTATTCTAAACTTTTTGCAAAAATTTGTGATTAAAATTTGATTTGAGTTTGATCGAAATATTTTGATCGTAAAATGATTAACATTACATAATACATTAAAATTCAACAAAATAAACTCTTTATTATAAAAAAAATATTATTAAACTCTTACCATAAAACAAAATGAAATATTATTTTTTCTGTGAAATGAGGAGTAGACTTTTATGTTTACATGTATATACACTACACTGCATTGTTGTGCACCTAAAAAAAGACACTTTAGTACTTTATGAGAGAAATTTTTTTATTCTACTCAAACAAGTGTTTTACCTTTTCACATTATTACTTTCAATAGTAACTTTAATATTTCTAATAATAATTGTAGTATTTTTTATAGTAATTTCATAGTAATTTTAATATTTTTGATAATAATTTTCATATTAAACTGAAATTAATAAAAAAAATATTTACTAAATTGATATTTTGTATGTCGAACACATAAATATTCGTCGTAGGAAAACTAAAACCAGCAAACCAGGTTCCTCCACTGTTGTCAAGCTTAATTAAACAACTGACTTCTTCGCATCCATTCCAAATTTACATATTTTACTATTTTCTACTTCCACCGTTCCATATTATTTCTCACGATTTATTGTCTATTATTAGGCAGAAAACTGCAAACAGTGAAGTTAGGATTTTATTGTTTCTAGTATTACTCTCCCGAAAATTAAAATTAAAATTAAAGATACGTTTTAATTTTTTTAAGTCAAACGATAATATATTAAATTTTAAAATTAATTTAGTTAATTTTAATTTATAAAATTATTATCATCTTATACTCTCCTTTGTTCCAAAACTAAAGATAAATTTTGATCTTTTGAAATCAAACGACGACATATTAAACTTTAAATTAAAATCAATTTAATTGATTCTAGTTAATATAATTATTATGATATTGTAATTTATGACAAAAATCTTTGATTAAAACATAATTTTTATTTAGAAATTTTATAGATATTATTAATTTTGAGATTTAATATGTTGTCATTTAATTTTTTTAAAAATCAAAACGTATATCTAATTTTGGACATGAGAGAGTAATTTGTAACAAAAACATTTGATAACAACATAATTTATATTACAGATTTTCATAAATTACAACTATTTTAATGTTCAATATATCGTTGTTTGATTTAATAAGTTAAAACGTATCTATAATTTTAAAACAAATAGAATATATTCTTTTTTATTATTTAAATGTAGTTGATATTAATGGCCTTAATACATGTTGGACAGCTTTTTCGTGTTCGATATGGCAGCTCCATAGCTGATTAGCTGGGCTGAAATTAAATTCCATCAAGCTAAACTTGTAATATGGGCTTGTCAGTTATATCTGTGGACAAATAATTTAATTTATGTTATCCCTTTCTGTTTTTTTTTCTCCTTTATAAACTGATGGGCTTGTTACTTGTATTCGTAGACTAATAAATTTTTGTGGTTCAATCTCAACCGGTACCTAAATCAAACTTATTTTCCTTCTAATACTCTATACGTTTTATCATTTCTTTAAAATCTATTTTTAAATTAAAATTTTAAAAAAACTTATTTATTATAGCATTAGCTTTGATTATATTCTCTACCATAACATTTTAAATTTAAATTTGAACATATTAATGATTAGAAATCAAATAAAATAAAATCATTAACATTAGATTTAAATACAAAAAAGTCAAATAAAAATTATCAAAAAAGTACATGAATATATATATATATATATATATATGAGAAACAATCATTTTATTTATTATTTAGATGTAATAAAACAGTAATGTGTGTAACATATACACACACACACACAAATATATAAGAAATAATAATTTTATTTATTATTTAGATGTGATAAAATAGTAATATGTGTAACATATATATACACACACATATGCATATTATATATATATATATATATGGGGCCCGATCCATAACTAACGTTAGCTGTGGAGTCTTTCGTAGTTAACACATTTATAACCGTCGATTGGATAATCCAACGCTGGAGATCAAACTTAAAAAAAAAAAAATCCCTTCCGCCAGTAAGACTAACGGAAGGCAAAAAAAAAAAAAAAATTCAATCTTATACTTGAAAGTAACAAGTGCAATATATTATAATCATAGTATTTTATTATAACTCAAAGGATTATAGTATTTGATTATAATCACAATATTGTATTTAATTAATTAAAAGAATAACTAATAATCATAATAATTATAGTATAATCATAATATTATTTAACTCATATTAGATTACTAATTATCATTATGATTATATTATAATTATAACTAAAATTTTATTTAACTCATAGTATTATAATATTTTATTGTAATCATAGTATTTTATTATAACTCATAGTATTATTTTAAAATACTTTGAGTTATTATAATCAAATGTTATAATACTTTGAGTTATAATAAAATACTATGATTATAATATACTGCACTTATTACTTTCACATAAAACTGGAAAAAAAAAATTTTGGCCCTTTTCGCCAATCTCACTGGCGGAAGGAGAAAAAATTCCCCTTCCGCCAGTGAGACTGACGGAAGGAGAAAATATATATATATATATATACAAAAAACAAAGAATTTAAAATAACAATTTTAGTAATAAAACAGTAATGTGTATATATGTCTATATATATGTAAAACAGTAATTTAATACAAATATATATTTATAGTTATAAATTATAATGTTACTGTTTTGAACTCTCTTAATCACTCTCTATATAATATATACACATACTATATATATTCAAAACAAAAATCTTACTGCATTGTGTTTGTGTGTGTATGTATATATACATATAAAGATATAATAAAACATTAATGTGTGTATACATATGTATATATATAAAATAAATTTATTTTTTATGTCAATAAAGAAAAATCGTAATGAAAAATAGTTTATATTATATCTTGATTGCTTTTACTTTAAATATTTTTGAACTCCTTATATTATGACTATATTTAATTATGTCACTATTGTGCATAATTGTAAAATATTAATATAAAATGATATTTCAGTCAATACATTAAATTTAAGACTAATAAGGAATGATAAAAACATAACAGTACTAAAAGGAAAATAAAATTTTCTTATGGTATCAGTAGGATATTTTTTAAAATTTTGTTGTTTGTTTATGTTTTTCTTTCAGAAAATTCTCAGTTGATACAATAAATAAGAAATAATTTTCGTCCACCTTTTGTATATTTCCACTTTTCCCATATAGTTTATGAAACTATGATTAAGAAACTACGTTTATATTATTATTTGAATGTTTATATTATTATCTAAGACAATATTATCATATTAATGATATCATGTAATGTATTATGTTATTATATGCAGTATAATTTTTTTTTGCACAGATAATAATATTAAAAAATATAGTAACATACGAGAATGGTTGAAATATGCGAAAATTACATGAAAATTAATTTTTTCAACATGTATCGACTAAGAATTGACTCTTTTTCTCTTTTTTTTTTTCTCTTTAGACTCCTCCCGACAATGATTGATTTTATACGGAAATTATGATTACTCATTTTCGATTTATTTCTGCCCTTGTTCCTATCCCTTAAGAAATGGATTAAGGTTGAAGAAACAACAAATTTTTTTTGGTACGATTTTTGAATGTATAATTAGAATGAAGGACAAAATATATAATCTACTAAGAAAGAGAAAAAAGAGAGGATATACTTAAATTTTTAAAAGAATATTTGCATTTTGAATATTCTTTTAAAAATACTTTCTCAGGTACCTTTAAGACACTTTCTTGAGGACGAAGAGAATACAAAATACTTTTTCAATTTTAAAATTAAAAATATATTTCTCTTTTAACGTAATATTATTAATAAATTTTATAATTTTATTAGTGATATAAAATTATAAAAATATAAAAGTTAAAAATTTGTATTTAATAATATTTATACTTTACAAAATTTAACTTTAAAATTATTAAAAATTAATTTCAATTTAAATTACTTCCTTCATCCCAAATTATATGTTCTAATTTGACTTTGATGGTCAAACTGACCAAACTTTGACTTTACAATTTGACAAATATATTTATATTTTCATAATTATAAAAATTAAATCTTATAACTAATTATATGAACTTTAATTTGAAAATATTAGTAATTGTGATTTTAAAATTGACCAGTTTGACCTCTAAAATCAAATTAAGACGTTTATTATGAGACGAAGAGAATATAAAATTTTGCATGCTATGTATCTCAACATTTTGGAACGAAGTTAATATGATATAAAACTCCATAATGACAAGAGACATCCCAGAGTAGTGTATAAATACTATTCCATTCTATACGTTTACAATTGTCAATTCCCATTATGTAAGACAAAACAAATTTCGATCTTTAGCTTTAAAATATACAACCTTTGCTCCATAATTTTGGATGTACGCCATTAGTTTTTAACTATTTAACATCAATTTGATATACTTTCAAGCTAAAATTTTAGCTTTTGGGATGACTAATTATGAATACTAGTGTACAAAATACAATGAACAAGTTGGAACCGGAAAATGCTAGCAAAGTTAACACCTTGAAGCGAGCGAAAAAATCGTTAAATATACATAATTTCAACATTTTGTCATTATTACTTTTTTGTGTCCCAATTTCATTTGTTATATCACAATATCAATTATATAAGATAGAACTAACTTTTCATTAAAAGAAAATGAATATTTCACAAAAAAAAAAAATCTCACTCTAATAAATAAAGATAACAAAGGCTCAATTGTTATCAGCGAAATTTAATAATATAATTTATTAGTTTCAACAATAAGTCTTAACAACTAAACTAAAGACATGTTTAGCCTCAATCGTTTAGTCATACTCAAGTATCTTCAGCACCGTCAATGCTCAAACAAATAAGCGATAATGTATGCGCTTAAAAATCTCTTACTTCCTAAGTTGAATAATTATTCATTTTTAAATATCAATTAGAATCAAATCATTATTTGGCCGAGAATTGGGAGGAATTTCATTGGCTAAAACAAAAATCTAATCACTATGATTTTCATAGCTGTATCCGGAAGTACAATATAACTGGGCGTTCAAGTGATATTTAATATTGTATCCGTTCCAAAATTAAACATACATTTTAATGAACACAAAATAAGTTTACAAAATTCTAAAATTTAAAACTATAATGAAATTTTTTATTTTTAAAATTTAAAGTAAAATATCATAAATTATACAAAAAATGCTATTAAAAACTTTCTTTCATACTTTAATATTTTTACAAATTTATATCACAAATGAAATCTTAAGATTTACAAATGATACTAAAATAAATGCATTTCTAATTTCGGATGGGAAGGAGTACGTCTAAGCGAAAATCTTTACCGTCCAATAAGCTAAAGAAAATTTTCGAATTAAACTTGTAAAATTTCCAACTATTGTCTGTGGCACCCAACATATGATCATGATGATATATGCATAAATGGTCAAGAAAACTCAAAATCCAATCATGCAATACAGACAATTAAAATGCATGAAAAAACAAAAACAAGTGCCAGAGACAATAACCTAACTTACTTGAACATAAAGCTGATAAGGAGTAATGGAAATCAATGACATCAGTCACAAAACACCCATCAGTTTCCCATTTACTCTAACAATAAGATATCCTGCTTATGAATTAATTTGTTGGTGGACTCTCCACTTGCTGATAGTTCGCTTTTCCTGCAAAAAATCATCATTATTATTTCCATAAATTTTTTGGTTTTTTGTATGCGGGCATGTAAGAGATTAAAGTAACTAATATTTTGACTTTTGTGTAACCCTATGAGCAATATTAAAAAGCACAATTGGGAAGAGACAACGAAAAAGATATGGGATTTGGTGCATAATCCCATTATCTCATATTATGTCGACTAATTAAACCATTGAAAGTCAAGAACAAAAATGACATTATAACAGTATAAAGAATTTAACTAAAAATCAACTTCCAACGTTTTGCAATTACAAACTACCCTTAAACTATTCTAAGAGTCTCCACCTAATCCGATCAGTCCCTCTTCTAGGCGTTAAACGGTTCTTTATCATCAATCGTCGTCTAACACCTAAGTTCGCCTAATCATCACTTAATTCCGACTAATTTCATATGTGCTAAACCCTCCATTCACTATCTAAATCCGCCTAACATCTTTTATAATATTGATTCACACACGTCACGCACACACTGACACACATCCTCTTTTGTGTGCGCGCGCGCACAAACATAACTATTATCCATAACAATTTAATTTAATTACTCACTTTTATTATCCCTGCTGCCTGCATCAGGATTAAAAAGAAGTTTAATCATAATCTTATTCGTTATAGAAGAACAATAATGATAACGATAATGATAGTAAGATATTTATGTATTAGGTTAAACCAAGTTTACAATCAAAGAGAGTATTTTATTACTAATACAAGGTAGCCAAATTGATGTACTCCAAGTTGTAAGTTGATATCCAGTCATCCACTAGAAGGAACCGTAGAAATAAAATTTAACTATATATAGCCTATGGGACTACGACAATTTTTATCACACCAGATTATATAATATTGGAGCACAAAAAGCATCCAATAAAACAAAATAAATAAATAAATAAAAGTAGCTTTATCTCTTTGGTACAAATTCAACGAGGCCGTACAAAGTGCAGTACGTGACTTGGCCACTGCTACTAAGGTATCTGGAGAGCCCCGTACTTGAAGTCACCCTATGTATACTACTACTGTAACAAGGGTTCATTATGCACACCTAATCTGGACTAGATTTAATCGACTTCCATCCGAGCATTTCTTCAAGGGGTTGCCCATTAATCCAACTAGGTTTACATTTGGTAGCAACAATTGATATCATGGTTTTTACTCTTCATTGCATTAGATTCTTGCCCATCAATCTTATATACACACATAAATACATACATGCATATATACATACGAGCGCGAACATATATATATATATATAGACTTCTTTGACTGCTAGTATTCTAAAAATTTGTGCCTATAAGAGCATAAACTAAACGATCATACAAGCGGCTATGATGAGTTACTTCTTTACCAAATTGATTTCAAAAAGACTGAAAGTTACATAATTTTACATAAATTGTTATTATTCTACATGTGAGATTCAGCATATTTACACCAATCACTTATATGCCTTGTGTAGTGCTTTCTGCAGTATATACAGAAACATACCATATACAGGTAAGGGAAATGCTTAGGCACAACGAAACGGTTTAGGCAGAATGCATTTTCTCTTCCACCTAAGTTCACCTAGCGATTTTTATTGGCTTAAGACTCTAAGTCTGAGTAAAACTTAATTATACCTCAAATGTTAGGAGTGTAAGTGTTCCACTATTATATTCTCTGCTGCTTAGAGAACCACAAGATTTCTGCTATAAATAAAATAAATTTCCAACTATGCACGTAGCGTGCTTGAAAATTATTTTCTTGAGTAAGAGAAGTTAAAATTATGTGGAAACACACTTTACATTATTAAATATTAAAGACCAGCACTATTTATACCATCCATCACTGAGTTCAACAACAAATAAAGAGTTAAGAGGTACCTGTTCTGTTCATATTTTCGTTTTCCACCTGATCTTTTCTCATATCCCATAAGCTGATTAGGGTAAACAATTCAAGGAAAAGCCAACATTAAGATTTGTATATATATTTTTTAATCTCCCACGTGAACCAGGGCTAAAGCTAATGATCACTGATACGTAATTGCTCTTAGTAGGTCCTGCATCAAGACAAATAGATCTCCCTCTGCCATAAGTTTTTGCTTGATTCATATAATAATACAATGAACAGGAAGAAATATAGAAAATAGTATTAAGGAAAAGGGAAAAGGGGACACAGAAGTTTCCTAGGCATTTCAAGCGACAAAATGACAAACATCTACGATAAAAGGGAGAACGCACTATCCACGCTGATAAATTTTGTCCTTTAATAGTTCAGAGAGAGCCTAAGATCAGGAACCAAATTTAAAATATACCCATACGAAAGGTTTAACCCTGTAGCTGGTGGGAGGACAAATACTTGATGAATAGAAGAACTTGGCAACCACGGCTGTCTAAAGTGTACACCATCTGGCTGGCTTGATTATTTAGTTGAGCAATTATTACGCGGTTGAAACCTTTCTTCTCCTGTTTCGCAGAATGGACGGGCTTTCCGTGTTCAAACGGTGTGCTGAATCCTCATAAAATTGACTTTTATGGTGCAATCTTTGCTTTGGAGATAAAGCAATAACGAAATGTAAGAAATTTAGTAGGAAGAATAAAAAAGTTATCCTCTTAGTTTGTGAAGCCCAATCTTACCACAAGTCACCATCAAAAGAAATTAGGAGTCACCATCTTAAAATAAATTTCACCATACAAGAAAAATCTTAAGTGGGTTGATATAAAGCTATGGTACAACCACCGTACATTCACCTGAAATCCGGAAATAAGTCATTCTCAAGTCAATTGGAATATTACTGTTGCACCCCAAAAAAGAAAGAAAAAGGACCAGGTGCTGACAATCTGACACATGAATTCATCGTATAGGTTAACTGACTCTGTCTCTTCAGACAATATATTACCTGGAATTATTTACAATCCACACCAATTTATTGTTCTGAGAGAGTACACTAACCCAAAATATTAACCTGATGGGCTGAGACGTCATTATACTCGTAACCTATTTGCTTCGTGAATTTTTAGATTTTGGATTCATATGAAATATCTCAACGCATTTCACAATGTTCTGTGTTCTCTTTAATGATTATTATTGCTATTGATTCTATGAGAAACCAACATATAAAAAGGACAAATTTTCCAATGGAATTAAATTTAAAACAAACGTCCAGAGCGGTGAAGATTCTAATATTCCTCTGTAAATAGTTTTGTGGAAAGTACCGTTGCAGACTTGCAGACACTGGGGTCTGCCCAAATAGAACATTACTCAAGGCACAATGAAAACTATATCCCTAATAATTAATGTGCACAATAATAAAAAATAAGTATCATTGAACATTTCGAAAATGACATTGCAGAAAAGAATAATTAGATCATAAAGGGCTCAGACTTCTAAGAACCAGGCATTTTGAACCGCAGAATTTTGATATGAACAAAATGTGCAAAATAGAATACAACAAATTTATATGTTCAACAACGGATAGTGGCACAACATGATGCACGGCATTATAGCTTGGGAAGTATAACTTTATGGATGCTCATCAATGGTGAGGAAGCTTTAATAATTATCATATGCTATCTCCATATCAACATTTTAGTCCACTTTCAGGCGACATCTCAGTTTCATATATTATGGTAGTCTCTTAACATACATACATGATAGCATAAATTTCACACTACAAGAAAAAGATACATGTGCTGATACATCTGCAGGAAATACGCATGGCAAAACGGTCATAATCAAGTTTCAAGATTTTTTTTGAAACATGATTATGCAACCAATTCTCATACCTTTAAGAATGAAAAAGGATCAAAGGCACGGAAGGGTTGTTGAATTTTGTACTTTGACATCACTACTGCAGATAAGGTGTTAATCCCCAAAATATAGTGGGATTGTCTAAAGCAATAAACTGTTCTTGTAATAGTCCAATCAAAACCCAAACTACACTATTGTACGCCTAACATACAGCACAATTTCCACAATCAATTTTGATTTAACATCAGGCACCGTGGGCTCCATTTGTATCACTAAGGGGCAAAGAATTAATGAATTCATGTACGGATTATGTTTTTATAGCCTACTGGGAATCATGATCAACCTCAGTGAAAGAGGCCAATGTTCACACACACACACACGGCACGCACATGCATGTATATATATGGATATGCACATGCATTCTCTTCAGTTCTAATTTCTTAACACATAAAGAATATCTGAACCAAGAAAAAAGCAGAAAACATTGATAGAAACTAATAAACCATGACCTCAACTGTGATAGATATTCCAGCTGAAGATGGAACTGTTCCTTTCCAGAAGAGGAAACTTCATTTTCGTTCTTATGTTTCTTCTCTTATGGGAAAGACGTGTAAGCATGACATGAAAAAGGTGATTCATAGTATTAAGGTTGGAATTGCCTTGGTTTTGGTTTCACTTCTGTATCTCCTTGATCCACTCTTCACGCAAGTTGGGGAAAATGCCATGTGGGCTATCATGACAGTTGTGGTTGTGTTCGAGTTCTTTGCAGGTTTGTTTTTCATAGATAATCTACTCTTAACAACTACTGTAACTTGATTTTTATTGTGAACTTTCTGGAAAGTATCTCATCAATTTTACTTAGCCTCTCTAATTTGCTGATAATGTATGATTTTTAATTGTGTGCAGGTGCTACACTAAGCAAGGGCTTGAATCGTGGTATTGGAACTATTTTAGGTGGTGGATTAGGATGTTTTGCAGCAATTGTAGCTGATGAATTTGGACGTACTGGCAATGCCATAGTTGTTGGAACTTCTGTTTTCATGTTTGGTAAGAACCAATCCCATATGAATGTGAAACGTTATCCTAGTTTGTTTCTCCGTGGTTAGTGTTTTAGGTGATGACATCATGAAGCATTATGCAAATGGCAATATAATTGATAATGAGAAATAACTTTGCACACAAAATCATGCATGGGAAGCATATAATTGATCAGGGGTTCCATAGACTTGTTATCCTAGCCTTGCCTGTTCAAACTCATCATCATAGCATTACACGATTACCGAGCATAGCTAAAAAACAAATATGATCATCATCAGGTGCTGCTGCAACTTACTTCCGATTGATTCCAAGCATTAAAAGAAGATATGACTATGGGGTATTGATCTTCATTCTTACCTTCAATCTGGTTGTTGTATCTGGTGTTAGAGCTGATAAAGTCTTGGAATTAGCCCGTGAGCGTCTCTCAACAATTGGTATGGGCTTTGCTGTCTGCATATTCACTAGCTTACTGATCTTTCCTATGTGGGCTAGTGATGAACTTCATGAGTCGACAGCATCCAAGTTTGGAAAACTTGCAGACTGCATTGAAGGTAACTAGTTTACAGTATTTGTCAAACTTTTGTTATTTTGCATCCTAAAATACCATATTATTAACAATAATAAGATTAAAGAATAATAACAATAATAGTAATTAGAACATAGTCATATGCTAACATTACTAAAGATTAAAACTGTCACTGTTTATTTATTTTCCCAGTTACATACCTTGTTTAGCCATTTCATTGAATTAAATTATCCTTCAAACAGAAAGTGCATTGAGATAAATTCTGTAATATATGTACAGGATGTTTGGACGAATACTTCAGTACAGTTGGAGAAAAAGAAAAGCAGCCAAGTGCAAATGTCGGCAGTTGCAAGTCAGTTTTACATGCAAAGTCAACTGAAGAGTCCCTGGTATGCTTGTTAGCCCTTTAAATTCATTTCACTCGAAAAATATGAAGTTCATAAGCTTACTTATTGCAGATAGTTCCTATTAAAAATATGAAAGAAACGAAGAATCTTCAGCTTTCACATATATTGCTTCAGCAGTTCAGCACTTCTAAAACTTACAATATATCAGTAGAATACAAACATATGTACCTTAGGGATTAACTATGTACTATTCAGGCTAACTTTGCGAAGTGGGAGCCGTGGCATGGAAATTTTGGGATGAACTATCCATGGGAGAAATATCTACGGATAGGAGATGTTCTCAGAGAACTTGCCGCAACCATTCTTTCACTTAAAGGATGTGTTCAATCACCCATGCAGGTTTGGAATACTCATTTTCTCTTCAAAGTGATGGAAGATCAGTCACAATAATATATTGAGTTCATAACGTCTTTTACTGCATTCACAGATTAGTTGATTAAATACTTTTTCTTTTCATTTCTTGCTAACTCAAATAACTGAACATAAATGTCTTATCAGCCATCAACAAGGTTACAACAGGAGATTAAAGAGCCATGTGAATATGTTGGGCCAAAACTGATGCAAATTCTGAGAGAGCTTGGGGAGAGTATCATTAAAATGAAGAAGTGTCATGCTAAGATCTTGATAGTGCCAAAGCTGCAGTCCATGAAAACAGAACTCAGCCTAATTAAATCGCCAAAGCTACAAGAACCACAGAATGGCGAATATATTGCCATTGCAAGTTTTCTGTTCTTACTAATGGAGATCGTGGAAAAGGTAGAGGTATTAGCAAACGAGGTTGACGAACTAGAAGAGATGGCTGATTTCCAAAATCCAAAGAAATAGCAGTTGCACATGGTGCCGTAAATAACCTTGGCACTCAATATTTGAATGATATGCCTGTATATAAATTATAACAGAAAATGGTGACTATGGGAGAAATGATATCTTCTCACATCTTCCCAATCACCCACTTAGATAAAATTGGAGAAAAAAATACTAATAATAAGGGTGTAAAAGTACTTGGGATAATGCATTATCTGAGACCACATAGATAAATATACGATGAACTTGTAAAAGTAAGCTCCCGGCTTACACACTTTGTAGCAGTTATGCTTAGTAAGGTATAATACTACAGTATGTTGACATGCTATATGTATGTTGACTATGGATTTTCAATATTAAAGAGAAACTGCTGTACAGTTTTCCCTTTGAGCAGCTAAAGTGGCAACTTTTCATTGGCTTTCTCACTAAGTCATACCTACCAGTTTCATTATCCAATAGTTCAATTGGAAATATGACGACACCATCTTGTATGACACAAAATTTAACTTTTCCAGAAAGAAGAATAAAAAGAGAACAATGGGAATTGTTGATGATACTCCAAAACTTTGAGTATCTATGAATAAGCTAGCCTACATAGACTTGCTAAGATGATTATTAACCTCACTTAGAATAAACACCTTAACAAAAAGTATGAGGTTAGAGGTTCAAAGCAACCTTAATACAATTACCCAATTTGACCATAATACTATAAAATTATTTCGTGGGGTGTGGGGGGTTGTGTAGAATTTTGGACACAACTTTAGAGTTGTGCCTAATGCTTGAAATTGGTCAACACAGTAAAAGAAAATTATATAAAACAAAAAGTGGAATGTGGTCAGGGAAATTTCAATAACAAATAAGACAAAACTTGGTTGACATTGTCAAAGCAAGTGAAGAAACAGACAGATACCAAAACTCCAATTATATCACCAAGACGAAATATCAGAAGGGTATAGAGGAAAACAGAGAAAAATGGCTTACATGACTCTATTCAGGACCGGATTAATACTTGGATTCTTCGGATTATCCTACGTAGTAACAAGTGATCCAAACACAACAGTGATGCAAGTTCTGTGTAATTCTGGAGTTTACACGAAAGGCGATCCCTTCACCACCAGTCTAGCTTACGTTATTGCAGATTTAGAATCGGCAACAGCAGAGCGCCAAGGTCGTGATTACCACAACATTTCTCCATACCCAAATGCATTTGCTTATGGTCATGCCACTTGTAACAAAAATCTAACAAGTTCAGATTGCAGTAGCTGCTTGGGTGCGGCGAAAACCGCCATGTTTGGTACTTGTGTGAGCAGAATTGGAGCTAGGGCTTTGCTCTATGATTGTACAATTAGGTATGAACAATACCCATTTGATAATTGAAACTTTCACCCATTAGTTTTGAGGTTGGTGTGTAATCCATCAATAATTTTTTCAACAACCTTATCCACCGTTTTTTCTTTTTCTTATTTTTCAGTTTTCAATCCTTTTTTTTTTTTTTAATATGTTATGCTGATATTGATTGTCATCTCTTGATTTGTTTTCTCTAGCAGGAGTAGATTAATTGATTTTAGAGTCAAATATTAAATGTGGTATGTTTATTTATTGGCGAAAATTAAGTAAGTGTTTTTATTAGATTAAATATTTGACTCTTTTTAATTGATTTTTTGATAATTAATCTGTAAATACAGTTTATAAACTCTCAAATTGGCCTATGATAATGTGGAAAAAATTTACCTCATTTAAATTTTTTGTTTATCACCAAAAAAATAAAACAATAACAAATCAATCATAAGCATAGACAAAAAATAATCTCGCATCATTAATTTGAAGATGGTATCTTATGCTTTTCGGACTTAAGCACTGAATGGAATTATGCTATTTATTTTTATAATTAGTGTTGATGTCATTCACATAAGCATATACTGCATAACATTCATAAAATATGGCATTGAAAACGAAGAAAAATAGAGCTGGGGCATATATAGATTATATGCTACTATCAGATTGGTTGATCAGACTGACATGCTCATGAAAAAATACAAGTATATCATTATTGTAAAAATCTCTGGCTAAATTGATTAATCCTTCCGACTAGGTGCTAAGCGGCCTCTATTGCTTACGTTTTATTCCGTTTATCTCTGATTAATCTCGATTAATTCTGATTAAACTCAATTAATTCTGATTAAACTCTCGTTTCGACGCTAGGCGATCCCTTACCGTCTGAATCTGTCGAGTGCTTTTTTGCAACATTAATGTACATAACGTATGATATTACTCCCTCCATTTATCAAAAAAGATATATTTGGAAAAAAAAATTATTCCAAAAAAAAGTTATATTATAAAATTTTCTTTCTTATTTTATTATAAATTAAAAAAGTTTTGATTACAAAGTTATACATCTCTTCATAATTTAAAATTTTATAACAAATTTTATGAAAAAAATTCTATTATTTATACATTTAATATTGATCAAAGACGTAAAATGAATAATTATTAAAAATCTAAATATAGATTATTTTTTTTTGGAAAGGAGTCTAACCGATCCCGAAAAAGTTAAACACAAACCAAGAAAATGAGATACACAGCCGTTATAAATCTTTCAGTTTCATACGTGCATAGAGGTTCGATCATTCCAAATAGCCGCTGAGATAGAGAAGGTATGACACTTCCTCCTTTCTAAAAAAAAAAACTATATTTAGACTTTTAATAATTATTCATTTTACGTCTTTGATTAATATTAAAAATTTATAACAAATTTTATGAGAAAATTTTATTATTTATACATTTATAAAGAACTTTTAATAATTATTCATTTTACGTCTTTAATTAATATTAAAAATTTATAACAAATTTTATGAGAAAATTTTATTATTTATACATTTATAAAGAAAAATACAATCTGAATTAGAGAGAAATAAAAGAGTTGCGCAGTAATTTATAGTCCTAACTATTAACAGAGAGAATCGCCAACCTCATATAAGAAGGAAGTAAAGGGATAGTTGGGATGTCAGTAGGTAAAGCCGTTGATTAAGATAACACTGTATATATCTTTCAGATTGTGCTAATTAATTGTGGAATACACCAAGAAATCAAGTCAAAATGTATACTTCAAAAAATAGATTGATAAAGGACAGGGATGTTCCATTGCTTCAAGAAAAGGGATCATGAACAATAAAGTTTGGTGAGGTTGGTTTGATTTGGTTTTCAGAAAGCTGTCAATAGAAATATATACAGAGAGAAGGGAGCTTTAAGCTCTTATGGGTTGATGAGGAGTCGATCTCAGTAAACCGCAAGAAGCAATGCTGAAATTCCATAGTCAATGTTGAGTCCTCAGTGATACGTTTTGCCTTCTGCTAGTAACATTGGTGGCGAAAACGCCTTCAATTAATTAAAAATTTTTGTAAAAGTCTTTCTCCAGTATTATTGACGAAAAGACTATATATATATTTTTTAATTGTTCAATCTAGACCTTTAGATCATCTGATCAATGTTTATAAATATGTTATTTACGAAATTTCTCATAACTAACGTTAATCATGAATATATATTGAAAGAGAGGAAGTAGTATCATATTAATATCTAGGATTGCGCCGACAATAACCACCACTTTAATTTTATTTGTTCTCTTTAGATATTCTTTTCGCAGCTGTTAAATTAGATTTAGATATATAATTGAAATCTCATTAAGAAGCGAAAGCATATAATACTTACGTGGTAGCACAGGCATAGCTACATATCCACACTCTATAGATATCACAAATATTTAATATTACAATTAATATAACAAATGAAACAACAGCATCGAAACTCAAATAAGTAAATAACTATCATACTTGATAGATAACCTATGAAAAATGAAATATTACACAGAAATACATTATATTCTTTTGATTGGTTATTGCATAAAAATGAACACAAATGAAACAATGTATGGACAACGACCAAACATAAAATTAGTAAAAAAAGATAATTAATATATATTAATTGATAATTAATTAAGAACTTCTATCAAATTCAATAAGCACATCCACATTCAGCTGTGTTCATTAGTTCCATAATCACTGCCATAACCCATAACACTCAAAAGGAAATCAATAATAATAAAGAGAAAAACAAATATGATCCATTTATCCCCAAAATTCTCAATTCTTGCCATTCACTTTCCTACGGGCATGAATCCTTAACATGAAACTGGACAATTATTTAACATATCATTGGACGCAACAATGTGGAAAATTCAAGGCAAAAGCTCACATAAATTATAAACAACAGCCTCATTCAAAGAATAATAAATAACCTCCTCAAAATTGAGCATCAAATACAGCAGCAAATGACAAACAAAACACCAAAACAGAACACCCCTCAAAGTTGATAATAGATATGGATATTTTCAGCCTCCAATTATGTAATCACTATCTACAACTGGAGTACTTAGTTCCTTGATGGAATATGCTGTACATAGAAAATTTGAAAAAATATCTTATTCTCATGTCTGACAACTCCAAACATGGAGGAGTACAAAATGAGGTATTTGAATGCTCCTGGGTAGATTGTAAAAAATTGGAAACACCTTTTAACTCCAGTCTCAAGAAATTCAAAACCAGTCATTTGCAACAAAACCTACAACTTACCTAACAAACCAAATGAAATTACAGATGTAATCCGTCTGGAGTTTACTACGTATATGTTTACTGGGAAGTGGGTTGTACATATTGCACTGATTTGCAACAGTTTAGAACGCTCGACAGCTAGGTGATGTTCACTAGCAATTCCTGACTTCCTCTAAATAAAGATAATCAGATACAACACCTTGAAATGCCCCAATCCGGAATAAAGGAACTACAATCACCACCTTCAATATGCGGAAAAATGGACGAGCATGAAGCTTTGAACGGCTCTAAACCCCACAAATTACAAAACAGAGGCTGATTACATCAGAAAAAATTCAGCTTACAGGGAAACAAGACACACCAACAGAAGACTTGGCATGATTACCCCTATATCACAGCACTACTTACAATAACTTGGCATGATTACCCTATTACATAATACACTTGACAAAACTTCTGAAACTCCTAATATCAAAGAAAACACTATGAGATACAAGTAGAAATGCAGATCTACACATTTTACAAGCTCATTGATGTCAAATGAGCTAATTACATTTGTAGATACCTAATACATTTTAATCAACTATAAATGACAAAACAGTTCTTTGCATGCAGTTTGGTGGATTTGCAGGAGTACTATATGTAAATTTTGAGTAAGCGCCCGACAAACATTCAATGATGATCAATCTCAATAAAGCTGCTTTGGCAGACAACAGCCAATTTCAGTAGAATCCAAGGAAAGCATCCAATTAAGCTCACCTTTTTCCGGATAACCAACATAGGCTGATTCATTCAAAAAACAAAGAGTTACCTACTATGCACCCTTATTATGATGATTTGGAAAAGAATCCAAAAAAATAAAAGTAAAAATTGCTGAAATCGAACCATAACCAGAAGGGGAGAAATTAGGAAGTGTTTAAACTTTAATCATGATGAATATCAAGCTCCACAAGACTATAAAGCATTTAGTTAATTACAGAGACCCAACTAGGTGGAAGTAACAAAACGACGAACATCCTCTAATTAATTGAAATATGCAATTAGTACAAAAATAGCATGTTAAATTAACTTAATGCACCCAAATCAACTTCATAGTGTATACTTGGTGGTTAATGGTTAATTAAAATATTCTGAGCTAAATGAGATTCTAATAATTAACGCTATATATCAATAATGCTCGGAATTAGACAAAAGTTTTGACTTGACAATTCCTTTATGAAAACTTAAAATCAAAACTGATATAAACTAAGTTTTAAAAGCAACAAATGTTGTAATTATAGCACTTTTTAGTTGATATACCATATAGATGTTTGTGAAAATCATTTAAACTGTGACAATTTAAGAATAAGGACTTGCCACATCAACTTAGAAGGTCAACATATGCCTCAAAGTCTGGAAGGAGTGCAAAATAATATTACATTGTTCGAATAAATTAGATTTCACGCCCCAATAAGATAAACAGAAAGTCAAGTTTGCAACATCTAATCACTTAAATTCTAAAGGATCCGAAAGCAGAAATTATATTCAATTATACAAAAGCTATGTGTTACATCGAGAACTTTCAAGCAACACAATAAAATAAATGAACAAGGAAATGAAGAAAATAGTTCAACCTCCTTGCAAGAAAACCCAATCAAGACATACTAACAGCGAAGGAACATTTAATTTCCATATCATGGCCCCGAAAATAACTCCTACAATAATTATAAAAATGACATGCAAGGCTTCTGTTCAAAGCTTTCACGTATATATTAATATCATTCATTTACGACTATACTGGATTTAGTTAGGAACAATACGCAAGGAAAGTGGATAACAGGTGATCAGGTACTAACCATCGGATCAAACATCTCACGGGACACAATACTCAAATGCTTGTCCATGAATAATTATATCTAGCCTTGTGGAATTAATTTCACTTTCCGAAGGATTATTAAAAGTAACCAAAAAAATGTTTCAATAATTTACAGAGAGTTGCTAGCATATATTGGTGAGTGATCAGTTCATACACACAAGTGGATGCGTTTATTGAAAGATAACTCTACCAGCAACACGTCACACAAGAATTTAAGCCCACTGACGGCACCATAACATTCAAGGAAAGGGACTCTTAATACTCAAGATCAACTTTTAAGCAGCAGAAGAAG
Source organism: Centella asiatica (assembly GCA_014636745.2). Taxonomy (NCBI): domain Eukaryota; kingdom Viridiplantae; phylum Streptophyta; class Magnoliopsida; order Apiales; family Apiaceae; genus Centella; species Centella asiatica. The sequence continues at coordinate 5,240,291 of CM025786.1, read as the reverse complement.
TGATCAAGTGTTATCTAAAACAAATCGGAGTCCATGCACATATGCCTAGACAGTGCAGAGTATGCACCCAAAAAATGAGAATAAAATAATATTTAATAAATAAAAAGATAAAACATATTGGACATCATTAGAAGTGAAAAATAATGGCAAAGAGAATGCAACAAAGGAAACATGCAAAAATCATACAAAATGAGACTAAATCATCTCAAATTTGCATGTCCTATAATTCAGGAACCTCCCAAAAGATTAGGCAGAATAGGCATTAACCTACTTAATGGCCATCAGCACGGTACTAAAAGTTCAATAAGCAAAGAAAATTAAGATACACTACCAGAGTTAATAATGTTCTAGCATAAGTATTTAACTAATGCAACCTATAGGGCGCAGAAGAAAACAATAGAGAACTATTCTTCACTCCAACCCAAACGGCTGAGACTTACTTTAAAAATACGAAGTAGTGCTCTGCATGCAGCACCAGCATTAATCAGAAAGAACCAAGCCACTGGTTCTAGATGCATTCCAGCAGTCTGATGATTAACACCAATAACAGATATAACATGTTTGCAATCTCATAAAGTGCTTTATAAGAAGAAAATGATGTCATAATGCATCAGTCCGATGGCCCACGTCTCCGCTTCCCGTAATCCCCATCCTTAGAACGAGATCTGTGATCTTCTTCTGGCATAGCACGGGATCTGCTCCGAGACCTTGAAGAACTTTGTCCCCGATCCCGGTCATCCCCGTATGCTAAATCACGTTCTTTATGCCGATGGTCGCGATAATCCTCCTTTTCCTCCCTGTATTTGTGCTCCCTATCGTACCTATCCTTGTATCTGTGCTCCCTATCATACCTATCCCTGTCTTGATCCCTCTCATCACGATGCCTCTTCTCAGAGTTTCCTGACCAGTCACGCTCAGAGCCCCGTTCCTTTTCGCGAGAAGCAGCATTTGACCTTACGCCTTTGTCATGGCTTGGCTCTCCATATCCATACTCAGAACCACCATCTTCACCTCCATAACTTGACTCTCTTGTCCTTTGCCCATGTTCTTCCGCTCCCCATCCATCCATGGTTGTATCATTCCACATTGCTGCGGGAGGTCCGTCCATCCCAGTGTTACCCATCATCCCCATTCCATTAGGAGTCATTCCTCGGCCAAAAAATGCAGGATTTACATGAGGGGCCACACCAGCGAGTCCCATTGCATTAACATTTGGAAAAGGCGGTAGCATCCCATGAAAAGCAGGACCTGGGGGGAAGCCTCCATAACCAGATCCTCGACCCATATAGGTTGGATCAAATCCAGTGCCCATCATTCCCTGAGGATGCATAAAACCACCAGGAGGACCACCAAAAGTGGGTCCAGGAAGGCCTTGCCCATAGCCTCCCCCATTCGCACCAGCTCCAACTCCAGGGGCATTACCAATCATGTTCTTTGCTCCAATAGAGCCTCCTCTTCCCCTCATGTGCCCACCCCCCCTGTTAATTGCTCCCTGTCCTCGTGCCCACCCACCCCTTCCAAAACCTCGTCCTGCATCTCCACTAGGATAAGTTGTCCCACCACCTCTTCCCACCCCTTCATTCAAAGGTCTTCTTCCCTGTTGCTGAGATTGAGATTGGGCTTGGGATTTGTTCGCATAGGAAGCACCCATCTGTTTTATAGTTTGTGGAGAAGCAAATGCTACCACACAAGCTCGTCCATTGAAAATATAACCATCCATTCCTTCTTTGCATGCAGTAGCAGCAGCTGAGTCATAAAACTCTACCTGACAATAGCCCTTGGATTTACCACTAGCTTTCTCATCAAAGAATTTAATCTCCTTCACTCTTCCATATTGAGATAAAACACTCTCAAGCTCTGCATCAGTAGTCCACCAATGCAGTTCCCCCACAAAGAGCATGGTAGCACCATTATCTACAACTGGCCTCATTTGATTATCGTTGACAATTGGGCGGTTTACATTCACATTTGTTTGATTAGATGGCATCTGTGGAACACCTCTTGTCACACCTGCACCAGGCAGCGGCACAGGCTCATTGCCAACTTTAACGGGCATATCAACAGGTTCGGTGCCAATATTCTGTCCCACAGGAACAGTCCCCTGAAACCCCAAGTTCAGTGCTTGAGCATCGTGAGCCATATCCGGAGCAGATCCATTAATGGTTCCCGTATTAGGTCCCCCATCAGCAGTTATCCGACCCTTAGGCTCAGGAACTTGTAGCCCAGCACTTGTATACTTTCCGTCAGCTGGTACTCCATGGTTGTCTAGCGGTTGTGGCACCACATTTTCTTCTCTAAGTTCAGGAACAACAGTTTTTTGAGTTTGGAAGTCCCCATTGGTCACACCAGCAGATGGACCTGGTGCCTCAGACCGCTGAAGCTGACGGAAACCCTCTCCAACATTAACATCATTGTACAGATCATCATACTCATCATCTTCGCCTATAATCTCATCCTCTGCAAGTGCAGAAATTGCTCCACCCCCATGATATGGCAGGTTCTGAGATCCTCCAAATTCCTCATCTTCAAAATCTAATTGTTCTTCACCAGTGGGATCCATTTCAGCTAATTCAAGATTGACTGGAGATGGAAACAACTAGTCCACCTAATCAAAGTCATAAAGGAACTATACTTGAGATAGTGCGTGTGGGTGTGTTTGTGTATATATGACACAACAAAAGAGGATGAAATTTGATAGTCAAAAGCTCAGCAAGAACAGAACAAAATCTAAAGAGAGCTCAAATCTCCTAGTAATTAATTGAAGACTGAATAAAAAAGCAGAAGAAAATAAAACAGAACATCTAATGACTACATCTATATTTATTGCACAGAGTTTATATGAATTGCCAACAATTAGATACTATGATATGCAAACACCATATCTAAGGGACCTTAAGCAGCATATGACCGGGACTAAGATTATCTAGCAGATCTTTCCAAAACACACCAAATCTTCAATTCTAACATATGCCTCTCCTCATCTAACCAATATTTCACAGTTATATGACAGAATAAACAGAAAAAAGGCATCATCGATATGCAAAACTAGGACAAATTGAAGATACCCACATCGTAAATTCACAAAATACATACAAATCAAGCATACCGACAAACAAATTAACATCAGACATCACATATAATTGCAAGAAAAGTAATCAAAATATGACGAACAATTACCAATATGTGTGCGAAGACCAGAAATTAGAACAAATCGACGAGAGATAACGGGAAAGTTTATGTGGTATTTCTGCAGATAGATTTGCGGAGAAATTAAAACTAGGGTTAGGGCTTCTCACCTTCGAGCTAACTTTCGTTCGTCTGGAGCCTTCTGTCGCAAATATGATCCTATCTATAAAGTACTGTAGATACTATAATTTTTACAATAAAAGATTAAATTAACAAATGTAGAAAGTTAGAATATAGAATGCCCCTTGAGTTTTGTGTTTAAATTCGATTTTGAATATTAATATTTAAAATATCTTATTTTGATCGTTTAATTTTATTTATTGAATCCAGTTATGCTTTAAAGATTTAAAATTAACTAAAATGTACATTAATTGTTTAAAAAAAAAATTAAATACACTCTAAAGTAATAGTAGTAATATATTTCAAAAGTGTCAGTGAAAAAAAATTGCGTGCAAAATAATTGTTGGTATAAAATTAAGAATACATTTTATACTTTAGTCAATATAAAACGACTTGTTTCATTTCTTTGTTAACCAATATCACCTTGCAAGTTAAACGCCTCACGGCAAATTTGTCAATAAATTTAAAAAAAAATGGTTTTATTTATCAGGTACTTACTTGTCGCAAGAGTTTTCATTATTTCAAAGTAAATAGTTAAAATGCAAAATAAAATGACAAGAAAGTGAATATGTAGTATATATAAGTACTCATGCATCAAAACTATAATATATAAATTTTAAAAATTATTTTTTTCATTAAATATAATGATGATTTTATATTTTTTTCATAATAATTTTCAAAATAAAATAAAATTTGTTAATTGTTACTAGGAACAACAAAAAAGAAACATAGTTAACAAGTACAATTTCTTTTTTCTATTAGAGATATTAGAAACAAACTATTTCCTATCATTTTTGCATTTTAATTGTTTTAGAATGATCTTTTATTCTTTTTTAAGCATACGTTTGGATTTATCTCAATTTTCACTTATTTACACCTAGAGTGTGTTTGTAACAGAAAACATATCAAAATATGATCTTCATTGGCTTGAATATTTTTTATTTCTTTTGAAGTACAGAAAGCTAGGAAGAAGAAAAACTTAAATTTGGAGCCCGTGAAAAGCAACCTGCTAGTCAGCAACCCAGCAGAGGGTTAAGAAAAATTTGGAATTATGAGGCGCCGGCGAACCCTCATGTTTGTTTCGAGTTAAATTTTATAATTTTTAAATTTTAATAATATAATTTATATTATCAAAATTTAAACGGAAACAAATAATGCATACATCATGTTAACTCATTTATCCACCCATTTCTTAAAATATTCAATCTGATTTAACAACAGTTACCCAATAGTCGGTTAAAAGAATTAGACAGACTTAGTTAAAATCAGAATTACTAGAATTAGTCAAATATAACTAAAAATAGTATCTAAATGCTAGCATCTAAAATTATCAAAAATAAAATGCAGGTGTCTAAATGAAATTAATCAAATTCGACGAGTACTTTTAGAACATACCCCACACGCCAAAAAAGACACACTCAATTCAATGAAAAATCCCAACTTTCCATGTACAAAATCCAGTAGAAAATTTCAAGAACTGCTAAATATACAAACTTCTCTCTCTGTTGATGAATCACAGGATCTAAACTAATACTTTGTGTGTCCTGTCAAATAATAAATCTGCACAAGAATCCTACTCTATACTAACCTGATCAGTAACACATATAAACTGCACAAGATCACCTCAACTGCTCCTCTGGTTTTGGCAAAAATCTTTAGGTTTCTTTGTGGTACATGATAATCCTTTCATGACTTGTTCTGTGATACATTTGCCTGAAGCTGTCGCCTATTTGACCGCCAACACCAAGTTGAGCTGGAACAGATGGAAGGTTTAGGATGAATCAAAATTCGGTAGGCGCCAGGCGAAGTGAAGGGATGAAGTCCGCGACACAATATCACTTCTTCTGAAGACATCAGTTCTAATTTTAATGTTCTTACGACACTGGGGAATGAAAAGGTTTTGTCAAATTTCCGGAATGGGATAGTTCCCTTTTGAGAAAGACTGCATAGAGAAGCTCGTTCCACGAATCAGGTACACCGGGCAGGCACCAGTGGCTGCAGTCTTGACGACGTATAGGAGCCAGCCCAGTCTTGGGGCCTAAATAGTATAAAGACGAGTGCCCGTCTTTCCTTTGTGATGACATAATTGTCACATTCAGAAAGTCGAATTTCTGTGTCATATTTAACAGTCTAGAAAATCCTTCACTGACAATTTTTAACTGAACTGAAGTTTCAGATGAAATTGAAGTCGACCTTAAGTCGGGTAATGTTTCCAAGTGACAGCTACCACCAGTCTTCCAGTCACCTCCTCTGTTAAATCAAACTACTTCAGTAATTTTAAGATGGAAAAGGTAACTGTAATATTTTCACTAATTTTTGAACATCTGCAAAGATTTATTTCATTGTGTACGTTATTAACTACATTCTCAATCCAAGTATTATGTTGTAAACCTGTACGCAAACACTTCAAAGGTTCCATAACTTTCATTAGGCCACTATTACATGCTCTGCTTCTGCGACTTTAAACTAAGATATGGAGAATTTATTTAACCAAAGGTGGGACTCTTAGACAACGGGTTCAGCCAACAAAGGACGTCCCTACAATGGAGCAAGAGCTACAACAGATATGAAGGATGGTCTGAACCATAACATCAAGTTCTTATAGGAAGTCGGCTAGGTGACAAATCTATGTGCTATTAATTCCAAATATATAATATATTATGATAAAGTCAACTAGATTCACTTTCAAACTCAAGATTATATAAATTTCGTAAGCTTTTCTCTATATAATTATGAATATTATAACCTATAGAAAAATATTATTACTTATTACATTTATTATTTTAAACTGAATGAATCACAGCAACATCATTACAAACTCTAAATATATCAAATTAGTCTCACGTTTTAGAATGGAGAGACTTATTAATGGTAGAAAATTAATGGGTGTAAGAAGTGGATGGAATCTACCAATTAAAAACAGGTGGAAGAAAAAAATTATGCTTGTGAACTTTATGAGAAATATAAATATAAAATGAAAACAGCTACTAATTGTGAAATTCACACAACATGATGCATACATGTAATTCAACATTCCTTAAGATTGGATCCACATCACAACTATTTCTCAAACATATTAATCCACATCCAAAATTGAACTCATGAAGATAACTACAGCATTGCATCCTTCATAATTGCTGCCTCAACCCAGACAACGTCAAGCATAAATTGACACTTACATTACTGCCTCAACCCAGATACCCTTTCTGTCCTATGATTTTCGATCTAATCATGTTTATTTCTACTCCATCCGTTCCATAAACAAAGGTTATATTTGAGAAAGATATTTGTTCCACAATAAGAGTTACATTTGCATTATTCTTTTTATTGTAATATCTTAAAAATGTATCATTATAATACTTGTATCTTACCATCAGTGGGAGATTAGAAAGAAATTTCTTTAAAAAATTATTATTTGTTGATGTAATCTCTACCAAACATGCAACCTTAATATTCACAAAAAAAATTAAAAAAAATACTCAAATATAACTCTTTTTGTGGAACGGAGGAAGGGAGTACCATTTTCATTATTGAAACTCTCTTAATTTTTAGAATTACTTCAAGATTTATCATTTAGATATCGCCTACTGGCAGAATGATATTATAGTTGCAGTAAACTTAGATGAGTGAATCCCTTGATGATTAATCTTTAAATTAATTGTTATTTAGTGAGCTCACTTCGAATGTTGATGAAACATACAGATCAAAAGGACAGAAAATTAAGAAAACAAGATTCAGAAATACCTGAAATGCACAGGAGCAAAGCTTCGAAAGAAAACCTGGGTTTTACTCATATTTATTTCATCAGTTAACCAATCTGCCACTTTCTCAATAGATCGCTGATAAGCCGTTTCTACACTCATCTCCATCTTCACTTCTTTTCCTTCTTGGAAGTAGCAACCCCTAACAGGATTTTGGCAGTCAGACACAAACTGGAACAGTATAAGTTCCAACTGACTTCCTATGTGTCAAAAATCATAGGAAAATATGAACTTTTTAACAGAAACTCAGAAATGGTACTACTTACTCTCGGATAGTCTTCTCATAATTCCACCAATGACCACTATTGAAAACCAGCACATCAGCACCTTTCCAATGCCAGGAACTCCAGTCCAACTGATCCAGTTTCAAAGTAGTCTTTACCTGTTCTGGAGCTCCAGGCGGAGGCCTACTCTGCAGCACTAGAAATGGAGCTCGGTAGTACTCAACGGTGCAGTTATAATTTTCAAATTTGTAAACCAAGAACCCCGAGTGTTTTGTGATTGGATTCCCATTCACCTCATATATAGAAGTCTTATTAGGAAGTGCAGTAGAGAGCATACAAAGAAGTGACTCCCATTGGTTTCTTCCAATTGAGTCGCCAACAAATACAATCCGACGATTCCGTAGCTTTTCCAACATAATACTTGCATCAAATCTGTTTCCAAAGTAACAGGAGGAGAAACGCCAAATGAGAAATTGCTTTTCCAATGATAAGATTAGCAATTCTCTTTACACTTCTCAATTAACAAGAGATATTTAGGGTTAATTATAAAGAAAATAAAGTCTGGACTTTTTTTTCTATTTTTTTTTTTTTTTGCTACAAAATTCTACACTATTACATGCTCATAAATAGCACTCAAATTACAGAAAGTCTTACATACAGGATATATAAAGTTATAAACACTGTAGTCTGATGAGGGGTTGTCTAACCTGAATAACACTTTTGAAGTTAGCGCATTGAATTTTAAACAACTTTCACCAGAGTTTCACAACATACAACTGAACCGAGAAAATTACACATTCAGACACCCATAATACCAGCTATACGAACCTTTTGCATAATTTGCTCTCTTAGAAACCAAGTCGGTCAAACTTGGAGTATTGTTGGATAATATAAACTAAAAGGATGAATTATGCAGAATTAAATGACAAACAAACTAATAATCACTACCAAAACAAAAACAAACAAAAAAAAAACAAATTATGAATCTGTAATAATATTATAAGTAGAAGATTAAATATTCTTCATCCCATGTACTAATATTTATGGCATAATAAATATGAGGAACAGATAATTATGCTTTTAAATAAATTCATGTTCAGCAAGCCAAAGCTATAATCAGCAAACTAGAGCAATCAGAGATGAATATAGAGCCATAGACATGAGAATAGCTTAATACACACACAAACATACACACCTGGGCAAGTTGCAATTTTTGGGCTGCCAGCGCCATTTAGTGTAGAATTTATCAAGCCTTCCATTTTCAGAACATCTAAAACCTTCATCCAAGAACTTGCAATCTTTAGATTCATAAAGTGGATAACTTTCATCCCAGACCCAATTACCATTAAATATATCACACCCACCACCATCACTCTCTTCAAGAAATCCAGCCCTTTTCGTATCTGACCCATTTAACCCGAACCAGTTGATTAACCTGGGCTGATGCCCACTAATCACAGTTCTATAATCCAGCAAAAACAAACAGAAAATAAAACAAACACTGATGAAGAAGCACCCAAGAACTCCATGTGAAAGTTCAAGATTTTTCAAGCACTTGAATTTCTTGAAGAACTCCAAGTGGGTTGTTTTCTTGAGAACTTTACCAAATGTGTTCTCGCTCATCTTGGAAAAATAATAAAGAATAATGGGTTTTTCTCAATAGAAGCCAAAAAAGTGTCAACAGAGTATTGGGTATTAATAAAAGAGGGAATTAATGTAAAGTGAGAAACTTTAAATGCCAAGAAGATGTGAATACCCAAAAAAGATAAGTACTCCTAATAACACAAATGCTAGTAGCCTAGTAATAATTTGAGAAGAGTTTAAAGAAATGATGGTGGGGGACAAGATTTTGAGGTTTTAGAAAGAAAAAAAAAAGGTCCACATTTTTCAAACATTATAAACGGAATACAGAGTATCTTGGAGGGGAGAGGGGGGAGTGGTGCGAGTTGTGAGAGAGAAAGAGAGAGAGAGAGAGAGAGAGAGAGAGAGGAGTATAGGACAGAGGTAGAAGATGAAACATAGTGGGGTCCAGAAAATGACAAAAATTCATAGCAAAAAGGAATTTTTGGTTTTCTTCAGAAAAATAAAGTTATTTACTTTTCAATTTTTTATTTAAAAATCCGAACAAAATGGGTGACCACCACTACCAGCATAAGAAGGCATACTGATTATTGAGTACAGTTGATTAATAGTAGTTTTTAACATATTATCTTTTTCTGGGAAAGTGTAGAATTATCTATCTGTATAATTTGATGGATGAGGGTGGGTGAATAATTAAGGCCAAGAATTCATTCATTTCTTGCTTATTGATTGATTTTATCAGAATTTTCATTGCCAATTTTAATAGTTCTGAACAGCGCCCGTGGATACAAAGGGACAATGGTTGTGGGGTAGAGTCGTAGAGACCACCCAGGAGATTTCTTGTCGTGGCCATGGGGGTGTAAAATGTTCTATAATTAACCCCAACTTAAAATTAAATTTAAACTTTTGACTTTTTATGCATAAAAATTAACAAACGACTTTTGACTTTTTATGTGTTAAAATTAACGAAGCGTATTACTCCCTCCAAGATAAAATTAAATTTCGCACCATATTTAACAAATTATTAATCCCTCTATTCCAAAAATATATGATTTTTTATTTTTTTGTGTATTTTTAGATGAAACTTAATATATGTGTGTTAAATATTTTATTTTTTAAAAATAAAAAAATAAATGAAGATTACTATGATACAAAAATAAAAATTATATAAAATATTTAACTTTTATTAAATTTCACCTAAAATTACATAAAAAACAAATCAAGTATCATACATTTTAGAAAAGAGTAATAAAGTGTGTCATGAATCGTATAAAATTGTAAAAATAATCATATCGGAAACATATTAACTTAAATCACACATATTCTAATAATTAATTAGATATGATTATAATTAATATTATTTTATAATTGTATCAAATCGCATCATACACTTTACAAGAATTTTCTAGACATTAATTCGAGAATTTGAGTGAAGACATTTACAATTTTTTATGTTAGAATAAGTATTGTGCAGGTAATTACGTATTTAAAATAAGGTGTAACCAAAGATAGGTTAAATAACATAAAATTGTGTTAATTTGGTGGTTAATTCACCAGCTGATATAAACATTACATTTATATGAGTACATTAATCAATAAATCATTTTCGAATGGATATCTAACGATAAATGTGTCCACCAACTAGTCAATAAACACGCGTAATATTATTCATAATTATTTTTGACGTGACAACAGTTTTGTCTCGTTGTGCTCAATTCCGAATTAGTTGGCAAAGTTCAACTTCAATTTATTTGACAATGCAAACTTATAGTACTACCATGATTTATCAGAAATGGTTAGTATCGGAACAAAATATTTTAAAAGAAATTCGTGTTACATTTTTCAAACCGTAGTAAAATTTTACCTCGTCAAGTTATAAATGCGAATAAATACAATATTATATTAAGATAATATTTGTGATTATTGTAATTCAACAACTACATATAATAATAACACTTCATTCATCTTTTGATATAAGCTTTTTTTTTCTTTTTTTTTTTTTTTGACAATTCATAGATATTAAGAAATTATTAATTATTAAATTGATTTTGTATGAAATGTCAAAAATAACATTGTAGTTTTTCAATACACGAGAATAAGTATTTTTTTCTCTTTCTATTAAATTACCAACTTTCATCATATTTATTTGAATATATTTTTGGAAATGAATTATTGAATTCTCCTTAAAAAGTGTAAATGGCTTATATGATGAGACAAATAAAAGTGGTCTAAAAAAATTATTTGATGGGACAGAGTGAGTAATTTATTTCTCAAATTGTCTCTCTCAGCGTTCTGTTATTAACATCTTTCCAACTTTTTTCATAATAAAGGAATACGATATTCTATCTTAAAATTAAATTTGTTTTTAGAGCGAAAATATATCTTTTCTTTTACATGTCATTTGTAAATTTTAATAAATATTAATGATTTCATTTTCTAAATTACCCGTACATTTAATACCAATTTGTTTATCTTTCATTCTTTTTTACAAAATTTACTAGAGCAAAATTGAATTTCGTAATCTTTTTAGTTAATTAGATATAAAATTAATATATTTTTTAATAAATATGTTTTTTTACATTTTTAAAAGTGAACGGAGGAAGTAAGATAATAGGACAGATAAGATAAGAAAAATAACATTTGCGATATATGTTTTCATTATCCGAAAATTTGTGTGCATGCTTTTGACATTTACGATGGAAAAACAAAAAGATCCGTCAAAAATTATCTCACTAAACAAAATTGCGTATTTATATATTAAAATGAAATTCAGGTAGTATTGTTTTTCTTTAATAGAGATACTCCAGTCCATTTTGACATGGTGTAAACATTGAACCATACTAAATCAAATTCAGATAATATTATTTTTGGTATTAAATATATGCCGATTAAAGGGTCAACATTTATTCCAGTGGACCAATATTATAATTGAGTGGAATATTAATACTGATTGATTTGCCACCGTCGTAACAGTCTTATTTGCAAAAATCAAAAGTCAAATTCACATTTCGTTGCTTTTTTTTTTAAATGAACGTGGCTTTCACATTCTATACGAAATCTTTTTATGTCTGGGTATTCAGATTTTCTCAATTATAAACTTGTAAACAAAGATTTTTCTTCCCTTCCATTTTATTTGGTTTTTTATATTATTGAGGATTTGATTGCCGAAGTCCTTTTGGATATTGTTATACTATCTCTCTCTTTAAATAAAAGAAACTATATTTTATTTTGTTTGTACCATCTCAAACTTTAAATTATAATAAGAGTTTTATAAAATATTCATACAATAAAGAGTTTAATTTATGAAATTCTAATTGATCTTGTAATGTTAATTATTTTATAATTAAAAATAATCAAATTTTAATTATGTATAAAATTTCATTAAAGTACTAAACGTTTTTTTTAAAATGTAACTTTTCCTTTTGAAAGTGAGGGAGTATGAACTCAGAGCACTCACAGCCGCAAGGTTTCACTCGGTGCTCTACGCGGTTAACATGCCATATAGGCATAAAGCGAATGACCAGGTCTTGTAGACGGTGAAGTTTGCACCAGGTGATGAACATGGTGCAATGTATATATATATAATTGTTTTTTTTTTTTTGCTTAGTTGGCATTATTATGTAGAATAAATTTTATCTTTTTCTTAAAAGTGTTATATTTTTTGGCTCAATATTCAAAAAAGAATAATATTTATATTAAAATTCACTATTTTTCATCCTCTATAAATAGAGACTAATATTGATATATTTTCTCGCGATTTTTATTTTTATACCTTTAATTTGTATTCAATTTATTTTATTTAATTAGATCCAAAAAATTTATATTTTAAAAATTGAATAATATAAAATATGGTGAAAAATGAATAATAGAGTTAGAAAAGTCAAGTTAATTGAATGTTGAGTTGACTTGTGTAACCGGTAGTAATGTGGTGACCATTCTATATATAAAATCAAAATTTTAATTGAATTGTAATTATGAGTATGTGGATGAAAAAGAAAATTATTTGACACTTGAATACCAGATCCCTTTCGATTGCGAATGCGAATGGTCTTATGAGTTAACTTGTTGAGGTATTTTCAATTTTTAGAAGCAACAACTTATAATTTTTATAAGAGCATATTTTATCATACTTATGATTAGTATTTTAAAAAGTGGCAAGTGGAATTAGTCACACAAATTAATTTTGGAGTGCTTAAATTTTATAAGTGAAAATGATGTGAATAATTAGACGATTAATATGCGGCACACGTACATATATATGTGTGTATACTCATAATAAAAGATGTACTTGAAAAAAAAATACATCATAAATACCTCAATATAATAAAAGAAACAACTAGTATATCGCCCAATTTCAAGAAAAAAAATAATTTTATTGTCATTTCAAGTAATTATATATTATTAAAAAAAAATTAACTGAACCGCATAACTTGCAACACACACATACACTGTTGCAAATTTATACGAATGGGATATTGCCGCCAGCCCGCCACCTACGTGATTTTTCAGAACACTGCTTATAATTTTTCAGTACAACACGTATTTTACTGTTTTTCCCTTCCTAGTTAGTTAGCATGTAATGTTTTTTATATTTATATATACTCCACTTATTCTAAAATTAAATTTAAATTTTGACTTTTTGAATCAAATAATATCATAATAAACTCTAAAATTAATATAATTAAGGAGGTGCCAATTATCTCGTGATCAAAAGTTATTATAAATCATAATATTATAATAGTTGAATCAAATAAATTGACATCAATTTTAAATTTTAATTTATTCCTTATTATACAGACAAACTCATTTTTAAGAAAACTACTACAAGTGCTCTTATACATATATTACATAGATTTAACAATATATTTTTTTGACTTTTTTTTTGAAAAAGAAAGTATGTATAGAGGGCAACCACATTATCTCATAATTAATTATTAAAAACAAATACTCCCTCCGTCCCAAATTATATGTCCTAATTTGACTTTGATGGTCAAATTGACCAAACTTTAACTTTTTAAAATTTGACAAATATATTTATATTTTCATAATTATAAAAATTAAGTTTTGTAGCTAAATGAATTTTCATTTGATATAAATACTGACATCTATATCTTTACAAAATATTAATAATTACAATTTTAAAATTAGTTAATTTAATCTTTAAAGTCAAACTAAGATGTTATTATGGGACGAACAGATTATTACTAAATAAAGATAAAGTTGACCAATATTTAAAAATTCTTCACTTCTTTGTACTTCTTATACCCCGAATAACTTGTGATCATCTGTTTTTTTTGGTTACTTCTTTGTATCATGAAAGTATATTTCCTTTCATTATCTGGAAATATATTTTGAGTCTTGGATTCACATTCATACACCACAAAAACAACACACAAACCAAGATCACAACACAAATTACTTAGTAAATCGAAACAATATAAAAATTTAAAATTATTAAAAAAAAAAAGAAAGAAAGAAAAAAAAGTGAACAAAAAACAGAACCATTCCTACATCAGGGGCAATTTGCTTGGACTATTATTGAACTCTACACCTGGATTAGCTAGGACCTGCTCATCATGCCATGGCGATCATGATTCATCACAAAAGATTCAAAAGAATAATACACCCAACATTTAGACTTTTGACGATTATTAATTTTGTATCTTTAACCAAGAATCAAATATACAAATAATAAGTTTTTTTTAATGAAATTTGTTATGAATCTTTAAGTTATGACAAGAACTATAAGTTTGTAATTAAATTTTTTTAATTTATAACAAAATAACAAAAAAAAAATTTAATATAACTTTTTTTAAACTAATTTTTTTAACCATAACTCATAGTTATTTTTTGGAACGGGCGAGAACAAGCAACAAACATAAATTATAAACCCCACCGATCTCCACCCCGCCAACTTTAATGGTCTTTTTAAAGAAAAACACACACTCACTTTAATGGGCTAGTAACGAAATGATCTTCTTTTTTTTCTGTCTCAAAATATAATCTCTCATACCAAAAGTCAATTCTGTCGGAACAGGTCAATTTCCTACCTACTAAAATTCCCTCCTAATAATTTATATAGCCACCTTTCAAAAAAGGGCAAACAAGTGAATGCAATCAGTTATTATTTGGTTAGGCCATGTTTCTAAATAGAAAGGGTTTATAAGAAAGAAGTTAACAAGAATTTCAAAGTTAATAATGAAAGTTTTGTCAAGTTTTAAGCCTTTTTTTAAAAAAATCTTAAAATTTAAAGGAAGATAAAAAGAAGGTGCGAAAAGAAAATAAGAGAAATTAGGAATATTGTCTCTCGAAAGATTTAATTTTTATTTTTTTTTGTTTTTGCTTTTTCTTCTTTTTTCATGCTTTTTCTTCTATTCTTTCTCACGCATAGTGTGACAGTCATTCAACTAGACATGGTACATTGGTAACACTGTCCATATTCAAAAGGCTAAAGAGAACAAGAAAAATGCTGAAAATACATTCCAGTTTATTGAACTCAAAAACATAAAGCAAACTCATAGTAGATAATACACAGTCAATAACTTCTTATTAGTTGATCAAAATCATTTGTGTCAGTGTCAAGAGACAGAAGGTTTGTCGGACAGGAAAACATATACATATAACATTGTTCCAAATGAAGTAGCCACTTCCATTTTCACAGTATATAATAGTAACAAAACGAGAAAAATGCTGTAATGCCACTTATTATGAAAAGGCTATCTAACCTGCTTTCATTCCTCATCTTTTCCTCCTTTAGCTCACTTTGAACTTTTGAGTACAAATGGCATGACTCCAGGGCCTCCCTGTAGTTTTTGCTCCGGCGACAGCCAAGGGATTCTTTGAGAACAAGCAAGCTGTTTCTTCCGTTAACATGAGCGCCTTCCATGTCTCCCAGTTGCATGCTTAGTTCTGTTAATTTCAGTGTTGTCCGAACACCCCCATTCCCGTCAGTGTTGATCACTCTGAACTTCATCATGATGATGCATTCGACAACTTGACATGGTAGAATGTCTTTGGCAGGAAGAACAGATCCAAATCTTATCAAGAAATCCTTGTCTGTCGGCCAATGCCTTTGTCCGCCAAGAGGAGTCCAGCTTGATAAATTAGCAGCCTGTCTGATTTTTTTATTCACAACAATCCAACTGAGTTGAATGCCATCACGGAGTTCCTGCCAGAGTTTCCCATCTTTCCTCTCTCTTTCCATTGACGTAATTGGAGGCAAACCATCAGATTCTGAAAGAGTAACATCCCCTGCATGGTCATCATCTCTAGCTGAGTAGTTGAGAAGATCAACCCGAAATGGGCAGTTGGAAAACCAACCATTGAAGCCGTTTGCATTCGGGATGCCCCAGAGGACTTTTGAGCAGATTGTCTTATCTTTATATCTAATATCTACAATAGAGACAAAGTCAGATGGTGAAATATTTTCAAACTCTTCCAGGTCACTGTAATATTCAGCCTCAGTCCATTCTTCGCGATACTCAACATAATCATTCCATCGAAACTCAGGAACTTCTTTGTTCACAATAAGGGGAAAACAATCTGCATAGAACTTTTTGAATCCACCGATTGATGTTATAAGACTTTTGACATCTTCCCTGTTTGTCGATGGCCATGTGGAAGAACATACATCTTCCCATAGTCTCTCTTCTTTTGAAATAGAAGAGAAAGTTGCACAAGCACAGGCTGCACTAGCCAAAGTTGAACCATCCAGACGCCTCAATATATCATAGAAAAGATCACTACTCAAAGCTGCCATACTTTCAACCGGTGCAACCAACATTATTAAAGTTCATTCCTCATCTGAGAATCAAATTCAAGCAAACCATTACCTACATGGAAAAAAATGTGTGGAATTGCACAAGATCTATCTAGCCAGCCACATAATTGCGGAAATCAGGAAACCTTAACCAAACAAAGTGGGCACCAAAAAGAACAAGTATAAATGCCACCCTAGCAGCCTAATAAACTTGCCTTGGATCAGGACAACATACTCCTTGTTTCCAAAAATTCATTGTAATTTGAGAAATAATGGGACCACAAAATCCCGACTTGTATTCTAATTCACCCTTCCCAAATATCAATATGTTTAAACCCCGTCTACCGGCTAGGTGTTCTCTTTACCGCCCGAGTCCTCTTCGCGTCTTTTACAATATTGCTATCAACTATGTCCACATAAATTGGAAGTTTATGATCTCCCGTCATCTTTTATATAGTTGTACGAGCAAAATGCTGGACTGATTAAAAAAATGACACGGCTGAATAAAATGGGCAAATCTAAACTGAAAGAAAATGAGAGTAGTAGACATTATGGCATCTTAAGTGCTTATGGTTTACATTCTAGACTGCATGCAATCAGTACAGTAACTTTTCTCCCATTTAACTTATACATGCACTACTTGGTTGCAGATAGTGGGAGGGATTCCTCTGTAGTTCAATATCAAATTTTTAGCCCATTAGTTATCATACATATTTACATGTGAAAGAGTAATACTAATACTACAACAGTCATTGGAACAGGATACCTATCAAGATACTATAGGCAGATCTAGATAGAAACCTGTTGATTAACCTTTCAAGTAACATGTATGTGGCTCTATGCACCACGAACAAACTCGAAGGACGTAAGTCATCTGGATCCTGCATTGTATTAAAAGTTCTATTAAACTTAACTATCAGTATCTTCATAGCTATGGGTAGAATACCATATATTGATCATTTTCAAACTTGAAAAGGTTGAGATACAAATAAACCACACTTATCCAAAACATACTCAATCTGAAAGACTGAGATCTCATAGGCCTAAATGATGAAATTCAGCATTGTAGCTAGATCAAGAAACTAAAGCTCAGTCTGGTACATTTTTGGAGCAAATGAGATCTAGCAGCCAACGTTAAATATTACCCCTTTTTAAGGCAAAAATATTCCAACTGAAGCTAGGTGTTGCCTCATTAATTTATTAAACTTGCTGCAAGTTGGACGCATTTCTAGTGTATTCCCCTTATGCTTTACTTTTGAAACAAATTCAATCTCATTAAAAGGAGACACGGGAAAGCCAAGAATTGGTTGGGTGATATGATCATTCCACATGTTTTCTGAATGGGAAAAGAAGAATAAAGCTCTACGGAAGTAATAGCAATCTAATGTACAAGTAGAAGGCCAAAGAAAAATAAATTATGCTTCTACGAAATAATGAAAGAGCATGTAATCTTCTAATCTGATTTTTATTTCTTCCTAATCCCTCAATTATTAGAGACTAAAACAGAGAAGTGCACGATCAATGTAAGATAAAAGGTCAATCAGGCTGTCCCTGTCTTTCACTTTGATATCTTTCCAGTTCACTGATCCATACGAACCCCAGCGTTGATAAAAAGATAATGGAAAAGAATTGGATATTCATCAAAGCAACCAAGGAAAGTATAACCATAAGGGTTAAAAACAAGACAGCATAAGAGAATGATAAAGTTCAATGGTCATGTGATTTTGCTTTCACACCAGGAAGTAATGAGCTGAATTTCAGCTTAGTAATGAACCTATTACAAATAAATAAATGGAAAAAGGTAATCACGAAATATTGTATAAAACTAACATATGTTGAAAGAACCAACGTTTCCAGTAAAAAACCAGTAACACCCGTCCCCGTTAAGTCAAACAGCACACTGTCTATAATAGTAGCTAAGATGCCTTTCATATGCAACATATATTAGTTGACATATGCAATGCACGATATTTAACCCAAAAGTGAAGGAGATTAAAAGACACCGCTCCATACATTTTCCGGTAACAGCCTACTCGTATACAAGATTTTACTTTATCTATATAACTTTGAATATAAGAGCTGAACCATTTTTCAAAAGCTATTCTCACAACCCTGAATCATAGCCGGCGCACATATGTTGCATATGTTGCAATCATGCTCCCGCTAAGACAGAAGTTAACAACATTTTCAGAGTGAGTCTTAGTCTTAACCAACGTACATTAGATACAAATACTCAATAGCCAGAGAAATGCCAACCGATGGTGGGAATAGGATGAACAATTGCAAATGTCTTGCTTCCACATAAGAAAAATGCTACATACAAAGGCTGATCATTTCGCAATCAGTCAATTGTGTCTCAGAATGGCTTAACTATAAGGTCTTCAAACAAGAGAATCTGATAAATCTTTACTAAAATTAGATGAAATACTTCTCTTGGCGCAAATGAACGAGCACTTGGACAGACATCCTTGTTTAGCATACAAGAAAGAAAATCACCACAAAATAAGTTTCATTTTAACCCCTCATTCCAATCAGTACAACGATGAAATCACCACCACATTAAAAGGGTATTGTCCAAAGAAGATTAAAATTAAAATTACATAAGCAAATGCAAACAGGAGACCAGAACTCCAAAAGGGTGAAGAAATTTAGAGTTCAGCTAAGCTCAGCCTACTTTTTAGGAGGATCATATAAATTCAAACAGCATAAATCAAATAAAAATATTATACAAACAAAAACTGACATTCCACATATTCAAATTTTAATTCATTCATGAGATAAACAATCACACAACTGCAAATTTATGCAACCCATTTAAGAATAAAAGACACACCCATCATCTAAACTCAACAATACTAAGATCCATTTCCAAGAAA
Organism: Centella asiatica; assembly: GCA_014636745.2. NCBI lineage: Eukaryota > Viridiplantae > Streptophyta > Magnoliopsida > Apiales > Apiaceae > Centella > Centella asiatica. The sequence goes on along the minus strand of CM025786.1, from coordinate 5,220,784 downwards.
ATATAGAGGGGAAGAAGAGAGATGATGGCTGACCTTAGAACTAAGAAAATGTAGATATTTTTTTCAATGAGCCTGAAGATATTATTGATACAAAGTGATTCTGAAGGACTGATTGATGAAATAAATACTGGGTAGGCATTTGCTTTTGTGATTAATTGGGATTAATTGACCAGTGGGCGAGTAAATGAATGTGTGTGCGTCAACTGTGTGAGAGAGAAATATAAAGGAGGGGAAATTAGGAGGGGACAAAAAGAGATGTTGCCACGTAGTTGTAGTGATGGGCGATATATATTATGCACCATTTTTCACTTTTCATTGAAATGTGTAAATATGAAATTACATTTTCTGGTTTGTATCGTTTGGAGCCCCTTCGCACTTTCCATGAGCCTCTCTTTTATGAAACAAAACCGACGGCTGCTAGAGGTGTTCATAATCGTTTTAATTCATTAATTTAATGATATTATTAGAGCAGTAAATGAGTGAAGTGGAGTAGATGAAAATTTATGTTTCAGATCAAATTGTTTAAGTTATTAAATTAAATTAAACTGAATACGAGTTAAATAATATAAAATAATTTACGAGTAATAAATTTTTAAGTTTAAGTTGGGACTAAACTGTTAGATAAACAAAAAATTATGTTCGTCATTGATTCATTTAATAACTTGAGTCGAGTAGAACAAATGAGCAGTTTAGATCCTTTACACCCTGATATTGTAACAATAGAAAAGTATGGAGTATTATCTTTAAAGTGATTATAATTTTCAGTTAATGATATAATTAAAACTTTGGAAATGTTAGTTACTTTCATTTAATTATTTATGCTAATTACTTTAATTGGGAAGATCGTTTGTTTGGATTAATCAAATCAAACTCTAATTAAAATGTACACTCTATAAATCATTTGTTACAGAGTGTACATTTCTAATTGCTACAAATTATCAAATTCTACTATGCTAGCTTAAGTAGAATATATAACAGTTTTAAACAAAATAAAACAACACATAAAACGTATATTAGTTGTAACCACAGTCATACTCATGATTCGTTTTAAATATATAGTTGTAATCATTAAAGGTGTGATTGTTCCAAATACATGATTAATAATGAATGAATCAGAACTGTATTATACTCAAAACATGAATTATCATAACCAAATAATATTTATGAAGTAAGAAGTGGACAAAATTGAAATTATCCTACCATATATTCTTCTTTTTGACATTGAGTTGCTTTTGTCAATCTGCCAACCAAAAAAAAGAAGAGATATTCGTTTATTTAAAAGTCTTTTCTCTTCATTTACAACTAAATTATTGAAACAAGAGGCTTGTTCATGCATTAACATTGTCATGAATTTTTATTTGTTTTTAATTATTAGATAACAATTGTTACATGGGACCTATGATTCGACTGTCTTAAGACTTTGAATGTGTCTTAATGCCATTTTTCTTGGTGCTCAATTATTTTTCTGAACCTCCTAATGTCATTAATATCTTTTCTAGAAACTCTTAAATGACACGGCTTAGTATTACATAAAATAAAGTGCTTCATTAAATAGAAAGACAAAGAGGAAGATGAGGTTACCCCCTCCTGGCTTTGATTAGTGAACATTTATATAAGGGGTTCATGTCATGTGATTAGATATTTATTTACTACTTGTATCAATCCAACCACCTGACTTTCCCCTTATATGTAACATCATACCCTTAAGTGATGTGATGGTAAACTCCAAATCTCCAACACAACGTGTCGGTTTCAATTTAATTATCAGTGTTATGTAACTCTTTCTCTATTTTAAAATGCAAGAAAAAGAATATAAAATTGTATTTAAGTTTTCAAAATGGCATATTATAGAATAATTTGATTTTTCCTTAGTTAATATAGGTATGAGTTTCACAAAAAAAATTTAAATTCTACTGAATAATTTCTAAACTTAATTCCATTATGGAGATTTTGAATTTAGAAAGGTCTGAACTATCATCATAACTTTTTATGACTTGTTATGAATGTGTTCGTATAGTAACCTTCTTTATAGTAACAAAGAAAAAGAAAAATGGCTTTATACGGCTTGTATTTCTATGGCATAGATTATATGGATATGTTGTGTATGACATTTGATATGGGAAAGGAGTATGATTACAAATAAGTGGAGTTGATTCAGGTTTTTGTGAATTCGTGTTAAGTTTAATTTTAAAAAATTCGAGTTGAATCAGATCAATAATTTAAATGAACAAAATTTGTTGTTTAAGATTGGTTCGTTTATAAACAAACTGAACACGAGCATATTCGCAAACCTATTCGAGCCGATCCAAACCGAGTTAATTCCGTTCATGTTCGCGAGGTTTTTTTATTAAAAAATCTATTATATATTTAGAAAAGACAAACCCATTTTTCGATTTCATATGATTAAATATGGTTAAACACTTTCTTAATTAAAAAGAATAGATTATACATCGTATTTGTTATTAGTCATAATTATGGTTAAACACTTTCTTAACAATTTTCTAATTAATTACATTATACTTCGTATTTCTAGTTTATTAGTTATATTCATTATTTTTTATTGTATTTATTAATCAATTATTCAAATGTATATATATAACATATTACATATTATCAATTTAGATGTAATATGATATATTATATATTACATACTTTATAATAGCGTCGTTAGAACTTAAGTATTTAAATCAAATAAAAATTACAATTGAGAAAAACATAATATGACATGTTATTTAAATTAATGAACTAATAATGGATCTAAACTAAATTATGAGTGATATTTTGTATTTGTTTTGATTAGTGATGGTCATGGTTGATTGATACATAAATTAATAATTTATAATGTAATATTTAAATGAGCCAAATTGATCAATGAACTCAAGTCAAAACGAGCTGATCTCGAGTTGAATAAAACAAAAACTCGGATAGGATCGTATAACTAATCGGACACATTTTAATGTTCAAAATCAGCTTATTTATTTTAACGAATTTATTTAAACAAACCGAATTGAGTCGATTTTATCAACAGATCGGATCATTTGCGGCCTGATAAGGATTAAGGATACGAACAAATAGTTGAACGCTATAACAAGAATTGGTCAATTGTTATTCAATTTTAATACAATTTCATATTCTAGGTATTATTCAAAAGGTATACTTTTTTGATAGGTGGTACAATGATGGCTTGGTCTGATATTTGCATACTACCTACAACTCAAAATCATGCCTCAAATGGGATAAATTATTAATATAAACACAATATATAAACAGGGGGTTGATCAAATGTACTTGCGTGGTTCAATGTATATTATAAATAAACAAAAGTTGAGGGAGTTTTAGGTAACCTAATGAAAAAGGAAGAAAATTAAATAGGGAGATATATGTGGGTAGGTGGAAATTGGAAATGCTACATCACCTTCCACGATTATTTTATGAATGCAAATATCAATCAAAAGAAAAAAATTGGTTGCATTTCAGATAGTAATATTAAATAAGGTTTGAGAGAGTTCAGCAGTTTTATATAAAAATAAAAAAAAGGAAAACTAGATAGTATGATTGAAATTCACGTATTATTATTTTTTAGTTATTGTTTATCCAAAAGGAGTTGTTGTAAAAATTAAGGTTGAGATTGCGAATATCACCTGAAAAAAAAAACATTTCTTAGTTTATTTTAGTAGAGCTATATATATATATATATATATATATATAGATCCATTATTTTTTCAAGTTTACACTTTTGCCGGCATGCGTAGAGAGGGACATTTTCTTTTTGAGGTTAAACTTGATATTTTGTATTATTTCTTAACTTATTCCGTGTACTTATTCGGGACGCATATCATTATTGTTATTTGCTCAAAACAATTCAGTATGCCGGAGATAATAGCTACCTCATTTCTTTTTTCACGGAGCGCATATATCTTCGAGGATATAATTAATATATGGTTTGTTTTTTAAAAAGGAATCAAAGAAATTGCAGATGATCTGAGATTTACTTAATAAAGGGATATAAGATTGGGTGAAGTTGTACGGAAATGTTCAAGTTACTGCTAATAAAAGTTTTTTAGATTGTATCATTTTTATTGGTTTAAGCTATATAATTACTGATAATGATAATTGATAAGATTTTTTCTTAAGTTAATATTACAAACTATATTTAAATCTTATCACAATGTAACACAGTTTTTTCTTTTCCTTTTTTTATTTTTTGGTGCAAAAAGTTGAAAATTTTATTGATGTAACACAACTGGACAAGAAGTGGTTCGGATATAAAGTCTATTGATGAAAATTTGGAGAAGAATAGGGAAAGGTAGGGAGTGCTTCAATTAAAGAAATCGAAGCCAAACAAATTTGAAGGAGAATGGCAGAGGTGGACCACCGAAGGCTTCAATTAAATTATTGAGAGAATAAAAAAGGAAAAGGGCAAAATGGGGCATTCCGAGAATCGAACTCGGGACCTCTCGCACCCAAAGCGAGAATCATACCACTAGACCAAATGCCCACGATGTTTAAACGTTAAAAAGAACGATTTATTAACCATATATATTCATAGTCAATACTCAACACGTGACATTTGTTAAATCAAAAGAACCGATGGACATAGTACTCCCTTCGTTTTAAAAAAAAAAGTTAAAAAGTCTATGATTAAAAATTAAATAGTATTTGATTAATTTGATTGCAAAATTACTAACGTTATAAATACATTAAATTTTCAACAAAGTAAACTTTTTGTTATATAAAAATTTTGTTAAATTTCTATCGCAATTTGAATTTCAATATTTCACAATTTAAAATAAATAAAATAAAATGCAACTCTCTTCGTACTGACTATGGAAACCGTGAAAAGTAATATGAAAAATACAATAAAAATAGAATAAAGAAAGAGGTATGAGCCAGTACTCATTCTTCTTCACGAAATTCATGAAGTAAACATGATTAGTCGTGGTGAGATTAATTCATTCTGCCTACATGTACAACATTTACGTTAATCATGACCTATTATTACCCTCGTGCCTCGTGCACCTCTTGAACAAAAAGGGAGATACTCAATCCCACAAAAAGAGGCAACAATTTAACTTTTGATAATTTTTAATTTTATATATTTGATTAAAAATTATAAAAAATAATAAATTTTTCTCATTATATTTATTATGAGTATCTAATTAAAGATCATCTAAAAAGATTGTAATGACAAAATTTAAAAAATATAACATTATAATAAAAAAAATTATGTAAATATTGCTTCTTCTTTTTTTTGAATAAATTTTATTCCCAATTGTTTTTATTTTTTTGAAAAAGAGGAAGTGACAAATTGGTAGTCATGTGAGTTACGCGGAAAAAGAAATGGTCCAACGGTCCAACCAAAAACATATTTCCAAAAATTAGAGCTACCCCGGATAGCATGAGAGTAAAAATATATTTTTTTCACAAGAAGATAGAGAAGCTAAAACTTTATGGGAGAATGTACTGCTCATGCTTGAAAGTAGCTCGATTGTTAGCGATCTTTCTGACTACGCAACAAACATACTGGCCATTATACCATATGAGAAGACGTAAGAGATAAGAACATTAATTCCATAACATACCACTTAAGTATCACAATGTTACCATCCCACAGTACAATATTGACCCTCGAAAATTGGACCACTGCGGCCAAAAAACTAACGGCCTCCTCGGCCCCGACCACGACCGCGTCCACGTCCTCGGCCACGCCCCACTGGCCTCCCTGCATGGAAAATTTAAAGGAAAAAAAAATATTAATGCTGAAAAATCTACATCTAGACAAAACCAAAATTTAGACGATTATACGAGTATTAATTTGCAAATGAAGAGACTATATATACCTGCAGTTGGCTTCTTAGGCTTGATCCTAGGCGTCTCTTCCACCAGCAAAGTCTCAAGATTTATATTGTCAGGTAGGATATAGTATCGAATGTTGTTACCTCTGACACTCAAGTGTTCTAGGGCCACTGGGTTTTTACCCTTGAGTGTAAGTTTTACTGTTTTTAAATGTGTATTCATGCTAATGTCCACACCTAAAATACCAACAGACCACCAGTTAGATTCATAGTTCAGCTAGCAACAAAGTTTATGCCCGGTTACTACAAAGTAAACATTAAAATAGACTATAGCATAAGGGCATAAGAAAAGGATATATAATTACCAGAAGGATGATGAAAGCAATACAAAAAGGAATAGATTCACTTGTTGAAGACGCGAATAATAGTAAACACATAAAGATCACTTTTATATTATAATCTTATCGAGAATGACATTCATCTTGAATGAAGGATCATGAGGACTTAATTCAATAATATCAAAGGAGGGCATTGTTATCTGAAGTTAGAAAGCAAAAGTGCTAACTGAATATATAAGTTTGTTTGTGAGGGGGTCGGGCGAGGAGGAGAAGCTCCATCTTTTCAGCATTGAGGAGGTTACTAGAAGGAATAAGATCTGTCATTTCTTAAATCAAGCGACATATTGAAATGGGTCAATGGACTTCTCAAAAAAAAAAATATGGCATACAAATTTACTTTTAAAATAGCAATCTTAACTTATAGTGTACTAATACAAAAGCTTCTATAGATTGTTACACGTAATATATACATTCAAAACTGGGCAACTTAAGGAAACAAGCATTGCTAACAGATTCTTAGCTCAAAAAAATGCCAAAACTGATGTAAGGCATGGTTGACATGGGTATCAACAAAAAATGGGCAAGAAACTGAAGCATAAATTGCCCTTGTTTATCTTTAAACCTACAGATCAACATGCAACAACTCCAACAAATACTACCTCCATCAACAATTCATGCATGATATTCCACGATTGACAGAAAGATCTACTTTTCATACTATCTTAGGTTCATCAATTTTATTAAGTTAGGAGCCTTCATGGAAACAATTCAATGACAGGTCTTTCTCGTCAACTGTAGACAATTTATTCCAAATATCTGACTTCTTCTATTTCTTGAGTCAAATAGTTGTCGGTTCCAATCATGACATAAACTTATCACAGAAAAAGCTAGATACACGTGCAACTACAATATACAAGAACGAGGTTTTCAAAGCAGATGGTACCTCCGTAATTCCATTCATTACTGCCTTCGATTAACTATGCAATTGGATAAGTTGACAGTTCCTATACAATTTATGCGGAAAAAAATAATTATCACGTGAATAAATGTAAAAATCAGTAGATGATCTGTTTCAAGTATTATAATGTTCATAACACTAAATGTCATGAGATAGATTCATTCTACCCAGACTACAGTGACCGAGATGGAAAATGAAATTAATATGCACTCAAATATTCATTCATTCTAGTTTTAGTTACCTAACAAATTTTGGAGATTTAGGTAGTGTTGGTTTTCCTAATTTCACCAAATAAATGGACAGCATATTTGATTAAAATCCAGCAATCCATACATTGAGTGATACACCTGCTGCAAGGCCTTAGGATGCTTTCGTTAAATTTGATTTTACAGAGCAAAGTCCCTTTTCTCTCCTATCAGCACTAATACTTCCCTTGTAATCTTCATACACTTGGTAGAAAAAATAAAAACATATCAAGATTTCTCTCAACATCACCAGCTTCTACCAAAGCTTACAACATAGATGCCAACATTATACAGTAACACAACATTCTTATAAACCCCAAATTTCATATATTGTTACCAAATTGCCTCATAGCTTCCACTGATTAATCTATCTACATTCTGAAACATAACACCTAAAGCCAACAGTATTGAAATTAAATTTGAAAAAAAAAAAACACACACACGTAGAGCAACAACAACTTCTTAGTGTTAACTAAACCACAGAACATAGTATTTCCTCGTGATTAATGCCAAAAACTCGTTGTTATTGAAAATTAGAGACAATGCATGTAAAAATATATACAGAGATATGTTAAAATCATGTATATAAACATGAACTATAAAATCAAACGTAAGACCTATATCTCGCGGATCAAAATACTGATAAAGAGGAGAGAGAAACCTGTGATGGTGCCATGAACAACAGTCCCGTTCTTCAGCTCGATCGAGACGGTTTCGCCGTTCAACTTCATCAAAAACCTGCTCATGTAAATTAAAATACTTCAATATACAAACTAAATTTCAAACAACTGGAATGAAAAAATACCGTAAATCACAGACAAAAATTTAAAACATTGACAGAAAAATGAACAAACCTAACGAGCTTCATAGTTGCAGAAGGAAGAATGCAGACGGTTAATGGTCGTTCTGAGTGGCAGTGAAAATCAAAATCTCCGATGAGAAAAAATAGAGGGTTTAGGGCTTAGCGGCTCCTTGGTTTATCAATGGGCTTAACCGCGATTTCTTCGTCTCCAAGTGCATACGACGCCGTATTCTCGAAACCATATTGCCTTTAGAAACTTTTTTTTTCTTTCTTTTTTTACCTTACCCTCTCATTAGGGCTTTGGTATAGTTTCATAATCAACTATAAATCTTGATCTTGGATTAAATTTTCACCGACAATATTTATGCCTGTTTTCCTCTATTTGTATGGAATACAATTGATGACAATCAAAGTTTTATATACATGATCCATTTGTTATCAAATTTTTCGATAAAAAAAAAAGTTATGTTTTCATGAATAATCCGTTTTCACTGTTAGTTGTTTGATCGTTTGATTGTTCTATAATTCTTTTGTACTAGTATTAAATTTTTTGGTTATTTTGAATTATAGGCATGCAAACAGGCACATACCTTATCATTTATAATTGTTAAATGTGTATATAATATGTAAATTTTAGACGACGACTTTCTTTATAATAAAAAAAAAAAACTAAACATTACACGTAACCTTCACTTTATAATCGTAGAATTGGTTTTATAAATTAGTTTCTTTCATGACATCATCTCTCTAAATTCAAATTATCTTTATAATTCTTTCATGATCAATAAACTAATTAAATTGAGTTAAATGATTAAATTTGATTATCATTTATTGAAGTGTTCATGAATAATTTTAATAAATTTAAATATAATTGAGTTTTAAGTATTTATCAAAAATTCATCAAGTATCAAATAATTTACAAATACCAGTATTGTATATTTTTTCCAAAAAAGAAGGAATAGAATGAAAATAAAAGGAAACTAGACGCAAACGACGACGTATCGATGAAAAAGTTACTGAAGAGCAAAATTTAGTTTAAAAAATTAGTTACCTCTATAGGTTCTTCTCCTACGTTCCTCCGTCTCTCACAGATGCAAAACCCTATATTCATCTGTCAACTCAAGTACGCTTCGCAGTTATCTCATTGATTCTCTCATCGATTCTTATTCCAATTCAACGATCCCATGTAATCTATTAAGCTCTGCAATTTTCAGCTAAATCAGCATCACGTACATTCAATTTGTATTCATTTATCATGAGGAACTATGATTTTTGTACATGTCTATATCCATCTGTCTTCTTCTTCTTCTTCTTCTTTTGAATTTATGTTTTATGTCAGTGAAATATTGGCTGAGGTTTGGTATGTGATTACGTAGCCAAAATTTTTATGAACATTTTGTGGGAGTATATCCAAGCTCAGTACCTCACTAATTTAATTTTAGAATATTAAATGATTCCTTATTTTTTTTTTTGGGGCCAATTTGATTGCGGAGGAATTGCTTTGTTTATGCTCTCTGAAAGTGTGAAGTGGGTTTCTAGTTTGGATTGGTTAGCATGAGTATATATGAGAAAAGTTAACAGTCATTTTGCAGACCTTAAACTACATTCTTTTAGGTCAGTGCGTGTCATGAAGTTGGTATACTGCAACTCAAAAAAAGTGAAAAGAAATAAAGGGTTGGAGACATGATAGAACCCTTGAGGACCTTTCAGCCTTTAAATAGGTTGTTTCAGTCTTCATATTAATGACCAAAATGTCATATTGAAGGTATTAAAAGATGGAGCACAGAACAATGAAATTGTTACTACTATCAGAACCCCAAGTTTTGATCACGAAGAAGCTAGTACTGGATTTGAAGTAGCACTACAGTTGATCAATATCCATGCATTTCCTGCTTTATGCAGTAATCGTGATTTATATGATGCAATGTTACTATCAATTTTGATGTGAAATCGACCCGGGCCATTCAAACAGATCAACTATAACCTGTCATACTTCATTAAAAGATTCTGTTCTGAGTGATTTAAAATGTGTATATGTTTGGGGCTGTGACATTATCACCCCATTGTATTTTTCCGCTAGCAACGCATCACTCATAAGTTATGGGCTATTGTTTTTTTGGGTTGATATAATTAGTTTTTACATTGTGAGCCCACATGATGTTCCTTTTCTTCCTTTGTGTAGTTGACGAGTTTGACATTTTGGCGCCGTAAAAAAGAAGATATTTGGGATCTCTGCATTGCCAAGTGTATTATTTCATGTGAGAGTTTATCTATAATATGGACTTAAATGCATCCCCAATACCTGAAGGAGATGAAGTGAAGTACATAGAGAATTCAGATGTAGATTCCGCACAAAAAGAGGCAAGGGTAATAGCAATTGTAGCTATGCATCAAGTATTTATTATCTTCATGTTTTAGCAATTTGCCCATATAATACTTAATGTAGCATGGTTGTACTAGTTTGTCATTTGCTTAACATCACCTGCACAATAAAATGGGGATATGCTATTACCTTACTGATACAACATCAACATTAGTGATACCTTTAATCAAAATTAGCTGCAGTCAGCATTTGGTATTACCTTATATTTTAATGCTAAGATAAGTTACGTTAACAAGTGAGTATTTCTTTTGGACATTGATGGCATTAGCATACAAAAGTTCACAGAAACTGACAGTTACTTTATGCAGCAAACAGTTTGGTCAAAATATCAAAAAGGAAAGGAAAAATAATATAGACAATTATGCTATCTTTGTTTCTGATGAATCAGATACAACAAATAAGAGAAGATTTTACACTTAATTGCTCTGTTATACGTCTTTCCTTTTCTTTATTTTCCATTTGAAATGCTCACAGCTAACCGTCAATACAGAAGTGGCTGTGGGTGACTGATAATTATTCCGCATCCCAACGTATAATTACTTTAGTTAAGTAAGTTATGGGATTTGTTGGCACCATAAACTGTTAAAGGTAGAATACCTTGGTGTCGAGCATGTTTGAATCTTCAATAATGTGATCTGGAGAACCCACCAGGGATGGAGCCATGAATTTGTATTTAGGAAAAGCCACAGATGATAATTTATGCCTAAGTGAGATGATTCTAAATGAAGTTTCCTTTAGTTCTCACAGAGAAACGGAAATATTGTTATACATTTTACTAACTTTTTTAATTCTTCCAACACATTTTCAACGAAGGTTAGGAACTTTAACTCATAAAATATATGTTATCTTATCTCCGACTAAAGTATCATGGAGTGTGTGTGAATCCACCATGAAACAGTTAACATATATATAAATTGTTCTATGAACATTCTCAAAAGCAGTGCATGCTCATATAACTTATTGGTAGCTTTCTGGAAAAGCTAAATCACAATGTAATTCTACAGTTTGGTATATTTGATATGTTCTATAACATACAAGAAAAATATTTGGAAATAGATATATTATGTTGACTTGATTAAAGGTCTTAGGGAACACTAATATATGATTGATTTAACTGAAAAATTTATTTGGCTAGTTGTTAAATGAACTGCAAAAATTGAAGTAGAACTAAATTTATAATGGTGATCCTAAAGTAAAGTATTAGGATGCCCAATTTGCCCATGCCTTTCCCTCTCTGTCCCTGCAAGTGCTGCAACCTACAATGAGTGTTATCCAAGTCTATTTCTTTCACTTGAAAATTAAGAACTACTACGTTTCTACATTTGAAGTATTATTTCTGAGTTAGTACTGTAATGTTTCTTAGCTTTCTATTTTGACATATTTGCACTTACAATTATGTGAAAATCTAGAAAGGCATTTCACTAAAATATCTTAATGTTCTAATAACTAATATTAACTTGTTATTTTTCAGGTTACAGATGGAAGACATCATAGATCAAAAAGAAAACATCCAGTTGAGGATTCTGCACATGTTTCTCAGCGTTTTATCAATAGTCAGGAATTTAGAAACGACGGATATGATAGAAATAGCCTACCTTCTGGTAGGTCTAAATTTTGAAACATGCGCTTGTTGCTGTGAAATACCTTTTCTTCACTACATTGAACCACATTCTTATCAATAGTTTTTGAAAAACCTGTGCCGCTGTCAACATGGTTGGTATCTCTCTTACAAGCATGTTTTATAACATAGTTTACTAGAGTTTTCATATCACTTATAAGAAGTTAGCATATAATTATATTAAAATCATGATATAACATATTTTACTAGAGTTTTCATATCATTCAAAAAAAGTTAAGTATGATTTTGGTATGGATTAATTGAGAAAAGCATGAGTTTATTTTTGTATCCTGGAGAATCTTTTTGTATATATTATATATATCTTTTGAACATGACATACTATATGCTGTCAAACTTGAAGTAGCGTCTTCTTGGCTCCATTTGTTCTAAGAGCTTATTGATGCCGTAGAAGCAATGAGTTTTGCAGTATGAATTCTACATAGTTTTATCTCAAGTCCCCGGTAAATGTGTGGAATAATACTCTTTGAAGCCAAAAGGGATATTTGAGCTCTCAAGGTCGTGTAACAGTGTTCCGCTTAAATAGTTTTTATTTTCTGGCATTTGGTGCCTCTTTTACTAGGGCAGTACTACCCTTTTGTGCTTTGCTTGCAATGCCTGATCTTGGTTATCTATGTTGACCAGTTCTGAGTCTTTTTGTTTCGGACAAGGTTTTAGTAAAGTGATACATATGATACAAGAACAGTAGTATGAATATGTGTAAGTAAATATATACGAAGTTCTTTAAATTATTAGGTTTCAGCATTCAACTTTTTGTCTCTTCTGTATCCGATATCTGCATTTTTTTTAGGAGAAGTTGATGCTTTTTGGAAATTATCAGTTAGTGTTATAATAATCACTAGGCATGGAGAAGCCTTACCTTTGGATAATTGTGATCTGCATTTGTCTTTTAATTGATGTATTCATATGAAAAAGTCCCTTATGAGTTATGTCAGGACCCTTTTCTTTTCTTTTTTGTTGAATTTGTTGTAAATTTACAGGAAATAACATTTACGTGTCAACATTACCATTTGTTTCTCTGGTAGGTTTGCAGATACATTAGTTTCTCCATGAAAGATTTTTGTTAGAATCATTATTGATCTTATGGTTATGTATAGGCTTCATCATTTTTCACTAGCCTCCAGTATATTATTACTCTTATCTATCCTCAATTTTTTTCTTATATGGTAGTCCTATGAATATTTCCTTGATACATTTGTGATATAACATGTTTTATAAAGTATGTCTGAACTTGTGAATATAATTTTATGTTGCAGGCTGGTTGGATTGCCCTGCTTATGGTAATTTAGTAGCTTTTATTGTTCCTTCAAAAGTTCCTCTAGGTGAATATTTCCATGAAAACATTAGTCTTGGCAAAAGATACAGCCCAAGGGATGTGATTCATGAACAAAGGCACTTAGGAAGAGAGGTGAATTTTAATATTAATTTTTAAATAATTTCCTTTTCAATATTCCAGCTATTCCAGCTATTTTAATTTCCTTTTCTAATTCTTGAGACACATGACCCCCTTCTCCTGTTTTTAATATTCCATCCTTTCTATGCAATATCTGGTAATTTTGATTAGCGAGTTTTGACACAATTGATATATAGCTAACTTAACTTCTTAATGTAAAACCAAACTGATTGTCCAGCTAGGTTTAGTGATTGATCTTACAAACACCAATCGTTACTATCCAGCATCGGATTGGACTGAAGCAGGTATTAGATACGTTAAGGTCAGATTATTGGCGAAACTCATTTTTAGTTCTTTTATGATATGATGTAAATGAGCTCTAAATGTATCCCGCTTTGACAATGATCCAGATTAGATGCCGGGGGAAGGATGCTGTCCCTGATAATGACTCTGTCGATAAATTTCTTCACGAGGTAAGTTTAATCTTCTTGTTAGACATGCATGATACACTTCAAGATATTTTGTAATCCTGAACCATTGCTTTAATTGTATCTTAGATTTAGGCGTACTATTTTAATTATTATTAACCCTCCATCTCTCCCTGCTAGTAGATTATCCGAGTCTTGAATCATATATGTGTGGCTGTGTGTGTGTAAAAAGATATTATTTGATACTCTAAATGCTATTCTTAGGTAATGCAATTTAGAGCCCACCAGACAAATGCAGATAAGTACGTTCTCGTTCATTGTACCCATGGGTATAACCGCACTGGCTATATGATTGTTCATTTCCTCATATATACTGAATCTATTTCAGTCACTGAGGTGGGTCTTTTTTATCGTTTAATTCTATTGTCCTGTGGCTCTTCCAGCAAGGCAGCGACTCAAGTTTTTCTGTGTTGTGTTGTCATTTATGCAGGCAATAGATAAATTTTCAAGAGCACGACATCCAGGCATTTACAAAGAGGATTATATAAATGCTCTATACAACTTCTATCAAGAAAGAAAGCCTGAATATCTTATTTGCCCCCAAACTCCTGACTGGAAGAAACCTTCTGATCAGGATAATAATGAAGCTGGTTATTTGCAAGTATGCATCGTCTATACTTCTTATAATTGAAACATGTCTTATCTACATGCAAACAAACACGCGTGCGTGTTGTGTGTGGTACTTGTGTTTTTATATCTTTGAATACTGCAGGACAATATTATGACACCAAAGGAGATGACAAATGATGATATTTTAGGAGAATCTGTGCCTTCTAACCAGCTAGATACAATGAGACATTTCTGTTTACAAGCACTGAAGTTGAATGTACGGGTATGCACTAGAGGACCTTTCTTCATTCATTCTTTTCTGTTTCTACTGATTATATATATTGCAATAATTGAGTTCTTCAGTTTTTTAAAATTTTGTATTTGTTTTACGTGTTTTGGTTGGTGGCGTAACTCTGATGTGTTCATGCAAGAGTTCACTATTCTAGATTTTTCTTTCTTGTAGTACAGTTGAATTTTCTTAGTGTTAATGCCAAATCGAGAATTTTAGTACTTATTAAATTGGGAAAATCCTCCCTTATATATTGTACTACATAATTCTTAAAACAAGCTGGACCTCTTCATCATTTGATTCTGCTTTTCTATTTGGAAATGACAATTAATCCTGGTTTTTCACTTTCATCCTTTGAATTTACCTCAGAGAATGCACTTTTTCTTTTCTTTCTTCACTAAATATAGAGAAGTTGTTTGTCAACTATTGAAACATCTTCCTCATTTTTTCCTCTATCAAGTTGTATTCTTGAATTTTATTGTATGGTAAAAATCAGAAAAATGGGTCGTTGCAGCTTATATGTTTCATTTTCTTACATGAACTTTTTTAGCAACTTTTTGGACATAACTGAATTTTTCAATCTTCAGGCCAGAGGGAAGCCACAATTTCCAGGGTCACACCCTGTCTCTCTCAGCAGGTCCAGTTCATATATTCTTGTCCGCACTATTTAACGTTATCATTTTTTCTCTTTAGTAGTATGATTGAATATCATCTAAATAATGTGCTCCATCACCTCAGTCTTATAGTCGTATTAATATTTGCTGTAGTTGGCTTCTTTTCATTGGTTTATACATATATTTGTTATCTTTTGATGAGCATATGTGTTCTGTTTGGTTCACAAATTGGAATATTGGATTCCTTGTAGGTTTTTTTTTTCTTCAGAAAAGAACCAACAATCTCCAGTGAGATGAGAAGTTAGTAGTTCATTTGCTTATAAGATAATATGAAAAAAAATATGTCATGTGATTCTTATATGAATATCTTCAAGTGATATGCATCTGAATTCACTCCCTGAATGCAAGAAAAAAAGATTATATAAATATACATTCTATCTCTGCTGTTAGTTCATTTTACTGGTAACATTGTTTTGGAAGATGGTTACTGAATATATATTTGTACCACCTAGACTACTGTTACTCTCATTTTACCACAAGGCAGTAAAGCCACTTATTCATTCTATAACATTTGGTCCCTAATTGGTTGAATTTACAAGTGATAAGTGTTCATTATTCATCAGGTGCCCCAACTTATAAAGTTGAGAAAAGATCTTAGCACCTCACCTGAATTTTAGCTGATGTTGGGATGTATTCTCTTTTTGAGCAAAGCTATTCTGGGATTACTCAAAGAAAGAAACTTGTTGAGGAGGATATAGTAGAATTTGCAACGAGAATTTAGGCCAATTAAATGAGCAGTTGATCAATTTGGCAAAGAATGTTATCTGTTTCATTGTCCTGGCTCATGGCTCATATATTGGAGATTTTACAGCAAAGTCTTTTCATCAGGACTATATGATGTTTGTGTAGCGGCTATTTGGTTCAAGACTTCTTTTGTCACTAGAGTCGACTCATAGTCATAAGATTGGAAATGCTCCACCACCTGCAAATGCATCTTCTGTTGGAAGATGTGTAATTTTATTGCATTAAAACCAAGTAGCTTCTAAAGCTTATCCGGTTATCCCACATGATCGGGCCATGGGAATGTCTTTCTTCAAATCTCACATGATGAAATATAAAATCTTAGATAAAATATAGGATTTCTATAATTCCTATCAGAATAGTTATGGAGTTTGATCAATAAAAGCTTGTCACTGTTAAGAAAGAAAAGAGAAGCAAAATTACTAACACCATATAAGTGTAATATGCGACAGGAATATGATTTCAAGGGGTTTCTAGTTGATTTGGTTACACATGCTTCATGTTTTAGGAGTTGAGGTATCTTACTTCCTTTACTGGTTGAATTGCTCAGTTGTGATTAATATGGTAGATGATAGGAAGGAGAAGCTTGAGGGGATATTGTATATGACTGATTATGGTTTATGGGTAATTTACGAATCATATCGATGGGTTTTGGTGCATTACCTTCTGAATTGATCGACAACTGGATGAGAAATGGAAGTACGTATTTTCAATTATTTAAAGTTTTAGCTCAGTTGCTGTAGGTCCATCTCTAATCGACTCTTGGATATTTAAATCCTTGAGGATGACTGTGAATACCACAATTTATTGAGCATGAAATATAAAATTCAAACAACAGCATATTCAGATGATTGAACCTGCCAAAATCCAGACTATGATTGTTTTTCCCAAAACTCAGATATTTGATAACCTCTTTGGTTTTCCATTTTTTCCATTTTTCAGCCAAAGGAAGTTCTAGCTTTAAAAGTAAAATACAAAAAAACCTTTATCAGGAGTTGGAGATCTTAGTAAAATGATGAGCACAGGACTTTGTTTTGAGACAGTTTTTCTTCTCAAAATTCTGGAAAAACTTAAATAGTTAGGTATCATTGTAGAGTTGTTTACCTTCCTATTTTATGCAGCTTACTTGGTGAGTGTGTTCACAAGAACTCAGTATCATGCAGCAGTGCGTCTTTTTAATTTATTTAAAAACCAAACTTTGTATTTTCCGATTGCAGGGATAATTTACAGCTTTTAAGACAACGTTATTACTATGCCACATGGAAAGCTGATGGAACACGATATATGATGCTGATAACTTGGGATGGCTGTTACCTCATTGACAGAAATTTTTATTTTCGAAAAGTGCTCTTGCGGTTTCCATGCAGAAGTGCAAATGAGGTGCTAATTTCCCACCTAACGAGGACATTTGTTTTTAAGCAAATTAAAAACATATTATTTCCGTGAAGGACCTTTTGTTTGACTAAAGT
Organism: Centella asiatica; assembly: GCA_014636745.2. NCBI lineage: Eukaryota > Viridiplantae > Streptophyta > Magnoliopsida > Apiales > Apiaceae > Centella > Centella asiatica. The sequence goes on along the minus strand of CM025786.1, from coordinate 5,203,024 downwards.
TGTTTTAAATTGTTAGGGTACAGAAGGTACCACTCATCACTACACATTACTTGATGGAGAGATGGTTATCGATACTGACCCAAGTACAAAAAAGCAGGAAAGAAGATATCTCATTTATGACCTCATGGCAATCAATCAAGTTTCCTTAGTAGAGGTTGGATATCACTAGGTTACATTGAATTCTCTCCAAAAAAAACTCTTAGATTTGTCTTGCATAGCTTCTGTTTTCATGGACAGACAAGTTCAACTTAATTAAATACAAGCAGAGGTATAAATATCATTGCTCAACAAAAAAAGAATGACCAATACTTGCTCAGGCACCCTTAAGATTAAATTTTAATAATTAAGACTCCCCTTTTTTGATTAGCTCCCATATATCTTTATCAGAGTCTAGACGCAAAGAACCTTGATTCATATATCAGAGTTCATCTGGCATCTGCATTTGCTTTCTTTTAAAGAAAATGTTCTCGTCCTTTTTTTCTTTCCCTCTATTCTAGTGGTGATAATTTGTAATATTCAGATGACACTTGGGTTACACAAAGTCATCATACATCGTCCACTCCTGCTGGTTAAATATTTGAGATTCTGTTGATGATCAGATCTTAGGAATTGAATTTGTGTGCTTATGTGGTTATTTATTTATTTATAGTCAAAATGGTTGAGGTGGTTCTAATATTATTACCACTGGTCTTTGCAGCGACCTTTCAGTGAGAGGTGGATGATACTTGAAAATGAAGTAATAAAACCCCGAAACCGTGAGCGAGAAATTTTATTTAAGAGTAGAAGTCCTTATTACAGATACGACCTGGAACCTTTTCGAGTATGTATCATGGTTCCCCATGTGCATTAATGTTTTTTGTATTTGCTTTTTTCAAATCTCTCTGGTTGGTGATCTCACTTTCACAATGCATATGCATATTATAGGTTAGGAGGAAGGATTTCTATCTGCTTTCTGCTGTTACCAAGCTCTTAAGGGAGTTCATTCCAAGGCTTTCACATGATGCTGATGGTTTGATCTTTCAGGTGTGCAAGGATACTGAGCGGAAAATCTTGTGTTTGAATTTTGGATCTAATATGCAGCTTGTTCTGAGGAATGTAATTCCATCCCAGAGACGGGACATCTTAACTATTTCACTCTCTCTTCCCCATCCCCCCACCCCCCTGGGATAGAAAAGGCCTCAGTGGCCCCCTTTTCTTCTCCAGAGGAAAAAAAAGGAATAAAAAAATTAAGATGCACACCAACAACTGAAGGTGTTTTTATTAAGAGTAGCTTTATAGACCTAACCTCTCATGCTCAAGACATCATTGTTGCTTCGTTTACTTTTAATCTTTTATAATGTGTAGTGTACTTTCTCTTACTTGAGAAAGTTCAGTGGGAGTTCCTAGTGGAGTTAATTGTGTATTATAAGGCGAATATATGGACTTGAATATTTCCTTCTTCCTTACTCACATTAAAATTTGGTCAAAATTGATGGTTTTACACTGCCAGGGTTGGGATGATCCTTATGTGCCACGAACGCATGAAGGCCTTTTAAAGTGGAAATTTCCTGAAATGAACTCAGTCGACTTTCTCTTTGAGGTCATATTATACTTTATTATTTTCAGGCTCTGTGCGCTATCTTATTACCATGACCATCTGTGTAGTTTTTGTCTTGACAGGTGGGAAGCAATAACCGTCAATTACTTTTTCTAAATGAACGTGGCAAGAAGAAACTAATGGAAGGAAATAGAGTTATTTTTAAAGGTTAACTGCAAATTTCTTTTTGCTTCTTCTGCTTGCCATCACGTGTTAAAGCATCCTCAGAATTATGTTGTTATATATTTCCTCCATTAGTAATTAGAGATGCAACTTCCAATTTTACTCCATATGTTCTAAGAACTGGATGGAAGAGACCAAAATCAATTCTTCCCACTCCTGGAATAGAATTAGTTTATTTTGGAGTCCATTATCTTCTTATATTATTGCTTATTCTCAAGTAGATAACTGCATTTCATTATCTAGTATCGAGGATATCTTCAGAAAATTAAACTGTCAATCGTTTTAGAAATGTATGTGTAATATTTGGGATGCGGTATTTATTATTTTTAATTTATAGTTGCACCATGTTAAAGGAACATATATCTTTTACCACTTTGATTTGCTAGCTCATCCATGTTCTTTGGCCTTGATCATATGATTCTTTGATCTTGAAACCAACATGCAGATGCATCTGATTTATATTCTTGTTCGGGGAAGATTATAGAGTGTTCCTGGAATCCTGAGGAAAGGGTTTGGGTCTTTATGCGAACAAGGCCTGACAAATCTACGCCAAATGAATTTAATACCTATAAGAAGGTACGCCTCAATTGTTCCATGTGTTAGTGTGTTACTCTATTGCTCATTGATTTCAAGAAATTACACTTACACATACAAATGGATTTGCTTCCCCATTGACAGGTCATCCGGAGCATAAATGATAATATCACAGAGGAAGTTGTATTGAACGAGATTCATGAGATTGTTCGCCTTCCTATGTATGCTGACAGGATAAAGAAAGATTGTAGGGCCTTCAACAAAACAGCACAACGCAAGTGATTGTTACTCCAGAATATCTCACCATACAATTAATATTTCTATTTAGAACCATACAAAGAAACGAGCAAGTCTACCAGTAAGAGGGGACAGAAAATGTTTCTGCGAATTCTTTAATGACCAGTAAATATGGAGAGCTTTGCGAGCAGCAACCGAAGAGGTCACCCAAGTTTTCATCTTGATTTTGTTGTGGGTCATTATGTGTGAGCAAGATATAGTCCTCTCTCATGTTTCACAAAGTTCTTCACTAGCAAGCTGCCATGAATTCAATCTGCACATTTTGTTGGGAGGGAGAAAAATATAGCCCATGTAATATATGTACCATACGTTCATTTAGCAGTTGTTTGATTCTTATGTACTATGTTTTTTCCGGGATTAAAGTGTACAACACCAAAAGCCATAGCTGAGCGATAGGTGATAGGTCGTCGGTCTTTATGTTGAGATGTCCTGCGGCAAAGTTATTCGTTCCCCTTGTATTATCATAAATACTCTATTTATTAGGGTTTTGCACATTAATTCATCTGAGAGCAGCACGTGTTAAGTTCTTGTAGTATATTGCCTCTCCTTGAAATTATATTTTTTACTTTTAATAATTTAAGTACATAAAGAATACATCGTATCATATAAAAAATCTATTTGTATAATTTTTATTGCAATTATATATTCTTAAAATTTGTCATTAAAATCTTATCTTGTTGTTAATTGGATATTCACAATTAATATTTTGAAACAAATTATTATTTTAACATGTAATATTAAAATCTATAAAAAAACACTTGAATATAATTATTTTTGCGGAACATGACAATATCCCTAATTAATGGAGGGTCAAATGATCGTAAAAAAGATGCGAGTATTTTTTTTTTTTTTTGAATGGTCATTAAAAGCCATACATACTACTAGAACTACATACATAAGTATTTTTTGTTCTTGTAACATCCATATGAGGATGATTATGCAATCTTCTTTTGACGACGTCTATATATGTTACAGGGTTTTGGCTGTATTTTGCATGAGTGTTGCATTCTTTTCAACTCAAATGTCTCAAAATTCCGTTGTCTTTCGTCACTTCCATTAAATTCTCCTGTCCTTTTCTCTTCAACTCTATCATCTACACAGAAATATATATAGGATATATATGAAATTGATTAGTATTCATTATGGAGTATTATATTTTATTGTGCCGTCTAATATCCGGCTATATATATTTTTTTATCATATAACTAAAAATTTGAAAACTCATTAAAATACTTTTCGGACTACATTGTATAACAAAATAAAAACTGTAGTCTGACAGACTTTAATGTTGGATATATGTTCGAATTATATAAATAATAATAACCGTTAAATATTAATTACATATTCCTTTTGTTTTATAATAAGTAACATTGTAGAGTTTTTTTTTTTAATAATAAGTGACATTTTACATATTTCGAAAAACTCATCCTTTATACTTTTTAATTTGTCCTTGTGTTAAAATAATTATTCTCTCACATTCTCCTTATTTGTGTCATACTCTTTCTCTTTACATAATTGTTTATTTGTATAATGTTAATGAAAGGTAAAAATGTCAATTTATCAAAAATTTAACATAAATTTTAGTTTTCTTAGTGTGCGTAAATAATCATAATGTCACTTATTATAAAATAAAAAGAGTATTATTAATAATATATATATGTATTAAATGTTTAAAGCGTATGAACCAACGCAAAGTTATATTAAACTATATTTATATTGAATTTAATAACTTGATCAAGAAAGCTATATATATATTCTTTTATAAAAATAACGATTTAAATATTTTAAATTTGATACATAAAGTATAACGAAATGACTCCAACAATAGTTGTAGCCGACTTTAATTCTAAGCTTTTTAACTATTTTTTTTCTCAGCTCATATATATTCATCAAACATTCATATATTATATATTTATTTATGAAATAAATTCCATAAATTCAACACCAGAAACAATTAATGCCGTAGAAGAGTTAAAAAGCCCGTGTCTCAATGTCCAACTCTCTCCATTTCTTCCTTTTCTTCTTTGCCACCTTGTCTCTTTTTCATGCATCTCCTTCATTTTCATCTCATGAACATCTTCTAGCTCCAATTACAAAAGATTACAAAACCAATCACTACGCCCTTTCAATTTACCTAAAAACCCCTCTTCAACCCACAAATTTACTCCTCGATCTCGGTGCTACCTTCACTTGGATCAATTGCAAATCCAACTACTCCTCCACAAGTTTCCGTCAACTCCCCTCCAACTCCTCCCTCTGCCCCTCCTCTCCTCTCCACCACCAGTCACTGCCGCCTTCCGTCGCCGAGTCCGCCGGAGTCGACTCGCTAGCTCTTCCCACCACCGATGGCCGGAACCCGGGTCAACTCGCCGTCTTCCCCGAGTTCTTATTCTCGTGTTCGTCCGATCCTTCTCTGCTCAAAGGCATTCACAGAGCTAAAAGTTCCACCGGTTTAGCCGGTCTAGGCCGGTCGAGGATTTCGTTTCCGGCGCAAGTTAGCTATGGGTTCTCTAATCTCTCCTTATTTGCGCTGTGCTTGTCCGGTTCACCGTCCGCGCCTGGCGTGGCCTTCTTTAATACACCTGGGCCCTACTTTTTCTTACCCGAAATTGACCTCGCCAAACTCCTTATTTACACTCCACTCCTCTCGAGTCCAGTGGGGAGCACCGTAAAGAGTTCCCTGCACCTCTCCGATGAGTATTCAATTGGAGTCAAATCTCTAAAAGTCAACGGAGAAGCCTTGGATATCGATCCGAAACTCCTGACCGTTGATCATAACGGCGTTGGTGGGACCGTTTTGAGCACCGTAACTCCATACACCGTATTAGAAAAGTCAATATATAAAGCATTTACGGATGCGTTTGTGAAGGAATCAGCTGCCCTCAACCTCACCGTAACAAAGCCCGTGAAGCCGTTCAGTGTATGTTATTCAGCGGACGATGTCATGAGTACGCAGATGGGACCAGCTGTACCGACCATTGATTTGGTGATGGACGGACCAGCAGATGTGTTTTGGAGGATTTTCGGAGGGAATTCAATGGTCAGGATTATGTACCAAGATGCTGACGTGTGGTGTTTAGGGTTCGTTGATGGAGGAGGGATTAGATCAAAGGCGTCGATCATGGTAGGAGGTTACCAGATGGAGGATAATCTGCTACAGTTTGATGTAGGGAATAAAAGATTAGGGTTTACTAATTCAGTTTTAGCTCAAAAAACCATGTGCGCTAATTTCAACTTCACTACTAATTATGGGCTACACTGAATAAATACGTTCATGTATGGACTAATAATATAAGAGAATTAGCTTTTGGTTGGCCTAGCTTTTGTGTTCTCTGACATTTTTGCACATGATTTCAAAAAGGCAATTTTACCATTTTAGTTAAGTTAAATATTAAAACGATGAAATATTTCATATGATTTTTTTTATTGATATTATAAAAATAAGAGAGAGAGAGAGTGAGAGAGAGGGAAAATGGTATTAATAGAGAAAATTTCTTGATAGATAAAATGGAATACGGAAATTATGTTCTAACTGTTACTCTATTTTCTGTTTCATATTTTTTAAAATTGACGTGTATCCCTACTTATATCAGTACGTTTTAATAAAAATATAAATGAAGCATAAGATAAAAAAGTTCTATCTCATTCCAATAAAAGAAAAAAATGTGCTGAGGGTACTACTGAAAGTAGTGTATTAATTTTCCTTATAAACTACGGATTACATGCCAATCATTGTCGTTGATTCTAATAATTTCTTTCCTTTTTATTTTTTTGGTAAGTATTCTCTTTCTTTTATTTACTTTTTAAGATTATTTCCTTTTTTCGTTACTATTAGAATTTAGCTTCTTCTTCTTTTTTTTTCCCTCCCTTCTTCGGGTAACAGATTAACATTTACAGAGTATTTTTATAGTTAATAATATCTTGAACTTGATTGGTGGAAGCATCTATTATCTAATATTGAATTAATCCTAAAATGTACATTTATAAGCACTTACCTATTTAAATCGTTCATGCCCTATATATATGATTATAAAACGACTGATCCATATGTATACATAATTTGCTCTGGGTGCTGCTACTCCTGTAAGAATTGTTGAAGAAGAATCACTAATTAATCTTCTGTTGACGTACGATTTTAATGGCCAACCTTCACCCTCTTGATCACCAGGTAGCTATTCATCTTCTATATCTCTCTCTTGATCTATTCATATAATTAATTAATTGTATAAGTACTGCTGTAATTTATCTATAATTATGTTTATGCATTAGTTTTTCTACTTTATATTAACTTTCATTGCACTGTACAACAAAATCTAATAAAGTTACGGAGTATGTAATACACAATTCATTACATCATTTATTTTCAATTCTTAACACCCTGTCAATTGCTTTAGATCTTTATCTATGTGTGTGCGTGCACGTATTTTCTTAATATTTTTATTTTTTTAAAAATTAATTTGAGTGTATGCAGATCACTTGTGTATTGAAAGTGAGTATCAACTGTTGCAAGGTGTGTGCTGCTAAACTAAAGAAAGGCTTGCTCAAATTCAATGGTACTATTCTACGCTTTTTGTCCTTCTATGGTTAATTTATCTCTAGATCCAACTCTTATGATCTAGCTAGACACCTTGCATGAAAATTTCTTTTGATTTCATTAAATCTTATTTACTATGGTAGTATCTATTTTAATTTAATTTTTTATTTATACAATCATATTAATTAATGTGAGACAAAATTTGATTTGTGATAATTTGTATTATAATATAGGGCTGTAAACGAGTAAAGTTGAGCTAAACTTGAGTCTAATTTAATCAAATATGTTTATAAACAAGTTAAGTCAAATCGAGTATGAAATCATTAACGAACGAAAATTCATATTCAAAATCAACTTGTTTAACTATTCAAATGAATCGATCTGAACCGGAACATAAGCTGAACAATGTAAATTATTCGAGTTTAGTTTTTTGAATTCAATCCGAGTCAAGTCTTTTTAACAAATGAAAAATCGTTTCCAACATCGATTTATTTATATTCACAACTCAACTCAAATAAATTTTAAATGAGCCCAACATGAACTTGTTCGCGATCGGCTCCATAAATCTGAATTTTGCAATGAGACATTCTGAAAAGTATTGTCAGTGACATGTAAATAGAGGTCAATTTTCTTCTTTTTTTTAACCTTATTATTGGGCCTCTTTGTACACGAGTCATAATGCAATTTCAACACAAAATTTACAATTTATATATCTTTTTCATTAATTTATAGGTGTTGAATCAGTGAAAGTGGATCGAAGGAAGAATCTAGTAGCAGTAAAAGGGGAAGTAGATCCAGAGGAACTAATCAAAAGGATTAAGAAGATGGGAGCAAAAGCAGAACTTGCCACTAATCATGAAATACAAGATATAAATATTGAAGAAGAAGAAGAAAAAGAAGAAGTACCTAACAATCACAATCACAATAACCATTCTTCTTCTCATTGTAATAACAATAACAATTCTTCTTCTTCTCGTTGTCATAATAATGACAATAACAAGAAGAATAAGAATTGTTCAAATTCTTATTTTTCTTGTTATAACAACGATAATAACAATAATAATAATGATAGCAATAATAATAACGACGGCCATAGGGCCGAAAATGATCGATCGTGGTGGGATTCTGATCCTATTATCCCACCATTTATGAATTACAATAATTATTATCCTCCTCCTCCTCCTGTTTTTCGCGGCAGTGGCGGCGGCTCCACTCCCTATAGCTACTATCCTCCTCCTCCGGCTGGTGCTGCTGCTGGTAGTGCAATGCCTGATCATATGAATTATAGTTATGATTATAATTATAATTATCCTCCAGGAAGAAGTTGGTATGGTCCGCCACCGCCACCGCCACCGCCGCCGCCGCCTAATTATGGGCCAAGAATGGTGTCGCCACCGGAAGGCAATGGAAGGGGAATGCCGAGACCGAGGGGTGATGGATTAGGGGACTATTTTAGTGATGAATATACCAATGGTTGCAGTATCATGTAACATATATATTGAATGAATTTGTTTAATTTTACTTTATTTGCATGCTGTTTTAAGGTTTAAGGAAAATATTTGATGTGCTGCTAAATCAAAGTGATCCATGGATTTGTTAAGGGTTTTGTTTTTTATTCCAAGTTTTGTAAGTCCTAAACTACGTATATCACTAGTTTGAACTTCAAAGAATTTCTGCTTATATACAACTCTTATAAATATATATGGTTTGCTTATCGGCAATTTATATTTTGTCATTTCTACGGCAAAGAAGGTTAAGGTTTTCAAGGAGAAAGTGAGTGGTGGATTCCACATTTCTAAATATTTTTCAAATTATTTTTAACAACACTTGTTACGTACTTTTATCATAATCTTTTTTTACTCCAATAATATTTACAAATATATATTGCCAAATAATTAAGTGGTGAAAGAAAGTGAGTATGTTTTTGACAAATATATATCTTTTTTTTTCTTCCTTCCTTCGTGATATACTATATATTTTCAAACAAATTTGTTTGAAAATTTTTTGACTGGCGGAAGGGAATTTTTTTTTTTTTTTTTTTTTGCCTTCCTAGCAGAAGGAGGAAAAAAAAAATTGGTTTGATGTTCAGCGTTGGATAGTTATAAATGTGTTAGTTATAAAAGACTCCACAGCTAACATTAATTATGGATCGGCTCCATATATATATATATATATGACATATTTATGAGGATGGAAGCATCATGCAATGTCTTGCAAAATAAAAATGGGTCAAAAGTTAATTCAGAAATACCTGTACCTCCCCAGCAAGTCCAGTAAGAATTTTCAGATGAAACCACAGATAATGGGCCAAGCACCAATGCATAAGATTAATACATTGTCCATTGAAGTATAGTAATGGATCAATTTGTTTCCAATCATATATATGTAGCTAACTGAGTTTAATCAACAAAAAGTTAAGCGGATATTTGTAATATTATAGTTGCGTTTCGATTTAAATTTTAAAAATTTTATATTTTTATAATATAAATTACACTATTATAATGTAGAAATTTTAAATTTTAAACTAAAACAAATAAGCAATATATACACTAAACTCCGTAAAACCCTTAATCAGTATTTCTACGAATGACGTTGAACTATTTTACAAAAAATTCTACAAATTTCATATTGGAGTCGAACACAAGCTAAATGTGGTTCTTCCTAAAGTATATTATGCTCTCATTTTTGAAGTTCAAATATTTGGCTTTTCTTTCCTTTAAAACTAAACTAACAAGGTACAATTTGTTAAAGAAATTCTGAAATCTAACCATGATCCAGGTTTTATCTGGAAATATAAAGTTTGTAGGAAATTTAAGTTGGTTAATATTGTGGAGTGTGGACTGTGGACCTCAAGGACAAAACTATATTGACCAAATTGACCTTTTCAAAAGTCTCGAGGTGGGATTGGGATGATGATCAATTGGTCATGGTCAGGACTCCAAAAGTTAACAAATACTCTGTTTGTTATTTTCTAATATAAACATAGCTGAACTAAGTTCGCATGCATGAATTCTCGAATTCTATTTTTGTGAATAAAACAGAAAAATTACTGAACCGTCTCTTTCACGCAGTTTATCTAATTCATAAAGAGACATCATATATATATATATATATATATATATATATATATATATATATATATA
>CM025786.1:5069191-5192747 GCA_014636745.2 Centella asiatica | reverse complement strand
ATATATATATATATATATATATATATATATATATATATATATATATATATATATATATTCAGTTTATGCAAGATAAGGCATATTGTTTTATTTTTTTCAGTTGTAATTGTTGTAGTATATGTAAATGTTAAAAATCTATGTTTTCTGTGTGTGCGTGCGTGTGTATATATATATATAACTATTTTTTTACTGTTTTAGTTGCATATTTTTGTTTTGAAGCAGAAAGCATTTAAAGTTAAAACTAAATAATATTTAGATTTATAAAATTACTTTTAACAATAATAACAAAAAAAAATTAAGTTGACTGAGTTAACAAATTGATTCAACAAAATCAATTTTGTCCCTGAAACATAATTTTTCAATTGATATATAGTAATAGGTAATAGATTACAAAAAAAATAATAATAAAAATAAAATGTATAGATGATAAGACGGAAAAACAAAAATGAAAAAACGATTGATGTAAAGGATGGGTTAGTTCCCCTAAGGCAATTAAAAGTCTTTTCATCCTTTTGCCTTTCGGTAAATTCCAAAGTTGTATCTTAGTTTTCTTCATATCCAAATCTTCCAATTAATCAAAGCAAAACTTGTCTTTTACTTCAGATTTTCAGGTAAACTGAATTTCTTTTCCTAGATTTTGTAGGTTCATGAAACGTGAACTTTGTAATTTTGTTTGGTTTAAGTCGTTATCCTTAATAATCTTGTCCATTTCAATTATTTTGTTAAATTAATTTAGAAAATAAATAAAATAAAACACCCTGCACAAACATTTTTGACTAGTAATTCATCTCGGTGCAAGTACATATACATATTATTACGAAATCATAAATGTTACGTTTTTATTTTAATTTAACATCATTTGACTATTTCTCAAACAATTTACTAATCGACAATTTATTAAGGTTACTTCTTATTTAGATTTTAATAATTTTATATACACACACATAAACACTTTGGATTTAATATTCTAAGCAAATTATTTTCTGAGTAGAGCATTTACATCAGAATTCAAATTTGATCATCTTTTATCGGTCCATATAATATTTTATAGGTCAAAATCCGTGAACGCGTACACAGAAACATTTCTATTGTATATTTTTGTGTATAATAAATAATTCAAATATCTATATTTACATAAAATACACAATCATCTAAAAAAAGTACTTAACATCTTTTGATAATAAATATATTCAAATATAAGAACACGCATGCTTTTGAACATTGCTCGTATACGCTTAATTTATGCAAGTCCCATGACATAGCAAAGCAAGTGAATTTATGGACCAGTGACAGCTGGGTTTACATAATATGTGTTGTTTTACTATCACATCTTACCAAGCATGAAGATTAATATATTTCCACAGAGAACCAATCTCCTTTGATGATTTTTTTTTTACCATTTATAGACGATATATTGTTTTATTATCAGATTTCATCAAACATCAAAATCAATTTTGTGGAAAGAACTTTTAACATTCTTTTTTCTCTTCTACCTCGAGGATCCTAGAACTAGGCCTTCGGTTTACATTAACATTATCTTCTATCCATAGGTTTTTTTTTTTTTTAAATAGCTTCTTTTTTCTTCAAAAATTTAAAAAGTCGCAGAATGTAAGTGACCGCTAATAACAGTAATCACGTCGGTGATAAATTGCTACACGGTGTTTATTATTCATCAGCTTTTGGATTGCTCGGATGTCTTGCTTGTAGTAGCAGATTCTCAAAGTTTAGTTTGCAGTGGCTTGGTTATGTTACTCAAAATGTACCCGGTTCTCAATTCAAGTCTTTTGGATTGTGAACTTGTTTCATTAATGCAATCTTTTTCGCTTTTGCTAAAAATTCTCTTTTTCTGTTTGTTTATTGCGGAGTATTAATTTTTACATATTTTTTTAATTGTTATGTATGTTACGGTTTGTTATAATTTTTCTTTTTAGAATATTTTCGACCATCGTCAGAAAATTAAAATAATTCTCTTGCATTTTATATAAATTACAATTTTTTTCGTACAGTTTATGTTACTACGTTACTATCTAATGTCATTATGTTACTATCTAAAATGCAACTTTGCTTAATAAATAATAACATAAACTTCTTATATTAATGAGAAAAATTGAAAAATATAACAACTATAAGAAAATTATTGTCATTAAACACTCGCTGAAAATTGACTATTTTTTTGTTCTTCTTCCTTTTACAAATGTTCCCTAAAGAAACAGTTATTGAAATGATTGATCTTGCTTACCATTTTCATGATTTTTTTAATTGAAGTTTGAAGAAGTTGTTTATATTATCCAGTGTACTACTACATGAAATGAAGTAATGATAATGATCGCAGTCAATAAATAAAATCCTGAAGACTTCTCAACGTACAATTGAAATCATAATATTCACTTCCATTTGTTGGTATTACCGTCCACTTCATTAAATTTATCGAAATTTCCAAGAACTAACAACTCATTTCAAAGCCGGCAAACCACAAAATGCCACTATTATTGGATAAGGAAGATATTCTCTTAGTTTTTTATTAGTTTAAATCACACCAAAAGACAATTGTCTTTGTCTTAAAATATAAAATAAGTAAATAAGGGGGGAAAAAAGTGAAATTCTAAAAAAGCAACTAAATAAAAAGGGAGGGAGCAGTTGTTATACACATTCCTGAGCAATAATTTTTCATAGCACCAACCCCATATAATTAATCTTTCTACATCAGTTGCTTAATTGTTTAAATTAAGAAAATGCCGATGTCCATGTGCAAACCACCTCTTCCCTCCCTTGAACTCAGTTCCGGCCGGCTCGATTCCCCATATCGACGCTTTCAGCCGCCAAAAGATAAGGTTGTAGTTCTCATGGGAGTAACCGGAACCGGCAAGTCCAAACTCTCGATTGACCTTGCGACCCGATTTAATGTCGAGGTTGTGAACTCGGATAAAATGCAAGTTTATGAAGGACCAGACATAATAACAAACAAGATTACAGAGGAAGAATGTTGTGGTGTACCACACCATGTGCTAGGAACAAGTCATCCTGAAGCAGATTTTACATGCACAAAATTTTGCAATATGGCTTCCGTAGCCATGGCTTCCATCGTGGATCGGAACCACATTCCGATGCTCATTGGAGGCTCGAATTCCTACATTGAAGCTCACGAGTTTCGTTCCAAGTACGAATGCTGTTTCCTTTGGGTGGATGTCTCACTGCCAGTGCTCTATCAATTCATATCTTCCCGTGTCAATCGCATGGTTGAAAACGGGATGGTATAGGAAGCAAGACAAATATTTGACCCACGATCCGATTATTCGGGAGGTATAAGGAAAGCAATTGGCGTGCCTGAGTTCGATCACTATTTTCGAGATGAAACACTGGCAGATCGTGAACCTAAAGCAAGGTTTCTACAAGAAGCTATAGATGAGGTGATGATCAATACGTGCAAATTAGCATGTCGACAGCTGGGGGAGATTTTGCGGCTGAGACACGCGAAGGGATGGAAGCTTAACCGGGCTTGATGCTACAGAAGCGTTTACAAGAAAGGGGAAAGAGTCTGACTGGGCATGGGAGGAGCATGTGGTGAGACCAAGCACCGGGATTCTGAGCCAATTTCATGACACATCCGGCGATGCGACAAATGTTAGAGGGGACACAGCCGTGACCACTGCAACTCACTAGAAGGCACCTTGAGATTTGTGAGCTCACTTCATAACGCGACAGTGGCGGCAAGCTATTTTGGCTGGACTAACTAAATTTACATCTACCTGCTTCGGTCTACTGACATATCTAGTACTATCAATTTCGATTTAATCCAACTAATGTGTGAGAGTGATTTACAGTATTCAGATAATACCCTGATGCATGCCTATTTACAGTATTTGTGCACCAGATACGTAAATCTAAATGTAATCATGTATTGTCGTTTTGAGAAGATTTGACATACGAGACATGTTTGTTGTCTAAACATGCAACTACAAGATTAAGAATAAAGAGACATCCTTTGACATAACATCTATCTTAATCTGGAAATTCTCCTATTGGTAAAGATATATGCTTCTACCAGATATATTGTCGTCTATTCTCAATGTACCAAACTTGGCATTATAGCCACTCTCTTGATCATTTCATCATTGTAATATGGTTTCTAGGAAAGCAGCAACCAAATGTTTACAGAAGGTACAAAAACAGATTAGTCAAATGAGTGAAACAATCTAGTGAGACGACGACCATACTTCTGAAAGTAGGAAATGAGAATCAGAATAAAGTTTCATCATTCAGCACTATCTTAACCTCTTGGAAGGCCACCTATGGTCATTATCAGCATATAATCCTATTCAAAGTTTTGTTTGTCATCTCTAGCAACAATTTTGAGAGAGGAAAAATACCATCCATCACAAACTACGCGTGTGTGCACACAAATACAACATCGATTAGGGAAAGGGAATTCAACAGCACCTATATAAAGTAATTCTCTCTTTTAGTCCGAAGAGTTTCTAACGATATAAAGGAAATAATTTCTAATGCTTCCTCTACCTTGTGCAACAAAAGACAATCAAGTGAAAAAGAAATAAAGGAAAAAAAAGGAAAACAGATATTGATAACAGAATTTAGTCTTACAGATCCTAGACATAATTAAATACATTTAGCAAACTTATTAATCCTCCATGATAGTAACTTTTCACACTGACATCAGACGCCCTGAACATGTATAATTCACAGTGCATGTAGGATCAACCAAAACAGAATACTGGTGAACAGGTCTGGCAAGGAAAGAGGGCAAGCGAACCAGCATATTGCAAACGCACTCACTGTCAATGTCATGTAACCACCGGCAGCATTCCTGTTCGACAGCAGTTTCTTTGTGTACACGATGCCTATGCCTATGTCTATGTCTGCTCCCTGGTGAAGGAGGAGAATCCATAGAAGGTGGCGGGAGATAATAGGCTGGTGGCAGTGGAGATAGCGGGGGTGGAGGCGGGACTAGTTTTAATGGCAACATTCCACAAGCATGATTCGCCAGTGAAAACTGAGTAGCACAGAGTGGACTGGGTTCAGGAGGAGGTGGAGGCAGTGATGGCATCCAAAATTGGCACTGAATTTTGTTGTTCATGATTAGAAACAGCGTAAAAACCACTAACCTATTCTTGCAGACTTTAGTAGCCATGCTTGTGAACTTTTTGCTGATGAGGCCCCCTTGATTCTCCTTATATATCAATGCTTTCAAACAAAGTAGTTCACAAGTTTCTCATGTTTTTTCAAGTTAGGTATTTCAACAGGTTGATAAAATAAAGGAAATAGAAGATGAATGATAAAGTAGCTGACATGCAGCGAAGGTTTTAGGTAAATCGTTTGGAAGCATTCATTTGTGGTGCAACGCCTACTTAGTTCCTACCATATGTAAAGGAAAACATAATTTTCCAAGAATATTAGAAATCAGACCATCATAAGCACATGCAATTAAACCAGTAGTGCAGAAATCATCATATTTGGAAGACCAGGAATCAGATCTCTTTACATTTAGGAGCTTGTTAGCTACCAATATCCTTATTTCTATAAGAATATGTAAAGATCAAACTATGCTTGCACCACCTCCCAGTGATGAATGCCATGATACATATAAATTGGGTCTCTCCAGAGAAAACTTAATACAGATAAGAGAGCAGTTGGGTCGAGAGGTTACCATGTCAAATTACAGGCCCTCAACTAATTTCACAGTTGTCTGGAGAATGTGGAAAGGAAAGTACAACAAATTCTATGAACTTGTATGGAAAAGGATGCAACCAAATCAGAATCAAACTGGAGTTAACATGTTTCCTCATACTCTTGACATTCAGTTAAAACAATCCATATAGTTTCTCTTAATTAAGCCAATAAAAATTTCTAAGTGGAGCAGAAATCACAATTCTTCTATTTCTAGATGAATAGCAGTCACTACTCACCTATATCCTTCTTGACTATCATGTAGAAAATAAGACATGAAACTATACCTGTAAATAAGACTCAGTCCTAAATATTTACTCCTTCCTGTTTCGTATAACTCCTATCAACTGTGACAGTGCATACAACTTGGAGCTGGAACTTGCAAATAATTATAGTTAGATCAGTTTCCTACACCGAGCTGACTATCCCACAAAACAAGAATGGGGGGCGGGGGGGAATAAAGATAAAAAGCAAGGAAGATGAATTTTTTTTATCAAATCAACAGTATAACTTTATAACAATAAATTTAAAAACAAAAAAAATAAAAAATTTGAACATCACTTAAGTGCATAACAATTCAAAATCGACACCAACCCTTATGCATGTTATAGTTACATCATAAGCTAGAATTGGTACGATAAATTATTGGAAGAAGATTTACACGATTCATAGTTTGTCATTGTACAACCTGTAACATGTATGGATAATAAATGTCAAGATGATATATGACAGAGAGATGACATCTAGATCATGTCAAGTTAAGTTCAAACGATGACAAGGAGTGCATTTGTAGTACAAAATATAACTATCTAAAGTAGCGGTATCGAAATATTGCTTAGACTTATGCAAGACTCACCTCCAATGTCAGTTAACTCCATAAACACTTCAATAACATGACTATAATGAATAAATGGCTGTAATGAATATGACATCCCAATAGTTTGTTCATGTCTTCCTTAAAAATAATTAATATAAAATCTTTAAGAAGAAATGAAAAGACGGCTGAAGGAGAATTCATGACTGCCACATGTTCAAGTGAAGTTCTTACATTCCCTCTCCGAAAGAACGTGCAAAGCAAACTCGTATCTTGAAGCTTTCCGGGGCCTGCAGAACTTAATTTCGAATATCTCTTCTTTAGTGCCTTAAAAACCCCTATACATTTCATATGTTGCCAAGATGCGGTTCCTTAACAATAAACTAGATACCGATTTGCGTACAGTATTGTTTGTGATGATTTCTTTACGTGAGGCATCAGAACCATTGTCACTGACTAGTAGTAAAAGCTTTACTCATCTGGAGACCCATAGTTTTCATTCAAAATCCAAAAGCAGAAAACACATGCAACTGTATCTGATCAGCACTGCACCATCAATTCACATTTGAGAAAATAGTAACCATTACACACTGATCTGCTTTTCAATCCTGACAGTCGAATTTACTGTTCCTTATTGCCATTGTTTTCAAGTCATTCTCAATTGCTTTCTTTTGCTCCGCCAGCTGCTCTGCTCTTCTCCGGTGTCCCTCTTCCAGCAACTCAAAAAACTTATCTTTAATCTGTAAAAGCGGATCTCGGTCTATCAGCTCGTCATCCTTGTAAGCTTCTCTTAGCATAGCCGTCTTAATTCCACCTTTCAACGACATATAAAAGATTCCTGAATGCCTAGTGAACGCAGTAGAGAATGCATTTGAAAACCTATACTCTTCGCAAAATTTTCCCAAGATTGGAACTGGAATTCTCTTATACAAAGAAAGCGAAAGCAACTCATGGAAAACCCCAATCGTCCTCTTCTCCATTTCTCGAGATGCTTGATCCAAATTCGACGCATCTTCGTATGGTGATATATACGGAAGCTCCATCCAATCCCTGATCCATTCTCTCATTTCTTTCTTCAGAAAGAAACCCGATGGAAGCTTCACACTGAAAGATGGCCTAATCCTTATCCCCGTCGAACTCGACTCCTCCTTTGCCCTCTTCTCTATCACAGATTCTGCAAACTCGGAATTCCATGAAACCAATTCTAGAAAAGAATTCCCCTCTCCTGGAAACCCAACTAACCTAAAATAATCCGGATACTTAGGCACCACATTAACTAACAAATCATTAGGAAATCCGAATTCCCTCTTCACATGAACTAACTTATCAGCACTAACCACTCTATCTTTAGCCATCATCAACAATTTACACAATTTACTCACAATTAACGGCTCATTTTCACGATTAATCCTTTCCTCCTCTTCCAAAAACTTCCGAAGCCCTTCACTAGGGCGAACGAAAGGAACCGGCTCGGATTTGGGTTTGATCCGATCCAAATAGATGTTAAAAAGACTAGGGTTTCTAGCAAGAAAAGTCTTAATCTTTATGGGTAATCGCAATCTTTCACGGCGTTTCTCCAAGTAGCGAAGCGGAATTGCTTGACCCGGTTCGTTTAACACTTCTTTGACGACTCGTGCACAGAGTCGCCATTGTTTATCGTTTTCAATAGCTTGATCGAGTTTATGGTCTTTGCGCCAAGCTACTTTAAGGCTTGAAATGGAGGCTGTGAATTGAATCCAAACCCTAACCCTAGAAATTGGGGTTTTGTGAATGAGAATGTTCAGGTGAGAAGATCCGTTGAAGAGCATACCTGTTGAAATTGGAATTCGAATCCGCGGCAGCTCGACTGTTGAGAGATTCGCAAAAATACTGCAACCAAACGGGCTTCAAACTTTGCCCCAAAAATCTTTTAAAAAAATATTAAATTTTTTTTTTAAATTTTCTTAATAATTATTATGATTTCAATTAATCCAACTAATATAGTCGATAATTTGATTTAGAAAAAAAAATTAACTATTTTTTGTAATTGATAACGTTTTATTTTAGTGGATTATGATTGATGTTCTACGAACAATTTGATTTTTTTTTTTTTTTTGGATTATATTACTTTGTATTACGATTTTGAGACTATACAAAAAAAGAAATTAAAAACTAAAGCATTATACTAAATTTTGTACATTAGAAATGCTATTAATGTTATTTGTGGTGATTTTAATCGGTCTCATCTCACTATTTTTCTGAGTAGATTATATTATTTTATATAGATTTTACGAAGATGTATATGGAGCGAATTATTAGTATTTTATGATATTTTGTTCATATACTAAGCTCCTTTTATTGGATGAAAAGAAGAATAAGATATTTTAATATGAAAATTGCTGTATTTAAGTTTTACGAGTTTGACTTTCGAACGATTTAGAAAGGGAGGTTTATAGTAGTAAATATACTTTAAAAAAAATGAAGTTAATATAGGTATTCTACTTTAGCTTTGCTACTTTTATTTGAATGAAATGTTTGATTTAATAAATTTTCTTAGAAGCCAACTTTGATCAACTATCGGGAATTTAAGAAATCCATAATGAAAAAGTGTTATGTTGGTTTAATTTATTTTCCTCTCCTTTTTGATAATTTTAGCCATTAAAATTGTAATATCGAAATTTGAAAAGGAACTCATGAAACAAGATGTTAACTTAATTCTATTATTCATTTTACGTACTATTGTCAGTAATTATTCTCTCGATCTCTATATTAATAAAAACAAATCAATTTAGGTGGACTAATAATCCCTATGTTAGTTTTATGTTAAACATTCGTTTGTGATTTAAAGTTAACATTATCCAATGAAAAAACGAAAGTGAGATATTATATTATGATATCTTATAAATGATATATATTATTAATCTCAAGCAATATAAAAGTATGTGTAGCACCAAATGTTCGGCATTTACTTTATTTTTATTTTTTTTAAAATTTAAGTCGAAACTCATTAGCGCACTAATTTATTTTAGAAAGTAAGATTTTAAGGCTAATAAAGTTACATTAATTGTATTTGTATTAAATTATAAAATATTGAATAGTAGAATTCAAATTTAAGACATTTTATTTTAGAATCATTAAATATTTTAAAATACCAGCCATTGAAAATTTATTTATAATATTTTTTTTACATTTCGTTTGTTATTTAAGTATTTGACTGCATTTCTGGGATCAGACATTTTACTTTATATTTTTAAAATTAAAAACTTAACCATATTATTAAGTCAACTCAAATTTTTTTTATTTGAATTGATATTTATTTATAATTTTTAATCACTAAATTTTATAAACCAATTAGTGTAATTGTTAATTATAATTTTGTTCTTTTAACTAAAAGATGGAGTATTTTAAGAGTAGCTTTTGAAGTCAAATTTTGACTTCATCCCTTGTCAATTTGTCAACAGTTTTATTTATTTATTTATCTATTGTCTATTTCGCCGTACAGCTACGACCGGTCGTACTAGCAAACACAGCCACCGTCACTCTCTCTCTCTCTCTCTCTCCGCTCTGCAAGTTCACCGTCGATGAAATTGATGAATTCAAGAACCCTAGCTGATGGAATTCTCATCGGTTTCTTCGCATTTGATTCTCAGGACATCCGTTTCGGATCCGCTTGGTGGTTCATTGACGCCGGAATTTCATGCTTCCTCGTCCTTTTCGCCGGAATAATGTCCGGCCTCACCTTAGGTCTAATGTCTCTCGGTCTCGTGGAGCTTGAAATTCTTCAGAGAAGTGGCACCTCGACTGAGAAGAAACAAGCAGGTCGACTAATACTTTAGTTTTGCAATTGTTTTATGTTTAGCTTCATAATCATCATCATCATCATAACAATTGCTTATACTGTGATCTTAAAATTTCAACTTTATATGCTTTCGATCAATTTTGTTGCCGCTGTTAAATTGATGATTGTGAGAAATTATTTCAGTTTGGTACTCTTCACTACTGCTACAGCTGATATTTTGTCGGATTACAATTTTTTTTGAAGTGTAAAATCAGTTAGTTCTCAGCTTATTATCCCTTAACAACATTGCTCTCATATTTTGAACAAATTTTAGTTTGGCAATATATACTGTGTATGTAGCATTTAGTTTTAAAATGCCTGATTCTGTAAGATAGATATAGAACACTCTTGAAAACCCTTGATTGGTAAACAATAAACGTTTGAGGATTATATCAATGCACCTTGATGATAATGCGGTGGTAGAGTCTTTGTGCCTTTCCTCGTATAATCACTCATTGAAATGGTTAATTTAATTTAATGACAGGTATTATACTTTCTTATTTCCATATATATTATTAGTTGTCACTTGCCATTCATTGAAATGCTATAGACCTCCAGTAGCAGTGGGCGCCAATAGTGATTCCAAGTAAACATAAAGGAATAAAATAAAATCTGTTAACACTGTCTATGTTCAACAATTTACCGATTTTCCATTTTCTTGGTTTCAGCTGTTATTCTACCAGTTGTCCAAAAGCAACACCAACTTCTTGTGACCTTGCTTTTGTGTAATGCTGCTGCAATGGAGGTAAGAGGGATTGCCTGTTTTTATTTTACAATCACATGATAAAAGAGTTTAATCACTAGCTCTCTATGCAGGGGAGCCAGAAGTAACCAAGGAAAGTTGAAATTTTTTAACAGAAGTTTCATACAATATATTCTTTTACTTTGATTATGACATTGTGTTGATGATCATAACTATTTATGAAAAATCGAACTATAGCAGGAAAGTAATTTAATACACAATATTATGTATGATGTTTCATTTAGATATCTGATGCATAATCTTATTTCTTAGTACTCCATCTAAATTATAGTGTCATGGCTCATGGTTCAAAACAATACTGAGTGGAGTTTGAGGCATGCAAATGCCATATTTTGGATATTAATGCTTTCTAAGTATGTTATTTTGTTATTGTGATACATATCAACTACCTTAAGTAAATAAGTTTTGCTAAAATTGTCATCATGACACCCAACTGAGAATGAAAAAGAGTATATTTAATGATTGTTATTTTGTTAGTGTACATTGACCTCAAGTATTTTTGTACTAATCAGACGAGGAAAAGAAGATATGAATGCATCTATGTATCAGCATGTGAGTAAACATAACAAGAAAAGAAAATTGGGGTGGGAGAGAGAGAGAGAGATGGTTATATGGTTTGTGATTGGTTATATATTGAATTTTAGATTTGGTAGTCCAACTGTGATGCTCCTAACATCGGTCTTCGGCAATTTAATAATTCAGGTCTGTTGATGTCAATGTTCCTTGTAGGCTCTTCCACTATATTTGGATAAGATTTTTCATCCCGTTGTTGCTGTTGTGCTATCAGTAACTTTTGTCCTAGTTTTTGGAGAGGTATGTTTCATATTGACTTACTATTATCACTTGCTCCTACAATATTCAGAGATGATTCACAACTCTCCACTAAATTTATCATGTCAGATAATTCCTCAAGCCATATGTACCAGATATGGACTTGCTGTGGGAGCAAATTTTGTGTGGCTAGTTCGGGCTCTGATGGTTATCTGTTATCCAATTGCATATCCCATTGGAAAGGTAATACGTGCATTCATCTTTCCTTCACATTACGATGCAAATCAGTTATCATTATTTATATTCTTTGTTAATTTGTTATGAACTTGATTTGACACCTGTGAACTGTAAAGGCAAATGAAGTTAGCTTGTAGCCTTATAGTGAGCACATAGAGGCTATTTAGCACCCTCTTCCATCTTGACGTGTTTTCTACAATGTGCATTCATTTCTCTCACGTGGCTAACAAGAAGGTAGAACATTTTACGGAATTGTTGGGCCACATTTGGTTTGGTTTACCATTTTCACATTGGGCCATGTTGGGCATAACGTAGTCTTCCGACATTAAGTAATATAACTGTAATTTTTCATACAACATTTGTTTATTTAATGTTTCAAATTTGTGCAATATTTGTAGTTTTGTACTTAACATTCATTACGGTCTAATTCTTGTTTAGTTTTACATAATACGAATTTATGTGCTGTTTTGAAATTTTACGTGTTCATATCTAAAATAATTTGAGATTTAGAAATGGAACAGAAAACTTGGAAGAAAAAGGTGAAATGAACATGATGAACATGATGACTAAATGGAATAGAAAACTTGGAATTAAATTGAATTTTGGTGATGGCAATGATATCTAGTCTTATTACACCACATGGCGTGATCTAACCACATATGAAAATGTAATTGGTAAAGCAAAAAATCTTATGCGTCATGTCATCATAATTGTAACATAGGACCGACCAACTACTGTGACTTTTGCACAATTCAGGTGGGGCTTAATTTATGGTAAAGTTCTAGGATTCTCAGCTCTGAAAGTTTTAAAGATTATTTGCTTCTTTTTAAAAATATCTGGAAGCTGTTGTTGCTCTGGTTGAATTAAGAGTTTCTCAGCCTTGTTTGATTGAATATATTAAACATCTGGGCCCTATACTAACTGCAGGTTGTCATTTTGGGTCAGCATTAAAAAGAAAAAAACACTGATTAATATGTAACCATGCTGGCCAATGCAATGCGGGATAGGATAGGGACAGTTTGATAGGCCTCTTCATTATCTGAACACAGCAAGAATTTGTTTATAGGATAAGATAAAGATGTCTATCTAGTTCTTAGGATGTAAAATTAGCCTTTCTTGCAACTGTTCTCTGCAGTTTTCCATCCCATGTGTCATGTGTATCACAAAAAAGGGAAAAAAAAGAAGAAGAAAAAGCCCTTCTTCTCTGCCAATTTGCATGAAGTAGTAGTTTTAAAATTACTTGTGCCATTGCAGCATCGATCTACAAGACATTTTATTAGTAAGGTTTGACAGGTATTAACTTGCACTCAACTTTTGGCTGTAGGGTTTCAGGTCAATTATTTTTAGCATTACTAATGATTAACTTTTTACAAAAAAGCTTACATAGTAGGTAATAATGTATTGTCAGCTAATAAAGACATGTATATAATTTCTGTACCTTCTTATGTCATGTTTATGCAGTACTGCTTCTTAGAATTAGTTGGTATTTGATTTATCAAATTTACTATGTATAAATAAAATCGTCAGTTTCCAACATGATGATGTTTCAGGTTCTAGATCTAGTACTTGGGCATAACGATGCTTTATTTAGGCGAGCTCAGTTGAAAGCTCTTGTTTCTATTCACGGCCAAGAGGTAACCATGCAGGGAAAGCCACTATGTATATAAGCGAGTCTGCGCGCACACGTTTTTATTTTGTTAGTACTTTTGTAAATTTTTTTTTTAAGTCATACACCATTTGACAAGTACTTCATTGTAACTGTATACAAGTAGGCTATGAATCCTTCATTGTTGGGCATTTGCTTCAGATCTCTCTCTTTCCCTCTCTCTAATATTTATAATGACATTTATTTTGTCTTTCTTAGGCTGGTAAAGGGGGTGAGCTGACACACGACGAGACTACCATCATAAGTGGAGCACTTGATTTAACTCTAAAGGTTTGGATATTATTTGAGTATCATCCTAGCGGCTTTTCTTTGGGTTATGCTTTTCTAAGTATTGGCTCTTAAGCCATGTAACTTGACTAAATGCTTTGGAAAACCTTGGATAACGTTTTTATACTTATTTCCGTTGAAAAGAAGCAACTCTTTGTAAACAGATTGTTATTAATACTTCCATTGATCTTTACTATAAGCAGCTCTAAGAAATATGAGTAACTATTGTATCTTCATCTTTTGATTTTTTCATTAATTTATGAGATAATGAGATTGAAAGTTCAAACATTAGACATTTGCGTTTTTTATTTGAGGGTTGTGGGGGGCTAAGTTTTATTTATTATCCTGACATATTTGTAATCCTTGCCAGAATTTACCTGATAGTTACTTTGATTTATAGGACCTTCTAAAAGTCAACTCAACAAACCTTTTTCCCCAAAAAAGTTGTGTTGAAGAAAGATAAGAAAAGGGCAAAAGAAAAACACTCACTAATAGGTTATAAATAAAAACGCATTAACCTATTGTGCATTCGCACACAAATCTATGAATAAAAAGCTAATGATAAATACTTTAGGAATGAAGATAGAGACGATAATAAAGCTAGAAATAAGCAAAATTTATGTATAAATAATGTAAAATGAAGAATACAATGATAAAAATTAAAACGGAAAATGTTCTGCTCCTGTTTTATAGTCCTTCAAAGGAGTTCTAATATTATTTCCATCACAAGCCATGATCTTGTATTTGCATCAAACGAAACAAATAAAATATCCTTGCAGTCTTAAGTTTTCATATTTGCGCTTGTCACATGACTTTGTTCAATGGAATCATACGAGTTGAAGCTTCTTTGGATGTACGCAGACTGCGGAGGAGGCTATGACACCTATTGAGTCAACATTTTCACTTGATGTCAATTCAAAACTAGATTGGTGAGTGTAATTGTATAGTACCTTTTATTTTCTGAAGCTGCTTCACTAATTGTTAGTTTTAGGCTTTTATATAATTTTCCGTTCTTTTTCCTATATTTTCATTTGTAATAAACGTAAATGCTAAGACTGTACTTAAGCAACTTTCACTTTTTTTGATCTGCTACCGGATGTTCATCATTTTGCTGGTGTGTCAATCAAGGTGTTGTTTTGATGGAGCTGCTTCAACTACTAGAGCCCAGCTATTAAAGAGTCTTGAGACATATCTAGGCAATATAATTGAATAATTTTCATGTCTTTGATTTTTATGAGTTTCTCTGGATTTTTTTTCTGAGTTATTGTCACATTGTATAGAATTAGTCAATTAATAGTATACTTTTTCTTGAAATCTTGAACCTGATGTTACTTATATAGTTCATCTCTCAATACTTGTTTAGATGGCTCCTATCAAACATTTATCACATTCTCTCTAAAAGATACTCATATTAGAAAGATCTTGCACATGAGACTGATCGTCTTCTCTAGGCCTACATATCTTGCACTCCTCTTATAAAACTAATGGTTAAGTAAGAATTTAGAAGGGTTAGAATATCTTCTTCTGAATATCTGATTATCTATATAAAATAAAATATTATGGAACACCTAAGTTCTCACCGTTCAGCAGTGGAATATTCCCATGACGTAGTAGCTCAGTCATTTGTGAATTCCTTCAAGAGTCGAGGATCTCGGAAATAACACCACCATCGATCAACATAACAGATTAACCTGAAAAAGTTGAAAAGCTTTTTTTAATAAAAATATGTTCTCAATTTAGTTTATGTAGTAAATTGTACAAGAAGAAGTTTGTGCTAAATTAATGAGAATGTTTTTGTGAATTTTTTTAGCAACATGTCTCTTAATCATTTAGCATCAATTTCTTCCTTGCCCAAGTAGGAAAGTCTTCAGCAAACAGCCTCCACCTCTTATTCGAAAAGAGGTTAATCTGTTTAAAGGCATTAAAATGCAATCCAACAACCCCTTAGATTTTTAATGGAATGATACACTGAATCTAATGCAAGTTCAGAGTGAGAATCTAATGCAAGGATGATTTTGTTTTTGCATAAAAAGACTCTAAACAGGTCTTATGGTATTTTATTATGCAGGGAGGCAATTGGAAAAATCCTTGCACGAGGTCATAGTCGTGTCCCTGTCTTTTCTGGGAATCCGAAGAATATCATTGGACTTTTACTTGTCTGTGTTAAAACCTTAAAATGATCACTTTTGTACCTTGATCTGTTATTTACAGTAGCTGACTGATTATAAATTTTATTTATCCATCCCCATTTTCTGATGAAATAGGTCAAGAGTCTTCTAACAGTGAGGGCGGAAACTGAGACACCAGTTAGTGCTGTTTCCATCAGGAAAATCCCTAGGTGTGTGTTTCTCACCTATTTCTATATTTTTTTCTTTATCAATACCATTTGTGAGTTTGTGATATTATATATTCTTGGATTGTTTGCAGAGTTCCGGCAGATATGCCATTGTATGATATTCTCAATGAGTTTCAAAAGGGAAGCAGTCATATGGCAGCTGTGGTTAAAGTAAAAATGCAAAACAGTTTTCCTAGTGCTGACATAGAGAAAGTTGTAGCAAACAAATCTATAAAAGGAATTAACCATTTAACAGTTCCCTTGCTCTATGAACATGATGAAGAAACAGATTGTGTTGTTGATGTTGATAAGGCTTTGGAGGCTGTTACAGTCAACAAGCAAACCTTACCACAAATTGGCTCTGCAACAAACAATCTGACCGATATGTCGGAGAATATTGAAGACGGTGAAGTAATTGGCATCATCACCTTGGAGGATGTGTTTGAAGAACTTCTGCAAGTAAAGTCCACTTCTTTCTTCAATATAGAATGTCAACCAGGTTGAACATATAACAACTTGTCTAGTTGGTTAAAGGGCTCTCCTTCTATAAGGATTGACAAGAGGTTCAATCCCATTCACTGCATATTTGGATGCCCCAACCTCTTCCCTTCCCCACGATTGATCAAAAAGAAGAAAGAATAACAATAGTCACCTGGAGAACACAACAGCATCTGCTCTTAGATATCCTGCTAACTAATAACTTGGATCAACTAAAACTGCTGCATTACATTTATTTGCTTAAACTGCTCTTTCTCCTCCCAACCTCCTTTATATATTGCTATATGCATTTATTTTTGTTGTGATGCAGGAAGAAATTGTTGATGAGACCGATGTATATATTGATGTACATAAGAGGTATTCAAGATCAGAATTTCCCATTGCATTTGTTTGCAACCACTCCTCTGAAATGCTTTTTTTTCCCTTCATTTTCATTTTTTATATTGACATGAAGTTTTGAACTTTTGATGCTTCAGGATACGTGTAGCTGCTGCTGCTGCTGCTTCCTCTGTTGCACGAGCACCATCAAGTCGAAAATTGATAGCTCAGAAGGGCACTGTAAGATAAACAACACTTGCTACTGATATTATATATTCATAGATAGCATGCCTGTTCATTATGTATAAGAGCATAAATGGGTGTTCTATACACACACACACACACACACACATAGAGAGAGAGAGGGAGATTGAACTGTTGGAAACGGACATGTGATGCTTGCTAAGATGATCCTAAATGCCGAGTGCTTAAAATTGACAAACAATGATTGCATTTGCTTATGCTTTTACTGATCTTTTTGTGTAGCTGACAAGCTGTTAGTCGGACACGCAATTTCGATCTCATTATATGTTGGCGTTCAATTCGCGGCCCATACTCGACACAATAATATCAAATTATACCCTTCAAATTCACACCCCCCACTCCCCCCAAATTAAATGCACCCTAAACTTATATATGTGAAAACAATTTGTACTCCGTCTTTTTTCTTTTTCTCCTTGTCTATGTTGTTTTTGGTGATAATTCCCTGGAATACCATGAAAGCTTTCCAGTTTCAACAACCCAGAAGTTACCTTATAAAGGTTAGCTACATGATCATGCTCTTGAAACAATACTCCCCTCTTCAATGATTCTAGATTTTGATAATAGGATTTGTGGGAGGTCATCAACAGAGCAGTCTACCCGAAAGCTTAAAGTCAGCCCTTGATATTTAAATTAGAACAGAAGTAATATTCACGCTTTACACTGCTATTCTTCAAGTGCCTCATATTTCGTATAATCCTATGACTAAACATTATTGACAGATAGTATTCTGCATTAAATTGATCGTAACTGAGAATAGAGGTTTAATTTCTAACAAGTCTATTAACATCTTGAACAAATTAGTACAGAGAGCTAGTTTTCTACTACTATACACAATATACTGCACTACGATAATTATTTTTTGAATAATATTAGGGTGTACAAGGGAAGCAAGGAGAAATCCCAAAACGAGGATAACTTCGATATCACCAGGGAATACTAGTAGGAGCCCCTGGCAACAAGAGATGATATTACGGTTCAGCTAAGAAAATATTCTATGTTGCATCTTGTTCCTCACCGTACAGTACTTAGTATTTTTTTTTTTTTTTGGTTTTTGTAATTTTTTTAGCTTGTAGATTCAGCTTTGAGGTTTGTAGAATGTGCATAAATGTTGTTGTATTACAATCAATTTTGTCGGTGATTATGTGGATTACAAAGAAATATGGACTTACATTTGTTATTAAGAGATTGGTATACATCATCAAGATGAAGGTTAGTTGGATGTGGTTGTGGAGAGATTGGTATACTTTGAATTTGTTAGAATTCCATCATTATCCTCTCCCGCCCTCCCAAATATTTACCATATACGGTGTATATATTTTCTTTATCCTTTTTTTTTTTTTTTTTTGAAACCAAAGATAATTCATTAAACCTTACGCAAATCATATCCAATTGTCTCCAACACAGTATGTGGAGGGGACTCATAAACGTTGTAGCTATTAAGCGCACAAGGTAGTCTAACCATCAAATGTGCTACCTTATTTGCTAGCTTTTTAACATGAGCTAATCTAATATTATTCTTCCTGGCCAAGGCTAAGCTACAAGCCTCCAGTACATTCCCTACTTCAAGATGGTTCGGCTTGTGTTTCTGTAGTGCATTCACCACCATTAACGAGTTTGTCTCCACTATCATTGGGAGCTCGGTAAGATCAAAAACCCAGGATAACGCCTCCAATATCACAACTGCTTTAGCTTCAAACACTGTCACACACCCCATAAATCGCATTGTTTTGCCTCGCCGAAACGAACCAGTGTGATCACGAACTACTATGCCAATGGAAAAAGAATCAAATCCTGGGAAAACTGAAGCATCAACATTTACTTTTAGCACTCCCTCCTCAGGACATTGCCATTGAACTGCATTGTAAGAAAGGTTGCCGCGACCTGTGCCTTGAGGCGAATTCTGGTTCATCCGCACTGCATTTTTCCAATCATGTATCTACTTCAAGCTCCATTGGACAGCAAGCTCAGGAGCCATTACCTTCCCTTCCCAAACTCTCCTATTTCGGGCAAACCAAATCCCCCACAATACAGCAGTGATTGTAACAAGGTTGTCCTGTGTATCGACTGCTAGTTTAGACAATAACCAGCTGGGTACAGACTCTGTGTTCCTCATATCAAACACTAAACCAGCTTGTTGCCAACACTGCGCTGCGAAATCACAATCAAAAAACACATGAAGCATATGCTCTACATCCGTACCACATAGAGGGCAGAGAATAGGCACACTAACACCTTTATGTCGAAGCTGATTCCTAACTGGTATGGTATTCTTGCAGAACCTCCACAAAAAAATTTTGAATTTGTGAGGCAAAGTCAGTCTCCACAATCTCTTCCATCCAGTTGTTTGGTCTGTCTGAGGAGAAGTACCATTGCTAGTCTGCCAGAAATAATAGCCACTCTTGACTGAGTATCTTCCATCATTAGAAATAGACCAGGCCAATCTATCAGCACATGGATTCTGTGGTATTCTTGTTTGTAATACAGCAATAACATCAGTATGACTAAAAGCTAGTTGGACCCGTTCTTCATCCCACTCTTTAGTATTAGGACGGAAATAGGTACTAACTCTTTCAATTCTAGTATTATTTTGATGATTCCCTTCAGCACAAAAACCATCCTTACTCTTTAGCCATGGATCCTTATGAGCAAAAATTGTCTCCCCATCACCCAAAACCCATCTGAATCCCTTACAGAGCATTTCCTTGGCCTCCCAAATACCAGACCAAATATAGCTTGATCCACCCCCTCTATTAGCCTGCAAAAGATGATTATTAGGATAATACCGTGCGCTAAACACCCGAGCAACCAATGAGTGCGGATTAGTAAGAAAATTCCACACATGCTTTCCAAAAAGAGCTAGATTAAAACCAGACAAGTTGCGGAAACCAAGACCACCTTGAGATTTTGCCCACCCCATCCTCTCCCAAGACAACCATCTTATGCCTTTACGTTGATTACCCCCCGAAGTCCACCAGTACCCATTCATCAATCTCTCTATTTCGTTACACAAAGACTTTGGGATTTTGAAGCAAGACATACATTAGGATGGAATTGATTGGGCAACATTCTTAATAAGCACAATCCTCCCAGCTCGCGATAATGCCTTGTTACTCCAATCCATAATCTTCTTCCCCACTCGATCCTTAAGAAAGTTGAACACAACTTTTTTAGACCTCCCAATCAACGAAGGAAGCCCCAAGTATTTCCCCTCCCCTAAAACATTATAGACACCCAAAACCGCTGTTAACTCCTCCTGTTTGTCTCTACGAACATTTGCACTAAAAAAGACCCCTGATTTCTGAAAGTTCACTGCCTGACCACTTAATGTTTCATACCTATTCAGCACTACTTTTACTTTACTAGTTTCTTGTGTCGTCGCTTTGAAAAACAAGTAGCTATCGTCCGCGAATAACAAGTGTGTAATTGCTGGTGCGTTAGGAGTTACTTTCCAACCGTGAATATCATTAACATGTGTAGCCTCTATAAGCGATTTTGACAGGCCTTCAACACAGAGCAAAAAGAGATAAGGAGAGATTGGGTTTCCCTGTCTCAGGCCCCTTTTTGGAGAGATAGGGCCTACACTTCGACCATTAACGCAGACAGAATATTGAACTGTTGTAACACACAACATCATCTATCTTATGAATTTATCATCGAAACCCATTTGATGCAACCTATATTGCAGATAGTTCCAATCAACCCGGTCATACGCTTTGCTAATATCAAGTTTGAGTGCCACACTCCCTTCAGTACCACCCTTTGTTTGTTTCATAGAATGAATCGTTTCAAAAGCAATGAGGACATTATCAGTTATACTCCGCCCAGGTACGAACGCTGATTGATTTTCACTTATTATAGCTGGGAGAATTCGTTTCAAACGATTAGCCAATACCTTAGCGACGATTTTGTACAACACATTGCAAAGAGCAATAGGTCTTAAATCTGTCATTCATTCAACCACTTCTTTTTTCGGGATTAAAACCAGGTTTGTGTCATTCAGTTCAGCTGGAAAAGAACACTCTTGCAGCCACTTTTTACAACACCAAAAGACCTCCTTTCCTAACAGCCCCCAAAAGTGTTGAAAGAACGCAGGATTAAATCCGTCAGGGCCGGCTGCTTTATCTGGATGCATCTGTTTAACCGCTACATCAAACTCAGTAAAAGACATGTCAGCCACCAACATAGCGTTCTGCTCCATAGTAACCACACGTTCCTGTACCTCGTTCTGCAAGTTCATGGATGTACCTGACTCACCAAACACACCCTGGTAATAACCTTTGACAATCTCACACATAGCATCTTGGTTGCTAACATATTCGCCGTCATCATTAATCAAATACTGAATATGATTTATTCTTTTCCTCTTTGAAGCCTGTGCATGAAAGAAATTAGTGTTTGAGTCCCCCTCTGCTAGCCAAAAGATTTTTGATCGTTGTTTCCAGTAAACTTCTTCCTCAAAAAACAAAGCATTTAGTTTCTCTTTCGCACTAAAATATCTGGCCACACCTTCCTCATCAGTTTAGTTAACCAATTCATCAATGACTCGCTTTTGGAGTTTCACTTTATCACGAAATTTATGAAAAAATCTGTGACCCCATTGCGACATGAACTTAGTAATTGAAATAAGCTTGGGTAGAATATGAGTTGCTGGTAATAGCTTCCAAAAATTAACGACCTCCTCATGGAAATTCGGTTCTTTAAGCCAAACATTTTCGAATTTAAATCTGAAGTTCTTTCTTGAGAAAGCCACATAGCACAACTCCAAGCAAATAAGATCATGATCAGAGACTATGGTGTGAGTTACGCTCAATCTACACAAGGGAAACTTGTGCCACCAGGTCTGAGACGCAAAAGTCCTGTCAAGACGTTCCCGGACCCATTCTGTTGATCCTCTACTTTTCTCCCACGTAAACTGACCTCCCTCTAAGTCAATCTCAGATAAATTACAATCCTCAATAGATTCACGGAATCCATTCATCAAAGCCTGTGGGTGGGGGTGTTTGCCCGCCTTATCAGAAGCATACAACAAATCATTGAAATCCCCTAGGACACACCACGGGAGTTGTGAGAGAGTTGCTAATTGCCTGAGCAAATTCCACGACTCCTGCCTCCGACTCCTCTCAGGGATCCCATAGAAACAAGTAAGTCTCCAAGTAGAGACATTACTTTCATAGAATTCTACATCAACAAAATTAACTGTAGCATATGTAACTTTACACATAACACTCTTTTTCCACATAACAGCTAGGCCCCCTCCTTGTCCTACTCTATCAACAGCATAACTGTCAGCAAAACCAAGCAGAGCACAAATCTCTTTTATTTTATTAGAATCTACCAAAGTTTCAGAAAGAAATAAAAAATCTGGGTGACGAGACTGAATGAGGTCCCTGAGACAACGAACTGATCGAGAGTTCCCCAACCCTCGACAGTTCCATCCGATGAAAATCATTTCAACTTGCTAGCTTGCTCCGCAACCTTAGCCAAGTTGGTTTGACAGGTTGCTACACAATCCCCATCAGAAAGGGTAGCCTCCATAAGAGTATCCTCAGTTGCAGTTAAACCAGTAAGCTGCAAAACTCCATCTGCATCCATTGCAATTTTTGTTTCGTGTCCAGTCCTACTTCTCTTTCTCCCGTCTATATTAAGCCCAATGGGCTCATCTTCTCTTTCCATTGCAATTTTTGTTCCCGTCTTTATCCTTTCTTAATTTGTTTTTTTTTCTCTCCCTACTTTGGACAAAAATTCAAATATTATTCGCTTCTTTTGTTTTCACAGCATTAGTGTGTTCCAAGTGTGTATCCACACTCACATACAATGATGAAGATGCTTGAAATTTAATAGCAAATAAAATTTGAGAACGCTACAGCAACTTGATCTTCTGGGGGGAAATCTTCAAGTTGCTCATTGCATGTATCAAGATTAGACTTCAACTTGGATCCATCACTGTTTTCCATTTATACGCTTTGGTTGATAAAGGAAATTTGCTTAGATAATTCGTATGGTACATTCGGGAAAGATAATTATTATGACAAGTATGTCTATTGAAATCGTCGTCCTCGCATAGACGAGAAAAGAATACATGATTCCTAGCCGCACAGCACACGCTACGCGTGTGAAATCAATTTAAAAAAAAAAACCAATATTTTTGGAAATTGACAAAAAAAATATATAAAACAATAAAATGGTGGTAAGAAAAGTTAATTATTTCTGTTTGTGAAATAAGAAAAGAAAATAAAATCTATCTATCTATCTTCTATTATTATATATTAATTCAAAAGGACTCTTTAACATTTCTCTCTCAATTAGACTCTTTAGAATTACTTTTTAAACTCCAATTATAATAATGACTACATCCCTTATATCTAAATATTTTTAATTACATTAAAAATAATTATTTGCATAAATAATAACCAAATACTATTTCCAAAATTTGCAAAATAAATAATAATAATAATAATCTAATCAAGTTTAAAAAAGAAGAATTATGCAACTGAGTAGAAATAATACATAATGAAATAATTTTAATTGAATTAATTATAATATTAATCACTAATTAAACACATTTAATTAAAATAATTATAACCAAATAAATAATAAAACAAAACATAGCTAACATAATTATATATAATGTACCGTACAAATTAAAGTAATTAAATAATGCATAATATACGAGTAAAGTGATAAAATTTCTTTTCCTTTCTTCTATAAAATAATATAAAAGATAAATGTGTGAAACATTAACTGTATATATATGATACAAATTTAGATAAATTATTTTTGTTTTAATAATTTTTTGTTAATTCTTTTTTGATACTACTTAGAGAACAATGATAATAATAAAATGAAGAAAATGTAAATTGTTTATTTTAGTTAATTGAGAAATATATATTCGAGTAGAATATTTCATCAATTTATACTATTATTATATTTTAATTATAAAATAATAAAATAATAATACATAAAAATAATATGTAAAATATGAAAATATTAAAAATAAAAAAAAATTATAATAAAACATTATTAAAAAAATCAAAATATTTAAAATAAAAATAATAAAAAACTCGTGTTATGCACAAGTTTCTATACCGTTGTTTGATAAAGGATAAAAACAAAAAGTACAATTATATGGATAAGGGAAAAAAACTCCCATGGTTTTTGTAATCTTATGGGAAGAGTATATGTAGGCGTGAAAATAGGATGAGAGATATTTTTTAATGAAAGAAAAAAGTTTTTGTTATAATATATAGCAAATGTAAAAGAGAGATAATATAATATAAAGCAGAAGTAAAGAGAAAGAGAATAATATTATTTCTACTTGAAAAATGTGTGTCCTTTACATTCTACAATGCCTCTATTTATAGGCAAAAAAGATGAAGAAAAAGATGGAGAAGTGGAGAGGTGGGGAAGTGGACTAGTGGAGAGGTGGATGTTTTCCCAGTGAGATGACCTAGAACTTGTAGAAGGGGGGTTGAATACAAGTTCTTTGAATTTTTTTCGATTGACTGTTCTTTAAGAAATTAAACTTTTCTGCGGAATGAAAAAAAAACAATCAAAACTCTATAAACAATTGCCTTTATTTGATTTAACAATTGATTACAAGTTTTCTAACAATCAAAACAAGCGTTGATCGTCAGCTTCTATTCTGTATATTGAGAGAATACAACTCTCTCAATTCTCTTTTTCTTCGTATTGCTATTCTATAATTTTATAATTACAGCTTCTAAAACTAAGTTACCAAAAACCTAGTTTCCTAATTCAAATCAAATACAATCTTTCCAATTGAAAGATTTCTAAGAAGTTTCCTTGTCAGCTACGTCTTCAATAAAGTCTACATGTGCATGGAAGACTTTCCTTCTTTGATTTGAACTCTTAACTCCATCAGTGATTAAGTCCTCGACTAGTCTCCGATGGCTTCTTTAATTAGTCCCTGATCACTTCGAGTAATCTCTGACGCTTTGGCTTTAGTCGTTGGTGACGTCAGCTTTTAATCTTCGAGGTATTGTGTTAGTCGTTGATGATGTCAACATTAGTCTCTGACTCTTTAGTTCCAATCCCCGATGACGTAAGTTTTAATCTCGGATGACCAATCCTTCAATCTCTGATGAACAAAACTTTAATCTCCGATGAAGGATTCTTCAATCTCCGATGGGCAAAGTCCAATCTCTGATGAACAGAAACTTAGTCTCTAGTGGACTTTTCCCTTAGTCTCCGACAAGCCAAATTCAATCTTCGAAGGACTAATAAATTTAAAACAACTTGTTGAACAAACTCAACAAGTATTCCAGCAGTACATACAAATGAAATAAATCTATCTCTTTATTATAATGACTAATTTACAAACAAGAGATACTACTGCTAGCTACAATACTAAAGTGTTACAAACCAACACTTTTCTGTACATTTGTATTCCTAAGTATTCTAAGAACAATCATCATCAAATGTTTATAAAACCTAACAGTGGAGTAGTAGATAATGTAAAATGTCTATATATATATATATATTACATAACACTCCCCCTTAGACATTTTACCTTGTATTATACACAATTAATATGTTCTGCTGGACAAATTATAAATTAGGTACGTCAGGACCAAATTAACTGATACTTCTGGATCAGTTATGTTGCCTCATTAAAACCTTACTAAGAAAACCCAGTGGGACAAAACTTAGTGAAGGAAAAAGAGTACAACGTGTATAATACTCCCCCTCATTTTAATGTATATCTCTGAAACGACGGATACCAATCTTCTGTATAAGTTGTTCAAAATCTTTTCTCGGCAATGATTTTGTAAATAGATCTGCCAAATTATCACTTGACTTAATTTGACAAACATTTATCAAACCATCCTTCTGTAGATCATGTGTTGAGAAGAATTTTGGTGAGATGTGTTTGGTTCTGTCACCTTTAATATATCCTTCTTTGATTTGAGCAATACATGCAGCATTGTCTTCATATATCACAGTTAGGCTTCCTTTGATTGACTCGAGTCCACATTCCTCCTGGATGTGTTGAATCACTGATCTCAACCATACACATTCTCGTCCAGCATCATATAAAGCCATTAATTCGGCATGATTTGATGATGTTGCTGTCAGTGTCTGTTTTGTTGATCGCCATGAAATTGCAGTATCTCCATATGTAAATACATATCCATATGTAAATACATATGCAAATTGCATACCCAACTAATTTGGATTCCTTATTCTTTTGGTAAAATAGTCTCATATCACTTGTCCCACAAAGGTAACGAAACACATGTTTAATTCCGTTCCAATGTCGACGTGTTGGATCAGAGCTATATCTTGTCAATACATTGACAGAAAATGCAATATCAGGTCTTGTATTATTAGCAAGATACATCAAAGCCCCAATTGCACTTAAGTATGGTACTTCTGGACCAAGACCTTCTTCATTCTTTTCTCGGGGACGATAAGGATCCTTTTCTATGTCAAGTGATCGAACAACCATTGGTGTACTTAGAGGATGAGCTTTGTCCATATTAAAACATTTTAACATCTTCTGGATGTAATTTGATTGATGGACAAAAATACCATTATTCAAATGCTCGATCTGCAGGCCAAGACATAATTTTGTTACACCAAGATCTTTCATTTCAAATTCTTCCTTTAATAAATTTGCAGTCTTTTTGATCTCTTCAGGAGACCCAATGATATTCAAATCATCAACATATACTGCAATAATTGTAAAAGCCGAGATTGTTCTTTTAATAAAAACACATGGACTAATTTCATTTGATTTATATCCCACTTTTATGAGATATTCACTTAGTCGATTGTACCACATTCGACCCGACTGTTTTAGTCCATATAAAGATCTCCGTAACTTTATAGAAAACATTTCTCGAGATTTTGATTTAAATGCTTCAGGCATTTTTAGTCCTTCAGGGACTTTCATATAGATATCATTATCAAGTGATCCATATAAATAGGCTGTGACTACATCCATGAGACGCATTTGAAGTTTTTCAGTGATTGTGAGACTAATTAGGAATCTGAGAGTTATTGCATCCACTACAGATGAATACGTTCCTTCATAATCAACTCCTGGTATTTGTGTAAAACCTTGTGCTACAAGCCTTGCTTTATATCTCACAATCTCATTTTTCTCATTCCTTTTTATTGCAAATACCCACTTGTAACCTACAGGGTTAACATCTTTGGGAGTAAGGACTACAGGTCCAAAAACATTGCGCTTTTCAAGTGAATCTAATTCAGACTTCAGGGCATCTTTCCATTTTGGTCAATCATTTCTATGTTTACACTCTTCAAGAGTTTTTGGCACATAATCATTCTCATTTAGCACATCAGTTGCTATAGCATATGCAAAAATTTGATCAACACTTGTTTCATTGCGGTTCCATATTGTACTATTTTGTACATAATTTATTGGGATCTCATAATCATTAGGTATCTGAGTTTCTTCTGGAACTTCATCAACCTCTTCTGGGGTTTCATCGACCTCTTCTGGGGTTTCATCGACCTCTTCTGGGGTTTTATCGATAACCTCTTCTGAGGTTACACCAACTGCTCTATTCTGCTCTTTCCTTTTTCGTGGATTTCGATCTTTGGAACCGATTGGTCTTCCACGTTTTCTTTGTATAGAAACCTCTGCTGGGATTACATTAATTCGAGCAGGTGCATTTAAAGCTGGTACATGTGATTTAGTAACCCTTTTTGTATCCACAAATGTATCTGGTAATTCATTTGCTATTCTTTGCAAATGTATAATCTTTTGAACTTCTAGTTCACATTGACCACTTCGGGGATCAAGATAAGATAATGATGATGCATTCCAATTTACTTCTTGTTCTAGCTTTTCTTTTTCTCCCCCTAAGATTGGGAATATTGTCTCATTAAATTGACAGTCAGCAAAACGTGCTGTAAAAACATCTCCAGTTTTTGGTTCTAAATATTTAATAATTGATGGAGAGTTAAAACCAATATAAATTCCCAATCTTCTTTGTGGTCCCATTTTTGTACGTTGTGGTGGAGAAATTGGAACATACACAACACAACCAAAAATTTTAAGATGAGACAAGTTTGGTTCTCTTCCGGAAACCAATTGTAATGGAGAAAATTTATGATATGCAGTTGGTCTTAATCTAATAA
Organism: Centella asiatica; assembly: GCA_014636745.2. Classification (NCBI taxonomy): domain Eukaryota; kingdom Viridiplantae; phylum Streptophyta; class Magnoliopsida; order Apiales; family Apiaceae; genus Centella; species Centella asiatica. Next base: position 5,164,185 of record CM025786.1, on the reverse strand, counting down.
GTGCAACAGCATGTAAAATGGCATGTCCCCATGCAGAAGATGGTAGATTACTTTTCATAAGTAATGGTCTAGCAATCAGTTGTAATCTCTTAATTAATGATTCTGCTAAACCATTTTCTGTATGTACATGAGGCACCGGATGTTCTACCATAATCCCAATCGACATACAATAATCATTAAAAGATTGGGATGTAAACTCTCCTGCATTATCAAGTCTAATCCTTTTAATTTGATAATCTGGAAAATTTGCTCTCAGTTGGATAATTTGTGCTAATAGCCTAGCAAATGCAACATTTCTTGTTGCCAATAGACAAACATGTGACCATCAAGATGATACATCAATTAAAACCATAAAATATCTAAATGGTCCACACGGAGGAACAATAGGCCCACAAATATCTCCTTGAATTCTTTCTAAAAATGAAGGAGATTCATTTTCAATTTTATTTGAAGATGGCCTAATTATTAATTTTCCAAGAGAGCATGCTGCACATGATAAATCTTTTGATAATAGGATCTTCAGGTCCTTTAGGGGATGCCCATTTGCACTTTCAATTATTTTTCTCATCATAGTGCTACCTGGATGACCTAACCTGTCATGCCACAGAATAAATGTCTTTGTGTCAAGTAACTTCTGGTTACTGACCATATTTGATTCTATTGGACTTATGTTCGTGCAATATAATCTAGAGGATAAAGCTTTCAACTTTTCCAATATAATCTTCTGGCCATATTCAATAGATGTTATGTGAAGATACTCAATATGATTTTCAGTCATGGTTTCAAGATGATAACCATTCCTTCTAATATCCTTAAAGCTTAGTAAATTTCTTCTGGATTTACTTGAGTATAATGCATCGTTTATAAATAATTTTGTTCCTTCAGGTAACAAAATATAAGCTCTTCCAGAGTCTTCAATTAAATTACTAATGTCAGATATTGTATTAACATGTGTCTCTGCAGGAGACAATTGAGAAAAATATCTCTTACTTTTTAGTATAGAGTTTGTTGTTCCACTGTCTACTAAACATTCATCTTTACTATTTGCCAAAACTTTTCTTGAGCCTCCAATTATATTCTATTTCCTTGGAACAAGAAAAATATATATAAGATCAAATAAAAGGAAAACTAATTTTATTTCATGAAAAACTAACTTACAACATATGTAAAGAGAAAAAGAAAATTAAACTAAACTTATTATTAAAACAAAAATAACAAAAACTACTTCATGACATTAATCTCTTCATCAACATTTTCGAAGAAATCAGAAACATCTAGGTGTGTATCTATAAGCATATCATTTGAATCATCTTCAACTAGATTTGTTTCTACTTCTTTTCCTTTTTTCTTGATGGAAGCTTGGTAGAGTTCAACCAAGTGTTTTGGAGTACGACATGTGCGTGACCAATGATTTTCCATACCACATCTAAAGCAAACATTTTCATGTTTCTTATAAGATGAAGAATTATTTCCCTTTTCATATCTCCCAGCATTGTTTTCATTTGATTTAGGATTATGACCATCACGTCGCCAAACATTAGTGCGACCTCGTCCACGGCCTCTTCTGGGGCTGCGACCACGTTCTCGTCCTTGACCTCCTTTAAATGATATCGCATTCACTTCAGGGAATGGACTAGAACTAGTGGGTCGTGATTGATGATTTTTCATCAAAAGCTCATTATTTTGTTCCGCAACAAGAAGACATGATATCAGTTCTGAATATTTTTTAAAACCACGCTCTCGATATTGCTGCTGCAGGAGCAAATTCGTGGCATGAAATGTAGAGAATGTTTTCTCTAACATGACTTCATCAGTAATCTTTTCTCCACATAACTTTAATTCAGAAGTTATACGAAACATTGCAGAATTATATTCACTTATAGATTTAAAGTCTTGCAACCTTAAATTAAGTCATTCATAACGAGCTTTTGGGAGGAGTACTTGTTTTTGATGGTCATACCTTTCTTTTAAATTTTTCCACAATTCTAACGGGTCTTTCACCGTTAAATATTCAGTTTTTAAATCCTCGTGGAGATGATGACGGAGAAATATCATTGCTTTGGCTTTCTCCTGCAGGGAGGCCTTATTTCCATCTTTTATTGTTTCTCCAAGATTATTTGCTGTAAGGTGGATCTCGGTATCGAGAGTCCATGGGAGATAATTCTTGCCCGATATATCAAGAACATTGAACTCAAGTTTAGAAATGTTGGCCATAAGAACTATAAAAAAAAAATGCTACGAATTTAAAATATGCATTTATATTCAATAAACATAAATAAAAATGACTAAAGAAAGAATCTTAATAACTTCTGGTTATTAAGAGAATTAAGTATTGGAGACATATATATATAATGTTAGGCAAAGAACTTCAGGTTCTCTTTTATAAAAATTACAAATAAGAACTTCAGATTCTTTTTGTTTATTGTACGTTAAGAACTTCAAGTTATTTTGTATAAAAATTACAAATAAGAACTTCAGGTTCTTTTTGTTTATTGTTAAGAACTTCAAGTTCTTTTGTATATAAAAAAAATTATAAATAAGAACTTCAGGTTCTTGTTGTTTATTGTTAAGAACTTCAAGTTCTTTCTTTTTTAAAAAAATCTAAACTATAATAAAAACTTCTGGTTTTATCATGTACTTAATTTATCATTCTCTTCTGGGAATGAAAGTACTTAATTTATCATTCTCTTCTGGGAATGAAAGTATTACTTTCATACAATGTTAAATAAAATAAGGTATAAAATAAAAGTAAAGATTAATAAGATACAATCTAAAAAGTACCTTCTTCTCGAAACAAAATCTGATTGTAGAAACCTTGTACTTCTACTCGAATAAAATCCAATCGCAATTTGACTAGAGCAAACTCATGCTGATAACGTGTTATAATATATAGCAAATGTAAAAGAGAGATGATATAATATAAAGCAGAAGTAAAGAGAAAGAGAATAATATTATTTCTACTTGAAAAATGTGTGTCCTTTACATTTTACAATGTCTCTATTTATAGGCAAAATAAGATGAAAGAAAAGATGAAGAAGTGGAGAGATGGGAAAGTAGAGTAGTGAAGAGGTGGAGTAGTAGATAATGTAAAATGTCTATATATATATATTACATAACAGTTTTTACGTAGTATTATTTACTTCCGATATAGTCCATTACTTATATAAAAGCTTCACGAATGTTATGGTTATACAAGGGGTTGGCGTTTAAATAAATAGATTATTCAGGCTTAATACATGAGAAGAACATTACAAAATGTACTTCTATAGTTCTATCAATTAAAAAGGACTTTTTTGAAATAACAATAATATTTAATACATGTGACAAATTTTTAACCGTTAATTTTTAAGGTATAATATATTTAAAATTCATCAATTCACTATAAATGTGGACTCGTTAAGGTTTATTAATTTTCTTTTTATTACAATATGAGGAAGGATAACTTATCTACTAGGTATACTTTAAAAAAATTAAGAATCACATCAATTTTAAAAATTATAATATTATCAATTAACTTTTGATAGTCAAAAATTAATACTCTAAACAATATGCATATTTTTATTATATAATTGTTCACATAGGTGAAATAATTAAATATAATAAATTTGTTCTAATGAATCTCATCTAACATTTAAAGGTTGAATACATAAATATACTCCGTACAGAAAACAAATAATTTTACACTTACTCTTATATAGTTCAATAAACTCTTTCTCTTTCTTTTCCTTTTCCATTTTTTAAATAAAAAAGAAAAACGATTATACATATATGTGTGTGTGTGTATATATATATATATATATATATAATATCCCTTTGGCATTTCATTTACCATATTTTCACATATGGAATTGGGATGAGAACTAAATTATAAAAAATTTAAAAGTTCATAACAATACTTTTCTTCTCAACGTATATATATAAAACTATTAACCAAACAAATTAACAGAAGAAAAGGCCAGTAGTATCTCTGGCAAAACCTTGAATCATCTCTGGCAAAACCCTACGGTATTTATGTTTCTTCTGCTTTAAATCGGAATAAATAAATTGAATTTTGTTCTCGATTTTGTCCCTCTAAATCAGAATAAATAAATTGCAATTTTGTTCTCGATTTTGTGCTTGTATTCAATAATAGATTGGGACTAATTGAAGAATTTTAAACAGACCTTTGATTTCTCTTTAACTTCTCTGTTATGGTTGTTTTATATTATATATTACTGTTTTCTACAACCTATTTCTAGCATTGATTCAGTTCTGCAGTTTTTTTTTTACATATCGCTCCTTGAATATAATTGTTAAGACGTTGTGGGTACCCCTAATTATGATTTTTTTTGATGTCTAAGATTGATGGGTATTCATTATATTCTAAATTCTTTTGGGCAGGTTTTGATTTATAGGGGTTGAAGATGGGTTTTGATTCAGTTTATAGGGTTTTACGGGACCTTTTTCCAAAGGTATAAGCCTAAAGCCCTAATTTAATGATTACTCTATACTTTATCTTTGATTTTCAGTTATTCTTGTGAGTAATGATTTTAGTGTTTATTTTTCCATCATCATTGTTGTATTTATGTGTAGGCAATACTTGATTAGTGTATGTAGAAGTTTCTTGTTAATTAAGACTAGATCCCTCAATTGATCAAAACTTCATGATAATCGTTTTTGGAAACTTGAATCATATATTACAAAATTAACATACTGCGATCATCTAAAATTACAGTCATATCCACTTCCGCTTTATATATTCAATTTGCACCAAGTATTCCTAGTCGACTGGATCTATTTAATCTGAAATATGGAATTTGCATGTTTTTCTATAATAGGTTGATTCCCGTGTACTGAGAGCTGTTGCTATTGAGCATCTGCAAGATGCTGATGCAGCTGTTGAGGTTGTTATAAAAGAGGTTATGCCTTTTCTTTCAACACAAAAATTGTTGGAGGCGTCTTCAGTTGAGAATTGTAGTTTGCCAACTCCAGATGAAGGTATTGCATCTATTTTATAATGTGGCAAGCTGATACTCCATTGAGTGTTGTGTTCGTATGTGTATATACGTACATATACATTACACAAGCACGTGTACGCGCGTGCATACACACATGAATGTATGAATATACACCTTAGTAATTTTTTTTTTTGATAATGCACCTTCTCTAGTAAACTTCAACTTTTTACAGCTGACGTACAGCATTATTGAATTATTAAATTTTAATCTCCCTAGCTACGAAGGCTGCTAATTCAACCGTTCAGAAATATGATTCCCTTCCATGTGCGAGTGGTGCAAATGACATTGATGCAAATGGTGCAAATGTTGGGGTTAGAGATGACAGTTGTAATAATCAGATTTCTTCAAGTAAAGTTGGGTCCAATCTTTCCCCTTTGATTTATGAAAATGGTTCATTTGATGATACTGATAAATCAGATGAAGGTTTAGTTTGTAAAAAGAACATTCTATCCCAGAGGTGTCAAGAAACCAGCTGTGAAGAGGATGTGAAAGTTTTGGATGAATTGTCTCGCAATGATTGTCTGCATGCTGATACGGAAAATTTGAACGGGCATGTTGATAATTCAACTGTTCATGAAGAACAATTAAGTTTAGATGGAAAACCATTTGAAATGATGTATCCTGCATCACCTGCTCAAAACTGCATAACTGTTGCAGAAAACAACTTGCACACGGAGGCTGTGCCTTTCATGCCAGCCACTGTTGTTGAGGGACCAGTACTAAGTGGTTCATTCATTACTGTTTCGAACAAAGATTTATCTTCAAGCGGAATAGGTTGTGGGAATGAGTCTATGATGCACATGGCAGTTGCGCCAAAGACACCAGTAATGGATGTAGAAAAGCAAGAGCAAAATGATTTTTGTCGAGCTGCTTCTGAGAAAGGCTTATCCACTAGTGAAATGGATGATCTTGAGGTTGGTAATACTTTCACATCCATCGTTCGAACGCAATCCAGTCAAATTTGTAGTATTGAACTTCTAGCTGATATAATTGAGAATGCAAGGAGTGAGAAGGTAATATTTGTCATTTGAGTTTCTCTCTTCTCTTTTTAGCTTATACTCCCCATACTTAGGGTACTTATTTTGGATTGCTATTTAATTGTTTTGCCCTGCATTTCACGAGCTAGTTATTATCGCTCCAAATCATGGTACAGGGAGCTAAATACTTATTCCATCATAGGTGGCATTGCTGATACTGATAATACTAAATTAAATAACACTGCAATTGTGGAAGTAGGGAGGAATTTGGGGATCCTTGTTACCTATGACTATTGTTGGATGTTTACTATTTCTATTTTATTCAGTTTATATTTATCAATTTCCTTGGTATTGACTACTCCTAGGCTTCCGTTGAACATGTAAGCAGGTATATGTTGCTTTACTCTCTGTTCCTCTGATGCATAGTTGTCTTTTCCTTTCCTTCTCCGTTTAGCACTTTCCTTTTCAGTTTGTGGACTCTAATACTGTAAATGATTGTTTGGAAAACTATATTAAGACAAACATTGAACTGGATGAATTGATCTGGATAAATATGTAGACCTCTACCTTTTTTCTTTTGCAAACATGATGAAATGTTGTACAAAATTACTATTCTTAGCAATCTGTTTTTTTTTTCTCCCATTAACTCAAGAGTAAGAGTATCCACATAAACATACTTAGATTACGGGAATGAAGTGGGATTACATTTTCCACATCATTCTGTTCTTGATATGACTGACTTTATCTAATTATCTTTACATGTTCTCGCAGATAACCTTGCGCACAGCGAAAGATTCAGTTATCAGCTTGATGAAGGAAGTAGAGCTCAAAGAGAAGTCTGTAGAACAAGCAAAAGAAGAAGCTGCTCGAGGGGGCTTGGGTATACTTCAAAAGGTGGAAGAGCTGCAGCAGATGCTGCAGCGTGCAAAGGAAGCAAATGACATGGTTGTCTGCCGTGTCATAGAATTTTGGTTTTGACTGATGGTATCAGAAACTAGACATTCTTTGACTGATTAAGTGTATATTCTTTTTCTATTTCATCTATGGTTGCAGAATGCTGGAGAAGTATCCGCTGAAAAGGCTATTCTAGCCACTGAAGCGAGGGAGCTTCAGTCTCGCCTGCTCAGCTTGTCAGACGAAAGGAACAAAGCTCTTGCAATTCTTGATGAGGTTCTATTATAATGAACTCTTGCTCCTACCTACTTAAAATTTTAATTCAATTGTTAGTAGACTTATCAATTACTAATGTATTGTTATGGTGGTGGTTTATATATTTATTTATTTTCTCTTTTTTCATTTTGGGTGGAGGATGGTTGAGTGGGAGTGCGGTTTTGATTGGGGGAATAAGATTATTATCTAACTAATTTTTCTGAATTTTACTTTGTTGAGCCAGAAGCCCAGATGCTGTGAAAGTATTAACTGCTGACTCTACACTTGAATTTTAAGAAATTTATGTTGCTGACGTCTTCATATGGCCATGATATTAAACAAAAATTAGGAATTGTTCTGGTTAAACTTGCTAGTACAGATCCTCGTGACTTTCTCGTAATTGATGGTTGTTACGGCGGCGTGCGAGTCACGGCAGTAACCAACTGCCTGGACACTAGGTGATAAGACGCTTGCCATGGCGTCCACATGGTAATAAGTTATTAATAATATATAACATAGAACATATGTGTACAAGTTTATATCCTTACATATTAAAATAAAAGAAGACACGAAAATATAGTATTAAAAAAAAAATTAAAAAAGATGAAAGCATACAAAAAATTAGCATAATTAGCATAATTAGATATTTATTATATTTACTATGATAATCTAAATAATATAAATCCTGTACTATCAAATAAAGATAATATACTGTTCTGAATATGTTCTTTATATGTAAATATAGTTTAATACTATGTAATTGGCTCCTTACAAACGGTGTTGGCCAATCAAATCGACTTGTCTTATTCACTTGTATGTGCGAGGTTATTGGTGAAATGGCAATATGTAGGAAAAAGGTATGTACAAAACCACGATGATATAGATACTCAAGGCAATTCTTTAAGGTATCCATGAAACAGTGCCAGGACCTGGTAAAATTTTTCTCATTATCCTTTCAAGTTGTTCAGATATGTTGGTGTTTTATCTTGTTGGGATAGATGAGTGCCAAAGGCAAGTCCTTGAGCACTGAAATTTACAGATAACCTGTTAATTAGTTTGTAATTGCCTTAGTTATGGATGCTTAATCTGAATTAAACCCACCTGTTATAGCCTTATATCAGTAATCTTATCAATACATTGAAATCTTTTCATTTTGTCATCTTTAGTGGTTCCTATTCCTGTAATGTCCCTTAAATTGTCTTTATCCTTCAAATGCTAAAAGTAGATAGAGAAATCTTTCATAACTTAAGTTCCTGATCTTTTCAAGCAAATCTCCTGCAGATGCGGCAATTGCTTGTTATACGATTAAATAAAGCAGAAAAAGAGATAAAATTAGCAGAGCAAGAAAGGCTAGAAAGGGAAGAATCTGCTCAGAAGGCACTTGCATATGAAGAAAGCGTTATGGAGAAGGTGGTCCTAAATTCGAAGATGCTGGAGCAAGAAGCAGAGGAGAATGCCAAGGTAGTGTGACTTTTATGTTTTAAGAAGTTTTGTGACCAACATTTTTGGTAGGTAGGATTCCTGAAGAAGAAGTAACTTCAGTGCCTTGTCTTATTTTCTTTGTGTCTTTATTGCAGTTGAGAGAATTTCTCATGGATCGTGGACGAGTAGTTGATACAATTCAGTAAGTTTTGTCATCTCTGTATGACTAGTTGATCAAGTATATTTGAGCAGTTGTTCTGTGTCAGCTGTGTATAAATAAAGAAATCTATTTGAGCAGTTGTTCTTGTGTTTCAAAGTTCAAACGTTGGTGAACCCGCACATTTCAATTCAGGAGTGGTACTTTGAATTTTGCATTTGTAAAGAACTATCAGAAATAAAATAAATTATTAATAAGGAATAAAAATTTAAGTTGGAATCCATAATTTGAAAGTCGTATATAAAACATTAAGGCTGTGACTCTCAGGCGTTGCTCTCGCACACAAACCCCATATGTTACTCCCTCCGTTCCAGAATAAGAGTTGCATTTGGGTTTTTGACGGATATATTGACATGTTCCAATAATAAGTTTTTCTACGACATTTTTTATAAATATTCAATTAAGGATGCAATAAGAAGTTTGTGATAACAAATTTTAGAAAATGTAACATTATAATAAAAAAACTCTGCAAATGTGACTCCTTTTGTGGAACAAATCTCCTTTTCAAACGCAACTCCTTTTGTGGAAAGTTGGAGTATTATTTTTAACTTTTTTTCAATGCATGCTGTTGTTTATTTCTAGTCCGAGCCTTCTCAGGCTTTTTTCCCCCTTGGTGTGAATTGTGCAGTTTAAATAGTCCATTATATGTTATTCTGTTCTCTTTTTCTCTTGCACTGAAAATTCAATGAAGGTTGTACTTCATTTTGTGCAGAGGAGAAATTTCTGTACTCTGCCAGGATGTCAAGTTGATGAAAGAGAAAATTTCCCAACAAGTTCCACAAAGCATTTCATCATCCAGCCAGACAACCTCTGACTTAGCCTCTTCAAGTCCTTCTCTAGGCATGGAATCTCAGCAGGTGCCAGAGCTAGTTTTGGTCTCTTCAATTCCGTCTTTTATAGACGCGGAATCTCAGCAGGTGCCAGAACTTGTTGTTTCACCTCAGAAGTCCAAGGCAAGTGCAAGTACATCATTTTCCACTGATGATCAGCTTTCATGTGGAGACGAGATGGTGAAGGATCACAAAGATCTCATTGATGATGAGTGGGAGCTCTTTGACAACAATGAATTGAGCATCTGAATTTCGTATATATTTGTGGACACACTGGGGCTAGAGGATGCGGCATTCATTTCGTTCGTAAGTAGTTGAAAATTTTGGCGTAACGAAGGTGGTTAGAGACGGTTACTTTTTTGATGAGTCGAGAAATAAATTTAACTTCATAGATTTGTTTTTGGTTCAATGAGATTCTAAGTGGATGTCATTTGTAAATTGCAAGGATGGCATTAATGAAGGTAAACTGAAACTATTTTTTGAGGGCTTTAGCCACAACCATATGATTTACATAAAGAGTTTCTGAAGCCGAATGTTTTCGTTTATAATGAGATCTAATGATTCTGGGCAGAATTTGGTGAAGTTGAATACTTGTAAATAGAAACATGGATATTCCATTGCGATTTCCTAGGTGAATATTTCTGTTATCTTACTACCTCTTGTTGGTCTCATGGTTAGTAGGTTGGAGGTGATATTGTTGGAGCAAAATTTATGCATACTGAGCAATTGTACGTTTTCTGATACTTTTAAAGCAACAATAACTGCCTTGGATGCAAGACCAATATCATTTGCGTATCAGAAGGATTAATTCATTCTTATTCACTAGGGATGACTCCTTTTTCTATGGATATTAGTATTGTTTGTTTGAGAGTTACATGTCCCAACAATATCTTATTGTTTAATGAAATTTGTTAGAAATGTTCAATTAAATTGTATTGACAAATTTTGAAAATTATAGATTTATGATGAAAAGATTATCCAAATATAACTTTTTCCGTATAACAAATTTCATTTTCAAATGTAATTTTTTTTTGTGAAACTGAGAGTAACAAATAAAATAATACATAAAATCAGTTTTAAAGCATACGAACAGTTCAAGTATTTAATCTTTGAAATATTTTATCGAAATACTCCGAACCTTTTAACAAATTTATTGTACATCAGCACGTCTTTTATTTCTGAAGCATGCATGGTCTCAAGATCTCTAGATTGCAAGCCCATTGCGGCAAAATGGCAAATATATATCTTTTAAGTTCTCGGTCAGAGGAGAACTTCATTAGATTTTGCATCTATTATCACTGCCAACTTTTTCATCGCTGATATGAAATTTTCTCTGTTTTAGGAAGAAAAAGAAAAAGCCTGATGAAGTTCTCGGTCAGAGGAGAACTTCATTAGATCTCTCTCTCTCTCTCTCTCTCTCTCACACACACACACACACACACACACGCACACACGCACACTCTAGTGACACCTATTGTTGATTCTTCATCAATATAAACAATCACAATTGAAGCTTTATATTTAAAGCACGTGGCACATTAATTTGACTTCATTTTTCTGCGCAACCCCAGATAAACAGTTGTATTGTGTGTATGTTACTAATTGTACATTAGCTATTTATCTACAAAAGGAAAATTTTTGAGCCATTACTTTCGTAAAAACAAAAACACGAATGACGTAATTTCATCTCAAGATCACCCACACTTTCCAGCTTCTGCAGTTTCATTTCGCCATTCGTCTCTCTATACCCTCAACTTCGTTTGGAAATTTGTTCTTTCAACATCAGCAGTTCTCTCATGTTGGCCACAGCACGATCGATGAGGCTTTAGCTGTAACATACGTCCCGTTTGTTTCAGCTCAAAGCATAGATATTATAAATTCTACCGGTGTAAATTACACCGATAGAATCTATAATCTCTAAAATTTTACACTTGTAAAATCTATAATCTCTAAAATTAAGCTGAAACAAGCAAGTTTACAGGTTGATCGAGAAGACAAGAAGCCTTTCCTTGTGCCAACATGTCATTCGACTAGACCTCACTTTTGTTACTGCTCAAAAACTTCAGTCATGCCAGTTCAAAAGAAGCATAGTGCACCTCCAAATGATATAAAGTCTAGCCCTTTGTTGTCGAAGTTGTTTTGAGCCGCGTTTCCATGACCGAGGTTTTGAGCCTCCAACAAGAAATGAATTCGCCGCCATAAATATTAAAAATGTGGAATGTTTCTTAGCAAGTGAAGTGAAACTTCAAGTTTGTTGCAGAGGGATATTGATGCCTTGGCCTTAAATACAGTTGAGAGTTGGAGATATGTGGTAAAGAAATGTTACTGGCCGCTCTGTCGATGGGGTCCATGTATACATGAACAGAGAGACATGTATTCCAGCTCTGTCTCATTGCTTGTCCTATTTAAAAGATAACAATAGCAAGAAGAAGACCAATAATAGTTTAGTCCACTTTAGCCAAACTGATTACAACTAGTTACGACTCAAAATACATGGCCATGCTTTGGAAGATATGCATACATATACATGTGTTTGTGCACGGGCGCACGTGCATGTATATGTATCAAATGAAAAGAATATGGTATTGTTGTTATGAACTGGATCTTATTTTTACTGAAAATCGTATCAGAAGGATAAATGTCATAACTTCATGATACGAACAAACAAAATCATTGTCAAAGTCAATCCAACATATTGCTTGCCACTATTGTGTGTGGTGAGACACCATAGAATACTTTTATTGTTGTTTCTTTTAAAGAACAACACCGGTGGTTGCATTTCACCCTCAAATGTGACCTTACACGGCCTACCACGCGGACTTATGAGCGAGCGAGTTTACCATGTAACTCTTATTGTGAAATGAGAATATATATGTTTCGCGCATCCCATAAGAACTAATGTTCCTTGTAAGCATACCTAATCAATGGTAAAATGAACCCAACACTTCAATGTTAATTCAGATGCCTTAAATTTTCGTTCGAGGTAGTTATAGTTAGCTTTCTTGTTAGATGATTCCTGACTTGGGTCGTCGTCATTGCCATTGCCATTGCCACGTGGAAGATTCCAAAATGGGGCCCGAGTCCATGTGATGAACTATATCCATGTTCTGGCTATAGTCAAGTCCTTGTCTAGATAGGTGGGAGAAATAAGAAAGATAAGGATCTTTGTTTGCTGTGAGAAAATGGGGACATTGTGTCCCTACTAGCCTATTCATAGAGATAAGCTTGAACCGTGCGGCCAAATGATTGATTTGGTGAAGTGCATAATTGGTAAGGGTTATTTCAAGTGCATGCACAGACACAATTAGTGAAAAATTAGGTTAGATCTCTTATGAAAATTTTGCTGTTTTCTCATACCAAGATTCTGTCACCAACACTATTGGTAAGGTGGCGGATGGGTTTTTTCTAAAGCAGTTGCAAAATGTAGAAGATATTATGGTCGTATGCCTTCAAAGTAACTGAAGATAGAGAGGCTAGAGCAACATTACTAAATATCAGTCATCTCATAAAAGTTAAGACAGTATTCTATCCGCATCCATTTGGATCTCACTTGAAAGTTTTCCTCAAACTAATCAACTTTCTGAAAAAATTTTACAGAAATTTTAATGTCTCATCTCGGTCTCAATCTAGTCCCGTTTTTTATCCTAGTTTTAGTTCAGTTCTGATCCCAGTCTTGAACCGGCCCTTTTTATATTACCTACAATCTAGGTCTGATCAATTTTTTACTTTAATACTGTGAACTTCTTAAGACTTTACAAATCAGTCTTTAGATCGGACCGGTTCGTTGACAAATCAATATTTTTTAAGTTGGTCTCAAGTCCATCTAAGACCGGAGTATAGTCCTGTTATTTTTATTCGTCCGTAAACATAATTTTTGTAATCTGTGACGGGGAAATATGGGAGAATTAGAGAGAGAATTTCATAGGTACAAACAAATTAATAAATCATTAAAATGTTTGAATAGTACAAAAAGGTAAAATAATAAAAGACCCAAGATAATATCAAAATATAAACTTCAACCAAATAAAGAAACATTTGCCATTTCCCCCAACCAAGTTTTCTTCACCAAATATTAATCATCCCATCAAACGAAATGTTTCTCACAATTGTTGCAATGCTTTCTGAATATCGGCCTGCATAAAAAAAAAAAAAAAAAGTCTGTTGTGTTATGAACTTATGGTAGAGGAAAACTAACAATGATGCTAAGCAAGGAGGAGAAATTTTACCTCGATGGCTAATGGTGAGGTAGTTGTGGCATACCTATGCATAACTTTTCCTTTTTTATCAACAAGAAACTTGGTGAAGTTCCATTTAATTCTAGATCCAAATATTCCTTTTCTACTGGCTTTCAGGAATTTGTAAATGGGTGCTGTTTTTTTCCCATTCACTTTTACCTACCAATTACAAATTTCATTATCAAATCGAACTGAAAAAAAAAAGAATTTGCTCAACCACAGAATAAAGAAGGGCAATTATTATTTGAAATTCATACTTTTCTGAACAAGAATTAGTAGACTAATCAAAATATAGTGAATTCTTCATAGATAAGAATACTTTTTTGTGTATAGAGAAGTTTGAAGAATTCATTTACTGGCTGTCTTCCTTCTCAATGGTCCATGGTTTCTAAATCTATATCAACTGAAATGGTGTTTTTCTTTCAACTCCCTGCAGTCCACGATTGTTGAAATGACAAAACATGCTTGAAATACTGCGCATATGACAGCATCAGCATAATCTTTACTTAATTAATCTTTATATCATTCACAGTTTTAGTGTTATTTGTTGCAGCTTAAATTTTAGAGATTTCAAATTCTGATAGTATAAATTAAACTATCAGAATCTCCCTAAAATTTACTCTGCAACGGGGTTGTACGACTTCGGCATGGTCAAGTCCCGTAGTGTGATGGGCAGTGTGTACAAGGCCCGGGAACGAATTCAGTATGTTGTGGTTCTTAACTACCATACATATATTTACCATATGTATCTTTCTCATATCCACTATCTGTTTCTTTTATTCAGCCAAAAAGCCGCAAACAAAACAGGAAAATGCCATAGTCCTGACTAGTGAGACGATGTATCCACAAGTTAAAGCCACAACAGCACATTGTCTTATTGCCGGTGTTAGTATTGAAAAACCATCATTACATTGTTGCTCCAAGTTAATTCTACAAGAAGCATGAAACACACTTGCAACAAAATCTTCAAGTGACCACATGACATTGTTTACCTTTTGGAAGATGGGGTAATCTGCTTTATATCTTGTACAAGCAAATTGTTGTGCCTCCTCGGCCGTCCCTGGCTCTTGGTTCAAGAATTGATTACAAGGGAAGGCCAAGATTTCAAAACCTAAAAATGAAATAACACTGAAATACATCAAGTGAACTGTGTAGAAAAGTTCTAATCATTCCCATAACATTTATTTTTAGGACAATAGAATAATTCAGTCATCTCATAAGTTCTCATGTTTCTGTTTCTAACTTGAGCAAGCATCAAGAATTCAACTATCTCTTCATTTCCTTTTTACCCAAATTCACAAGTTCTAGTATTTACACAACATAAGAGCCTACTTTGAAATGTTTCCAACATAATAAGAAAACACTGGGGGATGAAATGCAATATTTCCTCCATGTAAACTTTACAGTATTCCGTTCTACTCTCAGAAATTCAAAAATAAAATAAAATAAAACAACTTTCTCTTCTTTCTTTTCCACCCAAAATCACAAATATAAAAAATCTAAATATATGTATATCCAATCAAATACAGACCTTTATCCTTGTATTTGTTGTAAAGCTCAGTCAACTGGGTGTAGTTTGAATTTGTGAAACTACTGCTCTTCCCAAATCAAATATGTAATTTCAAGAATACAGAAAGCAATTAGTCAAAAATAACAAAAAAGAATAGTAGTAATAAGGGTCAAGACTCAAAAGAGTTGGGAGAAAATGAAAGAACCATTTGGAAGCAACATTGACAATAAGGAGGACTTTCCCTTTGTAGATACTAAGATCCACATCCTGGTTCTTGCTGTCCTGCAACTCAAAATTAAAGCCTTTAGCTTTATTGCTGAGAATCAGAAACATAGAGATACACAAACATATATAGACATATACATATGTAGGAAAAGGTGGTACCTTGACAATGAAATCATGAACAGATTTTTGAGGGATTGAAGCAGAAGCCCCCATTTGCGGTGTTGGGAATCTTTATTTTTTATGAGAAATTAAAAAAATTAAAGAAGAAAATAATATACAGAAATAGTTGAAGTTCCTGGTATACTTGGTCTTGCCGGATTCAGAAGTCAAACGTCGAAACTTTTTATTATGACAATTGACAGCACATATATTAATTAAAAAAAGACAATTGACAGCACAAAGGGATAGTGGAAATTGATAAAAGAAATCTGTCGATTAAAAATCATTGAAAAACATTTCAAGAAATTGATAACTCAAAAGTCCTGCTTTATCAATAATTGAACACAAATATTGATAATAAATTCAAATTTGTTTTTATATTCCTACAAAAATCAAGTTATTAAACGGTATTACCTTGGATTCAATGTTATCACATAATTATTTTGTGAATGAGTGACCCGTAGCATAAACATAAAAAAGAGTTTCTTTTCTTATGTGATTTTCTTTTTTGGGTGGGGGTTACATTGTTATGGGAAAGTTATTAATTTTATTGTTATTATTATTACTATTCAATGAGTTCATTGTCTTTATACACCGTAGTGAGTTTATTTGGTGTAAAGATTTATATTCTAAAAAAAATCCAAAAAGAGAGACATTCTATGTATTATCGCTCAGATGTCAATGGCGGGGCTATTTATGTATTAAATGCTACTACTATAACCCTTCAAGTGTACTAGTCTATCTTCAAGTTACATATAATATAAATAAACCCTTGTTAGTTTAGTAAAGTCAAGCTTTGACTATTTCTATTGCAACTAATTTTTTATGCATTTGAAACCCCGACTTTCCTTTGTGATCTTGGCCAACAACCAAATCTAGAATGCAGAACGGAAAAGAAAAGGGGAAAAGGAAAAGGAAACATTTCATGAGTTCTGTTGTCAATACAATTTACTAAACTTTCCATAAGAGGAAACATTTCAAGAATTAAAATTGAAAAGTTTCAAATATTTGCAGGATGTAGGAAGTATATCTGAAGTATAATTTTTGGCTATAAGAAGTATATAGAAAGATCTATTGTTGGCAAAATAGGAGCATACTCTGCACTAGTACAGAAATCAACAATAACAGCTCTTTTTACTGTTCATGGTAAAACAAACTGAAGTACATTGAAAATATATATTACTAAGAAAGGCAAATAATTACTTGCCCAAAGACCAATTTAACATCCTATCTATCGAGTGGAAATGTTACACATTATTCTACAAATGATTATAAAAATACATGAAGATAGCAGAATTGGGGTAGGTACAGCAACCGTTTCCAGTCTCCAGGCTCGATTGCAGAAATATGGAACAATGAAATGGCAGTACCGATTCAAGTTTCTGACGAATTTCGGAGAATCATTTTCTGTACGAAATTTCCTGAGCTCAGAATTCTTATATAGCTTTATTCGTAAAAGACAACATGAGAACCTCTAAACATTGGTCATATCTAACTACTCTCTCCTCCTCAGTAGGTGACATGTTTTACACTATGTGATGGCAGCCCAATTTTGGCTACGTGGATAGCTTAAGATGACAGCAGCAGGACTTCTACAATCTGTACTCTAGTGTCAGCAGCATCAAGTACATCATCGAGAAGGCAATTTTCTGACTGTTAATATTTTTATCCAAATTGCCACTTCAGCAAAAGACGCGTTCAAAATGGTACGATCCGGAGCAGCATTCTTGCTGAAAGAGTTCACATTATGCAACCTGAACTTACTACCCACTTTATTTTTTAATGCATCTGTACAATCTCCCAAAATAATAAGATGAATTCATGAATGTCTTACGTATAGTCTAACTGTCTTCAGCAGCATTAGCTGACATTGCTTCTAGGGCACGATGAAGGCGTTTCAATGGAGGTAAAGCAGCTTCACCATCTAATGAACATCCAACCAGTTTCTTGACCTCCCAGAGTTTTGGCTTATCTTCAGGGCATTTGTTTAATGGTGACGAGTTAGCTAAATCTACCATAGCAACGAATGAATTTTGATCAACAGGGTTATCTTCTTCAGAGTTCAAGGATGTGCGAGGAAGCTCAGGTCGGCTATCTGAAACTTCAAAGGGTTTCTCCTCTTCTTGTACCAAAGGATCTTGTTCCCCCACCACTTCAGATGATGGTCTACCCATTCGAATCCTGGCTCTTTTGACTAAAGGTAGGTGCTCATCACCATTTCCCTTGGAGTTATTTCCGTTCAAAATTTTGAGATCACTTAGCAAAACATCTCCAAATTTATGCACCTCAGCTTCTGAATCTGCCTCCTCATCAAGTCTAGCAATGCATTCAGTAGTACCATTATTAGCTCTTTTTTTGCTTGGCTTTCTTTTCTTCTTCACAATAGTAGCATTAGCTTGGAAATCGAGCTTCAGGCTCAATTCAGCATCCCCCTGATCAGAACATTTAATAGCAGAAGTGGCTGCATGAATATTTTTGCCATTACTTGATGGAATGATACTATTTTGAAACTTATGTGCATCCACATCAGATGAAATTTTAGACCTTTGAGTAGACAGTACCCTTTTCTGCGCAACAAAATTTTCTGCCTGTATTACACCACGGTTTTTCCTTGAATAAGTAGTTGGCATAGGTGTTTCTGTAGCCATCATATTCCCAGTAGAATCCTTCAATTGCACATGACTCTCAGGCAAAGCATCTCTTTTTGTTGCATCCGACTCAACTTCAACTGGAAAGTCCTCACTGTTACTAGAACCTGCACTTTCCTGATATGTTTTTGCTTTGAGAGCTTGATCCTTCACATTGGAATCGACCAAAGATTCCACAAAATTGCTAGTAGCAGCAAGTCCATGATCAAGGTGAACATTAGTATCATTGTCTTGGTTTTTTAACTTTTTATAACTGGAAATGATCTCACGCACTGCACGAACAAAACCAGCACCTTTACCATGACGATTGACCAACAGATATTCCCCTTTCTCTTCTGTAAAAGCTTCAATGTCAACAGGATTACAGAATGCGCTGCAGAGAAATTATACAATACACAAATTATATGTAAGAATAAAATTGCAAACCGCTTGCACAAAAGTAATCTAAGAAAAGCCAATAACAATCAAAAGAAGCATCAAGCTGAAGTAATTAGCACACAGCAGATGAGGAACTGTTAAATTTCAAAGTCACACATATACTAATCTACACGGCAATTAAAGATTAAATCACCTTCCCTATTTGAACTAAACACATCCATTCACCAAGTTGTATGTGAGTTGCAAAAGATTACACAACAATTCAAAATTACAAGTTCTTTATAGAGGTGGGAAAAAAAAAACAGAGAGCACATAAAAAAATATTTTTTTTTAAAAAATCCCTCCATCCATTAGAAAATAGAGATACATATAATATAATCTTAGTACTTTTGTGAAATCCTACTGAAATAGTGATAGAGAATTAATAAAATTCTTAAATTACAAGATTTACATCGGACAATCTTATGTAAGTAGTTTCTATATTTACTTTCATGCTATTAGAACTAAACATATTAGACTGAATTTTAAATCCTAGGGTTCTACAAATGAACTAGGTTTGAAGCTGAACATAATTTTGATTATGGAATGGAGGTAGTGATGTAATATGCTGGAAAAACGTTTCTGTGTTCATAAATAAAATAATAATAAATAGACATCAGCGTCAATGACACTTATAACCCAATCTAGTTGATGCAAGGGATTGATGAACCTATATAAAAAAAAGTAAAAAATGACTGAGAAAAAAAATAAAGTAAATAAATAAAATATATAAAAAAAGGGTTACTAGCTACTCATAATTCAATAACTTTCCTCCACTACTTCCCAAATCCTAACTATGCACCAATCCAACTCCCACTCCATCAAATCCCCACGATAGTAATAGCTTTCCTTCAATACTTCCTAACTATGCACTAATCCAACTCCTACTCCATCCACCAAGCAATTCTCAACCAACCTCTTCCTTCCATTGTGTCTTGCTCTTGGTAACAGACCTCTTTTTCTCCAAAAGCATTTAAAGGTCTTCACAAAACATGCCGAAACCATCTGAATTTATGTTCTCTAATATGTATGTCCACCGGTACTACTCCAGCTGAACCCTTACACTTTTTCATACTTTAGAAACAACCAAACAACACCATCATCTAAATTATAACTTGTAAAGGAGTAGGGAAGTTCACGAGAGAACACATCTGGTTAAGGTTTTTAAGAACTTGCATTAACTGTAAAGATGTATCATGTTTAATAAGCATAAGCAGTCATTTGAACATAACTAAAGCTAAATAACCGTTTAAGCAATACTGAACTACTCGATGTTTTTTTTTTATATCTCACCCCAAGACTGACATATACTAGAGAAATCAACATAGTAAGCTAACGCATGAATAACATGGTAAAATCTTCAGCAGTGCCCCAGAATACTCACATTTGTTTGGTACCAAAGAAGTAGACGACCACTTTCTTACAATTAGCCCGGTAACCCCACTTCTCCGGCTCACTTACCTGACAATACAAATCAAGTAACATTAATTCTAGCTTTCAACTTCAAGTTCTTAAGATATGAAAAACATCCAAGGCTTTGAGACGATTGATGCATGCCATTTAGCAATTATCCATATTATCTTTTTCTATAATCTTTGTCCCCACTGACTCACTAAGAAAAGATACTTGTCCTCTTTTGTCACTCTTAAGTGCTAATTTTCTAGTTTCTCTTCAACCGAAATGCCATTTAGTCCATGCATCAAAACAAACAATTCACAGAGAGTAATAATCCAAAAGCATCTAGTCACACATTCTAACCTATAAAAGTAACATAAATATCCAAATTAACGCCAACATAAGTATAAAGTTCCAATCTTTATGCTAGATCTATGAGCCATGGTAAATTTAGTCCAAAAACAACTACAATCTCAATGTTCTTGATGATTTTCCGTCTGAACTGAATAATACCCCAAGTAGCCATATCATAAGCTAAATAATCACAATATTTCAACTTCTTGGAAGAAATAAACACATACCGTCGCGGGCCATGCCGGGAAACCTTTGACCTTGGCGAGAACAAGATCGCCAACTTTCCACTGACGTCGAGCTCCGGCAACCGATACTTTGTTGGTACCACTTCTTCTCCGACTCGGAGCCATAAGAAAACGAATCAGCAGAAGTTCTAATCAAAACAAATTCCTGCGTTTCTTATTCAAAAACACAATCAGACCTCAAAATTGAGGGATTTTTTTGGTCAAAAGCTAACGAAATCGCTCGCTCCTTCGAAAGGCCAGCGAGCGATTTCGAATTATCTAGAACTTTCCTTTTCCCGAACGCGATGATTAAGCTTCCAGGCATTGAAAGATGGAACTAAAAATGGAGAAAAGTACACAAACAACGTCGAAATTAGTGAATTGCAGCATATGTTAATGCCATTTCTAGGTCAATTGCAGCACTGAGAACCGTGATAAATCCGTTATTTGACATGGAGTGTGAGAGTGGGAGAGAGAGAAGGGAGTGAGATGTGGAAGCAGAGCATTTGCTGCATTTCCATGGAGAAGGGAGATTTGTTGTGCGTCGTTGATGCTAATGTGCGCCGTGGGTGATTTGGTTTCTGCCAAATGATTGACCCATAATCTGCGCTTTAGGAAGTAGTGCTACATCACTTTTGAGTGGGCTATATCTACTGTTGACCTCATAAAAGGCCATTTATTGGAAATCAAAGCCCATACATCCTTCAACAAAATCCATATGCCCAATCAAAAAATATATAAATTTGTCCACTAATGTTGATTTGGCGGTAATAGTCACAAAAACGATAACATTAGTTTGAGAGTTTAATTTGTAAGTACCATTCTCATGTCACGTGTGTCGTACACTTTGACATACTTAGTAGAGTGTAGACGTGGAAAATGGGTGTGTTGTGCTAAAATAGATTACGCTATAAATATTTAATTTTTTTTTATAATTATTGATCGATCTATTGTGAAATTCAAAATTTTTTAAAATTTTTTTTTCTACAAGTGTATTTTTTAGATATAATAACTTATAAATTATATTAAAAATAACTTATAAATAGTAATATACAAAAAAAACACTTATACGAAATTATTTTACAGAAATTTGTCAGTTGGTCACTGTTTTAAGAAATAATTTTTCGGAGGTAATTAGTCTATTTATCATTGGTTTTCTTTTTATTTGTTCATTTTGTCACGTACGTTTATAACCTTTTTTTTCTTCAAAATCCAACATTCTCAGAGTTTTTAATGGGTTTGATTGATTCCTCATTTTTTGGTATTAACTATTTTCAAATTTTAACTTATCTCCGATTAATTTTAAATTCTTCTTTATTTTTATCAATCTTGCAACCATTTCTACCATTCTTTTTCTATTTTCAAACCATTTTTACTATCTTTTTAATATTTTAAAATGCTGATTTTATGTAAATTTATGTATGTGTTGTGAGTTAATGTTTGAGAGTTTATACATGCGTATTGTGAGTTGGTGTAAGTTTATACATGTCTATTGTGAGTTTACGCATGGGTATATATATATATATATATATATATATAATTGTGTGGGTTGTATATATAGTTTATTTCTCCTAATTTAAATTGTCAACCGAATTTGTTATAATTAATGAATGAAAGTAATCTTGTACATTTATAATTATTTATTTCATTAATAGAATACATATATTTAGTGAAGGTTGGCTCAGAAATTATTATTGATTTTAGTAACCAATAAGAAATTGCCACATTATTTTAAAACACGAGAATTTTGAAAAATTTTGAACTTTGCACTATACCGGTCCAAGATTTACCCCTTTTTTAAGCTCAGTTTGTAAATCCAAAACCCAAAAATCAATGGGCTAGGCAAATTAAAGGCTTTTAACTTTTTAAAATTTTAAATGACAAAACAAAAATGCAACATTTAAAATTTTAATAAATTGAGCATCATATTATGATGCAACGTGAAATATTAAAAAGTTTCACAAAACAATAGAAATTATTTTTTACAAATCAAATCTACCAACTATAAATAAAAGTAAAATTTGGGGCAGAGAAAAAATGAAATATAATTTAAACAACTAAATTAGGCTAGTTCATTGATCTTAAACAACTAAATTAAATATATAATAAACAACTAAATTAACGGGTTGGGCATGAATTGAGTTAAAATGAACTGGGCTAAAAATGCCTAATTGTTTCAGAGACTCAAATCAAATACCCAAAACAGTCAAAATTTATGGGCGAGCCGGAACGTCCATAAACTTGGACTTCATTTTACCAGATATACTAATAGAGTATCCCCTTTTATTAAACTTTCTGTAACAAAACAAAAATAAAAGAAACACGAATGTTGTCATATTTTGTTTTAAGTTTTTCGCTGTTTTTTTTATTCTTAAAATATTATATATTTCTGTATAAGTAAGAAATAAAAAGATCTTATCAAATACTATATTTGAGACAATAAAATTTCAAGAAACTACTTGTTGGTTCCTTGGCATATAATTTCAAAGACCTGGGCAGTGATTGCGAAAGTTTATTGTTTATTTGATTTTTGAAATTTGAACCTTGCAGGCAAAATTGAAGAGAAATGAATTTTTTTCCATGTACCATTATGGACTTATATACCTAAAATCACTTGAGGGGAATTGTTTTAGTACATACAAGAATAAAAGATGGAATGACAGGAGATATATAGATCTACATACTAGTTGTGCACTCTCTAAATCTAACTTCTGCTTCACCTTGTATCAATACAAAAATATTGATAACTTATTTCTTTTTGTGTGTGTGTGTGGCGGGGGGGTGGGGGTGGGTGAGGGGAAGATGGGGTTGGGTGGGAGGTGGGGTGTGTATCTTGATGCGTGTCAATGAGAAAACAGTTGAATTGGAATTAAGAAATCAACGTATCAATTTTCGTTGTGTTAATAATTTGAAAATTTTCTCTGTTCTTGTTACTACTTATGACTCATGAGTTGTCAATATGTGAATTGGTATACAAACGCTGTAATTCTGTTTTCTACAAATTCCAAACGTAATCGACTAATTGTATTGAGAAATATACAAATAATGTTTGAGGTTTTCAAGAACTGTACATATCATAATTACAATTTACAACACAGCCAAATAAGAGATGTTCTCGAACCATTATTGCCTCCATTTAATCCACACACACACAAACATATATATCGCATTTGTACGTGAGACCAAATTTTTTTTTGAAAAACATAAGAGAAGGTTAATATTCTTTTTTGGTGCATTGAAAAGGTTAATATTCTGACACACACACACACACACACACATATATATATATATATTTATTTATATAACTGAAATTGATATTGTTTAAAATTTCAATCCTTGTGTATATTCTAGCTTGTACGAAAAATTCAAAGGAATGTGTATATTCTAGCTTGCCACAAGGAAATGCCGGACGCGACAAATGGAAGCATTGTATGAATGTTGCAGCTTGCAATAAATCACACAATTCTATAAAGTACAAACACAGGATTATTCCAATATTCGTTGCACTTAAAATTTTATTAGCATTTGAATTTATACTATCATTAAAACTATATATCTAATTCATACTGATATATATTATATGTATATAAGTTTACATATATGTGTTTTTTTTATGTGTTTGGCGTGGAGATGTTAATATTTTGATCCAATATAATATGTCTCGATCTGGTTTTTGTTGTTAGTATTTATTTATTTATTTATTTTCGGGTTACATTATAGTTAGTATGATAAAATTTAATTCTGAACTATTTAAATTAGGTGTTGATAACAATTATTATATTTTTTTCTGTAAATATAATTTTGTAAATTTTAATAATACAAAATTATGAAAATTTATAAGTTTTATTTTCTCCAAAATGCCCTGACTTCGCTGTACGTTATTGCCTCATAAAAAATAACAATACATAACACTTTAGAATATAGTTTTGTCTGAATAGAGGAGTTTTTTTTAATCTATAATTAATTTTTTTTTTAGTTAAATAACTGAGTAATAAGGCAAGACATTACGATTCTATCAGTTATAACATTGTCCCAATTAGTAATCACATCGATAATGAACAGCTCTCCTTTGATGACTATAATATCGTATGGGGTACTTTATATCGTTATCGATAGTTAGGTCAAGTTTAATAATTAAATCTAGAAGAATTTAATAACAAACAAAAAATTTATGTTAAAAAAAACATTTTAAGTATTTGAGTCAAATGTCCAACATCATAAATTAGTTCAATTTATATA
Source organism: Centella asiatica (assembly GCA_014636745.2). NCBI lineage: Eukaryota > Viridiplantae > Streptophyta > Magnoliopsida > Apiales > Apiaceae > Centella > Centella asiatica. The sequence continues at coordinate 5,139,187 of CM025786.1, read as the reverse complement.
AACTCAATCAAAATTGAGCCTAAATTATTAAACGAATAAATAATCGTGTTTAATATTATTTTGTTCAGTTAAACTAATACGTTTTTAATGAACTAAACTGAGTCAAACAATCGAAATAATCAAATTTACTTACGACTATAATATTATATGTTTAGTTGTTTTATCGATTAGCAAATTTGAATATGACTTCAATTTAATGGTCAAGATTTAAATTTAATAATGTAGAAATTATTAATACCATTTTGTCTAAATAACGACAATGATAAATCATTGTATGCAAAAAATATAATCATCCCTAGATATAAAAAAAAGTTTACATGGGATAAACAAGCCACGTACGTTGCCAAAAGGGGAAGCCGAACGTGACAGATGGGAGCATTGTTATGAATGTTGCATAGCCTACAAACATAAGAAGGTAGTAATACTAGTCTTTATTTTGTGTTTGTGACAATAATATAACAAGATTATTCCAATCTTTGTTGTGAGTATATATCTAATGGAATGAAATGGATTGTTTAAAATGATGTTTCAACTCATGTTTTATTTATTTTAGAGTTGTCACGTTCTTTTTAAGATTTTAAATTTTTATACTCATGTAAGGGTCACAATGTCAATTTTAAGAAATATAAAATAGGAGATGAAATAATCGTTGAAACAGTCCAATCAAATTTATATTTTGTTTGCAATAATTCATAATTCTATGATTTATGACATTGTCTGAATTAGCACACATATATATACTTTAGATTTACAGCTTCGAGAGGCATCACACAAATAATCATACACATAAATTAGGTATGCTAGGGTTCAGGCATACAACATGCGTGTACAAATATTTGTTAAATTATAAATAATATAAGATGTCAATAATGATATGTTTAATAGAGTTAAATTATTTTATGTTAAATATAAACTTAAATAGAACAAAATGGCTGCCAAAAATTGTAGAGGAGTAGTAATAACTGTTTATATATATATTTTTTAAAGTATGACGCAAATTCATACTACAAAACAAAATAGAAGCTTTACATCTTTAATAATATAGATAATATACATCTTAATTAACACTTATATCATAGAAAAGGAAACGAGATAATGACATTGAGGGAAACAGCTAACCACCAGCAAACGAGTTAGTATTAGTACTCCCCCCACCCCATCCCACCCCACCCCACCCCAGTCCCCCACAAAACCAAAAATAAAACGAATAATTTGTAAAAACTTAGAAGGTAGTTTTGGAGCTTACACGACTGAGTTAAGTTCCAAGACAATGTATATGATTTGAAAAAAATTTAAAAACAGTTGTAAAATTGGTGGATGTTATTATAAATAAAGAAGCCGCAAAACCAAAACATAAATAATAATAATAAATTAACAATATCCCACTTTTAGCGAAAAAAATATATCTTTAGCTATTTAAAGTCAATTTATGATAGTTTAAACATCAAGATAATGATAAAGTACTGATCTTAATTAAGATTATTCAAATATCGGGAGAAAGTATTGAATAAATAAACATAAATATAATGATGAAGTCTCAAAAATAAAAAGTTTGGTGCCTAATTATAGTACGTTAGCTTTTACACGTAAAATTATGATTATTGTATCTTTTAATATAGTACTGTAGCTTTTACACGTAAATATTATTAAGTTAGCTAGATCCCTATTTTTGGCGATGCAGAGTTTCACTTAATATATTAGAAATCGTACGCCACTCTAAAACTAAAACAGTGTAAAGGGTGTTTTATTATATTTCAAATCATATATCACAGTTCATTTAATTCTCTCCTCTTTTACGTGATTCATTTAATTTAATTTACTTTACTTTCAAAAGTTCCTAACATTAAAATAAGAGAAAAAAGAAAAATAATTAACTAGTGGTCACAATTTTTTTTCATTAAAATAGTTATGGTCTTCATCATTGTATTATACTATGTATTAAACTATTTTAATATTTCGAAAAAAGTAACAAACTGATATTACGTACATTTTTAAAATAAAATAAAAAATTTAAGACAAGTTTCATATAAAAAGGGGTAAAATGGGAAACGTAAAGATTCAAAAATGGTGCCCACGCACACGCATACCAAGTGTATGAATAACGATACAATGGCAGAAGAAGCATGAATTGTCGCGCGTCGACACGACCCTGTTGCCGCCCTTCCTCGCCGACTCTACACGAATTTCGAGGTTCATGTTCTTCCAAAATCATCGCTACGAACTTCAAACTAACCTAACAAAACCATAACAATCTCCTATTTCATTCATCTGAGCTGATCATAAGCCACATTGATTATTCCACTTTTTCTTTCTTCAGCTCCCATTTCATCCTCTAGCTGGGCGAGTTTCTCAAGGTAATTTTTCTGAAATTTTTTTGGCTTTCAATTTTTGTTTCATTCGAATGCTCTGAGCTCGATGAGTGCAGAGAACAAGTTTAAAACTATATTGGTCAGACACAGAAACTGTTGGTTGATGGAGTTCACGTGTATGCGCTTCTTCATGAAAAATTTGGAGTTGTTTGAGAGTTTCTGATTCAAGTTATGTGGAAGATGTGAAGTGACATTGTTAGCTTAAGTAACTTTGGTGATTTATTTGATATTGTTGAGGCATCAAAAAAGTACCGGAAATTTTTCTGATCGTAGTTCAATTTTAGTCCTTCGAATCACTAATCAAGTTTTATCCTGATGCAAATATGTGTGTGTGTGTGTGTTATTACTTGCTGATCTCTAAGGATTTTTTTAGTTGTAATTTTGTGGTGGTATAAAGTTAAGAGTAGTTGGATTTTGGTATTGTTGGTGTGAAATTTGGTTCTAAATGAAAGCTGCTCATAATTTTTTTCTCACTTTGATTTGATGCATATCAGAAATTTGGATACTATATTTTTCTGGGCGATTTGTTGGTAATAACTGATGGAAAATTATACCTAGAATCAAGACTAAGAACCCTTTGAGAAACACTTTCAGTTGGCTAGACACAGATTGACGCGCACACACATGCACATACATTTTGCCTCATCGGAACGCACATTTCCAATCTTTGTATTTCCGAAACAGTTAACAAGGATATATCTGCAAACTAGAATGGATGGTAATATTATATGTCTGAAATCAGTTGAAGAATGAAACATAAGATGATACTCCTTGGTAATGATCTGTTGCTGCTGTCTCACCTGTTTCCACTGGATTTCCAGGTGATTGTTGATCTTTACTGAAGCACATGGCTAGCCTACAGGATCTTGCTGTTTCAGCTGGAATAAATGGTCTAATGGCACTTGTGTTTCTTCTGGCATTTGCAATCTTAAGGCTTCAGCCTATCAACGATAGAGTTTACTTTCCAAAATGGTATTTGAAGGGTGTAAGAGCTGACCCAGTAATTTCGGGTGCACTTTTAAATAAATTTGTCAATTTAGACCCTAAAATGTATATGAGATTCTGGACTTGGATGTATGCTGCATTACGAATGCCTGAACCAGAGCTTATAGATCATGCAGGGCTTGATTCTGCTGTATACATTCGGATCTACCTTCTTGGGTGAGTTTGTTGTTAGTTTTTTTTTATTTTTGTCACGATGGATTACTTTCAAATTACTCTCATTAGCCGAAATATACTTTTCCGGATTAGTTTTGGGTCAATGAAAACGAGGCAATGAAATAAATGAACAAGATGCTTGCGGACTATGAGTAATAATTATTTTAATCAATATTGTCCTTAGACCATCTAAATTTGAAACTCTCATGCAGTTTGAAAATCTTTGTTCCCATAGCTGCACTTGCTTTTGTGGTATTGGTGCCTGTGAATTGGACTAACAACACGTTGGAGAAACTGAAAGACTTAACATTCGATAATATTGACAAGCTTTCAATATCGAATGTACCCGAAGGATCCTCCAGGTTAGATTAATTTGTAATCATCGTTTTATATTTCTCGCTCTCCTTTATCAGTAATGTTATTATATCAAATATCTTAGTAGCTTGCAGATTATTCCTATCAGGTCCCATCTCAATATTGTTAAGTACATTTTAAAAAGTATTAATTACAACATGAGTCATCACAATGAAACTTAATGCGACATCTTTTTATGATATATGAGCTACGTTTTATTTTGTCATGCACATCTTGTAGTACCAGGGATAAAATACAGACATGTTCTTTGGTGTACTTAAGTTCAATCGTAGATCTTGAAGTATTATGTTTCTTCATGTACACATGATCCTGCCAGAACTCTGACTCTTTTAGACTTCATATTAGAGTAGCCAGGTTCTCCGTTTCATCTATTCAATAGTCATCCATCTTTCCAAAATTTTTATTATGCAAATGTTATTTGAATGCAGGCTTTGGGTTCACATAGGAATGATGTATATCTTTTCATTCTGGACAATGCGCAAACTGTACGAGGAATACAAGATCATAACTAACATGAGGTTGCATTTTCTAGCTTCTGAAAGTCGTCGTCCCGATCAATATACTGTGAGTTTATTACCTTTATCTCCTTATTGGACTAATCCTACATGTGATGGCCGTAGTATCTTGTACGAGACAATAAACGTCATCTTTATGAACAGTCTGGACATGACATGAACAGTGGAAATCGTAGTTGCTAATATATAGATCCCTCATGATGGGAAGTAGGTGAAAGAGGTAGGAGCATAATCAGTCTGTCATAACGTGGGAGGAGGGAGATCAAAACAACCTTCATTGGGATTGATTCTAGATTCTTGAAGAATTCAAGTCAAGCATGAAGCCAATTCACGAGAGAAGAATGGTTATGGAACTTCTTTGGACTAACAAGAAGTATGATTGCATGGTAGTTGGATAACCAGACGACCAATTTCTAGGAACTAGGTGGACCTAGGCGACGGAGTGATGTCATATGCCTAGCTGTCTAGGCGTTATCTTAGGCAGGACCTAACTGGTTCCTATGGGCGATTTTAGTTTTATTTTTTCACATAGTACAGATTTACAGGGATTTGGAATTCAGTCTCGCAACTAAAATTTTAAAAACTATTTCAAGATTGAACGTATTTGGTAAGACACTTGATGATATCACGAGAATAACTTTCGTGGGCATTAAAATATTGAGAAATGTCCTGAAATAGACGGAAAAAAGAAGAATACCCAGCTAGCCCTTTCAGTTTGCCTTGCCCCACTCATTCCGCCTAGTCCCACCAAGTTCAGCCCAACTCTGCCTTTATACACATTTCAAAATTCCAATTTTATTTGACTGGTTGATATCTAGGTGCTACTTCCACCTAGCGTGCTTTTCAGCATATGAATATAACCTACAGATAAATGCATATATATATATATATATATATATCTAACCTCAGGTATCTGATATGTTATAACACAAAATAATAAAACCATATTAAACAGGAAATTTTTGAAAATTTATGTGACTCTCCAACACAAAAATTTAAAATAAAATAAAGGGAAAATGGAGAAAGGAACATCAAAGTTGAGCTTAATAGAGAGAGATATAATTGAGAGGCTAAAGTACTTTTTGAATAAATTTCCCTCACACTTGGTACAGGAATTGATACACTATACATAGAGGTAAAATACATGATCATGTTTATTAGTAAACCCATCCTAACTACCCGATTTACATTTAAATACTATAAGCTAATCCTTATCAGTTGTATCATCAAACACATCGACTACAACAATTGTGATAAGAGAGAAGCCACAAGATCAGGAGCATCATTCCACCAAACATGTGGTAATATCCCCTGTCAAGCTGATGGTGGTGCCACAACTGCTAGCTTGTTCCTTGGAAACTCAAAGCGTGTGTAACCCAGTGGCTTAGTTATTATATCTTCAATTTGGTCATGCGTAGAAATAAAAGGAACTGCTAAATCCTTGCAAGCCACCTTTTCGCGAACAAAATGAAAATCTATCTCAACGTGTTCTGTTCGTGCATGAAATAAAGGATTTGCAGCGAGGTACGTTGCACCAAGATTTATCACACCATAAGACTGGTGGTTCTTTCAAAAATAAGCCAAGTTCAGAGTATAAAGATTGTAATCAGCAAGCTCAGCTGTTGTGTCAGCTAGTGCTTTGTATTCAGCTTCAGTAGAAGATTGAGATACTGTCTGCTGCTTACAGGAAGTCCAAGAAACTAGTTACGTCCCATATAAATAGCATATCCAGCCATGGAATGTCTATCATGTTAACAACCTGCCCAATCTGAATCACTGAGTGCTTGGAGACTTATAGGAGAGGAGGAGCCAACAATAGAAAGACCAAGCAGAGGAGTATGTTTTAAGTATTACCAAAATTCACTTAAGTACCACCCAATCGTGATAAAAAAGATTATGCATTGCTTGACAGGCTTTATTCACATCATATGACAAGTGTGCTTGAGTTAGTTAGGATATATTGTGAGGCTCCAACAAGTTGACGATATGTCGTAGGATCACATCCGTAAAGTGTGGAAGATATAATTGAGAGGGTAAAGTACTTTTTGAATAAATTCCCCTCACATAAAGACTAGAAATTAACTAAAGCTATGGTTCATAACTTCATATCTCTTGTTTGGTAATGGAGATATGAGTGTAAAGATGATCTTGATCCATCACCTTGAGTAGCTAATGAATCTGTTTAAATGGGTAGAAACTTACAATCTATAACTTTCTCATATTATTTAGAAATTTTCTTGATTCTGATTCTTCGTGCAGGTTCTTGTGAAAAATATCCCTCCGGACCCTGATGAATCTGTGAGTGAGCATGTTGATCACTTCTTCCGCGTGAATCATCCTGATCATTACCTTATACACCAGGTCTGCATAATTGTCACATAATTGAAATTAAATACTTGTACAACTTACTGTTAAGATTTTCTGCAGATATGTGCGTTGAGGACTTGTTGGGTTTGGCACGATGGGTTTGATATATGCTTTTGGTGAATGAGATTGAGATACAGCATTGTTAAATATAAAATTCAGCTATTTCAATTTTCTAACAGTGAGATGAAATTTGGAGCTCTGTTTTGAATCCTCTCTCTCCCTCTCTCTCTCTCTTTTCCAAATGTTACTAAAGGTTGGTGATAATTTCGAACTTGTAGGAAGTGTATAATGCAAATACTCTTGCAAAATTGGTGGAAAAAAAGAATACTATGCATAATTGGCTCATTTATTACCAGACCAAATATGAGAGAAATCCTTCCAAGAAACCAACTACTAAGGTACTTATCTCAACAAGATAGATGGAAGAAATCTTGATTTTAATCTTTTGAACCTTTACTTCAGTCTTATATCTTAATGGCCGATGATTTCTTTTTGATAACTAGTGTCTAATGATAAGAACTGAGTCCATATTCACTCATGTATAGACAGGTTTTTGGGGTCTTTGGGGTAAGACTGTTGATGCTATTGACTACTACAAAGCTGAAATTGTCAAACTGAGCGAAGACGTAAGTTTTCATTAAAAAACTTATCTTACCAGTTACTTTGGCTTTTGTTTCATCATTGGGTACTATATCACCAGCAATAACTTGTAGAGTTAATACAAATTCATGGACAAATGAGTTGTTATGTGGGAGATTATTATACGTATATACATGTGCACACGCGCGTGTCGGTGGATGGATGTGTGTACTTGTGTGATACAATGATATCTGACATTTTATGGAAATCCAAAAGTTGGTAGGATTATGTTGACTGAGAAGGAAATAACTGTCGTTGAAATTGACCGTGTTTGTTTGAAACACAAAGGCTTTCAAGTTTTCTTTGGTTGCTAAATCCCATTCATGATTTTCAAGACCTTTAACATTTGTCCATGCAATTTGAAATATTTGTAGATAACACTTTTTGTTATGCTAATAGAGTTAGTAAGGTATTTTCGAATCACAACAATGGAGGATTATATACCGGAGTTATTGATGAAACAGAGAAGGTATCAAACATCCTTCATTTTCAATTTGCATAAACTTACATGTAAAATTTGTGGTAAGGCAATTGCATGCGTGCGCGTGTGTATACAATCAATTACAATAAAGTAGAACGTAATGATGACGCCGAAAAGTAATATAAAATAATTTTTAAAAATATATCCGATAGAACACAAGGACAAAAGGAGCGGCTGACTTTAAGGGCCTCAAGTTGTCTTGATCTGTCCATCTTTCTCTTTGTTTTGCTCCTCAATCAGCACTTTCGCCTAGGGCCTTTGGTTGATATTTCTTACTCATCACCGCCATTGGTGGGAAACTTCTCCTCAAGTAATTATTAGTTTATTAAATTGACTACTTTTCTCTTCGGATGAGTATTAGAGAAATACTCCACACTTTTTGTTTTTGATAAATTTAAAGAAATACATTTTACATGTTTCTCTCTGCACACCACATACATGTCTCTAATTAAGGCGTATGATCTCAGTTAAGAAATTATGTGCATTGGTAACACACATGTTCAACACTTCACTTTAAAATGATGGTCTTTTTTATTGTGGTTAAACATCTTGAAATTACTAAGTATTATCTTACAGTTAGTTGAGTTTCTGTGAGATGGATGGTTATTAAATCTAGTAAGTATTATAGGGTTGAGTCATATGTTATTAGCAAGTGTTGCAACACCCGAGCCATATAAATATGTGGTTCCTCTTGTTGACTGAAGTCACTATTTTTCTCCTTAGGAAGATGCAGAGAGAGAAAAGGTTATAAGTGATCCCAAGTCTATACTTCCTGCCGCATTTGTTTCATTCAAGTCAAGATGGGGAGCAGCTGTTTGTGCTCAAACCCAGCAAACAAATAATCCTACTCTCTGGTTGACGGAATGGGCTCCTGAGCCACGAGATGTATATTGGGATAATTTAGCCATACCATATGTTGAACTCAATGTCCGAAGGTTGCTTATGGCTGTTGCTCTATTTTTCCTCATTTTCTGCTTTATGGTACCTATAACAATTGTTCAATCGATGGCCAACCTTGAGGGCATTGAGAAGGTTCTTCCTTTCTTAAAGCCGGTGATAGAAGCGTAAGTTATCTCTTCTTTAACCATTTAAGGTTTTGCTGAGATTATTTCTTTAAAATGCAGTTATATTTCTTTTAAACTCTGAAAATTTTGTTGTTGACATATATTTGCACGTAATTAAACTTTCTCATGTTCCTAGTTTTAAGAAAGTAATTACCTAGCTAAACAAGCAAAACTATAAGGGGTGTCTGCTTGGTATTGAAATGTGCTAACATGACAAGTGCAAGCATCACTATTTACTATTGAAAATTAAACTGAATATTTTTTAAAATAAAAAGATTAAACTGAATAAGTACCAAACTACCCTGCACACTTAACTTTCCTTCTAGTTCATTAGCCAAAAACAGATGTTCTTGTTATTACTAAACTGAGTCATGCGTAAAACATAACTTGAATGGTGCCTGTATTAACAAATGGAAGCAAACATCTGAGCATGACATTCCCAGATGATATTGCATATCTAGATGGGAACTTTATTTGCATTATCTATTACAAATCGTACATATAGAGTTTTTTTATGAGTGCATAAGTTTGTCTTCACTCTTCACTCTTCGCTATGAAATATTTATAATTCTTGGAAAATGCTGTGATGATGACCGGAACTTCTCAATATTGAATTTTCTGTTACAGAGACGCAATAAAGTCGATCATTCAGGGGTTTCTTCCAGGCATTGTGTTGAAGATATTCCTTATTCTTCTTCCCTCAATTCTGATGATCATGTCCAAGATAGAAGGCTTTACATCACTTTCATCTTTAGAGAGAAGATCTGCTTCAAAGTATCATATGTTCTTAATAGTTAATGTTTTTTTTGGAAGCATTATTACCGGAACTGCATTACAGCAACTTAAAGAATTTTTGCATCAGTCTCCTGCAGAGTATGTTCCTAGCCTAAGAACTTGCTTATCTGTTATATATAAAATGTATTTTTAAATGCAGTGCCTTATGCTTTGCTTAATATTTATAAGATTATGTTATACTCTAGTTAGAATGTAGATTACCAAGATATAGTGGAGCTCATTATAATCCTACACAATCCTTCCACCACCTCTTAGCAATGGAGTTGTTATTGTCTTTATCTCACACACATTTTGAAGGTTTTATACCATTATATCAAGATTCCACTCTTTGAAGTTGATTTGATACAGTTATCTAGAGTAATTCGTCCTCCTTATACATGAGCAAAGGAAAGAAGAATATTATGTGGCCAGAACAACTATCATTTCTGTTCAGAATTTGATGATATCATGAGGGAGATATTGGTGTGGCTTGCCTTAGAAGTGCAAAGTGTCATAACATGGGCCAAATCATATTGTTTTGTATCAATGGTTGCATACTTTGTCATATCCCTTCTTTGTGCATGTTTATTTTTGGTTATAACCTTTTGGTGCCTCTCTCTATATATGCATGATAATATGGGTGTGTGTACATACATATGAATATGTGCGCGCGTGTGTGTTTATACAAAAGTAAATAGAATAATTCAAAGGTTGTCTCTATCTTTAACTCTCCAACTCATCATTTATATTTCATAATTTCATAATCTTACTCATAGAATTTAACATCACAAAGTTATGATCTCCTTGCAGCATTCCAAAAACTGTTGGTGTGTCCATTCCAATGAAAGCCACTTTTTTTATTTCTTTTATAATGGTTGATGGTTGGGCTGGCATTGCTGCTGAAATCCTCAGAGTGGTACCATTAGTTATGTTCCACATAAAGAATACATTTTTGGTGAAGACAGAAATGGACAGGGAAAAAGCAATGGATCCTGGTTCTTTAACTTTTGCTATAACAGAACCTCGCATACAGTTATATTTCATGCTGGGACTTGTGTACTCGGCAGTATCTCCTATACTGCTTCCCTTCATCATTGTCTTCTTTGCCTTTGCCTATGTTGTTTTCCGTCATCAGGTATATTTACTTTGTGCACTATGTCAGCATTGCATCAATACTGCACATCTACCTCTTCAAAAGAAAGGAAGATGAATATATATTTCAAAGAGAAACATGAAAGGAAGTACAAACGAATATAAGCAAATCTTTGCAGAAAATAGCTTAGATTGCTACATATGCTATTTGGCTTCAAAATTTAATTAATTGGATGACCAAACTCCCCCTTCAGCAGTTTGATCTCATCATCCGTTAGAACCCATAGATGCTCTTCTGAAACAGAAACTTACAATTACTGCTATTCAGCAAGTAAATGAATGGCTGTTGTTAAGTTTCATTAATTTCAAGACATGGCATTTGTACTTGAACTGAGCATATCCAAGAAAGGTTGCCTTTGGGTATATTTCTCTCTTAACTGCACAGAAGTTTCCAATGAATGCTTTGAATCACATCTTATATACATATGAAATACCTACAGCTCCAATATGAATTTGTTTCTTTCAAAGGCTTTGTGCATATCACGTGGCTAACTTCCAAAAAATGAAGGAACCTGGCTGGAGGCGTTATGCACCTCCAGTATTCAGGACTTTCCCCTGCCTTCTGATTTAGGGGAAAAGTTTCTGACAGAGAATGTTTCTCCTTATCCATATGCATGCATGAAATTAATCATCTCCTTTAAGTGATAGGGCTCAAACCTAGTACTGGTTCTATTGACTGAAAGAAAGAACATAGAATAGAATTTATTCTCAGCTTGAGTCATAGTTTCCCTTGGATAAGATAACATTCTTTTTGCACAGACCCCTAAACTTGCTTTATAAACAATGATATGGTTTAAATCAGCCATCTAAGTTCACCTTGCCTAGAACATGCATAGTCAGATTGTGGAGATTTTCTGCAGAAGCATTAGGGAATGCAAGTATAGATAGAGGTTTCTCGTGCATCAATGTAGTAAATGGTACCTGACATCATAACTTTTTGGTTTTTGGAGAACTGTTTTGAAAAATACCCGGTTAATCTACCATTTGAGTGTTTTGACTGACTAGAATACCTTGTTAATAGGCTTTATCAGGTGATTTTAGATTTTGATCTTATAGATAGAAGACATTGTTTATACATTGAGCAGATTAAGGACAGTTATTATGTAATTCTTTGCATGAATTTTAAATTTTAGTTAACATTCTGTTTATATCTCACTCATTTGAATTGAGTGAATATCTTTCCTAATATTTTTTCCCTTTTTCTTTTTCTTTGCAAGATCATTAATGTGTATGATCAGAAGTATGAGAGTGGGGCCAGATTTTGGCCAGGTGTGCATCTGAGAATTATTGTTGGTTTGCTAATTTCGCAAATTTTATTGATGGGATTGTTGAGCACGAAGCAGGCAGCCAAAGCAACACCTTTTCTAATTGTTCTCCCTATTTTAACAATCTGGTTCCATCGATTTTGCAAGGGACGCTTTGAATCAGCATTCTTAAGATTCCCGTTGCAGGTTAGTCCAAACTACTTCAATTCGATGAATTAGTCGTGTGCATTTTTACTTGTTACTTCTTGTTGAGTTAATGGTAAAGACTTTTTTACCATTTGGATATATCACTGCTAAGTGGTACATGTCTCTACTCACTTTTGGATTTGCCATTGCTCAAGAGAGGAGCACTGAACTTGGGAGTTTCACTGCAGAAAAATGATAAAGGACTGCATCTTTTTGCTAATGTATTTGCCCTTCTAAAGCTTTTTTTTTTTCTTTTTTCCCCCAGAAGTGTAGTTTCTATCCTCTTAAAATAAAAGCCAATCTTCTCCGCATATAACCTGAGAGTCGCAGACTCTGTTTAACCTAGTCTGTCAACAATCAACTGTATGTCTGCATGTGTAGATAATGCTGTCATTTATCCCTGTGTAGCCACCGTGCGCAAAACTGGAACTGCTAAATTAAATTGTTCTGCAAAGCTAGGTTTAAATCCGTAAGAGGTTTATACCTCATATGTAGGTATATATACGTGTTTGTGGGGGTGTGCACAAAGAGAGAGAGAGAAAGAGAGATTAACCAGTCACTGCGGGTAACCTTTTGCCAGTCTTTCTCAGGAAAGGTATTTATGCTGCCTTCCTTTCCAGCAATCTGTTGCTAGGATTGCTCCCCTACTAAACACAGTTGCGCACACACACACACACATATATGGAGAGAGATATTAACCGGTTGCTGAGATTGTTCCCCTGCTAGACATGCACACACAACATATATATGGAGAGAGATATTAACAGGTTGCTGAGATTTTTCCCCTGCTAAACATGTGCGCACACATATATGGAGAGAGATATTAACCGGTTGATGTGGCCAACCTTTGCCCAGACCAGACTTGCTGTTGTTAGAGTCGTACCCCCACATACACGTTCACTAATAACTGCAAAGTTTGATCCAAATTCTAGAATTCTTATAGTATAGTTCACGGGGACTAATGTATTAACCACTGTTATTGTGCTTGTTCAATGGCAGGACGCAATGGTGAAGGATATATTAGAGAAGGCCACAGAACCATACCTGAACTTGAAAGGCTATCTGGATGGTGCATATATTCATCCAGTTTTCAAGGGTGGTGAGATTGACAAATACCCGCCTGATATTGACGACGAAGAGAGCAATCCAGTTGTTGCAACCAAGAGGAATTCGCGGATGGGTAGTAAGTACGGATCAAGTGAAAGCGTTGATAGACCATCTTCGAAATGATCCAGAACAAACCAATTGATTCTTTATTCACATTTTGTATCTACCATGTCGATTATGGGGTAGAATGGGAGCTGAAATTATATGTTGCTCTGCATAACCGGAGCTACTTGTTAAATGGAAGATAAAGTTTAATTAAGAATAAGCTTTTTTATTTTAGTATATTTCTACATAATTTTTTTATCTTAGCATTATCATTTAAAGTTTGCTATTCTACCTCATTTTCTCCCTCATTGTATCCTCATTTACTTTACAATTGACAATTTTTCTTTTTTTATGTTTATGTTATTAAAAATTTAAAATTCGAAAAGGGTACGTGCTAACTCTAGGAAGAACGAGGCGTCGGAGGGGATAGAATGGAGCAAATCAGCCCATTCCGGGGGTGCCCTGTGTTTGCAGCTAGAAAGATTATTGCCACGTTAGCGATATTTAAGGGACTTTGAGAAAAAATTTGAAAACAAAGGAAAAAATAGTGAGAAATCAAATCTTTCTCGCATAAATAGTTAAAAGGATTAAAATTTGAATTTTTTTTCTTAATATAATGGATGTACAACATGCGTTTATATTTCGAAACAGAGTGATGTGAGATTATAAGTATATGTAGGCATAAAATTTATTAAGAGATGTTAAGTGATAATATTATTTCACCTAATCAAAATAAAATTCAGGAGTTTATACGTAAAAAATTTAAGACTTTATATGTACAAAATCTATTACATCCTTAAAATCCTTATAAGATTATCACACGTTTCCTTGCATTTTTTTAAATCATATTTGAAACCAAAATTAAAAAGACTAAAGTTAGAAAACGGAGGAAGTACTAATTATAACAAAAACAATAAGGTTTTATCCTTTAATAATCATGGAGATTGTATTAATCGAGTCAAATCTGACATTAAAACAGACTTATCACTAAATTGAAGAAAAAAAACTTAAGTATAGTCTTCTCTGGTTTTTCTGTATGGCTAAATTGTAGGTTTTGTTTGTTTCGAAATTTGGTTAATTTTTCAATAAAAACCAAGTCAATTGATAAGCAACTTTCTTTACTGTTATTCCTTTTAAAATTAAAAATTGCTTACTGTAAAAAGATTAAAATAAAAAAGAGAAAGGGGAACAAGGTAACATCGTTTTCTGTGGCAATCTTTTAATGGTCATCTTCTAGCTCCACTTGCACACCTTCAAAATATATCTTCTCAACTCCTTCATTTTTTCTCTGCCATTGTCTCATCAATATCGAAAGAAGAAATTTTTGCTCTTCTAGTCTTTTTCAAGTTGAAGATTCAGTTTTGACTGCAGTTTTGATCTTATTGGGAAATTTCAATGATGGGTAAGTTCTGCATTTTCCGCCGACTGTTTATTGGGATTTGGGTTTTCTTTATGTTGATGATTTGTGCTCGATTCAAGTGAGAATTCCAGGTCCTTAATTTTTCACTTGCTTGTTTCCTCTTTTTGGCATTATAATGATGATGATTTAAATGATTTGGGTTTTCACTTGCTTTTTTTGTACTTATTTGAGATTTAAATGATGATTCACTTTCAAGATTTCTCAACTGGGTCGCATTTTATTATAATGCTAATCGATTTAATTATCGTATGGAGTACGCAACTACGTTTTCTTCTATTTAAAGATGGTTTCTATACCAAATTTTGAGGTATTGTATGGAATTATTCGATTTCATTAAACAAAAATACTAATATCCGACTGCTATGATGTTATGCTGAGTGAATTTTTCACTGTTTTTCATTTTTAACGTTCTAGATTTAGAGAAGAAGGGTAAGTTTCTTAGTAGAA
Organism: Centella asiatica; assembly: GCA_014636745.2. Classification (NCBI taxonomy): domain Eukaryota; kingdom Viridiplantae; phylum Streptophyta; class Magnoliopsida; order Apiales; family Apiaceae; genus Centella; species Centella asiatica. The sequence continues at coordinate 5,123,823 of CM025786.1, read as the reverse complement.
TTTCCAGAGTTTCAACATTTTGATTTTACTTGTGTTTCACACTTTGTACAATACTCTGCCAGGCGTATTTGCTGAGATCTCATATAAAGAATAGTTAATTCTAGTTTATATATTGAATAAGTGCTTGCTGAGTTCTTTCATGCAGAGAACTGTTTGGTGGCTATTTGAAATATATTGGCATAACTGATGCACAATAAATCTCTTCTAGTAGATATTGTATTCAGAAACAAATTTTTTCCTGGTGCTTAATAAATTTAATGTTTTTATCTTAAATAGAGCCAGAGTAGAGGAGTTCCTGTTGTTGCGTTTTTTATGGTCATGTTTGTGGTTTATTACCAATTGCGTCAATAGATGGCTACATTTCCACTGTCCACTGTAATGCAATCCAATGGCTTAGTCAGTGGAGCAGATGAATCTGCTAATTTGGTTTCTGCTGCTTATTTGGCTTCTGTAAAAAGAGTGGCACAATGGGTGGGGAAACTAGACATGGAAAGAAATCTAATTTTTGGACGAGTTGCACTAAATGGAAGAAATAGTTCTTTTCAGAAACATAGGTTTAAAGTGTTGGCCTCATCATGCACTTTTTCTGTTCAAAATCCGAGAAAGATCTCCAAATATCTATTTTGGTCTGATATTGGTGATCATGTGAAGGTACATGTTGAAAGGAAAAAGGACATGTTCAGTGTTTATGTTGAAGTTTCATCCTTGGAACCGCGTGATCGTGAAGATGAGCTGCTTATGAGTTGGGGAATATATTGCTCTGACTCATCATCTTTCATCCCTATGGACTTCCAGAGTTCCACTGTGGCTTCTGCACAGGCAATGGAAACCCCTCTTCTGTGGAAGTCTTCTAGTCAAACTGTAGTTGAGCTAGATTTTGAAGCAAATCTAGTCCCATTCTATCTCTCATTTATATTAAAGTCTCTTTCAGACAATGGTTCAACAATATCCGAAATCAGAAGCCACAGGAAAACAAATTTTTGTGTGCCAGTTGGTTTTAATTCAGGGTATCCTGCACCTTTGGGTCTGTCCTTCTCTACTGATGGTTCCATGAATTTTGCCCTCTTTTCACGAAGTGCAGAAAAGGTAGTTCTGTGCTTGTATGGTGAGACCACGATAGCTGAACCTGCTCTTGAGATTGATCTGGATCCATATGTCAATCGAACAGGAGATATCTGGCATGCCTTGATAAACAGTACAATCCCCCTTGTGAGATATGGGTACAGATGCAAGAAAGGTACTCAACAAAAACCAGAGACATTTCATTCAGAGCGTGTTCTTTTAGATCCATATGCAAAAATCATTGAAGATTTAGTTCCTGCTCAGGGTGATTCTGGTTTGCTTTCGCAATGTCTTGGACAATTGCAAATGGAACCCGCATTTGACTGGACTGGTGATGTTCGACTATGCTTACCATTGGAGAAGCTTGTGGTTTATCGGTTAAATGTGATGCGTTTTACTAGAGATGTCTCCAGCAAGTTACCTGATGATGTGAAGGGGACCTTCTCTGGTATATCTGAGAAGTTGCAGCATTTCAAAAATCTTGGCATGAATGCAATCTTATTAGAACCGATCTTCCCTTCTGATGATCAACAAGGACCCTATTTCCCCCTCCATTTCTTTTCACCTATGAACATTTACGGACCGCCAGGCAGTCCTTTGTCCACTATTAGGTCCATGAAGGAGATGGTGAAGAGTTTGCATGTTAATGGCATCGAAGTTTTGATGGAAGTTGTTTTCACCCACACTGCAGAGGTTGGAGCGCTTAGAGAAATTGATAATTCATCGTACCATTTTGTAGATGAAGGTGATGGTATAGGTAAATATGCTCTAAAATGTAATTTTCCTATTGTCCAACATTTAATTTTGGATAGTCTTCGGTACTGGGTGATTGAGTTCCACATCGATGGGTTCTGTTTTGTAAATGCTGCTTCTCTGTTGAGAGGGCATCATGGTGAGGATCTCTCTCGCCCACCTTTGGTCGAAGCCATTGCATTTGATCCTATTCTCTCGAAGGTCAAAATAATTGCAGATACTTGGGACCCACGTGACGCAGATACCAAGGCAGTACGTTTTCCTCATTGGAAGAGGTGGGCAGAAATGAATGCACATTTTTGTAATGATGTCAGAAATTTTTTAAGGGGTGAAAGTCTTCTTAGCAACCTAGCAACAAGGCTTTGTGGAAGCGGGGATAAGTTCTCAGATGGTCGAGGTCCAGCCTTCTCTTTCAATTTTATTGCCAGAAATTTCGGACTTTCTCTCGTGGACTTGGTAAGTTTCAGCGATAGTGGTGACCTAGCCTCAGAATTAAGCTGGAATTGTGGAGAAGAAGGTGCAACAACTGATAATGTCATACTTGAAACACGACTAAAACAAATCCGAAATTTCCTATTTATATTGTTTGTTTCTCTTGGTATTCCTGTTCTAAATATGGGAGACGAGTGTGGCCAATCTAATGGTGGTTCTCCTGCATATGCAGACCGAAAAGTTTTTAACTGGAGTTTTCTGAAAACTAGCTTTGCTATTCAGACTACAGAATTTATCTCATTTCTGAGTTCACTGAGAACAAGGAGAAGCGATCTTCTTCAGAGACGGGATTTCCTGAAAGCAGAGAACATCGACTGGCATGGAACTGATCTCTCTCCGCCAAGTTGGAAAGACCCGTCAAGTAAATTCTTGGGCATGAGATTGAAAGTTCACGAAGAAGAAACCGAGTCAAGCCCTACATCTGCTAACCTGGAAGGTGACTTGTTTCTTGCATTTAATGCTGCAGATTATTCTGAGAGCATTGCTCTACCCCCACCTCCTGCTGACATGGCATGGGTACGTTTGGTCGACACGGCTCTTTCGTATCCAGAGTTTTTCTCTGTGGATGGAGACCCTATACTTGACCAGACGCCTGAATTGGTTACATATGAGATGAAGTCTCACAGTTGTGTTCTCTTCGAAGCCAGAAGTCCAGGTGATCAACAATCAGTCCCAGCAGGAAAAACTTCAAACAGCCTCCCAGAGAAAATAAAGTGAACGAGAGGAAGAGTTTTCGTTCTTTTTTTTCTCGGTTCAATAATGAGCAAGATTATTCACCCATTTGCTCACCTTCAAGCTGTATTTTGTATAGCTCATAATATCTGAAAAATGTATATTTGACAACAATAATGCATGCTATGTACAGCGAATGTGGACACAAAATCACGGAAGTTTACTTCTTTTTTTTTTTTTTTTTTTTTTTTTGTTACTAAAAACGTCAGTAATGGCATTAAGAGTCTCTCGAGAATCAATAGCTGAGAAGGTAAGAAAGATAAACATATGGTCCAAGAGATGACATGGGAAATTTAGAAAAAGAAAAGAAAAATGAAGGAGAATGCAACAAAGAAAAATAAAAACAGGAAAAAAAAGAAAAAAGAAAGAAAAAGAAAAGTTATAACCGAAACTTGAGCAAGTTTGTAGCATCATCAACACATTATACATCTGGGAAATTAACAGGGCTCTGGAATGACAACAAAAACTCGAGCGGACAAGCCTTTCCTTTAAAAAGTGATGAAAAACAAGAGGATAAAAAGGCATGTTTAGTATTGCAAAGTAATGGCCAAATCCAATACAGCTTCTACTTGACGTATAGCCTTTTGTTTCTCTTGTTGCTTCAGCTTAATTGCTACGGATTCAGGATCAAGCCCTTGTGGACTGGAAGCTTGACTTTGTTCATACCGCACTTCTTGTAGCAATGCATCAACTTCTCTAACAAAATCTACTCTCAGAAGAATATCATCAACTTCCAGAGGCGGTCTTAGCGGGCCTTGATGCTGAGACAGAACAAGAAACGGTCACATATCAACTTGCTGCAAGGCGTTGAATAATTAAACATTAATTTAATGTAAACCAAAAGTTACTAAACGTCTTTATTTTCCATGTAGATTATTCTGACAGTTTCCAAGCTACGTGTGGAGGGTCAGAAAACCATAAGGTTGGCCTTTTCATTAATTATCTTTGTCCATTCCAGAACTAGTGAGAAATTCTTTCCCAACTATACAAGGCTGTTGACCTGTTGTCACTTTAAGACTGAAGCTCACCAAAAAAAAAAAATTAATAATAATAAAGCCCTAACGGACTCTAGTGTATCATGAATTATCGTTTTGCAACTTAATAAAATGAACTGATATTCGCTATGATTTTCTAGAACTGAGCCGGAGTCATATATTGCATTCTTTGATGTACCTTATCAATATCAAATCCTTCTGGAACGAGAATACTGAATGGATCTTCTCGTGGAAATATATCAACCATACGCTTTTTGCATTCCTTCAACCACCCTTCATCATCAAATCCATCATGCATATTCAGAAGTTCATTGAGTAATCTCATGGCAGGAGAAGCCTCCCGTTTCAAGATCTCTGTCTAACACAAGAGTATAACTTGAGATGTATTGATATTCCATGCAGATTTATATATCATATATGTAAGATTAGAAGGAAACCACAACAATTGAAAGGAAGCCCATAGGAACTTTGAAGATTTTGAAGTTCTATTGTGAAATACGATTACTAGAATGACAGAATTTGAGGGTACTAGAAAAGACTAAGCATATAACAGCTAACATTTTGATTTCGATCTAAACCATTTGTTGGTCAATATTGAACATAGAGGTACTTCCCAGCTTAAAAGAACAAATTCAAACACTAAACAGAATTAAAGAAGCTTGTTTTATCATCCCAACCTACAGCACAAACACTGGCAACATTCACATCTTATCCAGATCAGTATGGCAATGCGAGATAATATCAAATTAACAATAATCCAGATGTAATCAGGAAGGGAGTGGGGACCATTATCATATTTCACAAATATATCCTGCTTATTGTAATTAATAGTACATTGAGCCTTAAAGTTATTTCACTTCTAAGTATCAAGCAAAAGATAAAATGTCATCTTAATTAGGTCAGGGAACAACGACCCATTATCAGTTCAAGTCATCACCTACCAACACACACATACACGGCACGGAGACATACACATGCATGTTATTCACAATTAGAAGTTATGGAAAGATTGAAAATAGTAGTTCAACACTTGCAGTCATATGGGCAACTTTGTGATTAATTTTCACAATGTTGATGTGGGAACCAGTGCATACCTCAATACGTCTATATAGAAGATCAAGACTTCTGATTGCATCCTTCTCATCCTGACAAATGCATCTGAACCATTAGAAATACATACAGATGCCAAGTAGAATGTAAGTATACACTACAAAATTCCTATTGTCATGCAACTCTGTATATTATTTTTATATATGTAATACAGCTGGAAAACAAAGAGCGGAAACGTCCAAGGCTTTCTTATATTATGCCATAACAATTTAGAGACTAGTCAGTAAGCAATTAGAGACTTGCACATATGCATAACCGCTTTGCACCCGGTCAGAAACCAAGTCCATGTTGCAACAAGCATAGATGTCAGCATCCCACGACATAAGAACAATACTTTCCCAACTTGTTACCAATTTATTAAGATGAGACAATTTCTTTGAATAAATCAAATGATACCAAGAAGGAAATTCCAGCACCATATCTATCTCTACATGGTGAAATTTCCATGAACAATTACATTGAATACAGAACAAATTAATATGCTTACATACATCACGTCTAGCGAGATCAAGGCGATTCCATATGACCATAAGGACGAGTTCAGTAAGTTCGCCTTTCTCAGCAGCTTCTTCTATTTTCTAACAGACAGCAAATGAAACCAGAAAACAACATATTAGCAGCAAAACAAGTTTGCCTGAACTTCTAAAGAAAATTGGTGGAAGGGCAATAATTTATAGAAGTTAGTTAATGGAAATGAACTACAACAGTAGCTACTTGAGGTAAGCATATGAAAATAACTTTTGAGGCCATATAAATTGGAGAAGTGATATTGAGGAAATAACACTTGGAGCTGATTTATGATCACCTCCTCCACTTCTTCAGCAGATCTGATGAAACTCGATACTAATTTCTTCGCATTTCGCAGTTCTTCTTCAGGATAATCTTTTAATCTCAAGCCAATTTCACGATATTCGTCAATCTTTCTTTCCTCTTCCTCGTCTTCCTCTTGACGCATCCGAAGAAATTCCTTTCTCTTCTCACGTTGCCGCGCTTGCCATTCCTGATTCAAGAAAACTTATTGATGCCTTCCAACTTGCATATTTTACTGTGAGTGAATGTATATAAGCTGTTTCAGCTAAATTTGAACTGGTAAAGGTGCACAAATCATTACTTGAACTATTTCAAAAATTAATGCCGCAACAAAAAATTTCAAATTAAATGATTAAATTAGTTCACTGGCAAACATTCAGTTTGAAAGCCACAATTTTGAAGTTCATACGGCAAATTAGCATGAATGAGGCGAAACATGAACTCAGTGGGATTGTAGATACAACCAACTCAAGAATTACCCGAATTTAAAATCCCATTAAATCAAAAGTCCACCAGAAGAAAAAAAAAAAAAAAAAGCGAACAATTTCGACAAAAGAGAGAAGCTAGCCATGAAAAAAGAAAGTGGCATACATCATCGTAATACTCTTTAGGAAGCCCTTTGGGAAGCACATCAAAGTCTTGGTTTTCCATCTTCTTGCTCCTACATAGAACTGATAATTGAATTGAACCCACCAAAAATCAAGAAAAAATAAAAAGGGGTTCCTCTATAAATCTTCAATAAAGAGAGAAGAAGTAATAAAATCAAACCTGGATTTCTCAAAGCAGTTGGGGTTAGAGCTATTAGAGTTCTCGGAAATATCAGAGTGGCGGCTAGAGGTGCTGGGCATGTCAGCTGAAACACCTTTGCCTCCATTTTCACCAAGTTTTTCTCCGTCCTCCTGGATACTAATAATGAAATGAAACGACCCACTATCGTAAATACTTGAGAATAGTCCCTTTCCTTTCTCGGTTTGGCAACGACTTATAAGTTAAAATAATAAGTTAATTTATTAAATCAAATTCACCTATAAGTGATTTTTAAATAAGTTAGGGTCTGTTCAGGAATGATTCCTTCCATTTTAGATTTAAATCGTTTAAAATTTCAGATTTTAAATTAGAATGTAGCACCTTTTTACTTGTGAAAATTGACTTATATTTGACTTTTAAATTAAAAAGAATTTGTTCTGCAACACTTCAATAAATAATTTTAACTTAAAATTAAAAAATGAAAATGAAAAAGTCGATCCCAAAGGCCTGGTGTTCAATCATGAGTTATTCTTTTACATATAAAAAAAATTAATTAAATAATAAGCAAACTTGCCTACAAGTGAAAATAAAATAACTAGAACCAAATATGATTATTTATCCTTATACATCCATTTTGAATTAAGTTGTACGTTTTTATGTGTGAATTAGTTATTATTATTCGAATGCATACCTTTTTTGGTTTAACAAAGATAAATTATAAAACACTTTTATTCGTATGTAAATATGTAATGATTTAAAACAACTTATAATGCTACTCATAATTTTATTTATAGGTAGTAATCGTTCCCAAACAGGCTCAAATAATCAAATCATCCCGCTATATTTCACATTTTGCACGTTTATTTTGATCAACTTTTAAATACAACATCTGTGTTTCTTATTATGCAAGACCGTTCTACTTGAAAATTTACACAATTATTCAAACTATTCAAACTGTATTGTGTTCTTACAATGATACTCGTTTAAGATTAATTTATTTGTTCAAATTAATATAATTACATTAATATATATATATATATATATTATTCCCCCTAAGTTGAGGAGGTTTAATTATTTTGGTGAATATGAGAGAGAATCTAATGACAATCACACGTTTCTAGGCGAAAAACTCATCCCACACAAATTTACATGAACTTTGAAATTGTTTATATCAACAATAGTAGTTTACTATTCATGTCATAAAACGAATATTTGTTTATTTTTTGAACACAATCTTATATAAATTAATTAAAACTATCATATAACTTTGTAGTTGACTGTTACACCTATCTTCATGTTCATTTTCACACATGATACCTTTCCAATTTTTTTTTTTTTTTCTGAATCGTTTTCTTCGACTTTAAAGTTGTCTGTTGATTAATTAAACAAAAGAAAATAGAACATCTTTCCGAGATTCAATTATCAAAAACTGTGTTTTCCACATTGGCGGGATATCACCTGAGCTTGAACCTTGATTCAAAATGTATTTGGTTTCCCAGAATCTCAATCAGCTTTTGCAAAATGAAACTACAGATAACTTCAAGAAAGCACATATATTTACATAAATATTTTGTTCATCACAACACATCTGCCTTTCCAAATTTTATACACATCAAACATTAAACCTGCATTGAGTGCATCAACTCCAAAGACGAGCAATTACAGTTTGATCTGGAAAAGCTCATCCGGCATAATCAAGTCTGGACTGAATGCCTCGAATCCAAACACCAGCACTTATAATTTGATCTTGAAATCTGAAAAAGCTCATCCGGCGTCGTCTTCTCAATGTCTTTATCTTGAAAAGAATTATAAACATTGGTGAATGTTAGGTGATGTGAAGCAGCTGATTTTCCAGTCATTTTCTCTGGATGATCTTGAGAGCGCATTTTCTTGTACAACCTCATTGCAGCTACACAATCTTCATAAGGATCATGAACCCCATTTTGGATATCATACCTATAAATATCCCATATCAAGATTTAAAGGGAGCATATAAATAATAAGGTTGTTTTAAACTTAATATGCGGTGATTAATCAATTATAAACATTTCTTAAAAATTAAAGGACATGCTACAAACAGTAAAGAAGTCAGCTACTTGCCCGAGATAAGTCCGAGTGAGGTATTTGAGTGAGTGGCTAACAAGATTTGTTTTCATCAGTGGATGGTACTTTGATGTATCCCTGATACATGGACAACAGTAACCATAAGGCACACATGATTTAAAATTTCAGGCAATAAATTTAATTGCAATAAGAAGGGGCAGTGCATAGAGAAGTAAAAGGGGCAATGCATAGAGAAGAGACCCGTGCTAATCCTACTAATGTACCAAGAGGTAAACAACGAATGACAAGATAAAAGGCCATACAGATGGTTCTAAGTAAAACAACAAACATGCAAATGATCACAATGATGTTTCTACAAATATACAATAAATTTAAAGACCAATTTTACATGTAAACAACATACAAAGGTACTCATTCTCAATGATGTTCAAAATATAAGGCAAAGGTAAAATGTTTGTTTTTTATGGCACAACCACACAAACACGTCTGGTTATAGATAACCCGACATTTTTATCAAAGATAAAGTTTTTAATCTCAATGCATATCTTTGTGAAAATAATGAAAATGCTTTTTGCAACTGATGAATCTGGAAGGAGCTCACCGCAGCATATGGTCAGGATAGGTCATTCTTAAACAATCCAAGTCATGCTCTAAATCATGACCCACAAGAACCCTAGCTTTTCCTCCATCCAGCCGTAATCTCCCAATGGACTCTCCATTGTGCAAAATTTGCAAAACTTTTTCCTGTACTTCCTTCAGTGGCATGGCGTTGCTCAGATGTTCTTCTGTTATACCAGTGACTTCATACCTCAAGTCAAACAAATAGAGCACAAAATTTGTGAAGATTGACGAATTATTAGCAAGCCTATGTTGATAGGCCTTTCAAAAACTCTAGAAGACACGAAGCAGATTGCAGCTCACAATTACCTGTAGTTAGTTACAGGAATCTGAGGTAACACATAAGTATGAAAAATCAGCTTCTCATTTTCACCAATAAGGCATACCCTGGCACAAAGATCAAGTGATCCATCACTTCCACCACCAACCATTTCACAGTCAATTGCAATTGCTTCGAAACCTCCACTGTGGTTTTCAATATCAAATGTTGCAAGTGAATTATCAACCAGAGATTCAGCACCTGCCATTTTCATTGTTTCCTGCAACAGTACCACACAAATTAAAGAATATAATTGACCATAAATAATACATACACAGCAACAGCATAGCAATAACCACTAACACATTAGTTTGTAGCAGACATCTTAGATAACATGCAATGATAACATTGCGAATATAGCTGTAAAGAATTTCATATCATCAACTTACAGGAGTAACTGATGGAGGCAAGAAACACAAATTTTTATGCTCACTAAGAGCACTGGAGCTGTCAAATATTTTCAAACAAAGGTTGCAACCTCTTTCGGTGTAGATACTAGAACAATTTTCTTTCGGCAATGGACCTAAACAAATGACAAGAAATATGAGAGACAACTACAATACTGAAAATTTGAATATGGTCTAATGCAACAAATGGGTCAAATGGCATCCCACCAGTAATATGCTCCCTTAAAGATTCAAATGACTTGCAATGCTTTTTACACGCTCCACATTTAGGCTGGTGAACAGAGTGGTAAGAGTGTTTCATGTGTTCAACAAGATGCTCCTTCTTCTTATACTGTTTAAAACATGCAGCACACTTATGCCTGAAAGATACATGAAAGTGTAAGTTAAACATTAAACAACACAACAATATATAACATAACATCCAAGGATTGTTACACAGCACTTCATGTCAATTGACATGCCTACCACATACCGCACTACAACATTAGAGGTATATATTAGAACAAACTAATAAGATCCATGTAAATCTCTAAATTATATAGATTAGACAGCAAAATAACGAGAGAAGCTCAACTGAAGATTATTGAACTGCATTTATATAATCATATTTTTGTCATAATAACAAAGAATATAATGCTGATAAGAAGCCTCACGTGTTAACAAAACCAATCACACATGGAAATGATTTGACAAACCTAATGATCAAAGCAATGCTAACATAGTCAATTTGTTAAAAGAGCCAAAATCTTGACAGAGTGAAATAATTATACCTGAGAAGAAGCCATCACTGGTAGGAAAAAGTTAAATTTTAACAATCAATTCATAAGATCACTCGCCAAGTATCGATCATTATAGTGGAGAAAGACACCAAAAAAAAGAAAAGAAATGAAAAAAAACCTTCTCCCACTTCGCATGTATGTGTTTGTGCAAATGTGTGTTGTGTGTGTGTATAATAGTATACAGTATACCAGTATACTATATATATATATAGAGAGACAGAGAGAGAGAGAGGAATGGACCTTGTAGAAGTGAGAGGATTGGGAGGTTGTGGTTCAAACTCGGGCTCCATACTTGGTAGAAGTCACAGAGTCGCAGCGATATGGATTTACTAAAAAGGGGAAATTTCGAGGATTAAAGTTGGGGGAAAAGATTAGGGTTTTAAATAAATGGGATTAATAAGCTTCAAGGGTTTAAGACAAACAAACACTCAAACTCAACTGGTCTATGCAAGTATTTGGTCGTTTCTAAAATCATCCATCACGGCTCACCAAGTACCTACTACCCCGTTCTTATGTGTACGTACACCTTTTTTAAAGGTGATTTTTTATTTTATTTAAATTTCTTATTCATATTAATTCTCATTTTAAATATTTTTATTTATTAATTTTTTAAAATTAAATAAAATATTTAACACATACAAATTTACCTAAAATGAGGTGTAAAAAAGTCAAAACAGCAAATAAAAAGAGATAAAGTGAGTATTTTGTTGTCCAAATTATGGATAATTTGGAGAAAGACATTAGGAAAATGTAGATTTGGTATAGTAAAAAAAAATTAAAATAAAATAGGAAAAGAGAGTGTCTTTTTTTATTGAATGTGCTCATTCATTTTCTTTTACGGGATAATGTAGTTAACTGAGCTCATAAAGTTATAATGTTCAACTTTTAAAAAATTTATAAGTGTTATGGTACTTTTTTTGGTTTCATGTATGGTATAACATTAATGTAAATGTATATAATATAAGGATGCGACATATTAACACTATATAAATATGCGCGTAATATACTGATAATTGGAAAAATACATTTTGTTGTGCAACAAAAAAGAAAAAGATACTTATTACTATTATCATTTTTTTTTTTTGCGGGGGAAGGGGGGGGGGGGGGGGGGGTCAAATCATTGCGTTTCTTTTTCTATTTTCGGCTAGATAGTACCGATGTGCTTTTAATCGCACAATCTATATGAAGCAAATTTAATTATATTCGTTTGATGAAACAGCAAGTAACCTTCTTTCTTTAAACATGCAATGAAATGTGATGAGATAAGATAAGATGAGTAAGAAGAAATATAGCACGATTTGAACTTATTATAACTTTTACTGGACCAAAATTCTTCAATCTTTGGCAATATTAATCCTTAAATTATAAATAATATAATGTTAATCCAATAATCCGTACCAACAGGCAACAGTTTACCGCTTCTCACTGATTATTATTTATCTGAGACCAAAGATCACAATTTTAAGCCAAACAATATCTTTTATCTTACATTCAAATTTGTCAAAATAAACCATATTTAAACGAAGAGAAAACGAAAAATAAATTATTTTTCATACGCAATAACTTATTTACACTTATTATGAGATCTCTCTTCTCACTCCGCTATATCAAGTTAATTTCTGTGCTTTCATTACCGGTCACTTGCATCTCGTGTTCCCTTAAACAAATCTTTATCTCAGTATACTGATAAACCTGAAACAGAGACTACCATTATATCACCCAAGTTATATAGAGCTGATCCTCCTGATTACAGAGACATCCATCCACAAATCCAGAATACAATCATTTCAAACTAAGCAATAGCACATCTATGTTAAAGATGTCTTTTTTACTACATACAATTCCAACAGGATAAAAAGAAACACACATCACTTCACGTCTACATCACACAAAAGTTAGAACATAGATGAAAACATTTAACAGGTGACTGAATTGTCAATAATGAAAATTCAATTTGTATTGCAGCAATTGATAAAATGCACTGCATTACTCCCAGTACAATCTTAGCCACCTCGGGCTTCTCTTCTTGTAGCGTCATGTAGAAGTTCGATGTCCACTCCCTCAGGTGGTAGCTGGACATATCGCACAACAGAACCTCGGATGAAGCAGTTCCGCACTGAAAGCTGCAAGATCCAAAAAGTTACGAGGTATTAATAAATTAATCAAGTATACGTTGAATATATATTATAACAAAAAAAGTAAAGACGCTAAGGCCCATCCATATCATTCTCCTAATGCTGACACTCTGTTATGCTCCTTTCAATTAACTAAGGGCGGGTAATATGGAAGTTGCAAAACTTACACAGTTAGACAGATGAGGAAATCTTTCTGGTAACGAAAATTGTAACAGTAATGTATTATTACAAACATCTCATGATGTACAAACCAAATGCATTAGTTTTCCCAGTTTCAAGCCTCAAGAAACTGGAAGGCTAACACCAAATAGAGAATGGCCTCTTTGCATCATTAGACGCATTTATAAATATACTTAGCAAAACTAGATTTGTATGATGAATCCTACAGAGAGATGGTGTTGGACAGAATACGCCAAAGTATTTGCTCAATAGCAGGTCTACTATTTGCAAACCCTACTTTAAGCATAGCCAGGGGAGAATTCTGTCATAAGCAAAATCCTAATTCTAAGTCATCCAAAATTCTTCAAATATGCACTTCCACAGCTCTTGAAAGGATGACATATTTTTTGATATTCGCGGCATGTATAAGATGTATTGTAAAATAGTTACCTCCGACACACACATGCACGCATGCACGCACGCACGCACATGTGTGTGTAACGTCTTTTGTACAGTAGAAATTTTATTGATTATCTGATTGACAAATTAAATTTTTAAATTTTAAATGTCTAAAAATCTATGGCACAAACCACCAGAAAAATGTCATTAGGAAGGATGAAAAATAATTAATTCTAGTATCATGTTACAACTTTATAATTAAAAGGGCTTTTCCGTTAATGTCAAGAAATTTTGACCACTAGCCCAATTGATTTGCACGCTAAACAAAGTTTTGGATGAGATCCTAATCCAACGAATAAGACCTCTATATGATATGAGTTAGCAAATAACTTGACTACAAACCAAACATCAATGAATGGTACTACTAGATCATAAAATTGGGTTCATGAAAAGATTAGTGGTTATGTAAAAAGTAGCAATTTAAGCAATACAGCTGAGCATCAGGGTCTCATTAAAAATCAGAGCATGTGCTCTAGATAAGCAACTGCATAATTGTGATCATAAATCAAATAATCAGTCAAAAAATAGTGATCATATAAAACAGAAGCAGTGATCTTTTTCCGCATGGAACAATTTGCACAATCTTGCTATTTAAGCAGATTGTTTGTGAATTGGAGCTGGTGCTTAATCTGCCACCTATGGATGGAGGGATATTGAAATTGAAAAGTCAAGGACTAAGTATAGTGGTAGGAGTAGAATGTAATGGTGAAATGGCTTAGAATTTTAAAAAAAAAACAATATATAATTAACAATATGTCTAGATCAAGACAGAAGGCTAGATGTATTCTAAATTCACAATTTTTTATTGGATAAGCCACACAGCATTCCACCTTGTTACTACTAAAACAACTGAACCCAACAACTACCACTCTTCCACTTCGTGCTTTCAATGCCACAACTTTTTGAATGGATTTCTACAAAATTTCAGAACATGAAGCAAACATAGTTACTCATTCATGGTCCAATATACTTGAAAGGTACTAGTAACTCCAATTTATACAACCAATTCAAATGATAAGAAGACTGAGCTAATATTCAGTAATATAACAATCAACATGTTAAACTTTGTCGCCCAACATTTAAACATAAAATCTGCCAGAAACAACCCAATATCTGTATTAAAAACCCAACAATTTAGCATCATAAACCCAGAAGAACCAAGCTACATGTATTCCTAGCTGTAACTAAACTAACTCATAAACCCTAGGTCTTTCATAAAGACTAATATAAACACCTAGAATTCATTCAAACAACATATAACTCTACAACCATCCCCACCCCACACCCCCACAAAAAAAATAAAAAATAATAATAATAACAACAACTTTAAAAAAAAAGTGATGGAACAAAGCAATTGACGAGGAGAAAAACCCTAAAAAGAACATTCAGGGTAAATATATAAGAAAAGGTACCATGTGAGGGTATTTATCTTGGTCAACAACCCTGGTATTCTCAAGCTTGATATTAAGGTACTGATCAACAGAATGCAGAGTTCCTCGAATTGCTAAATCGTTCTTCAATTCCACGGTGACTTCCCTCCCCACTAAATCTTTGAAATATGAAAAGAACAACTGCAAGCACCAAATGGAACGCACAAATTTTGAAATCAAAACTTACAGATTTAGTCAAAATAGTTATAATCGAAGCATGAAAGAGTGAAATTGAAGAAGATGGCCGAATAAATTAGTACCATTTTCCTCAATGGGTCGCTTCTTCCTGTTTACTGTTTCTGCTTCAAGGTCGAAGTGAAGTGTTCGGCCGAAGAAAAACCGAAGCGAGGCCGCGACGAGGTTGTGAATTGTGATATTTACTCGATGGTAAAGTGCAGTTTAATGCCAAATGTTAATGCGTATTAATATTTTAGCCCTTAGTATTTCGTTTTTTTCTCACAAGAGTACTTCTACACTAGATTTCTTCTTTTCAGATACAATTATTATTATTATTAATTCTTTCTTTTAACTTTACGATGTTATTTGGTTTGTAAAATTTGAAATTCCGAGATCTTATCTTTCAAGAAAAAATAAGAGTTGGTCATAAATTAATTATTAATATTTTAACACATATTTTATACATCAAATATTTATACAATGTGTACTAAGTATCGACAATAATTGTGGAATTAAAAAAGAAAATGTGACATCATAATTTTCAATTTATTTAGGTTATGAAGAATATTTTTTATTTAAATTGTAAATTACTATTTATTTTTTTATAGGAGGGGCAGATGGCATAATTTTAACACATATCACAACACGAATTATGGTAA
The DNA here is from genome assembly GCA_014636745.2 of Centella asiatica. Classification (NCBI taxonomy): domain Eukaryota; kingdom Viridiplantae; phylum Streptophyta; class Magnoliopsida; order Apiales; family Apiaceae; genus Centella; species Centella asiatica. The sequence continues at coordinate 5,107,916 of CM025786.1, read as the reverse complement.
AAGGATACAATTAATCTGAGTTGAAGAGTACAAGAATATACATACACCATTAGCTCAACGATATTGAATACCCTATTTATTGCCAGTTGGTGTTTTTACATGAAACATATGGATTCTATATTACTCTAATTTTAAATGTCAGATATTATACACAAAATATGAGATTCACATGTAGTGATACAGAAATATCAAAATACCTCTAATAATAGTATTTATCCATTTATTTGAAGGGGAATTAAATATATATCTTTTCAACCACGTATGTTTAATTGAGGAGCTGATAGAGAGTTTGTTGGTGAAAAGTGAGTAGCTTTGGAGGAGGAAACAGAGAGAGAGCAAGAGAGATGGCTCGTGTGAATAAGTCGGTAATATTTTGAAAAATACTACTCACAAAAAATTATTAATTTCTTAATTCAATTGGCAAGTTTTATCACACGAACTCATGAAGTCTATCTAAAAATAAAGAATACACAAATTAGAAGCCCGAAAATATTGCATAAAATACATTTCACATTACTCAAGTGACCGTCTGGGAAACAAGGGCGTCATTACATCAACAATCAGAAGACAAAAAAAATGTTACAGCTATTATACATTTATACTCCCTAAAGGGGAATGAAGGGGTGGTTCTCTGACCTATATTCAGCAAAAGAGAAAGAAGAAGATGGACATGATTTTATAAACTCTAGAGCAACTCACAAATACATCAACACTCAGAAGACCAAACAAATTATCTATCAAATTAGAAAAGAGAAATGAGAAGACAATAGGTGGTTCCTAATTCTATAACTCCTCTGTACTACATTAGTATTTGAGGGTTAAAAATTTTTGTGCTACAAGAAATTCTCGTACAATCTCGGCTTTACCCTTCTGCCATGTACGTCACCACCATCTAAGATAGTTTCATTTCCACCTCGATTGATAACGATAGAATGCTCACTGACGCTAGCTACATATTCAAGAAGTTCAGTCAGGATAGAAGGACAACTCTCCCTCAAGTACTCAAAACCATCCATCTGCATTACCGCTGAAATAGGGAAACAGGAAAAGAGAAGATTTGTAAATATTTAAGAGCCGCGAGCTAAAAGCCACAACTACATGAAACAATAGGATTACAAATGTTAGAGACAGGCTAGCGAATCATAAACTCCAGAAATAATATGCAAGCAATATACACTTCCTCCAAATGATAGCATTCCATGTCCGAAGTAGAAAAAGTAACTTATTATCTCATTACCAAAACCTTCAGTCAGACCACATGAAGCTTCCAATTAGGATACACTCCAAAGTTGAACGAAAATCTGATCATGTCTTGTTCTTCTTTCTTTAACATATATAATAATATACTACTATTCTCAATAATTCACTTGATAATTTGAGAAATGACAAAAAAACGTGAGTCCAAAAATTACCTTTTAAATTTTCAGGCATCGCGACAAATCTGAGACACACAGATTTTAGCTGGAAACAATGATGCTGCTCAGCCAAGGCTAGTGTAGTAGCAACGGTATTTATAGCAACACTGCCACAAAGATGAGCCTCACATAGCAACCTGAGCCTCTCTAAACCATATCGATCAGCAGCTGCAAGCAGATGCTGAAACATCAGAGTTGAAGCCCACTGTGAGTTCAAACCAGTAAGCTCTTCAAAGTCAGGCAGTGAATCCCAATACATAAAATGAAGCAATGCCTGCAAAATACCAAGGGGAACCAAGCTCAAGTAAGGATTAAGTTTATTTAGGTCTGTCCATATAAAACTATCATTAAAAAATATACATTCACTCCTGAATTTCAAAAAAAATCATTTCTCATCTTCCAACAAAACAGATACAAGTTCACTTGTCTTGATCAATGCAATTATAAATTATTAATTATGCATAACGTGCTACAAATTGCAAGAATTGAAGTTTTAGAATTCCAAATTAGACTATTGCAGCCTTACCAAATAATCCAGAAGTATCTATTCTGAGCCTGATAGGGAACAATTCAAATAGCATCTACTCCATTATAAATATGAACTTGAGAGGAAGCAGAGCTTGTTAGAATTACATAAAAAGAAAATCCCCAAAATAATACATAAATTTGATTACAGATCAACTCCTCAAACAAGAATGTAAATCATGACAGGAACCTTTTCTTGAGTTTTGACCTTTTATGATTCTACCAACAAGGTTAAGATCAGATTTTTCCAATTTTCCCCGACTATACAACAAAATTATTTTGCGACACTACAAGCACAGTGATTAAATTTCATATGAGAAGCACAGATAAGTCTGAAATCACACACACACACACACACACACACACATATATATATCGAGTACAGTAATGAGTATAATTCTCAAATATACAATATATCAAACACTGAAACAAATGATTACACTCCCCATCTAAATTATGGCGTTAATTAATGGTCAACTAGACTTATCTAAGCTTTGCTAAGGTCGCAGCCTACACTTAGGGCCGTCATCTAGTAGAGCCAAACCGAGCTTAAGCAAATTCAAGTTAGATTTCATCAAAAACTTCAACAAGCTGACCCAAACCGATGTTCTTTACTAGATAGATTTGTGAATTTGACCCAGGTTGGTTTATAAAATGGGCCAAATCCAACCCAAGTTTCTTTTTTTGGTAGTAATAAGGAAGAGCCAAAACTCAAGCTGACCTGAGCTCTAGATGAGCTTTGACTATAACAATCCAAGCTTACTGGAGTTTAACAAACTTGAATTAAGCGAGCCAAGCCACGACTGAATTCTTTGTAAATAAGAACATGTTTATGAGTCAACCAGACTTCTGCTCGCAAATAGCTCGTTTCGCTTACAGCTCTAGCTGCATCAGATTTTATTATACACACATAAGTCCCAGTTTCCCTACAGATAGACCGTGTATAATTTTGTACATAAAAAAAATCTTTTATGAGCAGTTCAAGAGATTCTATAGGAATTAGATAACATGAGGATATGTTGATAAAGAGCGAACACGATATTAGATAGAACGCTGAAGTTACACCGCTGGTAACTGCCACTTCCCTTCTACCTTGGTAATATATGTATGATGCACCCGCATGTGTAAAAATATCACGAAGTTTTATTGGTACAAAGTTAGAAAAAGCTTGATCAGCTATGACCAACGATATTGCAGAAAAACAGGAAGGAAGCTTACAGCCATACACAATTGGCGTTAAACTATATTAGATTATAAGCAACAGGAGAAGTAAATAGAAATAAAAACCCACAAAGTAACATACAACATAGGGTAAAAGGCATTGCAAACAAAGAACAAATGTCTGAACCTTGAATACAGGAGCCTCAATCTCTTCGACTTTGATTAACTCAGTGCTCTGATCTTTCATTGGGCCAAAAAGTTGAGCCTTGAATACAGGCGAGCGAGCTGCAAGCACCAACTTGTGAGCAGCAAAGATTTCTCCATCAACTTCAAACCTAACATCGGTTCCCTTTCCACTTTCTAAGAGCTGCCCAAAATGGTGACCAATATCAGACATTGGTGCCGCTATGGAGTAGGTCCTTGGACCTTCAGTATGAGATCTAACAACCCCAACACAGCAATGAACTTGAAGGCAGTCATCTTTCAGGAAGTCAGATGTCTCCAAAGCCGTTCGTTTAAAAAATCTCTTATAACCCCTGCAACAGCTCCAACAATCAAAATTTTCAACCCATATATAATGCATTTGTATAGACATGCCGCTTACCTAAAAGCAATGACAACGCAGAGTACTGCGGGAAAACATGGCAACAGCTCACAGAAATCTAAAAAAATGAAAATGTGTGAACCAACCTGTTATGACACAATTGCACAGAAAAAAGGTACAGGAAGGTTCACCTCTCAAAGAGCCAGACTTATTTGCAAAAAGGTCCGTTCCCACACCATCATGCTTGTGTCCACCAAGCCAGGTCAGGAGAACTTTTAAGTACAGATAAACGTGATCAGCTTAAAGGTTAGCAGAACTATACAAGAACATCTAGAAACCCAAAGTTCAAGTCCATGACATTGTTCTATGAATTGTCCATTGTCCTAATAGCTTATTCCAGAAAACAATTTAATACTATCAACTAGTAACTACGAGGAATTATTTAAACAATGAACTACAACACGATCCACATCCGCAAACCCTAACAAGCTGCTAGCAAGCTGTTAATAAACCAAGTCAAATATCAGGGACACTTTTTATTTTTAATATTCTACAGAAGTCCTGGGTAAAGGATTAATGTGGATGAGACAAATAAATTTGTAAAACTATGTAAGATGACTTTAGATATTAGTACCAACTCTATAAAAAAATTAGATTAATAGCAACTGAAAACTATAACTTAGGCATTATCATATCTTTTCATGGTTTAAATAAATAAATACTCCATGTGGGTATATATATGAGATGAAAAACTAATGACAATAGAATAAACAGCAATATAGAATAATACACCATAGCTTTAACAGAACCGGAAAAAAAATGAATCAATTAACTCTTTTACCTATATTATCTCTTATTTCTAACCAACAATGCAGAATGAATCCAGCATATCCCAAATGCTTTCAAATTCTATATACTTCAATTTCTACAACAAAGTGAAGTTTATAATAATCCTAAATTTAAGGTACTGCTGCCGTTAGCAGCATAGCCTCTCCTGCTTCAATTGATGTTTTTATTTGTACAAGTTACAGTTATTAATCAAATTGCCTGAAATATTAGGAATTGCACAGTGGAGCGTTCAATGAAAACAAAATAGCAGGCGAAAACTGAATAAATGCTTACACAATTTGTGCAATAAAATTTAGATTGATTACCAAGATTTGTGATTTGTGCTTTATGGATCACAATTAAGCTTGAGCAAAAACAAAAAAAAAAAAAAAAACGTGAAAATAGCACTACTACTCACCACATGCTACCTCGGTATTTAAGAGTGTAAGGACCACTTTCCAAGGCTCTCCCGAAATGGGTATGAACCTTATGCCTCTCATTTCCACTCTGATCCAAAAGGGTCAATTCAAAGAGCGCCCTAACATCAGTTCCTTCACTGGCAAGGGCGATGAACAAAGACACATAAGTAGCATTATCTTCCATGCTCTTCCCATCAGGATAAAAATAAATTGCCCAAGAATACCCACCAACCATAAACGTATCCGAAGCTATGTACTTTCCAATTCCGATCCCCTTCGAGAGCGAATACCCCATTATCTTGAAATCATGCCACCCGTTCACTGTTTCCGTCACCGACACGGAAGTCGAGGACGAGACCGAAGAAGAAGACGATTTGGGTTTGGAGATCTCCCTAGAGATCCTTCCCATCCCCACCATACACGATGGATGATTGATTTATCCTAAATTACTCGAAACTTGTGTTTAAAAAGGTGAATCGGGTTCGGAAGCAAAAACGCGGATGTGGATATAAGGGTTTTTGTGGATTGAAATGGGGATTTTGGGGGAGCAAATCTAGGAGGATCTAGGGTTTTTTATTTGTCTGTAAAAGGTTGGAATCCCGAGGAGAGAGTTGACAAAGAAAGAGAAATGAACGTGTTCTGTTCGGTGACAGGGTAGTTGCTATATATAGAGAGAGTCGGGTCGTAATGTAATACTTCCGGGTGGAATTTATTATTCCGGTTCAGTGTATCTGTAATCTGTTGCCTATATTGGTAAAGGTGGGTCTACACTAACCTAAAAATGTATAAATAAAGTGAATTTAAAACTATATAAATAAAGTTATGTGGCTATATTTAATTAGATTATTGTATCATAGATATTTTATTTTGAAATTAGTGGTTCATAGTATAATATATATACTCGTGCCAGGTAAATAGATTCTTTTTAATTTTGGCAAAAGCCTAGAGATGGAGACCGAAGACTTGAAAGAATATTATTTCAAATGAGCATATATTATAATTTATCTACCTATGTTATTACGAACGTAGCGCTCGATGACTTTATATCACACTGTTTTTTGAAAAAAGCATTACATGTCGTTACGTTTTCATTTTAAAAAACAACTCATTTTGCACATCAACTTGTCGAATAATCACTTGCGAGTAAGAAACACAAATTTAAGAAATAATAATTTTATAGAAGAAAATTTTAGAATATGATAGAAGTTTAGAAATTACCGGTTATTGGATATAATTATTTTATCTTTCATTCTATCTTTCCCCTCTCAAGTGTGTAAGTTTTCTTTGTTGTTTTCATTATCTTTTTGAAGAAGTAATATTGTGTATCCCAATTTTTTTTTTAAATTTACCACAATAAAGATAATTGAAATAAAATTACAATTATGTAAAATTATTCACACGTGGGCATGTGCCAATTTAAACATCTATCTTGAAAATATAATATTATAGTACTTTAATTTTAACTACTATAGTAAATATATTTTAGTACTCCATTCTATCATCTCTTAAAAGATTATAGGTCGTATTTTATTACATGCAATATAAAAAAACTACATTTGAAAATTTGTTTTCGTACAAAAGATTTATTTTTGAAAGTTTGTGATAATGAGTGCATAAATTTGTGCATAATAATCTCCTACGTAAGAAACTAGTTGTTGGCCAAGATTTGACATATATGTTGTCCTTTCTTTATGGTATAAAAAAAATATTGAAGTGTTGTGAAATTTATAAAGTACAAACAAAGTAATAATTATTATCATATACACACGCACACAAACCTGATACCATTTTATTGTTATTCGTTATCAGCCAAATTTATTCTTAAATTCTTTTTATTTGACTGAGAAAAGTATCTTCATAAAATATTTATACATGTTAATAATTTTCAACCACATCCACTTATTAAAATAGAAAAAAGTTCAAATTCAAAACATAAAAATGGTGAGCAATGGCAGCCACGAGAAGCATATAATAAGTTGAATAAGGGATTCAAACAGCTGATCTCCGTCCCTACCAATTTGACAGCTCAATTCTAAATTCTTAGAGCATAGAAAACGAGCGTACCGCATCAACCCATTTTTCAAAAGAATCCAAAAGACAACATTTTGATGCATAAACCCTCAATTTTTATTACCACCCAAACCTCGACTTTATCATAAAAAAATCTTTTCTTATCAAGAATTTGTAAAACGACCGAGAATGCAGTGATCCTCACACAAACTCTCAGTTCTGATTGGGATTTTATCCTCTGAAATTCCATTTCTGAACTGGGTTTTTGTCTACTTCACCAGAAAAGATGGTGAAGCTTTGGTTGATGGCTTCTCAGGGGCATCTTCCTGGGTTTGTCCTCCCCCATGAACAAGGCTCCAGCAGGCTCTCTCAGGTTAATAATGAATATTTGATATTCTCGGGGTTTTTTTTAAAAAAAGTTAGTTATTGAGGGCTTTTTTATTTTATTTTGTTGGTTTAGTTTATCTGGGCTGCTGAATCTTGTTCTTGCCCTACTTGGGTTTGTCATTAAAGTTCAAGTTTTTGGTATATTTTTAATGTTGTTTTATGTTCAATTTTGCCAAAAATGTATCCAGTCTGAACATTTCTGATTCGTTTATCAGCTGCTTGTTCAAGTTCAAGTTTCCTTTTTTTGGAAGAACAACTCTTTATGGGCCATTTTTGTTAATGAAAGAGTGATTGAATTGGTTTTGATACTTTATAGACACTAGCGACAATACAAAAGGCTGACACTGAGGTGTTTTGAGGAGTGGAATTATAACTAGAGGTGGCAAATGGGTCACCTAATAGCTTCATGGATAATTATTCTGGTCGTTAAATGGTTGTTCATTACTCATTTATGACTCATTTTTGTTACCCATTTGCTACGTCTACAATGTTGTGTCAACCCTTGAATCATTTAATAGGTAAAGGTCCTGTTCCTGTCATAATGTTTTTATCTTTGCTCATTCATAGATTCTATTTCATTTTTGTTTTCTCATGTGAAAGAAAAATCCTAAATTGACTCAAACTTTGCAAACGCTCTACCTAAATCATCAATCGATCAATTTTTCTTATGTCTACCTATACTACCTACTAATTATCAGATATTTCCTTTTTTAAGTTTTTGTGTTCAAGTATTTTATTGTCATTGAAATAAGGCGACTATGTTGCCATGCATTAGAGATTGTTACTCTAATTTTTGCTCTAAACTTCTCTCCTATTTTTCAAAGATAAATACTACGTATTACTTCTGTGCTATTACATAGCATCTTCTGTTATCAATAAAATCTTGTTTGGTCTGTCAACTTGGAGCCTTATCTGTTATAAAGCTATCTTTTAACTCAACATTAGTAGTTTAACAATTAATGATGATTTGTAGTGGACCTTGTGACATCGCATCCATTTATTTTTCCTAGTAATTTGTACATTGCAGGACTGTCAGCCTCTTTGGCTTAGTCTTGAATCAAGGCAAGAATTGATAAGACCAGGCTTCCTTGCCATGAGGCCGCTTAGTCCACATCAGAGTGAGCAGCCATGGAAACCTACTATTAGGCTGTTGGATAATAACCACTTTGTCAGTACTGATTCAACTATTCGAAGGCCCGAATTAATTGATGCACAAGGTCCGTATCTCACTTTCATAGTAACATTGTGTTTTATGGACGAGGTTTAGATAAATAAGAAGTTATTTAATCATTGTCTCATTGGAAATACCTGCAAACAAAAAAGAAAAGAAAAATTGCGCAGCTTTGTTAATTTCATCTTATTTCTAAAATAGACTACGTATATGACTTGTATGTTATAATCTTCCTAATTCAGCTTGTATTGATATAAACTTGTCAATCTCTTAACTTTGTGGTTTCTTATTCTAATGGTTGCTATAGCACTATATCTTAAATTCTTTTCTTATCGGGTTGCAGATACTTGCCCCAACTCTGTACTTTTCAGTTTTGGGATTACCAACCAATGCACAAAGCAAGAGGAAATCCTAGAATTCCTATCATCCAGATCCTGTGAAGTAGAAAGACATGGATTGGAACTATCCGTACTCACTGACTTGATGGGTCTTCAAGTAATTACCACCGAAACGTCTCACCAGCCATATGTGTCCAATTATGAAATCTATTTCAATAATGCCAATTCTCAGCCTAGCCTATATTATCCAAACATTAATTTATATCCAGAGAAACCTCCTCTGGACTTAGTGGGGGATTTGGCCCATAAGTCCGAAATCATGGGTCAATTGGACGGTGAAATTGCATTTGCAAGTGCTCAGTCTGACATGAAGGATATACTTGCCATTATTGCCGAGTTTTACTTGTCAAAAAGCTCAACAAAGTGGAGAAAACAATCACTGTTGGTCCCTCAGTTTGAGAGGTACTCAGTCTCTTCAATTCCTTAAAAGGAACCCTGAGATTTTTTCTTCTTCTTGGTTTTATGAGCAGTGAGCACTCAATGCATTGAGAAACTTTATGCTTAGATCATGTACTTAGCTAGAAATTTTGGATCTGACTTCTTATGATTCTCTTTGTTCATTTCAATTTTATTAGTAACCCTTGGCTCTCTGTGTTGTATTTCCGACAAGAGCATTAATCATTCATCACTGATCTTTACATATGTGTGGGTTTTAGAGTTTCCACATCTGTTTTTGCCAGGGGTTGAAAGAGGAGGGTTGGAATAAGTAAAACACTTTAGGGAATTTCATCAATTTATCCGCCAAACCTTTCCAGTTTCCAAAATGAAATATTTTCCAAGTTGAAATTTGTTCTCACAGATAAGATAGATATCAGTCTCTCAGAAATATTGGATGCTTGGATGGACATAGTGTAATACGCAGATTAGAATTAATATTGTATTTCTTTTTAGTTTTAGTAGTTAATCTTTGTTCTGTAACCAAAACAAATAAATTAGTTTTTAATGTTTGTACAAGATGTTAACAACAGATAAAGCCGACCTTGCTAAATATAGAGATTTCAAACATTTTACATTTTACCATGCAGGCATGAAGTCAGTGAAGCAAGGGTTGGTATTCATGGATCCTTGAAGCTTGAGCCAATAGGTGTTGTTCCTTTAAAGAGGTAACCCCTAAACCAACTTTTCATCATGACATAATGCTACTCCATCATCATTTGAGATGTTAGTCAGATATTTCTGAGTTATACTTTATCTACATTAAGATGGAATGATTTGCAATCAACCAAATGACTTCATATTTCTCTGCTTAACATTTTTCATAATAGGGTGGTCTGAAACTAAATGAAATATGTTTATGAGTTTTACAGTTATCTGGTGAGAGTTGAGAGAATCTTTCATGACCTTAATATAAGCCTGCCATTGATTGCTGACAGACCAAATGGTCACCATTATTCTGGAATTTATAATGCTGTAATCTGTCATGCATAGACTGAAAAACAATGACGTGTACATGGAAAATTCACTTGTTAACAAAGTGTTTTGGCCCAGTGGTTATCCCAGCCCCTTTCCTACCACAAGAGGATGGCAGTTCAGACCCTTGGTATACCCAAGGTGGTGATTTGCATGAGTAAATATGTCGGTGAGTTTAAATTTCTAGCCGCCCCCCACCACCAACCACCCAAAAAAAGCTACTTGTTTAGTCTACATAGTTTGCAACAGCTTAGAGATAACAAGTAGGATTCTGACATTTTGCAAGCATGATCCATCCTATTCAGCTTTAAAGTTGCAAGTCAGAAACAAGTCCATTTTGCCGAGGTGATATACAAGTATGCTAGTTTCAAAATGATGTCTATGTGGTTCAAACTTCTAGGGAACAATTGTTCTATTCAATTTTAATGACAAGTTGAACAAGTATTATCATCTTGTGGTTTGTGGGGTTAATATACTAGTCGCTGCCTTTACTTGATTGTTGGAATTCATGGACAAAAGATCCAAGTAACATATAGTTGGGCTACATTGAAGAAACTTGGATGTCTTGTAGAGTATGAAAATACAAAAAATGTTATAAGCGGTAGTTTGTTAACCTGATTGATCAACAAACATAGTTATAATATTTAGGTCAATGGAGTATATTTGCAGAAGCAAAAATAGATTATACAAGTAATTTTGTGAAGCTCGCAAGATATGCCCAAAATATGTCAGTTATCAAGGAAGTTGAGAAAGTGTTGATCTTATTCCCAACTATTTCCTGAGGTCATTTCCCTGTAGAATACTCTCATGTAGGACATATTCATGATTCTATGTTTTTGTTTAAGCGTGTGATATCTTATCTTTGTGCTTATAACTGCATTTATATTCTTTATACTCAAGTTGTCAAAAATGTATGTAAGTTCTAACTTGCATAGGCAGAGATGCCTTTGTCTTACTAATATTGTTATTTACAGTCCCCGTAAAACTAGATTGAGGTCATCTCCAAAGAAAAAGACCAGTGTTAAAGCAGGAAAAGAGAGGGAACTACACAGAAGGAACTATTCCCGCTCGTGCGAGAGTCTACTCTCCATAATTGTTGACAAGAAACGACATCGGAAAACAGCAATTCTTGAGCTGAAGAAATCCGGTCCTGAGTTGACCCAGCTCCTGACCAAGTTCTCAGCAAGTATTGCTGGGACAGGTCTTGCTCTTCTTCTGTCTGTTGTCTGCAAAGTAGCTAGCGGAAGAGTACCCTTTTGTGCATCAAAGCTCCTTAATGCAGGATTGGGGATTGGGCTAGTGTGGCTTTCTTCATCAGTGAATCAGCTGAGGGACACGATTATCAACATCAGCAAGAATTCAGGCAAGTGGGATTTGAAGGAAGAAGAAATGATGAAGAATCTTGATAGAAGTGTAAAAGAAATTTCCTTCAGAGCTGTGACACTGATGGCAATTATGATGCTGAGGTTTGCATGAGATGAAGGTACGTGTAAGTACTGTTCATGGAATTTACTAGTTCAATCGCAATGGACATTCTATGGTTCTGTGTTGAGGCTTGAGAGATGATTCCATGGCTTGAGCTCAGTTGACTCGACAGGATGGGCTACCTCTGTATTATTATGAGACAATTAAGAATTATGCGTTCAAGTTACATGAGCTTAAGTTCCGTTTGATCATCAATCAGCTAAAATTTTTGTGGAGGATTATAATTATGTAAGTTGGTTGTAAACGTATTGCAGGCATTGGTTGATTTTTCAAAACTAATATTCGATTGCGCTTGCGCATATAGAGATAAAGTTAATACTTGTTCGATTGACAATGAATTGTGTTTTGTACCATTTGCTTACAAAACAAAAGAAAGACCATATAAATAGAATTTTCTTGCCCAGTGGCCGCTAGTCTTTAGCCCTTTTCCTTCTTTTTTTTTTTGCCTTTTTGGTTTCCTGGCTATACCGTGCTTACGTGCTGCAATTTGAAGATATGTATGGTTAAATTCTTTAAAAAAAGAAAACAAAACTTAATGCTATATTAGAATTACATTTGAAATATGGAAATTGTAGAACTTTTGTTTACCGGCCACTCTGCTTACGTGCTGCATGTTGAAGATATATATGGTTAAACTCTTTGTTGGGGGGGGGGCGGGGGGAAATTAATGTCGAGTGTTAGAAATATACATTTGAAAAACGAAAAATAAGACCTTTCATTTACCAATCGTATCCTTCGGTAACACTTATTGTAGTTATATATGGGAATGAAATCTATTGGGTCCTTCACAACTTTATTTCATAGCCTATAGACGGGGGAATAAGCGAAATTCTCTAAATTTGACAATTACAATTGCATAAACCCTAGTTCACTAATTGACCAGTATGATTGCATGGAATATGCAGTTCAATGCATGACCCCAGGTAGCAATATTTTATTTGTCCAGCTCATGGAGTTTAAACTCTGTATAGAGCAATGGCAATGATATCTTGTATAGATTACAAAAGGAAAACTAAACTTTACTTTCCAGTATATTTCATTTCAAAGACTAATATTCTTATATATTGCCAAGAACAATTGTCATAACAAATGAAAATCTCAAGCAGGAACTCATGGAACTAATCTTGAAGATGGTTTTGCTAATCCGCGTGTTTCTCTGGGGAACATGCAAAAAATGAGTAAAAGCTACAATAGCTTGATATATCAGCTCAGTAATTTTGAAACCACACCAGCTCCAACAGTTCTACCTCCCTCCCTCAAAGCAAACCTTTGTCCTGTCAGAGAAAAGGCAGTAAAAACACAGCCATGTGGTGAGCACAAAGAGAAAAGGCAGTAAACTGAGTCATTCACTTTTCTCTTTTGAGATTCTTGCAGAAAAGTATATTCATCTTAAATGGAATAACAAGCAAAGCAAAAGCATATATGATATAACTACATATGGAATAATCCGAATAAATAAAACAGAGAGGGGCTATTTGCTTTTTTGTACCACAAGAAAAAAAATCAGATCTTACAAAGTTACGATGGAGATATAGAGACATAAACAAGAAAAAACAACACAAATTCTAAAATTTCAAGCCATGAAGAGGTGCAAGTTAAATCTTGTTTCAGCACTCAACTAAGGGCTCTTAGCCAAAACTGGATCCAAAATTTTAATTATTCAACTCAAATCAGTTGAAAAAATCACGCTGTATATCTAAGTATCAAGTCCAGACTTGTAAAAGAAGTATTCATTAGATCTTCTTATTGATTTAGCAAACAAAATTTACTATTTTCATCCAACCATATTCAAATTCCAGACGAACAACCTAAGCAGCTTACTGTTCCAGAAATTCATGTTGAGCTCCCTTTGGCTGTTATCAACAGTCTTAGAAGCGCAAGTCTTAATCCCAAACAAGCTGTATGCACTTGTATGGGTTAGGGGTCGGGTCATGGTCAATGTAGATAAAATTTCATTGCTTTTGGTGATTGCTGTACATCAACTGAAAGTGAGATAGGAGCAGCCCAAAGGATCTCTACCAAACTGGTAGAGAAGAAGTCCTCTTCATTTTTTATTTTAAAAAAAAAACACTATTTAGACAAAGCAAGTCACAGTTTTAAAGTCACGAGATAAAATCCGAAATAAAGAACATGTTTCAGCTAAAAAAATTAAATTAACTGGGGATGACATAATCTTAAGTGTAAGCTCTTTCTAATTCTGGTAATGTGCTTAAATGTAGTACCTGCATCGAGAGGAACTGGAGAAATCAGCTCAAAGACAGCAGTCACATTATCCCCAGGCATAACCATCTTTACATCTTCAGGCAATTCCACTTTACCAGTAATATCTGCAGTTCTCAAGTAAAACTGTGGCCTGTAGTTTGAGAAAAAGGCAGTATGGCGACCACCTTCATCCTTTGTTAGGACGTATATCTCTGCTTCAAATCTTTTGTATGTCTTCACGGAACCAGGTTTGGCAATCACCTGTATAATGATAGTAAAGCAGAAGAAAGTGAATATACATTTCTTCCAACTTCACCGTTCATTAGCAACTGTGGTTTAATGGCTTTACTAGCTCACAAATGGTAGCGTGTAAAAATTTACAATATCCATTACGGTGAGAGTTACAACTTACAACATAGTAGTTGTTAATATAATAACAAAAACAGTTTTCCACCAGTGGCGAAGTGTCCTATTTCTGTGGTTCCTTTTTTCTTGATATAACATGGCGATAGACAGATACATCACAAAAGCGCAATAGCTTAGCAAAATTGATTATAAGCTTAATGTATTACTAATGTAAAAGACTAATACAACAGGAAAATCAAAAGGTACAAATATTGACCTGGAAAATAACAACAAAATAAAACTTCAAAACTGAAAGCTCTATAACCCATCTTGGTTAGAGCATTCACTCAGCAAATGGAAGGCCTTAATTTCAATGACCAAGAGAGCATTTAAACCATAAACTATTACATTCCTAAAAAATGAAATTAGAATTACAAAAGAGATGATTATGTTATGTCAAATCTATGTAAGCCGCAACAAATCAACAAATATTCAAGATAGATCAAGTCAAAATCAGGCTACAATTAAATAATACCTGTCCTCGTTGAATATCATCCCTTTTCAATCCACGTAAGAGAAGACCCACATTGTCACCGGCCTAAACAATATATGAACTTGAGACTATTGTTATCAGAAATTTAAAGATGAAAGAGTACAAGTCAATCACTTACTTCTCCATGATCCAATATTTTCTTGAACATCTCGACACCTGTCACTGTAGATTTCAGGGTACCCTACAAATGAAGGTCAATTTCAACCAACTTTCTTAAACAATTTTGTATCATGCTTCTAAACATGTAAAAATGCATAATCCACAAAATGAAAATTTTACCTGCATCAATCCCGAGATCTCAACATCCTCCCCAACTTTAATTGTTCCTTGCTCAACACGACCAGTGGCAACAGTTCCACGTCCCTTAAAATCATCAACATAACCACATATAAATAGTCAATAGTCAAAGTTGCTTAGAGAAAAACAATTGTTTTGCAGAAAACAGGATTTATCAAACACCACCCTCCCTCCAAAGCGCAAATAATAATAATCTAGCGACACATATCTGGCTTTTATATACCCTCCCATCAAATCCCAAAGTCAACATAATGTTTCACTGAAGAAATAAAGATATCGTGATGGTGTTAGCAATTTTTACCTCTGGCAGTACCTTGACACCCACTTAAGAACTGAATGTCTAGAAGATCTCCAATTGAACACCCCCACCCCCCCAACCCCAAACAGAGAGAGAGAAGGAGGAGAAGGAGAAGAAGAAGAAGAAGAAGAAGAAGAAAAATACTTACCTGAATTGAGAAAACATCTTCTATAGGCATCAAGAACGGCTTGTCAAGTTGCCGTACAGGATCAGGAATGTATTCATCTACCGCGTCCATCAATTTCAAAATAGCTTTCTTCCCTATTTCCTCATTTGTACCCTGTAAAGCTGACAAGGCTGAACCTCGAATTATGGGAATATCATCCCCAGGGAACTTATAAAAGCTGAGAAGCTCTGCAAGAAACGTAATATTATATGAGCACCTATAAATGTAGATATGATATCACCAGAGGACTTACTTGATGAGCAGAAACACAAAACTGGAACAATTCAAAAACAGCAATGTACAACAATAAAAAGAAAATATACCTCGGAGCTCCATTTCCACAAGTTCCAGAAGTTCTGGATCATCGACTGCATCGACTTTGTTCAGGAAACACACAAGTGATGGCACACCAACCTACACAGTTACAAGAGAAAAGAAACCCGTGCTCAAAACTGAGACTAGCAACCAAGATTTAGAATTGTCACAAGTTGTTATAAAAGTGACAGGTACCTGTCGCGCAAGCAGAATATGTTCCTTTGTCTGTGGCATAGGACCATCAGGGGCAGATACAACCAAAATACCACCATCCATTTGAGCAGCTCCAGTAATCATATTCTGCAAATAAAAGGAATCTGTAATAACTCACTACTAAAAAAACATATGAAAAGTGAGAGATTCTCATAAAGACAGTTGAAAACATTGAAAGCCTTAAGCCCTTAAAACTTAGAACTAGTGAAATGTAAAGGAGAACTAGAAGACCAGCATAAGAATCCAGAAAATGCTTGCATTATAAGCACATTTTACACCAAAAAAGTACAACAACTCAGACACACCCCAATCCACCATAAGTATGAAGAATTAATGGAAAAAAGATAGTTATTACTGCAAGAAATCAAACTAACTATAACACGGAGTACAGCCAAACCAAGCTTCAACGTTACAAACACAGCTTATATAAAAGCTGCATATGCACAACAGTAACTCATTAAGTTGAAGCGTCCAACTAAACACCACCCTATTACTTTTGCTTTTATTCAAATTATGTCGTAGTAGTTAATGCATTTAGTTATTATTGGAGATCCTAAGGTAGCTTTTATTGCTAGTTACTGGCGAAGGATTTGCATTTGAAATTTATTCATAGGATGGATTCATTACTGATAATTGCATACTATTGATTTATTGTTTGTTAAAATTTGTTTGCGGACTTCAGCTACGCAAACATATCAATTACATGCTTGGATAGGTATTTTAAATATTCTTTCTGCAATTGTTGTTTCAAACTTGTCCTACGTCAAACATTATCTGTAATAGGAATAGTAAAACTTTAATTTCATTAAAAGTCAGAATAACAGCCATATATCTCTTCATTAAAAAAAGTTCAACTTTTGAGAGAACAATCATCTCAATGAAGTGATGAATGCTCAGGAATTGCAGTCACTCTTCAAACATCCAACTTAAATTCTTTTTTTTTTTTTTTTATTTGAATTCCTCTCTCATGAAGGATCAAAATAGATTCTATCCCCAACTTTTAAATCACTTTGTCATTGGCAATTTTTCTATAGCTTTGTGTATGATTTTAAAAGTTTCAGCAAATCATCGTATCTTACAAAGAATTGGTTCAATTTCAGTTGTGATATTTCTGATAAAGTATTAATTCTCTATTATATGATTCCTCTATTATAAGATCCCCAACTCTTTGAACCATTAATTCTACTTGAAAAAAGTACTGAAGAATCAAACAACTTATAACATTAAATTATTTTCTTCCTACATTATTTATAAACATAGCTTACTTTGACATAATCGGCATGTCCTGGACAATCTACATGAGCATAATGCCGCTTGGCTGTCTCATACTCAACGTGCGCCTGCAATACAAGACAATAAAATTAAATGTGATGCCTTCAAAAGTTAATCAAAATGTGCCAAATTGCCAACTGGAAGCTGATGCAAGGTAATTAAGCAGAAGACAATATCTCAACCGTCGCAATTGTGATTCCTCTCTTTTTCTCTTCAGGGGCCTTGTCAATTTCGTCAAAGGCAATAGCTTTGGCCTTTCCTTCTTCAGCCAACACCTAAAAAGGAGGCACCGTAAGCATCTTAGGAGCCAGATGATTAAAGGCATACAACTCATGTTACATGAAGTGTCAAAAATCAAATCTTCAGTTGTTTGAAAAGTAAGAAGAAGAAATTCAATAATGGTCAACAACGAAGCAGATGAAATGACAGTTTGGACCCTTGTGATTGCGGCAGTTAGTGTTGTCTTTCCATGATCAACGTGTCCAATTGTTCCTACATTAACATGGGGTTTTCTGCAAGAAGCAAAACATCAATCAATTAAAATATCCAATTCCAACCCGGACTTGATTTTCCTTGTCCTTTAACTCAGAGAAATATTAACTAATAGTAACATGGAAGAAAGTCTAAGACGTGATACTGATAATTCCACTTTAAAAGCATGTACAAATATATCAAAGTTCCACAAAGGTAGGGTATATGCAATTACTTGCACTAAATATAGAATCAGATAATAATCCAACAATTCAAAAAAGGGTGGAAAAGCACAATAGCCATCAAAATAAATACAAATAGGTAAATTTCGTACAAGTATCACTTGACTCCCAATATCTTCAACTTTATAGCATAAAAAACTGGTAACGAGTCTTCAAGAGTTTCAGCAGTGAGACATCGAGATGGCTCAGTGACAAGGACTCCCCTTTGGCAGAACACGAGGGTTCAAGTGAGCCTTCCCCTTCCCAGTCCCCAATACCCCAAAATACTGCACTAAGCTATCAAAAGAAAAGAGTTTCAGCAGTCTGGCCTACTCAGTTTGCTACAATAGAGTAAATCTTTGACTTCATTTACTGAAGTCAGTTCTTTCAAGCCAATATCCCCTAGTATTTCCAAAGCCCTTTCCTCACTTCCGATTACCGAGTTTTACAAATAAACTTTCAGCATAGCAATTGAAAAATGGCACAAACAGTACTTAACAGAAAAGTAGAGCCAATTATTAACCAATCACAGTCAGAACAAACAAAATCAATAAATGTGTTGCTCATATAAATGCTCAACAGAAGATCATGTGCGCGTTATTGTGTTGTTAGACTTACGTCCGAGTGAAGGTCGCCATGGATCTCCACCATGGAGTAGAGATAGCAGCTTCAATCCTAAAAATTGGTTCGGAGATGGAGACATCAGAAGTGACAGATCCACGGCAACACGAATATACTTGAGGAGAGAGATGAATCAGTCGCCTTGAGTTAGGGTTTCTGAAAGCTACAGACGCCATGGACAACAAGGTGAAGTGAACAGGCAGCAGAAAATGAGGATTTGGGGTTTTCAGAGGGTTTTAGGGCATGTTAGCGTTGAACTAGGCAGGAGGTTCGGAACGGTGTCGTCTCTTGGGGCTTCAAGCCTTCAAATATTACAAGGTTTTATCTACGAAATTAATGGTTTTATCTACAAGCCTTCAAATATGCAGATATACACAATTAAAAGATAAGATTATTTTAAAGAATGCAAATATAGTGAATTTTGTAACTAAAAATATATAGTGAATTTATTTTATCCGATATTAAAAGTTGTTATAACTCACCCAATATAGATTAACTAACTTATTTTTTATTTGCTTTTATTTTGGTAATTGTGTATATATGAAACATAAATTAAGGCATATTAATTTAAAACTATATACATATGTATTCATTTCTTACAAATTAAGAATAAATAAGAACATTTAAGATCACACCTCTTTGAACAGTTCAAATTTGTTTATTTATGATTGATCATATACATTAATTTGTTTAATTTGAATAATATATACTCCATAATTTTCTCAATTACTATGATAAAGAGTATCTAGCTTAATGAGTTACAAGTGGTAATAAAAAAAATTTAAGAACAAGAAATAAGATAAATAGATTTTAAGTATTTCTTTATCATCAATTTAAATTTAAATTTATATATATATATATATATATATATATATATATATATATATATATATATATATTAAGTACATATTTATTTATCATAATAAATTTATTCAAACAAACTGATATAATGACAAGTGCAAATTTTAAATAAACCGTGACAAATAAGGACATTATAATATTTATTACTTTATGTCGTTGAAAATTTATTTGTTATAAAATACATTTAAAGTCATACTTGAGATTGTAGTTGAGTTTTATTTTGACTAATCCAAATCACATTTCACGTTTGGTTAAGAGGACTCAAACCCTTTCCGCAATCAATATATCATTCTGCAGCCATGGCTTATTAAAGTCAGGATACTGGGCTTCATTATTGGACTTAATGGGACTTAAATTCCAAGTCATCTGTAACATCAGAATTTCAGCGAAAGCAAACGTGGTTGTATTACTGAGTCTTGTAATTTTGTAAAAGATACACTCAAAAGATTTGCTATATATCTTTATACCTATTTCAAGATGTTACAGCTTACTTGTACATAACATTTGGCTGTATTGTCTTCTGCATATATACGATGATTTCAGATTTAATTCTGTGCATATTGATGTGATCAATGCAAATATGCAACAAACATCTGTAGTTTTTCATATATTTTGTTTAATAATGATTCTCTTCTCATTGGTGTGTTTGACGTGTTGAATTGATATCATTTTTTTGTTTCATGGAATAAAAAATATGATGTAACCCAACTTGAAACTATGACATGTACAAACATATTGCTTGGTACGTAACTGTCTGGTTGGGTTTTAAAGTTTGATTGTTCCATGGAATTTAGCTGTAGATGGACGAAAATGTAGGTTTGTTTTTGACACAAGGAGATTCCAAGATCTCATGTGTACACTAGGCACATGGCAGTTTCTTGTCAAATTCTCGAGAATTTATGTTGTTAGACAGTTATCATGTGAAATTTTAGAACCTTTCATGGTAAATGCAGCAATCGACGGATCTTATGTTTGTCTCTTTTATTTCATTGATAAAAAGATTCACTTTATTTATAACATCACCCCTCCCTCGGATCCAAAAAGAGAGTAACTTTAACCTCGTAAAATTCAGTTTGAGTCATGTAAGATCATACAAATTCGTTTAATTTTAGTCAATACGTTTATGATACTTATAAATTATTAACAAATATTACTAATTGGATGTTTAGCCATTTTAGAATTTCAAAATCACAAGTTTTTTAGTTTTGATTATGAGATAAACCAATGTATCGTTAATTTTAGAGTTGAGGAGGTATAAATTAGTATTGAAATCCCTTTAAAACTTCTTTTTTGACAGAGTTGTGATTTTCATGATTCCGATTTTTAGATGTGACCGCAAATTTAGACTTTTGTGGCACCCTGGTCCCTGGGAATCTGATTCTAGCAAATATTGAAACTTAGCAATCTCATGTGTACTTTCCATTTCTTTCTTTCAGGTATTTTTCTGAAGGAAAATGCTCGTGCTATGTGCAACAGCCAAGGATTTCTTGAATTTCTCTGATGTCTTTTGTTTCCAATTCTTTTTTCCATAATTGTTTATTACTTCCCTTTACATACAAGAAAGATTGTAAAAGTAGAATATGTTCCTAAACCATTAATCTGCTTGGAAAATATGACCAAAGAATTTTCTTGCTAGATTCCATTCAGAACCATACTGGAATTTCCCCCTCCAAGTCTGTGTTCACAAAGAAAACTTGTTTATGTTCCTCCTTATAAAATAGCATCGACTCCCTCGTCCTGTCTATCCAAATTTCTACGTCCTCCATTAGTACCAAATAACAATGGCAAGAGACCAAAACAACCAGAACTCTTCAGGGGTGTGTGAAAAGCTTTACAATGCTTTTCGCCTTGTTGGATGCAACCCAATGCACTCAAATCCTGCCCCAAGTCCTCCATTGCCAACCCAAGAATTCAAATCCACCACTGCCCCTCATGCTTCTCTATCCGCTCAACAATTACCCAGTTCAGGTGAAGTTGATGTTCCCATTGAGTTTGATCCTTACCTTTTGCAGAAACTGCAGAATCCCAATGGCAAGACAACCAAACATCAGGACTCATTTCAAAGAATTGGTTACAGGCTTAAGCAGGAAATCTCTGAACGAGGCACGAAGATCGAGGGTGGCCACAAAGTTGCGCCAGCTAATAGTAATGTTCCACTGCAGGAGAAGAAGTTGAAGCCTCATGAAAGTATGAACGACAAGTTTTCTGCTTATATTCTCCGAGTTAAAAATGGGATCATGAATTCTTCGTCGAATGTTGGGAGTGTTTCGTCGAGGCATGCTGTTTTCAATGAAACTGCTCCTGTCGACGACAATGCTTCGGATTATATTCCTCGAGCACATGCGAAGATGAGAGCAACTTCATCGAGTCTTTCTGGTGGAAAGAGTGTCACTTTTAAATGAAGATCAAGATCTCGAGACAAGTAACTAACAAGTTAATGGTCATGGACTGGTGATTGCAAATCAATTTCTATTTACGGTAACTATGTGTTCGTGCATGAGCCAGATTTTATGTATTCTTTTGGTTTTTTATCTGATGCCATTTAAATTATCATGTTATTGAAAATTTGTAATAAGAATTATTTCTATTAATATAAAAGTTTCTTTATATAATTTTACTTTTTTCGTTGCTCATCTTATCCTATATCCCAGTCCCATGCTTGCACGTCTCAATATCTGAAGTCTCTTTTTCTTTATAGATAAGTGGTAACATTTGTTCACAATTTCCTCAATTCAGAATATTCTTGAAATTGTTTTTAAACAAACTATTCCTAGGTATTACAAGTCATCTCAGTTTTTAAACATATGATGTCTATCTTCAATAATTATTGCTTAAGTATGACTTCTCTCTATCGCCTAACTTTGCTAAAAATAATGTCTAAAACACGTATATGGTATAATGAGTATGAGATATTTTAGAATCAACTAGAAAAGGGCATTTGATGCTATAATAAAGTAGAAAGAACATTTGATGGGAAACTCTATCATTTGAATTTTACAGAATACTATCAACTCAGAATTATGGGTTGAGTATATACATATCACCTCACATGTCAATATTCATGTTCCTCTTTTTTTTTTTTTTTTGAAATCGATCTTCATGTTCTTTAAATTACTGTAGCAGACAACTTGAACTAGTCCGACCCAAGCGTGAAAAAATGAAATAAAAGATGATACAGATCAAGTAATCAACCAAGTTTCTAGGAAACAAAAATTAGAAATGGACAATTCCCGATGGTCCGGTAACGATTCCCGTAGTGCCCGTATATTTCAATTATTACTATTAAATTTATGTTATCATATTTTTTAATGTTAATATATATAATATTACTATCAATCTATCATGTTAAAGAAATTACACTAACATAAATACAAATTGCACGGCCATAGTAACATAACGGCCTCACATAACATGGTAATTAATATGAATTGCACAGAGAGAGTAAAAATATGAAAGAACTGCACATGAATTATTTCTCTTTTACTCCACCCCAGCCGTTGAGAATTTTCTAGCAAAATTATGCAGGATGATAAAAGGCATATTGATTTGGGCTTGATACTATGATCAGATATCTAAGTGTAAAGAAGCCCGACAAGAATTATATTCCATGAAATTTACAATGAGAACTTCACTTCTTTTTTTTAATCTTATTTATCCTTCTCCGCATTCAACTAAAAAATTATAACTAACTTGACATAAATTTACAAAAAAAAAATGTTGAATATATTGATTTTTGTTGAATACAAAGTTGCAGAGACTATTCGACTCGTTCAAGTGGTGAAGCAGCTCCACCCAACATTAATAGATTTTTGTTGGAGTCATTTAGAGGGTTATGGATATAAGTTTTGTTCCTTTTTATTTTTATAATAAATACATTATGTATTTAAAAGGGGAGAATGATAGGTGAATCAATATATTGAATCAAAATGACATTTAAGTGATATACTTTTTAAATCATTACATCTAAGTATCTTTTATCATTTTTCTTCCAAATCTACCCTTGTCAAATATTTTAATAATAATAAACAAATATTATAGTGACGCCGCCTGCCGCCATTGGTCGTCGGTCGCCGCCGCCGGTCGCCAATTGCAATTTGCTGCCGTTGATCGTCGGTCGAATTTTATTAGTAACATAAATATAATATTTAGTAATATAAGCAAATCTTTTAGTAGCCTGAACAAATATTTTAGTAACATTAAAATGTTAATTACTATTATTTAGCTAATCTGAAAAAAGAAAAATGATGATGAAAAGAAAAATATCAAAAGATAATAATGAATATATTAATTACAATCACTGCTATTATTATATATATACAAAAATATGAAAAAAAATAAAAAGTAATGAAAAAACAATATATATATATATATATATATATATATATATATATATATAAACAACAAATGAATGTAAATACAATATATACACAAATTTTATTTTATCACTAATGTTACCATCTTCTTTATTATTATTACCATCACATCCACAACAAAACACAATCATTATAAATCTGGAACATATATTTATACTACTGGCAATATTTTCTAATAATTCAACTAAAGTTTCTAACATATATGCTAAAATTACTAAAAAGCATGTTAAAGTTACTAACAATACTACTTATATCCATATCAGTAATTTTCATAACACTTATCTCACATATCTGAAAGAAACAAAATAAAATGAACAAAAAGAGAACAAGATATCTAATACACATATGTATAATCTTACCATATCCACCTCCAACATCAACGCCAACACTACCTCATCCTCCTCCTCCTTCGATATCATCAACAAGAGTACCACCACAACCATTATCACTATTACAAAACTAGAAAATATCAACATTATAACTAAAAATTACCTCCACCACAATTACCAAAAAGCACCATCACTATTACCATAAATCTATTATATATACAAATGGTATAACTAAATTTCTAATAACTCTTTCAAAATTACTAATAAAATAATGAAAATTACTAATAATCCTGCTAATGTTACCGACGAGTAACATACCAGTAAAATTAACATACCAAATCTAAAATTTTTTAAAAAATAGAATATCAAAATATGACCAAATGTTACACTACAGTTCAGATTCTGAAGATTTTCTAGTGTAGATGAGATAGATGATGAGAGAGGCCTTAGATCTAAATTGGTTATGGCAGTCACGGTGGTAGTAATGGACGTGGCGGCCATGAATGCTCTAAATAGTGGATTTAATGGAGATGGAGACGACATATCTAAATTTCGAAATTTGAAATATTTTAGATCTGTTGTTAAATCGATGACAGTGGTTGCGATGGTGAAGATGATGACAATGACAATGTTGAACAAAAGACGTGGACAAATTCGGCCGTGAATTCTGGCAATGGTATATATATATAGAGAGAGAGAGAGGCGGAGATTGGCGTCATGATTGGTGGTGGAAGTGGAGAAAGAAGAGAGAGAAAGATATATTGAAAAAGAGAGAGACGGTAGATAGAGAAACAAAAGAGAGATGGGAAAGGGAAGAGAGAAACACACTTAAAAACAATTGAATGATATTATCTGAAAACTATGGTACTGAAGTGAAATTTTGGCGGTCTGTCATTTGCTGATTTAAAAATGAAAGAATTTTGATTTTGGACCCCTCTTTGGTCCAATAATGGATGTTTTGAGTTTGAACAGGCCTGAAAAAGCTCAAGCTCCTTAAAATGGGCTCGCACTATATGTCGTCCTCGTCGCTTTAGTAATCTTATTCTGATAAAAAAAAAACTATTGTAAGTAAATATTAACGAAAAGTGTTTATAGTTTTATAGGGTTAATGACAAAAAAATAAAATCTATAAATTTTTCTATTTTTAACATCTTAAACCTACAATTAATATTTTAAAAATAAACTTTCAAACTAATTAAAAATGTATATGTTTGTCCCAAATTTAACTTGACACCCAACTTTATTTATTAATTCTTTATTTTTATTTGTACATGAATAACTCAAATTTAATATGTGACCCAAATTTAGTTTGTTAAAATCTGACATATGCCTTATTTGGTAATTTTTTTATTTTTACTGATGTGTTAATCGTCAAATAAGATAATATGTCATATTTTAACTAACTAGAGTTGTCTTTTGGGTTGAATTTGGGTTATTTATACACATTTTTTACTAGTTTAAAAGTTTAATTATTAAAAATATTAGTTATGAGATTAAAGTGTTTAGAATCACAAAATTTATAGGTTTTTTGTGTCATTAACTTTTATTTTTTTAGGAGAATATATCTAGAGCTCACCAGCTATTTATGTGAAATTTTAGAAGATCCTTGTGGGAAAAAAAATGGTGAAAATATCACCACCGTTTTCTTAAAACCAATATATAGATTAATAAAGTATCATATTACCCATATTTGGATCAACTATTTATCAAAAACATTTATGAATAATCTATTACTCAATAATTAATACAAATTAAATTTAAAAATGACTCAAACAAATTACAATTTTATTAGTTTTGGTTTAAATTTAAGATATTTTAAATTTTGAACTTATAATTTGTATCACCAAAATTCAAAATATGTGAAGCCTAGGAGTTATATTATGTCATATTAATGAAAAGACAATATAGGAAAGAGTGAAGATATGAAGAGGTAAAAGTACCATGAAAACAGCATAAGACAGATGTATTAATTGCTTCTCCAAAACGCCCTGACTCCTTAAGACAATCTACAGATTTTTGACAATAAACAATTGAAGATCATACTCATATGTACTCCTTATAATTTCAAGGAAAAAAAAAAGAGTTGACTTATGCAAATGTGTTTGAGGGCTCTTGAGAAGTTTAGTGCAATAATAGTATGTTCACATATAAATATATTTATACCATGTTAACATATTATGAATTTTTTTATAAGCATTATTAGTAATATTGAATTGATGGAACAGTCATGTATATATATTACTTAGTGTCAATATGTCTTTTAGGGAGCATGCTGGGATGCCTCATGATGACGACTAACTGATAATCAATTAAATGTTTATTTAATAGGTGGTATGTTTGGCCTTATAAAATTATAAAGCAGTTAGCATAATATTATTTATTTAATAATTAATTACTCTATCATTTTCACTAAAGTTATTTTTATCTTATGTATATAAAATTGTAAGTTTTTAAAATACAGATTGTAACGTGATTAAACAAGATTTTCATATTTCCAAGTTTTTTTTATGGAATTTATATGTAATTGGTATCATTAATCATTTTATAATTAATTAAGATTATATTCATAGAATTTTGAAAAAATATACATTACAGATCGAGTATTATTATTTTAACATTAAGTAAGGAGGTTAGTGTCCCTTATAAAGTACCAAAGATCAAATACACCATGTTATGCGCCGTGGTCGTCAATTAATTTAGATTGACAGCATACTATATATATACATATACATATATATATATACACACACACACACATATATTACTAATTAAAAAATGTCATTATACCATTGTATAATTAAGTGGACTAATTACAATATACTCTTGTTAAAGCTTTGTCAATGTGCAGATACTTATATTCATCTTAATTCATTCTGAAAATTATATATTGTGTCTATGTCTATATATATATGTAATATTAGAGAAGAAGGAAAAAAAAAAAAAAAGGAAAAGAGACGTTGAGACGTTATTGGTGTGTCCTATTTTAGTTGTTCTAGGAAAATATTAGGATTTAACTCAGCATTATACTTTTCTTTTAAAATGAACTTCATGATTTCCTTAAATTCAAAAGTAAATAGTGTCTTATTAATTAATTGGGTTGAATGTGCTTTTGAATTTTTCAATAGAAAGTGCATTTTGAACATATATGTACATGCGCAAATACATTATCATACAGAGCGAAATTGATGTGTAATTTTATATGTTGATAAGAGTCAACTAGTTCTGGTAAGTAGCAAAAAGTTTCTTAAATGTCGAGATATGTTCTTAAATATATACTACAGTATATACTAAAAATACTGTCAGCATTATTTTTAAATTTTAGATGTCGAAATATTTTCTTTATTTTTAAAATTAGAGTTATGTTTTGACTTTTTTAAATTAATAGAGAATATATCAAATTTCATAATTAATGAAATATATTGAAAATTTTAAATGCTCGTTATGTTGTTATCAAATGTTTTGCCGTTAATTATAACATTATTGTATCAAATAAACTAATATTAATTTAAAATTTAATATGTCGTTATGTGACATAAAAAAAATTAAAATGAATATTTAATTTTTAATTTGATATTAACATATGATCTATGATAAGGTTACCATCAGGTCCATTTGATATATTATAGCCTTAGAGGTTGGTTGGACTTGGACACACGAACAAATATGGATCATATATAATTCTAAAGTATGTTCATATGTTGGACTTTTTCATTTTAATTCACATAACAACTGAAAAATATAATGATCTTGGAGGATAACAAAACATTTTATTCAATTCAATAATTGAAATATATATATATATATATATATATATATATATATAGATAGATAGATAGATAGATAGATAGATAGATAGATAGATATTTCAAGTTGATATCCTAAGGATTAATTCCAAGGTAGGGATGTCCGATCATCAACCTCTTAAACCAACAATTGCCATATATGCACACGTACGCCTGAACAAACAACATCAGCTGCTTTGGATTAGACGGGAGATAGGAGATAGGAGATAGGAGAGATTTTCACATCATTTATAGTTGTATATATCCTAATTTAAAAAGTATCTATAAGCACATTAACCGAAAATTTTAATCGACTTTTTTTTTTATTGAGATTCTATTGATTGGAAAAATAAAGTTACGAGCAAAGTAAGAGATATATGAGTAACATGAATTTGATTACAATAAAAATAATAATGAAACTATTACATATTAACCAATTAAAAATTACTGAAGCATATGTTTTACTGTGAATCCATATATAAGGAAACAAATAATCTATCGTAAAATCATTTATAGACAAAAAATTACTCCGTAATTAATTTCTTCCAATTGTGTTGTTTATCATATTTTGAAATAAAACATGTATTTGTAAGAGGATTGTGGAAATAGTAAAAACAAAAAAAACGGGGGTATATGATCGAGGGTACTACTTTCCTAGTTTTAAATTAATTTAGATGTCTTTATTCAAATTATTGAGGAATAAAATCTAGGTTATTTAAATAAAATACGTGTAACTACAAAATAAGTTAATTTTTGGAAATCACTATTCTAGTATTCTCTACGTGAAAGCATGGCATATGGGGAAGAAGTGAAGTAGTTTAGTTTGAATTGGAGAGTGAGGTTAGTTTTCATTTTTGAACGATATAAAAGTTGACAACTTTCAAGAAAACGCCACTCCCCCGTGCCTAAAGTTTTGTATAAACAAATATATATATATATATTTGTGAAAGTGTAGGTTGTTCAAAAGTGACTTGTTGCAAACCAATTGCCCATGATTTGCACCCAATTTAATTTAATGAAAATAACTGCCAAACACCACAGACTCCAAAATGAGTTTGTGTCCCCTTTTTCCTTGATATATAATTATACATTATGGCGAGAGAGAGAGAGAGAGAGAGAGAGAGAGAGAGAGAGAGAGAGAGAGTTCAATTTTAACTACAATTTGACCAAAATAAATGAAGTCACAAGTAGTAGTTGGTTATGCTTACATAGACAAGGCTCTCAGAAAGCTTATGTTTGGTGTAGGTAAAATACTTTTAGTTTCATAATAATTCTCCTTTTTTTTTGGGTAATATTAACAAATTATCTATCTATTACTCTATTATTATATATTAATTCACAATAACAGAAAACATTCAGAATATCTCTTTTAACATTTATCTCTCAGTTGGACTCTTTAATATTCTTTTTCAATTCTAATAATAATGAATTAATTACAATCAAATTAATTATAATATTAATCACTAATTAAACCTATTTACTATTTAATTAAAATAAACATAACAAATCCATTCTTATAGATTATTACAGAAGTTGAGATAACTCTAAAAAGTACAAAACTGACTTAATAAATTAGTTATTGGGTTAACTCACTAAGTTTTATTTTTAAATATATCAAAATATATATTTTTTAATATTTATGAAAACTTTAATTAGTCTATTTAAGATATTGATCTTGTTACACTTACCATTAATTTATTTATCATACTCAACCATGTTACGTGATGTCTGCTAATTTATTTCATAATATGTTGTCTTGTAATTTATGTCTGATATATGGCTAAAGATTTTGTAAAAGGTTTAACATTTCTAATTTTTTGTTAGTTTAAACTCTTAGTCCTTAACATTCCTCAATATGTATACTCATCTAGCATAGAACTTATTGAAATAACAAACATCATTTTAATCACTTGTTAACATCAAAGTATGAAACTTGGGAATTGAAGTACTAAACTTACTTTGTAGTCACAAGTAGCTACACATAAAGTAGATGCTACTAGAAAAAGAGTTCCTATTATCCAAGGCATTTGCTAATTAATTTTGTCTTGTGAAGTGAAAAGGGACATTTTTATCTCTTCTAATTAATTACGTAAGCATCTTATGGTAGTCCTTGGTTAATAATAGCACACCTGCTGTTGTCTTGAGCATCTTAGTTTTTGGATGGATGGTCCATATTTCTTATAGTGTGGATGATTCTCTACCATCCAAAACTTGCATAAAGTTTATTCATAACGATCATTAAGATGCCATGAAAGTTATGTCTATGTGCCCTATTTATATCTATCCCTATGTATGTATATACTTAACATGATTCATAATAAACGTTTATTAATTTGTATAAGAATGGATGTGTTCCGTTGACTACTGTATCTTATTTTAACACATATACATGTTGCGTTGAATTGTTTGCGAATGTATTTGAGAACAACTTTTTAAAATGAATTTTAGAGACTCAAGCAACTTAAACTTTGATAAACACAAACATGGGTAAGTTACATCACTTGATATCTTTGTATCTCTAAATATTATTTTTATGATGTCTTTGTTTACATTATGAACTACAATCGACTTACATCTATTGTTTTCAGCACTATATGCCAGCCACAAATGTCAAAAAAAAACAATACAACTTTGGCTATATTAATATTTCTTTGGATACTTTTAAAAGTTATTTTATCATACTATGGCTTGAATTGTTATATAACCGTCTAGTTGTTTATGACAAACACATATACTTAACATTTTCTTTCATATTTTCCACGTTATGTAATTGAAAATCAAGAATTAAATATTTTACGGAAAACTTTAATTCTTTTTCGCATTTGTAGTAGAAACATGGTGCGAGTTGACCTTCTATATATTTGCAAAGTTTTTATGTATTTTCAGTTTTTATCTTTTATGCTTTATGAAAGTGAATGGGAATCATTTGGATTGTCACCGTCCAATTTTACTAAATACTTTTGGGACAAAACATTTAGCAATGGCCCTTATCTCACTACCATGTCGACTTTCAATATATGGAGCTAAAAAGGGTATAAGGAAAATTTTGGACCCCACACTAAGTATACTTGGCACTTTTTCAGTTTGGCCACCATATGAGGGTTTTCTTTATAATTCTTTGATTCTTCTTGTCTCTCATATATTGCTATATATAGGAACCTAATAAAGCTAAAAGCCATTAGCTTACCACGAAGGTTCTCATAAGAACCCAAAAAAATAAAAGAGAAATTTTTTATCCTCAAAATAAAATTCAATAGATAAAAGAAAAAGAACAATAATTCGAACACTTTAAAAGTATCCAAAGCACTAAAAATCCCAAAAGGAGTATTTGTGTGAGATTAGAGAGTAATTTTGTATTGTCGTAGTTATGCTAAATGTCATAAAATAGAAGGAGCATGTTGCTACATTTGTGATGATATTGTTCGGATAACTATACATTTATAACTTTCTTAAGAATATATATATATACTAGCATCCTACCCATGCAAACACCAACACAGTTTTTGCGTCCTTTTATATAATTTTGTTATAATTTATTTTAAATATGCATTATACTTATAAACTTTTAGTTTATTTAAACGTAATTATAAACTTAAAATTTATATTGAACATAGACACTTGATTAATAAATAGTTATATGAATATTTATATTGATTATAAAAATTTTTGTTCATATTTATGTAGTTTTTGAGTCTATCCATATTAATTTTAGTTAGTAATTTTTATAACTATTATATTTATGACGATCATGTGTTCGTGTTCGTTAGTGTGTTTTTCTTCTTTGGTTTCGAAACTACTATAATTTGACAAATAAATTAGAAAAATAAAACAGTGGACAATATATAAATACGGACACATTTTTGTGTCATTTTATGTAAACTATC
The DNA here is from genome assembly GCA_014636745.2 of Centella asiatica. Classification (NCBI taxonomy): domain Eukaryota; kingdom Viridiplantae; phylum Streptophyta; class Magnoliopsida; order Apiales; family Apiaceae; genus Centella; species Centella asiatica. Next base: position 5,075,960 of record CM025786.1, on the reverse strand, counting down.
ATATAATTGATCAACTTATACACCCTAGTAACAACTAACGCATTGCTCCCGTATATGTGAATAATTATAGTATGGAGGGTTTCGTATAAAATGTTTGACAATTATCGTTTTACATTTGTATTTATAATTATAGCTTGTGGACTCCGTATTTAGTTTTTGTATTGATTTTTTATGTATAATTATTATTTGGTGATTTTTATTATATATTGTTCCAAGAGTTTGAGTCAATGACCTCCTTATCTAATTATCTTAAATTTGTGCTCAAAACTCAGTGTACAAAAATTACTCGTCTACCTCGAGTTGAAAAAATCTTATGCGTTAAAAGATAGAACAAAAATATTAACTAAATTAATTGAGTCATACTAATTCGATTGAGTGAATTCAAGATAAAATTGCCCTTGAAAATTTTATACAGTAACTATTTTCATTAGTAATCATCTATTTATACTCATAATGAAATTTATATTTCTTCTCATTCTTTATTTCAAATTAATTTTTACAACTGTTTTCATCGATAGTCACTTTCATCCACAACTTATTGATAACACTTATTTATTTTGTAGTAATCTCTTGTAAAATTAAAGACATTAGTAATTTTAGGCCAAAAATAATATCAAGGAAACTATATTAAATGGGAATATGCTCTTTATTGAAGAGGTAGTAATATAGCTCCTTCGTAAAAGATGCTTTCGAGTTTCAATTATTGGGGAGGAACGTGGCTTTTGAGTTGGAGATTAGGAGTGCAAATATTTTTTTTTATCAAAGTTATTCCCTTCATATACTTTTATCCTTTCTACTCTTAAATTCTGTTAAGAAGGATGATATATCGGTATTAATGTTGTTATTTTGTTTTTATTTTTATTATTTTTGGGGTGCCAGATTATGGTATCAGTTGAAACAAAAGAAAAGTTAAACTTTTTACTAGTTTTTTTGCGTGACAATCAAGGGAATAAAACCGGCAAACCTTTTTTTAATCTACTTTATTCCATAATTTTTTGGTTTTAATATATTTCTTTTGTTTCACAATGAAAAGTATGCTATACTTTTTTTCAATCAATTTGTGATATCTTATAATTCAAACTTGATGAATTTATTTGAAATTTAAAATCAACAACATATGATTACTATTATAACTACCCTAATATATACTATTTAATATTGATAAAAATATTTAATTAAAAATCAAAGTAATTTATTTCTATCAATTTTCTATTTAAGAATTCTCTTTTTAATTCTTGAAGTGGATTTCAAAAATTTATTCAATTAACTTTGAAGTGTTGAGTTTAAAACGTAAGGAGTACGTATCAATTTTTGAAATTAAACTGCGATATATTAAGATTCATGGTAATTATGAATAATACAAGTTTATGTTCATATATGATAATAGTAACTATGCACCTAATAATTATAATAATAGTGTAAAAAGTCAAACAAATATTATAGCTTACTTTAAATTTAATATGTTAGCTTTTCCTACCATTAGTAGATTATACATTTCTTAAAATATGTGTAATATTCAATTTTCTTTAATAAAAAGTTACTTGTACTCTCTTTCTCTCTCTTTCTTGAAGTATTACATTATACTCGTTTATTTGCATCGGAAAAAAAACTCCTCTTAACTTACATTTTTTGTAACAAAAAAAAAGTATTAGACTAAACTATTTTTATAAAGATACAATATTTATCGATAAAAATAAATAAATCAAATATTAGTGTAAGATAAAATACCAAAAAATAAAGATCGAGTCTAATGTAAAACGGTGTGGTGATAACGTACGCCTGTGCGCAGTTCACTTTGACTAATGGTGGTCACGAACTGCAGGCCACTACTACCCCTACGCATTAAGGGACACCTCCAATAGTGGTGAGATGTTGGGTCCCATCACCCTAGTCTATTGGCCAGCAATAGCGCCACGTGGACCCCAAAGATTCGATTCAGCACCTTTGATGATGATGACGATGGAAAAGGCCAAGGGTGGACCCCAGTTAATGCCCTGTGTTAGCCACGTCACGTGCTCATTTAGTCTAGTTGAATTTATTCATTCAACGAATTAAATTGTGGTAAATTGAGTCGTGCGTATGTTATTTAGAAAATTAAAAATTATATTTGGGATCAATTCATGTAGATGAGTAGAGCTGAATAAAAATTAATTAAGTTGGGTCAAGATTTATTAGTTCGAACCAAACTATAAAAAATAAAAAATAAAAAATAAAAATTATGTTCAAAATGGACTCATTTAACAACTCGAATCGAGTTTTAAAAGAGTCAGGTCGAACCAGATAAACGAACAACTTAATTCGTATGTAGCTCTAATCAATTTTATCTTTTATGTAGTAAAATATATAGTATTTTGTATGCAATTAATTACAAATTACTTCATCAGTTTTAAAATTAGAGTTATACTTTTTTGTAATATAATACTATTTGTGAATATTATAATTTTATTTGTAATATTAATTTATAAAAATATATAAAAATAAAAATTTATATTTAACAATATTCTTTGTGTACATGATTTATTTTATTTTATATCATTTTACGTTAAATTCTGACAAATCAAACGCTATATATGAGTTTAAAAAAAAATTAAGACATTTAAATAACCTCAATAGGATAAAACAAATATATGAATTATTTAGAATAATGGAGTTAGGAGTTGGGAAACGATGGCTTTTGAAGTTAGCAGCCCTCTACGACCCTACTTTCGCATCGCACATCTATTTTTGCCTCCATGGACAACCTTGTTGTTGACTAGTCTGGTCAATTAACTAGCAAAAGAAATTAATAGAATTTCAATTCTCCAATGTTAAATAATTGATGGTACATAGTTTTGATATGTTACGAATTAATTCAAGATATACCTAATGATACTTCACACTTTACATTTTTAAAAAATATTTTATTAAATATATATATATATACACACACACACATACGAATTTCTAAAATTATATTTCAAACTTATTAAAGAGATAATGTAGATAATATTAGTTTTTTTAACATATAGATTATAATGTAAATCCATACTAACAGTAGGTTAAGTTTACATTGAGTAATTTTATTTTATTTTTTTGTTATTGTTGTTGTAAAATGTTTAGGAAAAAAAAAAAAGACCGTTCAATATGCATGGGACAATGAAATTAAAACACCTTTATATTTTGTAGAATATTGAAAAAGATTACATGTGCACCTGAAATTCAAACTTGTCCTTGTATCATGACATTAGATTCAGTCATTTAATGTTTCAAATCACACAAAATAAAGTATGAATTTTACATAAGAAATTAAAATATGGGATTTAGAACTTATCCATCACCGAAAAATTGCAGTCAATTCATCGGAAGTCATTTCGAAGCAAAATTGTATCCATCAGCCATGAGAGTAGCTTGCTTATGTCATTTGTATTCAATTCATACCTAATCAATAAGAGATTTCCTTTTTGGGGTTCAAATAATAAGAAATTTCGTTTTTTATTGTTCTTTTTTCAAAATTCATACAACTTATTGAATGAAATTGGTTACATGTCTAAAAAAATTAATAGGATGAAATGGATGGATAACAAAAAAAATAGAGGTAAAACATAAGAGCAAACTAAAACTAGAGGCAAAAGATAAAGAACATATATAAATGAAGGAGTAAAAATAAAATAATAAAATATGTATAAAATTGTAGTTGTGCTGAGTGAGTTTACCTATCGTCTACACCTTATTTTGTGGAATTAAATGGTGAAAAAGTAAATGTTATACAAAAATAATCAAAGAAACAATAAATATATTAATTTAATTAATTTTACTCAATTAATTAAACACCACGAACGACGCACTTATAATAATAACATGAATATATTTCAATTGTATTTATATGCTCCAAATCTTTATCAATTAGAAAATACTCCTCTGGTTCAAATAATAATTGTTTTGACTTTTTTGTATGTAAGTTTAGGTGGTATCTTTTATATGTTAAATTTTTTATTTTAATTAAATTTTTTTTAATATTAATTCTCATATCAATTCTTTTTAAATTAAATTAAATATTTAACATATAAAAAATATCACTTAAATTTACGTATAAAAAATTGAAGCGACTCTTGTTTCGAATCGAACAGAGTATTGTGATGTTAAAGAAGTCACTTAAATATGCTTAAAGAATAACTAATGGAGCATATGTGTGGATCATATATATGGACCATATGTCTATATATACAGAGGCAGAATAGTTATTTTTAGAAGAATATGACAAAATGTTAAATAATTTAATGTACTTTGTATAAGAGTACACAAAAGATCCTACGGCGGGTAATCAATTTTGTCAAGTCATTGGGGACTGCTTGGCTGCTTAGAATGGTATTATTGCAGAAGCCTTGCTTTCATTTTATATTTAATATTATAAACATGGAGGCTGTGGAACGATACATTTAATTTTGAAACTAATGTCATTTTCATTAAATTTAGTTGATTCAATTATTATATTTATATACAGTAGTTTATAGTAAAAATTTTTTTATCACATTATAATTTGCGTTTTAAATTTTATCAGTTATATTAAATTTAAAATACACGATGCCATCATTTGGCCTTTTAATTTAATTAAAAAATTAAAATGTATTTCTAGTTGTAAAACAGATATACCTTTTAACAAAATAAATATGATATTTTTACTATTTACATTAATTTTACCTCAATATTATAAAAGAACACATTCCTCCAAACAGATATTTGACATGAATATTTGGAGATTAATTTGAAGTTCGAAAGAAAGAAAAGGACAAATTGTGCTTAATTGTTTTTGTGCAATTCGCTTCATAATTTGGCATTAAATTTCATCACGTAAGTAGACATTATTTAAAATTATTTATAGCTCTATATAGAAAATATGTCTCATTATTATATTAATTCGACTAGATGTTATATTTTCCCTGTGATCAGGTTTCAGTATAGTCTATTTAAAAAATTTATCCTCTTTATTTATGTGTAACTCCTAATCTCCTAGAGATATTTGAATTTCAAAAAAGGAAAAGACGAAAGATATCTTTAATTTTCAGTTGTTTATTGAGAATAAAAGGCACTGATTTTGGAACTCAAATTGTTGAGAGTTATCATGAAATCTAATCTGTCTATCACAAATTAGTATCGTATCAGAAAATAAATATTTAGTTAACATTATTAAATTTCATTACAAGTTTTTAAAAATATATTGTTTTAATGATCACAATAGCATTACTATTGTTCAATTTATTTCCTTGTTGAATAATCTATGTATCTATCTATTATTTATTATCTATTATTATATATCAACTAGATAAAGAATTCGTACACAACACGAACACATTATTTTAAATATTTTTTATAAAATAAATTTTTGTGAGCTTTTTTTTAGAATAGATAATATATTATAGAATGAAAAATATTGTGTTAATTAAATATATGTTTGTAATTTTTTCTAGTCAGTTAAAATTTGAAAATAAATTATTAAATTTAAATATAAATATTATAGAAGAAAATAATTTGATTATAAATATGTGTATCATATTAAATCATACATAATTTATTTGGGATAAATTAGTTGGTTAAAATTATGTTATATAAGACAAAGTTCATATATTATTCTCTCTATTTTGAAATTAGAATTCTCTTGAGATTTTATTATGAAATTATTATGTTACTAAAAGTAAGTTTAACTTATTCAAATTTAAATACTATTTAGTTTGATTTTGAATGAGTTTCTGCTTTTATATTTAAAATAAATACTCCACATGTTCCAAAATTAAATATACATTTCTAAAATAAATTTTTTAAAGATAATTTTTATGTTTCAAATATATTTTTATTATCATGTAATTTGAAGTATGAATAGTAATAGTTGTGGTAGATATCACTAAATAGTAATGATAGTGTAGTTAATTGGAGTAGTGAAGTTGTGAAATGACATTTAAGGAACTTAATGACTATTTTAAAGTCTAAAATAAAATTGCATCTCTAATTTTGAAACAACTAAAAAAAAATATACATCTCTAATTTTGATTATAACATCGAACTAGTTAGTACTTAAAAAAATATGACATTATACATACAATTACAAATATAAAACAATTAGAAATGAAAAAGACTAAAAAAATTATAATTCCTTTAATATATATATATATATATATATATATATATATATATATATGTATGTATGTATGGATGTATATAATGATAATTTACAGCGTGAGGATATATCAAAAGGATCTTTAGCTTAAAAGAAGCTTCTGAAACAGCTAATTAACAGCTTTATTCATATAATTGAAGTTGTTTTTAAAAAAATAACCAAGCCAAAAAAGTTATTACATTCTTCTATTTAATTATGAAAAAGTAATGCCATTTCTTTTGTCTACATCCCATAAAAGTCTTCGCCATAAAATAGAGCACGTGCAAGTTGCACAACAATTAACAAAAATAAACTCCCAACATTTTTGGTGGATCCAAAGGGAAAATAAACGATTATTTTGTGAAAAATGTTAGATTATTTCACCATATTCACTTTTTACCCAAATAACCCCTTAACCTTGTTATATTAAAGCCAAACATGACAACCTTCAGCAACGGAATTTCATTTCGAATTTTCCACGTAAATTATTTTCCTTCCCCACAAATTGATAACCCAGGTGGTCCCCACTTGTACGGTACGGACACACACATATTCTTCCTCCGTGTATAATATTTAATCGCCCATTTTTTCATCTTATATATATATATATATATATATATATATATATATATATATATATAT
>CM025786.1:5040621-5069181 GCA_014636745.2 Centella asiatica | reverse complement strand
TATATATATATATATATATATATATATATATATATATATATATATATTTTAAGTTCAAAAGAATACATAAAAGGAAAAGATATTAGTCAAGCATATATTGTTGGAGTATTTATGACTAATATACAAATTGTAGTAATTTAACTTTTTTAGTAAATTTATAATTTCAAGCTAGATAGTGTAGTATTTCCTTGTAAATAACCCTATATATAGAGATAAATTAATATATAAAGTGTATCGAATTCATTGGTACATTAATTTTGTAGTTTTGAACATAAATAGTGGAGATGATTACTTTTGCAGATGATTTGGAGTGTGCGACGTTTGGTCGAGTTGTAGAATTTGTATAGAAACTTTTACCACAATTATTTAATGATACCTATTTTTTTTCTTTTTCTTTATTTTGTTCTTTTGAGGCTGATTCAACTATATCAATTTGAATATATTATAATTTAAATTAAATTGGTCACTTGTTCAATTTAAATAAAATGTATTTTTTTTTTGTACGTAGAACAATTATATTAAAACCTGACGAATAAATCAGGTCCCGCAAGGTGGGGATGATGAGAATCAAACACAATAATTATGTTGGCATCTAGTTCTAAAGTTATCCAGGTCTTGAGCTATATTTGTACTAAACAACCTCTCTACGACTTGTTGCAACTTTAATGGGATCCAATCGGTCACTTCAATCATAAAAACTAAATAAATTACATTTTGTGAATTGGTCGTAAGAAAATTTGTTTCATGAAGTTAGGTATAGAAAATATCCATACCTTCCCTTTTCCTATCGTCGAGAAAGTAAACTTTCCTCTTTCCATTGGGAATGAAGTTGTTTGGTGACTTAGTAACAATGGTCGAGCAATTTACTTTTCCTTCACCCTCCACTTTGAACATATTTTCTCATCAATATATAATAATAATGTTCTAAAAAAAATAAAAGATTTAATCAAAAGAGAAAAAGAAATACTCTTAAGTCAGAAGAAGGCGAGTTTTGAGTACCAACTTCCATTTAGAGGATAATACTTTTAGAAACTTATAAACATTTCGGAATTTAACTTCACTTCCAGATAAAATGATTACATGACCATTTCAAGAATATGAATTGATTTTTACAATATGTAACAAATAATTTGTACTGTATTTTATATAATTTATGTTGTAAGTTGTAGCATATGATAATTCGATAACTTTAAGAAACGAGAATACATTGGTGCTACTTCGAAACTATGTATAAATTAAATATTGAATAAGTGACTTCAAATTTAGTTTCACTAATATTTGGAAACCTATTGTTATACTCTCTAAAAATATTTCGCATTTCAATTATAGATATTAAGATGTAATTTTTTTCGTTTGTCTATGTCGTGAACGCAATCTTTTCCAAGTTCAAATGTAAAGTGTTACTATATAAATTTGATTATAATGGATTTGTTTTTGTTTATTTTGAGATAAGAAATTGCCGAATTTTTGTGTGTGTTTAGAATGATAAGCAATTACAAATTAATGTTATATAAATACGTAAGTTGTTGTTAACTTAATCATTTTAACTGAAAAGGTCAAACCATATTAATTTGTACGAGATGAAGCAACTTACTATGTATATTTTACGTAATTTCTTATGTTTATGTTAACAATTTTAATAAATGAAATGACATTTTTTTTCTGCACTTAACGATATTTTTTACGTAATTTGTTATGTTTATTTTAATAATTTTAATAAATAAAATAACACTTTTTGGACACTTGAGGATACTTTTATGAGTAGGTAGAAATTAGAATTTTTAATTAGATAATTGATTTTAAAAATTGAATATTAAATATGGAAAAAAGGTTATATATTTTCCTTTTTCCTCCCCAGAGAACAACTATAAATCTACCGAAAACCTCCCTGGCCAAAACCTCGCTTTCATCTCCAAACTTTTCTCTCTCTACTCTCTCTCTATAAATATATATGTCTTGTGTATATTCATATGTATTTATTTATTAAAAATAAATATATACATAAAGCTTTTCTCTCCAGGAGAAAATAAAGTTCGAGAAATTTATACCGAAAATTGAGGCGAGAGCTAGATATAGACCGATTCAGTACTGAGTGATATACCGATTAAGAGGGTGGATTAATTTTATACTTTGAGATATACATACATATACATACATATATATAAATGTCGCCGGCGGCCGGCGCTGTTTCTCCGTCCGATCGAGTACCAATGGCGATACCGGGAACTGCACAGCCAGCTGCTGCTGCTCCGGCGATGATGTCGGAGGCGTTCGCCAAGGACGCCATTATCGCTTGGTTCCGCGGCGAGTTCGCGGCGGCGAACGCCATAATCGATGCGCTCTGCGGCCACTTGACTCAGCTGGAGGGATGCGGGGGTGCGGCGGAGTACGAGTCGGTGTTCGCGGCCATCCACCGGCGGCGTCTGAACTGGATCCCGATTCTCCAGATGCAGAAGTATTACTCCATCGCTGACGTGGCCCTGGAGCTTCGAGCCGTCGCGGCGAAGAAGGCGGCGAAAAACAGAGACGATCAGAAACTGCCGGCGGTGATTGAAGAAGAAACAAAAGAGAAGACTCTAGAAGTTTCCGACGGGAATGAAATTGCTGGTGGAGAAAATGGCGGTTATGAGGCGGTGGATGAAGATTCCGGCAGAGATGATTCACCCAAAAGCGAGATCACTGATACAGGTAATTAAGTGGAACTGTAAAACTTGATTGATTTATACGTATATTTAATTACATGTTTTAAAGGCCTTAAATTTATTTATATTTTTTTAAAGTAAGTATTAATTTAATTTTATATATGCTGTTTGATTATTTTTCTCTATTATTATTCAACTTGATTATATAAATATATTCATACATATATATTTATGTTCTGTATTTGTATTTTTGTATGTCTCTTTGTTTATATATTTATTACGGAGTATTATATTTTGGTGTTACAGTTGTGAATTATTTTATTTATTTCTTGATCCGTGACATGTTAGCCAGTTCGATTAAATCATTGAAGTACTTTTTATGAATAGAGGGATTAGTTATTTTGGGTTTTTCTAACTTTTTGTCTTCTAGAAATTAATGAGTCAATTTTCTCACTGCCTTTTCACCTGGGTTGGAAATTCAAAGCCGCCTTAGAATTTTTTGTTTTTAATTTTTTTGTACTTCTTCTTATGACTTCTTGTCGTTTCAGCATAATTGACTCTGTTTTAGAAAATGGGGTGGTTTATGTTCTTGTATTTTGTAGATTTTTTCCGATTCTTTCTATTTCTCTAAATATATTTTGTCGTTTTCATTACATTAATACATTTTCCCTGTTTTTATTTTTTTTAGCTTTATTATATACCGTCGAAGCATAATTATTATTCTTGAAATTGAGAACAATGAGAAATGAATAAATCTTTGTTTACAAAATAACTCGCAAATCAATTACATTTTGACATGTATATATGTTTATAATCCCTTTTTATTTTATTTTATGTAGATAAATAGTTGATGATGAGTTGAATTCTACTATTTGTGAGTTTATCTTATGATTTAATTTGTAGGCATAGATATACTTAAGAAAAATATGAGATGGATTTTGTTGTGTATTTATCGAGGGTAATAATTTTCTTACTTAATTATGTACTCCTTCCATTTTTATTTAGTTGCTTTTCTAGAAATTGGCTATCTTTTTTTTATTTACTTTTTTCATATTTCAAGACAAAAACAAATTTATCTTTTCTCTATTATCCTTTGCATATTTCAAAGAAATATAAGTATTTTTGTTTTCCATGCATATTAAATAAGACAATCATGGTATAACATCAACAAATTTAATGTCATTATACATATTAATCATTAATTTTAATTTATGTGATTTAAACTATACCCTTGATTCTCCTCCACACTTTCACAAGTGCATTGACCCAAATAGAAAGTGTTTCATTAATTTTCTAAATGCGCTCTCTTCTTTGCTGATAAATTATTTAGTAGGTAATTAAGTACAATAAAATTATTATGTGTAGCATAGAGAAATGTCATAAATATATGCAGAAGTAGTAAATTCGGTAGTCTTTTAACTTTTTAAAGTTAATTTGATTAAATGAATACTCTTTAAGATTTTACTCTGGAACTATTGTCAATTTATCGAATTTGAGAATAAGTGGAGTTATTTTTGAAAGATATACTAGCAACTACTAGTAATTCTGTTATACTGTTTTAGTAGACAAAATTTGCCTGGAAATTTGTTAGATGTTCCGAAATAAGATAAAGGTATTTTAGCTCATTAGTGTTATAAATACAGTTAAGAAGTAAAAGAGAGTTTAAATTTAAGCGAGTATTATACAAGATTAGTCAAATTTAAATAAATATTATATGAATTTAAACGTTAAAAGACATTAGATAATTGAAAATTACTTTAATACCGCGTTAGACAAAATTAGGTGATTAAAAACTGCCCAACACTTTGATAAGAGATATTAGATAAAACAAAACAGAGACTTTTAGAACAATAATACTCAAACCCGTATATAAGAAGTATAACTAATGAGAATAAAATAAAATTGGGAAAATTTATATTTGACACCAGGGATCATTTGTTAAATTTGATGAATTAAATTATTGGAAGTGAAAGGGGACTATTCATATTAGTAAATGACACTTTTGACATTGGTATTTGGAATTTTAGAATATCGACGAAAAGGAATTGGTATTACTAATGATAGAAGAGTTAGTTCGGGGAGTAGCAGTAAATCAGAAGGAGGGGGGTTCCTCGAAATTCGTGAGAGATCTCCATTAAGGTTTGGACTCATTGTTTGGGCGGCGTATAGTGTGGGGATGGTCTCAACAATTACTGGCAGCAGCATAAATGTAGTAGTAGTAGTACTCCGTAAAGTATAATAGTAATATCAGTACACGCGCAAGCGCGTAAAATTTCCTGATTGCATTCATAATAATATATAAAATTTAGTTAGATTTTTTTTGTTGTAATGTACAAAATTTATTTCGACTTTGTTTATTATAATGTACAAATTTAATGTATCAAAAAAATATAATAAAAAAAATATGTACAAAAAGTAAATTCAAACTAATAATTTAAACGTAAAAATTTTGATAAGGGAAAGTTAAAAAGACGACTCACTGTTTTGAGTAAGTAAGAATAGGACTCATGACTTTTCATGTAGGGATTTCGAAGTAAATAAAAAATTCAGCATCAAGAGTAAGGTAAAATTTTTGTTTGAGCGACAATAATAAAAGTATAGCTAAATTTTAGAATATATGAGTTTTCACGTTATATTAAAAACCTTGGATGGTTTATAATATAGATGCTTTGATACTTTTCCTCTCCGTTATAACGGACGTTACCAAACCTACCCGTTTTGTTGGTCGGTAAGTTTTAGTAGTGGACATTTCTGTTTTGGAGTCTAATCTCTTATACGGAACGGAGTACTGTATTCTATTAAACCCACCAACTCTTTCGAGTGGGACCGAGTCAACTTCGGGATTGGGATTGGGATTTGTCCGGTTCCAAGAAACAATCGAATGGTGGTTGTTTTGTGTTGTGTTTTGGACTACCGAATAAAGTTATCGGAATATTGGATATACTCCCAAACGCACCCAGGCCCCTTCTCATTATAATTACGGAGAATTAAATTAAATTAATTTATTTATTTTTAACTAATAAAGGGAGTACATCAAACTTACTCTCTCCCTCGCTGAAAGACAAAAAGGTGCCTAAAATACACGTAAGTTAATAAGAAGGAAAAATATATATGGCTTCTTTGTCTTTTTTTTTTTTTTTTGATTCTTGTGTGCTGTTTAGAATTAAAAAAAATATAGAGTCCACCCTGTTAAAATAAAAAAAGAAAAGAAGGCTATACTTGACTTTTAAGGGCGAAATATTAAACTTTTATTTATGAATTGAATGATGATATATACTCCGTAATACCAAAATGGATTTCTGTCTAAATAAAGTAATTTGAATATATATATACACACACACTCTTAAGCATCATCTACAGCATCATATTATGATTTTATTAATTACACCGGTACTATATTAAAAGTGTCGTCTTAGACAGTGCTTCTTCCTCTTTTCTATAATGCAGTACTATATTTATTTGTCGTACTGTACCTGCGTCAGTGGGGAAAAAGGTATTGCCATGGTTTGTGCGCCTTTCTTTTCCTCTTTTTGTTTAGGGTCAGAATTGAAAAGCAGACCAACGGTATTGAAAAGGAAAGGTGACCCTCTCTCTTCCTCCCTCCCCATGTACAAGTTGTAGTGCTGGATAGTGCTTACCATGCCATACCATCAAAAGCTTGAATCCTTTTGATTGATCAGGCGCTCAAGGGTTGGTACCACCTACCCCTTCCCCCTGCCCCTCCAAAACAGAAAAAAAGAAGAAAAAAAAAAAGAGGAGCGTTGGGGATAGAGGTGGGACCACTTCAGAAGGAAGATAAAATAGTAGAATATGCATATGTTATTGGCTAGAAGTAATAACTGGAGTACCAAGATTTTTCTAGAAAAAAAACCTGAAAAAAGAGATGCCCAAGTTGGGGATTCTTGAAGAAACTGACACGTATGATATTTTTTTGGAAATGGGGGACTGTGACTCCCAATTTTAAAGACCAAGTTGGCAGGTGTATTAAAGGTGGTCCCTTCTTTTAGAGGAAATTTTTTTTGGGGAATCAGATGGGGTTCAGTAGCAGTGTGTTTATGGGATTCATAAATCTTAGCTACTTAATATTTTTAAGGTAAAGAGGGGCAAAAAGAACTTTGCACAAATAAAACGAGGGAGACCTGGTTGTACTACCGAACCTAACTTGCACAAGTGTACGTTTTATTCTGTAGTCCATAATTAGGCCATAATTGCCTATGAAATAGTGTTGTATCCTGAGTAAAGCTTAAGACATAACTTACAAACATAATTGACCTTATATCAATTTAAGTCACACCTTTGGATGATAAAAGATTTTTTTTTAATTAACAGGCAAATATAATCAACTGTTCCCTAAGAGTACTGGCATGAATGCCTTGAACATTTTATTTATTTTTTATGAATGCCTTGTGCTTTTGTTTCACCTTTCTATGGTCATTCTTCAGTGATGCTTTAATAGATGACATTTTGCCTGCCATCCTCAACCTTGTATCTTCTATTTCAACTGAATTTTGTCGGTTAGTTTATATTCTTCACATCAAGTTCTTCTGATAAAAGCCTGTTGTTCTTCCATCCTCTGTTTTCTTCACTTTCAGCTCCTTATAGTAATCCAATTTATCCAATGCTACTTGGATGCAGGATCTCAGGAAATGCAGCCCATACCCAACAGCATTGAGATATGCTCAAACCATGAAGACTGCGAAGCACGTCGCGCTCAAATCAAGATGACAAAAGGGTTCGTAGCTAAGGAGCCAATGAAAGGGCATATGGCGAGTTCTTTCTTTCGAAAATTAAAAAATTTCTTCTTTCTATATAAAATGAAATAAGTCAGCGAATGCTGTCAGACATTATGTTTCTTTCACTGGTAGTTCGGTACTTTTGCTGATTATAGTTGGATCATGATGGCAGGTGAATGTGGTGAGAGGTCTGAAGTTGTATGATGAAATATTCACCGATATTGAGCTCTCTAAGTTGACCAACTATGTCAACGAGCTTCGTATTGCTGGTCAGAATGGAGAATTATCAGGTGGATCCCCGTGCTTCGTGATACTTTTATAGTTAAACTTGTTTCGTTTGGGACCGAAGTTTTGAGATATTAAAGGACACCTTCTGTAGGTTTACTTGAAAAGGTTTGGCTATTCATTTTTTTGCAATTAATTATAGTTGCACTAAATAACCCTTGAATGTTCATAAAATGAAATTTACTAACCTCATGTTGTAGCCACTTATCGTTGAGCAGACTTCAGTTTCAATCTCATGCAGTCGCCTTCACTGCATCTATAACTTCAAATGAACCTATAAAACATAATGGCATATAAAAAGGTCTATGGCCTTTAAGGAAAACAATTGAGCAGACTTATATATTTGTATCCCGTCGATACTCTGTACATCTTCTTTGAATATATTTCAGTCCTACTCCACTTTAAAAAAAATAAGAGTAACTGTCCTTTCTCGATGGATATCTGTGTAAATTTCTCAATCATTTGTTTAGTAGTTTAATCCACAACTTAACTGCTGCATTTCATATGATAATGATTTAACTATTGACGGTGAAGAGAAAGCATCTATAGTATATGTTTTTGCTCATCAAACTGAGTATTATGTAAATGAATGCAGGAGAAACCTTTATCAGGTACAACCAGCAAGTTAAGGGTGGAAGTGGAAACAAGAGAGAGCTGATTCAACTTGGAGCTCCAATTTTCGGACCAATAAAAGAGGAAGCTACAGGTCAATCTCCAAAGAGTAAGTGAGAGATTATAGTGTTCAAAACATATATGGCATGTACTATTAAAGCTTGGCTACTTTCATGCTTATGCTGCATCAACTTTCTTACCGGGAGATCTATCTACAGGTCATATTCAGTCGATTCCAGCTACTCTCCAAAGCATCATTGACCATCTGATTCTGTGGCATTTGATTTCAGAAAATAGGAAACCAAACAGCTGCATCATCAATTTTTTCGATGAGGTCTTTTTTTTGCATCATTATTTTGCCCATTCATCATCTCTCATTATCTAACTAGTTAATGATTATTATTTGCACAATATGAGCAAAGACTTATATTTTATAATAATATTTAAAAAAAAATCTTATATGTTGATTATTGGGCTGAAGTCAGTACATTGTTTTTGTAGGGGGAGTATTCGCAGCCTTTCCTGAAACCACCTCATCTGGACCAACCTATTTCTACACTTCTCCTTTCTGAATCAGACATGGCTTTTGGACGCACTCTTGTGTGCGATAGTGATGGAAATTATAAAGGACCCCTTATGCTTTCACTGAAGGAAGGGTATGTTCCTTGATCTGTATTTGTTTGTCTAGAAGTTTTTGTATTTCATTTGTTATAGATGCAACTGTCATGCTTGGAATCAAACTTCTTTAGCTACGATAACTACTATGCTTAAAGAAACGAGAATACCACCTATAAACAAGTTCTCGAGGTGTCCAGTGACTTAGTTCTTGTTTATCGTTTTCCTTGAATAGCCATGCCTTTTAAGTTTTGGAAAGGTTTATGAAGCTGTTAAAAAAATAAGTTTACTTCTGTGGTTGGCCCAAAATGGGCAAACCTTCATGATAATTTTATCATTTTAGAGCTAATTTGCATTTGCTCAATTCTTGTAATCAAGAAGAAAAGGTATAATCATAATATTTTTTGAAAGATAGCTTCACATACATGCTGCAGGTTTGACATAGTTCTGGTGACTATGCAGGTCTCTTTTAGTGATGAGGGGCAACAGTGCTGATATGGCAAGGCATGTTATGTGCTCATCTCCAAACAAAAGGATCAGTATTACACTCTTTAAGGTCCGGACAGACACCAAAGAGAACAACTCATCAGCAATACCTCCTTTGTCTAGAGCCATGATGCTATGGCAACCAGGTGTCCCTAATGCTTATGCAGTACCAAATGGCACGCGCAATGGCTACGAGGCAGTGGATTTGATCCCAAAATGGGGTGTCCTTCAAGCCCCAATGGTCATGTTAGCCCCAGTGCGCCCTATGGTCCTCAGCCCTAAAAGAGCACCACGGGGTGGTACTGGAGTTTTCTTGCCCTGGACTGTAGGATCCAGAAAACCTGCAAAGCATCTACCTCCACGTGCTCAGAAAGGACGCTTTCTTGCACTGCCGCCTCCAGTCGAAACAAACAAAGGGACAGAAACCACTTCTGACACAGATGCAGTGAGTATCGAGGGGAAGTAGATCAAGTTAATTTGACAGAAGGAATGGAGGCAAAAATGATACAATCCTAAGTGGTATTGCTTGTGTTTGAACAGCTTAGTGTATGAGAAGTCACTGGTGTTTTCTGTGGGTTTGCCTTTCAGAACAGGAATTAGGCTATAGTAGTGTTGCATGTTATACCTTTATCAGACGCGAATCACAGTAGGGTGTTAGAGATAGTTGAATTTTTTAAGTTAAAAGTGTGGATTAGCCCCTAAAAGAGGGCTGAATTTTGTACGAAGTCTCTCTATGAAAATTTTATTTTATATTAATCCTTTTTTCTTTAAGGACATGGAATGCACAGATTTGGTTTTATGATTTTCCTTGCTCCATGAAACTATAGTCTAGAGTACTCTTGGGGAGATTTTTTGAGTTCTCATGTTTACAAAGGTTGCAGTTGCAGCTACTCTCTTTCCAGCTCTCTCTGTAGGCAGAAGTTTCACTAGTTCAAGTTTTGGCAAAAGAAAAGAACATCGACAAAATTTAGCCAAATTAAGGTGAAAAGGAGCATCAATCTGCACTTTTATTGAAACTCAGCAACAAGGAAGAATATTGGCATTCAGTCTACTATGATTATTAGTCAAAGATAGCATTAATGTTGTCAACTGTCATTTCACAAAACTATCAAAATCTAAAATTTCATAATTTTAGCTGAAACAAACGAGGTCTATACGAGATCTACTTGCTTGTATGTGTAGACATAACCTTGGTAAACTTGACAATATAGAAGCAAGCTGATGATGGAAAGAAAGGGAACCACGAAAGTCCGGTTAGCAGTTAACTGACATGAAAGAGAAATATTTAAAAGTTGTACGAGCACCTGCATCAGTTTCTATAAACTTAATTTCATTTTTTATATTTAGAGAACCTCGATAAAAAATAAAAAAAATATAAGTTACATTGGTATCTTTATTTTAAAGTTAGTTTAATAATTGTTAAAAGTGTTTACTTAAATCTATAGAATCACTTTTCACATTTATCAAAATACTAATATTATTTTATCATATTTTATAATATTCTGTAATTCTATTTTAATAAATATACACATGCGCGCGCGCGCGCGCGCACACACACACACACACACACACACACATATATATATTATTTGTATTCAAATATTATATATTAATTTAATATAAAAACTAATATTTTACTTATATTTAAATCCATTAATACAATATTAGAATAATTAATCAATACGTTAGTATAAAATATTACCATATATATTATAATAATATTTATTATATTATATAAATATTATAATTATTATATAGTAGTTCATATATAATAAATTTATATATTATAATATATAAATATTAAATTAATATTATTTATATATTAATATTATAGCCTGAGCCATGATTGTGTTAAACAACTTTTCCAGGACAAATCGCTGCAACTCTAATGAAAACCCATCAATCACTTAAATCATATGATCATGTTATAATATATTATTTATATATACCAATAGCTTAATATTACATTATAATTATTTTACATATGTAAATGTGATATATATACACACACACACACACAATATACATATAATATATTATTATATAATATATTTTAGTGTTTAATAAAACATTATCTATTAATTAAAGAAATAAATAAAAATTTAAAATATTGTTATTTTATTATAGAATACTATATATTAGAAAATCTGATGTAGATGAGATAAATAAAGAATTTGTATATATATATAAAATTGTATTTAATTCTGTAAAATAAAAAATTTATTAAGGACTAGGAAACTATACAGCTTTCGTGTGATACACAACATCTAACTATAACATTAAAAATCCATCCGCTACTAGATTGAAGATATATTCAACTTCTCTTAAAAGCAATTCCGCTCAATTTCAAATGCAATTTTAGTATGGGATCATTTCATTATACAATTACCGAATTTGGTGAATTATTTACAAAATACTTTTAACTGTATACTTTGTTGATATGTGTACGTAGGTTTAAGTATCGATCTGCATCTATCAAAAAACCGTTGGTAATTTAGAATTATGTCAATGTGAGTGTTAAGATTTTATTAAGTTACCTAAAAGCAAATATGTCATATTCCTTCACTCAACTCAACAAGAAATCTGAAAAATCATGAGTAAATTGTGTAATGCACTTTATTATAAATAATCACAATTGCTTCAACTTCCAATGTTAGCAGTGATATTCACGAGTTATAGACACAACTGCCTTCACTTCCAGAATTACATTGAGATACATACTAAGAGGATTTCCTCTTATGTTTTAAGAATGAGAAGGAATGACAATCACCCGCAACCCGCCCCAAGAAGGAACTTGAAAAAAGAAAAGCAGCAAACAACAAATATATGTATTTCAGGGAACGAACAGAACAAATGTCAAAACAAGTTTGGATGCATGTACTCTTGCCATTTATTTATTTCGTATCTGCTTTAACATGGTCATCGTCGTCTTCAATATCCCAACTCAAATCCTCATCATCTTCTGCAGCACTCAGTCGCTTCCTAAAATCAGCTTTGTTTGGACTCTCACCATGAGAAACTTTCTTCTCATCATGGCTTCCAAGATCCTCAATCTCATCCCACTCAAGATCTTCCTCTTCACGCGATGAAGGCTGAGTGGACACAACTGAAATATCACTCTCTTTGCAAGATTCACCATGATCAGCCTTTCCATCTGAATCCTCCTTCTCATCGGATTTTAGTCCAGACCCCTCATTGCTTGGTTCAGTACTTTCTGTCCCTTTGGACTTCAAGTTCAGATTTGACACCAGGGCACTCTCCTTTACAACATTGCCCTCATGAACAGTTGTTTGATTGGACTTCTTCTCACTGCCAGCACCATCAGCACTCTCTTCTGCTACATTGATCTCATCAACAGTCGTCGACTTAGACTTCTCCTCGCTGCCAGGAGCATCAACAACCGTAGAACTCTCTTCCTTAATGAATTGAGGGGAACCTTTCTTACCCGGTTCATTATTCTCATTTCCCAACGGAGCTTCATTCTTCTCCTCAACATCCTCCTCCTCATCATCCACGTCCCAACTTAACTCTTCCTCATCATCAATCGCAATTGCTCTTTTCACAAGATTAGCTCTCACATCCTCCTGCAGCTTAAGCTTATGCACCCTATAAAAATACCGACACCAAAACGTGCCCTGATCGACATCATTAGGCACAACCCTTCTGTAAATTCTCTCCAAATCACCATTTCCCTCCATCAAACTTTCAATTTCTTCACTCATACCCTTCAACACAAAACCCATTTTCCACTTACTATAATCATCCAAATCCTCGGGATCTTCACAAAAAGTATTAACATCATTCTGAATTGACCTTAACTGTGCATCAAAACGACTATACCTTCTCGAATCTAGACTCCTACTACTACTATTATTAACATCAGACGAATCCAAGTCAGAATCAGACGGTGCAAGAAGAGTATCCTTACCCTGAGAGATTATATCAGCCGTGGATTTAATCATTCCTTGAGCCACCGACGCACCGACCTCGATCGAAGCCGGAAGGTCCTTCACCGCCCGGCTCGCGGCTTCCTTGAACAGCTCAGTTTCTTTCTTCAAGCCTGTACGAAATTCCTCCAAGTCACGGCGGTATGTTTCGAGTACGGACTCGGATCGGGTCGCGAATGTCTTCATGAAACCTCCGAAGCTCCAGCCGATGACTGCATCGGACTCAGATTTAGGGTTCGGATCAGGTTCATCGTGTGCTGCATCGTCCTTATCCGGGTTGGTGGGGAAATTGGATTCGGATCCTTGGGGCTTTTCCGGTGCAGGAGGATCCGGATCTTCAGACAATATGGATTTAAAGAAATCCATTGTATGAGTGATTGTTCGCGGAATTAGGGTTAGGGTTCCGGCGAAATGGTTCGAGAACTTGGGTTACTCGATCTGCGAGAAACTTTTAGGATCGAAATGAAAAGAGGTCGACGACGATAGAATACGCACTAAGCGTAGCGCGCATTTAGTATCTTAGGCTTTTAATGATTATATATATATATATATATATATATATATTTATTTATTTATTTATTTATTTATTTATATTTATATATATTTAGGGGATTGGATGATCTCAGCCGCCCATTATCCCTTTCTTCAAATACTATAATTTGGGTATATAATGCATGTCGAACTGAACTTTATATTTCCTATGTCGTCTTTTATTTGTCATTATTTAATTTTAATTGTTTAACTAATTATTTTAAAATAAAAATATTTTTTTATACTTACTAAAAGTAAGTACGTACATAATTATTATCATGAAACAATCAATTTTTATATTTTAAAAATTCGTAGATTTTAAAATAGATCAATTACATCATAAAGAGGTAATTGTAACAAATAAATCTAAATGAATCTGTTGTAAAGCGACTCGTGTCCTATGGTCGTTTGATCGTAGTTAATTTTTATTTATTTTTTTGCCTCATTTTTAACACTACATAACTCAACCCCAAAAAACACGGGGAAAAATATACTCCATATATTTTATAAAAATATTAACATTTAAATTTTTAATAAATATTAATGTTACGTGTTTCATTAAGAATAGCATGTACAAACAATAAGTTTTAATGAAATTTATTATAAATATTTAATTAAAAATAAGATAAAAGAATTGTAATGTAAAATTTTACAAAATATTGTATTATAATAAATAAATAAAAATTATACAAATATTTTTTTTCGGAACAAATCTTATTATCAAATGTTAGTTTTTTTATAACGGAATAACTGTTACTCATATTAAAATAACTGCTACGGAAAGCTCAATAATTGTGATCTTGGACTCAAAAAGAGGTTTATTTGAGGAATTATGATTGCTTCCACTTTTACGAATTATGTTCCATCAGTTATTTCATTTTTTGCAAAATTTTTGTGTATCATAGTGTGAACAAAACTATCATGATACGAAACCACGAACATATTGTGGAATAGACGAGTCAGATTCCAAACATGATGTATACAGTAATACACACTTCACATATTTGAATTTTATTAAAATATTGCAGATTAAATCCCAAGAGAATAAGAAGTTAACATAATACTGTAGTTACATAATCCATGAAAAATAAAAGCAAAAGAAAGTTAGTACTTAGATTAATACTGCATACTATAATATATTATAATTATATATTAAAATTTACGATCTCATAATTTTAAGCGACGGAAACAATCATATAAATATCATAATCACAAATTAATAAATTCACTAATCACAGATCATGGGTAGGTAAATAACATGGAGAAGTAGGAATTGAGATTGAATAGAAAGTATCTTGGAGCAAAATCAGCGGTCATCATTCAACAATAACACACACAAATTACGCAATGCATGTACTACTATCGTCCAAATGCCGATCCTACCCTAAAAGAAATAATATTCAGACATGAACAAAAACAGATAAGTCTCAGAAACCTAATTTCTCCATGGTCCCCCATCATCGATCACAAACTCCTTCAATCAATTTGCTTTTAAACCAAAAAAAATAAAAAATAAAAAATAAAAATAAAAACAACAGCAGCAGCAAAATTTTGCAATCAATCATCTTCCTTTCCTTTTCGTCCCGTTTTTGGTTCTTCATTGACGATCCCATTCTTTCTTACTCATCTTCGATTCTCCTCTACTTTTCTTTTTATCACTCCTCGAAATTATGACTCGAGGAGCGATAAAGATCATAAGGGGCCCATAAATGGTCGACCGTGCACGGTCTTCGAGAATCCAATCTCAACCATGGTTTCCCCTTGCCACTCCAATGTAGCAAACTAATAGGACCTGGATGCAAACTCCTACATTTCCCCTCTAAATTATCACCTCCCAATCCATGTTGATTCCACCTATGATCAATTCCCTTTATGTCTCCCGCCAATACCAACAAAAATGGCGGCATTGATCCCAAATGGTAAATCCTCTTCACCTTCTGAACCCCCATCCATTCCTCCACTTTTTTAGTATAACCACCTTGTCTCCACTTATCAACATCCATCACCATCACCCCAGTGTTGAAATAACACGGGTTTCGGCCCTCGAACGTCTTTGGCAAATCCGGGTCAGACCAAAAACCGTCCGTAAAGTATTGGGTAAAATTTGCATGGCAATATTCCGGGGCGGCTAGTACCTTGTCCTGCAAGTCAACTTCCCAGAGCTTGGTAATGTCGTCAACCATTACGAGGTCCGAGTCCAGATAAATTATCCGGTTAACCTGAGATGGGATGATGTCCGCGAGATATACTCTGGCATAATTCAGAGGCTGGTCAAGAGCTTGGCGGATGGATTTGGATATTTTGTCCTGGACCCAGTCTGCTTCGAAGAGGTAGAGGTTGAATTTGAGATAAGGAAAGGTGGCGTTAATGCTGGAATAAATATCATGGTCGACCCGGGACCAGAGGAAGTGGAAGACAACATTTTCTGGGCAGGTTGAGTGTCGCAAGACCGACAAAACGGCGGCCATGGTACCCCGAAGGTAGTTGGCATCCAAGGTCATTGCTACATGGACCAAGGACTGACCACATGTTTCGCTGTTCACGAAAGCTGGTGCTTCCCGGAATTCGGAACCCGAGACAGAGGCGGCGGGCAAGACAAAGAGAGACAGGAGGCCGAGGGTAAAGTACCTCAAGAAGGCCATCCTGTCTTAAAAATATTTGGAAGGTGGTAACCAAAGAATGGGAGATGAAATTTTATTTTTTCCAATTGTGATAAGATAAAATGATGTAAAGGGGGAAAAGGTGAAGCAGCCATGGTGGCTGGATAAGATGGGGAGAGAGAAAGGAAAGGTATATATACATGTGCGAGAATGAGTGGATGATCATTTGGTTCAAAAGATGCAAAGGGAGGTCAAGGCTATAAGGGAGAGAAGAGAGAGTCAATTTAGGATTTTGAGGATGACAAGAATCTTCGGAGGGAGTAGCTATGCTAGGATTTTCAATATAATTGTGTAGTAGTTTGTTGCTTTTAAAATTTAATTTTTATGTGGGTTCGTCTTTGTTTATTTAACTAGAAAGTCAATAACACAATTTTCCAAATTCATAACACGATTTAAATAGATCTCAGTATTAACATACTTAAATATAATTTTTTTTTGTGGGGCAAACAATAACGATCTCAGAAGCTATTTAGAATTCTTTATATTTAATTCAATGTATAATATTATCTTGGTTCTAACAGAGATACAAGAAAACATAGGTTCCTCCTAAAAATATCAAATCCCAAGAATCTAGTTCATAACCTAGAATGATACGAAGATCTCTCTCATTTTGTTTAGCAAAATCACAAAAAATTCAAATCAACCATCTCTTAAATACAATACCCCATTGACCATTGTTATTTTTTTTATTGCATTTAAAATTTCTCATACAGAAAAGGCAGAGGAAGGTAGTGTAGCTGTATCTTTAGAATTCATCAAAAGATTCCTAAACCTGAAAATTAAGAAGCCATGAGCATTTGTTTTGTTCCAAAGTGTCTGGTACTAAGCAATACAACAATGCTCTAACTGAAATACTTGGCAAACACAAAATGTTCTACTTCTGACCTCTTCACCGGACAATGCCAACTCATAATATCTACAAACGCCGAGAAATTACTTAATTCGGAACATGTTATACAAGACAAGTTCTTGCCGTGTACAGGAAGAAGATTTAATATCTAGCTAGTGTACTGTTGATGGAAGGTCGATATACGAGCATTCTACTAGTCAGGCTTCAAGTGTTAAAACTCATCTCTAAGAGGTGTCTGATAACAGTTCTCATCCCAATTGACGGGAAACTTCAATTTTGCAGCTCTGTGTGGCATGGACCAGTCCTCGTATATGAACCTTCAAATCAAAATAGTTGAATTTTATATTGACTAGATAACCAGTAACCAATACATTATGGCATGTTAATTATTGCATTTTAAATTACCCAACTTTGTTCTAAAGTTTATAATCTTGAATATGAAGGCGGAGGCCAAAGAGAAAACGGATTACACAAAATTCTGTTCTTATATGATGTTGTATGAGTTGTTTTAATCATAAAATTTCGATAATAAAAAAGAGAACAGATCACAAGACTGATGGAAAAGGTATTGAAGAAAAAGCAAAGAAAACGTACATATGGAAAATCATGAGGATGAAGCGTAGGAGAAAAATACGACAAATGTGGAGACCACGAAAAAGAAGGGATGACTGGGGGTATGAATTCCACATGGTAGCATTGTAGTATAAGCTCTTATGTCATAGGATTACAGAAAAATAAGAATAAGGAATGAAAAGGTAAAAAACTGCATAAGGGTGAGCAAGTATATGCAGTCTAAGCATTTGGGCTGCTTATCATGCCTTCTGGGGCCAATTACACTTTTGGACAACCAAATGGGCAAGAAAATTGGTGTTGTAGCATTACATTAACGATAGGACAATAATAAAGGAACTTGAGACAGCACATCATCAAATATTTAACTTATGTAATGAAAACAAGAAATCAGTTTGCACGATACCACAACTAACTGATGACTCAGACTTTATGCAGAAAAATATTTTTCAACAACTATATAATTCGTTTGGGAGAATCAGTAATGTGGGACGGAGGATGAGGGGGGATCAGATGCAAGTTAATGTTGACCTAGCAGAACGATGCAGAAGAAATTTACTCACAATTTAACTGGAGGCCGTGATATAATGTCCAAAACTTGCAAATCCTCATGCTCATCTGTATTCAAGATCTGAGAAAAAAGGAAGGCATCCAATTAACCGCCACTGAAATGAGAGCATCTGTACTGTAAGGTGTCAATATCTAATTATTTGTTCACATAAGTTCATCATAAACATCTCAAACTTAAGGAATTGTCGTTAAAGTTGTTTTTACTTGAAAAACATAAATATATCTCTGTTTGGGAACTGACAGAAAAGGAACAGAGGGAATAGCATGTAGAAATGGACACCTGGTGAACATCATTAATGGGGATATGAAATGTGCTATTTGAAAAGATGGGAAGCTCTCGTGGCTCTCCAGGGAACTTTGAGTTTGAGTCTAAGGCAATATAAAGGGTGCCCCTCCCCTTAAGAACAACAATCACTTCTTCACACGAGTGCCTGTGAATTGGTGTGCGAGCACCTGGAGAAAATGTTTGAAGCCAAACCTCAACCTGTCAAGAAAAATTACGAAAAATGAATATAAGCATTTGCCAACAGATAAAAATTAAAGAGTGTGTTCATCTTTTCGTTATGTTAAAATTTTGTTTGCAGTCTTTATTCCTCTAACGCAGGTAAAAGGTGTCGAGAGCAATCATGGGAATGATCCCCAGACTATTAAAGCCTTTTCAAATAACTTATCCATCTAATCTTGGTCTCCAGCTTTCTAGACCAGATAAGTTATCACAGGCAAAAAAATACTTGCTAGCTAATTGATGGTTTAGCAAAAAATATTAGACTCCTGATATGAGTTTAAATTCCAAGAACAAATTATGGACTTCACAAGAGGATAAATTTCGAACCTCTTTCATGCCATGCAAACTTGAACTTGCAACAGTAGCATGAGACAAACCAGGTATGCCATAGTCATCTTGTGGAAGCGCACTGATATTCGTCACCAGGGGTATACCTACATTACAGTTTAGACTCAATTTGTATGGCACAACAATCAGTATACTACACAAAAGCAAACACAAAGACCCATGAGAAATGCACAAACATGCCAGCACAAACAAGGGGTGGTATCCATTTAAGGTACAACTTGGAGTAGTATAACTAAGGAGTACATCACTCACTGTATAACTTGGAAGTAAGCCATTATTATACCATTCTACCAACAGCTTAGAATTATAAATTCAGCAGCACACAACTTGAAGCGGTTAGCAATTATGTCTAGTCACAATTCTGTTCATGGTGCATAAATAATGTAACAGCAACTCTAAAACTTCTAGTAAAAGTAACATTTGGGCAATATAATATTCATTCATTCTTCACTTTAAGTTTGAACTTCCACAATGCAAAAACACAAAATCTGCAACTACCCACTACCGAATCTTCTAAAATCTGGGCAACCCCAGTACATTTCTTGCCAAACTACAACAAATAAAGCACATGTAGCCAATGCAAATGAATGACAGATAATCAGTAGATTGATTCAAGAACTAACTCCAGATATTACTTCTAGAATAACCCACTAAGCAAAAGCAAAGAAACCCAGATTTCGGATCAATAATTTAAAGAAAACAACAGAAATATTTGAGTTCAATAGGCATAAATTCTGATGAAATGGGAGGGAGATTATAACTGACCGTTCAGTGAGCAAAATGAAGCCTCAACAGTCAAATTTACAGAGAGTAAATTGACTGTAAATAGAAATAATGAGAACCAAGGCTTCATCGTCTTCCCCAGCAAACACTTTCCTTTTCCAATTCTACGATGTTCTGTGCAGAGAAAGGACGGGAAATAAATGGAAGTTTTTGTCAGTGGGTCGGGCTTTCGGTTGGACCCGTTTCCCGGTCCGAAGCCCGTTTCCGTTGTTTCGGTGTTCTGTAAATGGGTTGTTTTTTCTTGCCAACTTTTCAAACTCAGTTTTTACTTTTATAAAATTTTATTTAAGAAAAAAACTTAAAAGGTCATAAATTCATAAATAGCTCTCGAATATGTGAAAGAAATAATATTCAGAATTTTTTTTTTGAAAAAAAAAATCTAGAAATAGAAAGAGGAAAAATATTCTAGCCAACTGTAATTTATTATGACTTACAATATACCTTGTTTATTTATACTCTCTCCATTCCATAAAAATAGTTATATTTGTATTTTTTTGTAAATATTAAGTTTTCACATTTGATCGAAATTTTTATTTACAAATTATAAGTTTTTTTCATGAAATTTGTTATGAATCTTTAAATTATGACGAGATTTATAAGTTTGTAATTAAAAAAAATTAATTTATAACAAAATAAGAAAGAAAATTTTCAAATATAACTCTTTTTTAAAACAAAATTTTTTGTCAAATGTATCTTCCTTTTTTTTTTAACCGAGGGAGTATGAATTTCAATATAAGGTATATTTATATATTAATTTATAGTAGTTCATCGATTAAGAGCGAGTTTGAAAAGTGAGTTCAACCGTAGACTGAGTTTTGAACACATAATTAAGTAATCATAATCGAATTAATCAATAGTTAAATTAATTATTAAAAAGTTACTTAATTAAAATAATTATAATTAAATCAGTAATCACTTTTGGAAATTTATTGCCACTTGTCAGTACAATAAATTAATTATAATATTTATCATTAATTAAATTTATCATAATTAAAGTCATTATAGTTCAATCAAATATTACAAATTTACCCGTGTTATGCGTATAGTTAAAACTAATATACATTACGCCAATAGTTATGTTCATATTACCTCCACATGTTAATTAATTTATATGTTCATAAACAAGTGGTGAAAACGTAAAAATTAATTACTAGGTTCGGAGAAGTAAATATAAAAAAAAAAAAAGTTGTTTTGGAAAAGGGGATATGTTTTATGGAGAAAGATTTACTCAGGAACCAGCATCTTAAGTCATAAATCAAATAAATTTAATTTCACTATGATTTATTTTTTTCAGTTATATAATACTCCTTCCGTTTCCAAAAAAAAAAGTTATATTTAAAAAAAAATTATTCCAAAAAAAAGTTACATTTGAAAATTTTCTTTCTTATTTTACTATAAATTAAAAAACATTTCAATTACAAACTTATAGATTCCGTCATAACTTAAAAATTCATAATAAATTTTATGAAAAAAACTTATTATTTGTATATTTAATTTTTAGTCAAAAATACAAAATTAATAATTAACAAAAATTTAAATATTTTTATTTTTATAGAACAAAAAAAGCAAGTTTTTAGATACTCACACATTCACATTCATTACCAACTATCTTGTACGTTGCAAGGTCCTAGAGGCAGTCGATGAGAATGATCCTCGAGGCAGTCGATGAGAATGAGAGGTTCTCGAAGCGGTCAATGAGAATGAGACAAATGGTCCGGTCAATTTCACAATAAATTTGGATATTTATTTAAATTTTACAAATATTTTGATGCACGTGTACAAAACCAACAAATCCTAGAAAACAAATAGAGCACAGTGATTCTTTAAATCAATTATAATATTCGTGTGAATTTTATTTTTAACATTAAACGAACTAAGAGGTAATCGAGTACTTCAAGAAAAGATATATGATCGAAATAGAAAATGGTTTGAACATGACATTTTACAAAAGTTTTCGAAGAAACCTTCGATTCATCATTACTATTTTCTCTCATCTAGTGTACTGCATTTTGATAAGAAACACGGCCATCCCGAAATATCCAACATAGAGATAGAACTTAGAAGAACAAATATAATTTCCAAAGCGACTACACCTGAAATAATATTTTCACGTGGTAAGAACTTGATTTCTTTAGCTACTGGATTAACAAACAATGTACATCCCTCTATGCATAAAAGATGAAACACTAAAGATTCAAAAGATGTCTTCGAAATATTAAGGCCCCCCAGAAAGAAAAAAGGTTTAGGCAAACAAAAACTAAAGATATTATTAGATTGATATGGACCTGTCCGTCCACAACGTCCAGTGATGTCAGCAACTTTTACTAGGGACAGGCCGATGAACGCAATATTTTGATCATCAAACGAAGCAAATCTCATCGCGTAAGTTCGACCCACAATCAAATCATTCTCACTTGGACCCTGACAAATTCTTCCCACCATTTTTGGATATCTTCTTTTTGATAGGTGTCGGTGTTGGTGACTTCTTTCCAACACTCCTAGGAACAGTTTCAATCATCACCTTTGGAGTGGTGAAGCTGAAATCCGATAAAGAAACCGACTCTTTGTATGAAGGATTTTCTTCAAGGAATGCTGCTACTTCGTGGGATGACCTTAGCTTCTTACCCTCAGGAGTAATGTAGAAAGCATCCATTTTAGAATAATCCCTTCTGAGTACCAATTCTCGGAAAAAGCCTGAAGGGGTCTTTGGGATATTTGGTTTATCCATGACCCAGGTTCGCGATGAATCATATTCAATATCAGTAGGATCTTCACAAGATCGGTTTGGCCTCTTGTTGCACACAAATGGATCCTCCGTAACTTTACATCTTACCTCCTCAAACTCATGGATAGAAGGAAGCACCCTCCACTTCTGGCATTCTGCACACTGTACAGCATATGCATCAACTGTGCTTTGCCCTGACTGCGTTTTCTGGAAAAAAAAAATGGAAATTAAACTAGTTGCACTATGGGCCCACCCCCTAAACAAAAATCACACAAAGAGAGAATAGTTCTAAGTAAATTTAGTACTGAACATAGTAACAAACATAAAGATAGAGTATAGGAGAAGTTCATTGTAACGAATGCACTCTTTTCAGTATGCTATTACCATTTTCTTATTTCATCTCTACATTTTATCGTGCAGAAGAGGACATAAATGAACGGAAGACAATCTAAAAAAGGAAAGGACACAAGAGCCACTCTTTCAACAGTAACTAGTGAACATAACATGATCTGCCAATTTACGTCACCAATGTTCACTTGTGGCAGGGACAACGGCTCATAAAATTTACCCTTTGATTACTCAACATCAATAAATTACAAGTGAGAGACCATCACTCCAATGACAAGAGAAAATGATTTCTACCTGCCATGCAACCAGGACAAACAATTCGTGCCAGAATAATTCAAAACTGGAAAGTCAAATAATGTCAAATAAAAGAACCCATTTGTCTGAAGAAATTCCATAATAATTGACTGATTCTACTAGACTATTCTTTTTCTCCTTTGACAAATAGAATGGGAGGAAAAGAAACAAAAATGGAGGTGAAAGGAAAGACGAGAAAAAACAAGGTTACTTGGAATGGAGAAGATGATGGAGTATGTACAATAGTCTTGGCTTTTGTTAGGATTTGGGGCAAACCAAGTCGGAAGGAAGAATTGAAACTATAGCTAATTTTGTGGAATGGAATGAAGGAACACGAGTGTAATGTAATACAATTTACTCAAGGATGACCAAACAGACTGCTTTATTAGTTCATTACTTCATTCAGTCCCATTCCAGAAAACCAAAAACAAGTTACTGCAACATAAGATTTATTACTTAGATCCACTTGTAAAAGGAGATAAATGAATCAATCGAACTCCGAATTGCAAAAGTGAAAGACTTTCTATTTCTTTGACATTTTATGCATTTTCAGTAGAATGGCAGAGGAACAGATTCTATATATCTTATAATTCTAATTTAACAATTACTGCAGTACATACATCGCAAAAACCAAGTTCTCAGCTCCACCATCAAACCTAGGTCTGTCAATGGTCAAACCAAAGCAAATCATGCTTTGATTGTTATGATCTATCATTTGGAATCATGAATTATTGATCTGACCCAAATGAAGTATGATTTGAAGTCATCAACATCCATGGCTCAACCATTTCAACTCATTTGTTTCAATTTTAGACAAAATTGTCCATCTTTCTTGAAGTTTCTAACGCCCATCAATGCAATCATCTGTATCAATCAAGTAGCTGGCCCTCTTAATTACTGTTTGGTCATTTTGAGTCAGCAATTAGAAGGAAACAAAAACAGAGGTGTCGTCGGTTATGACAGTTTAATGTTGAAACCACGTTCATACAGAGATGTCGTCGGTTATCAACATAGTTTTCGGCTGACATTCATAAAAATGAAACAAATTGACACAAATTCTGTTTCTCCTCATGTTGCTAGGTGTACTCTCCCTCTCCAGTTTTCGCCTCAATTTTATGTTTGACATAACTGGCATCTTTTATGACACCTGCAATTTTCTCAATTTCATTGTTTATAGGATTTCAGGTTTGTTCTGCGAGTAATTTGTCCGCCAATGTTGTGTATTTTAGCAACCAAATTCAAATTAGGTTTGCTACAAAAGTTGTACAATTTAATTCAATAATGTTTTCCTTATTTGAAGGTCCCTCACACAATTTGTCCATGGCTGATTGAAGTGGATTGATTAGGATAAGGTATAAGGTATTAATGCACTTTATTACTCTTTTTGTTTTACATCTTTGTTATTTTCGACTCTACTATTATTGCAACTACTTTGCAAAATCTATATGCATTTATAGTGTTTGTTATAATGCTTGAAAGAATATGAACAACACAACTTGAGCATTACTCTTCAATAAAACTCCCTTGATGTCTATAAAACGAGGGCATGCATTTGATATGTATTTGAGTACCCACAAGAAGAATTACTTTATGCAATATATCATTATTATAATATATTATTCCATAATTGATTTTAGTAGATTACTCACAATCAATCACGATAAATCAGTAGTGTTCCATGATATTAAGATTTGCTCCGATTTTCACACATGTATATGTACTTATATACCTTTGTGTAATAGCATGGACAAACTTTACAACTGACGGTTTTATAACCAAGACCAGTTTGGTATGTTATCTTTAGAAGTTTAATTAGCCTATTTTCATTGAAAAATCATCATAGTTTGTCTACAAACTTATATTTTCCATCTTTTGGAACTAATAATGTTATTTTGCGAGAGACCTTACTTTTTAAACTGATTATATTATTTCTTAGTGTACTTTGGGTATTATTTTCCTCCAAGTTTATGTCATTATTAACAGTATTATAGCTTATTTAACTGAAATTTGTTGCATCTAACATTGATGACACATGGTCAATCAAAGGAAGGAGATATAGTATGCATTTAGTCGTCCTCACATATTACTATCTATATGCTAATCATGTTCTGCGGAACTCAAGCATCTTTTCAAGGAGGGCTGCTTCTCCGCTACACATGCATGTCTCAGTGACGGATGAAACAAGATGCAGTAGTCCTTGGCATGCAAGAAAAGGAATAATTGGACTATTCCATCTTTGCTATTTATATTTTTATATGCAAGTATTAATGTATTGAGAATATAGACGTATGTCAATTGTGATCTACAATTTCACTAGGCATCTGCCCTGCTAGGCTTGTAGTAACTGCCAAGATTAATTAAAAGGTGCAGCTGAATCGTGGCAGATGATGCCATCAACAAGAACCCTCTAGAGCTTCTTAATTGTCTATTATGAAAGGTGATGGAAGAAAATGAAGATGTGGAGGAAGAGGGAATGCAAAAAGACGAGGTATATTGGAAAATGATGCAGGACAAAATAAGGAGAACACGGTTATTTGGATCAGCGGGTCGATTCACAAATCTGATTTGATCTGGCCCAACTATGACTTTTGATTCATTGAAATAAAACCCACAAAACATTGAATTGAAATATTATGCTTTGACCCACAAATTGCAAATCAGGTCGAATCTGGATCAAGATTAGACCTATTGACAGCCCTAATCAAACCAATCAATTGACAACTTAAATTCAAAGTTGAAAAAAAACGTTAAAAGACACTAAATTTCTACCAAATGAGTGAGATTACAATTCTGCATGAATTTAGCCCTAATATATATTCTACTATAAATAAAATATATTTACATATATATAGCCTCAGTTCCATATTATCAATTCCCAAACGAACTGCAGGCATGACAATAGAAAAAGAACAATTATATTCTACTATATCAGGTTCAAGACTATCAAGTTATGTACAATGCAGCTGAGTCATACAATCAAAATTCACAAACAACCAACAATTAATCTCAGTATATACAACAATCAAAATCAAAACCCACAAAAAACAACCCAACAATCAATCTTAGTGTATACAACAAAACTAATCAAAACCAGGGAAAACAAAAGGAAGGAAACATTCTATCAGCTAAATTCAAGTACATATGCATTGGACCATGAGAATCACGTACAAATATACATAAACAACAACTACCAAATACTACTGTTAACAACATGAAGAAATCAGATGATTACAGCCTATACCCACCAAGAATTACATATGTCATAAGCACAAAAGCATATCAAAACCCCAAAAATTCTTCGATTAGCTCAAATGATCGAATCAACCCCATAAACCACGAGTGTGCAAATATGTAAACAAATAAAGCCCCATAATTTATAGAATTAAATCATAAAAGGAGAACGTGGAAATCTTCTTGTAAAAATTACCTTCACCATTTACAAGCTCGAATCTCTATGTACTCGCCTCAAAACGCTGACAGACGTCTTTGTTAGCCAAATTTACCAGTGGGTCGTAAAGATATGGGAAGCGCCGGTAATCTACGGAAACACCCGAAATTGTGCCATTCGGTAAAGATCCTATCATGAACCCGACCCGGACACAAATCTATATTATCTATTCTCTGTTACTGTACCATATATAATCAAAAGCTACTACCAAATTTTACTTAATAATAAATAATCGAAAAGAAATAATCTAATTAATAAAGAAAAGCAATCATGCAATTAAGTCGAAATCATCTATGATGAAATGAATTATAATTTTAGTCATTAATTAAGTTTTTTTAATTAAAATAATTATAACTAAATTAATAATAAAATATAATCATATAATTACAATAAAATATTATCTGGCATTTTCTATGAATCAAATCAATTTATGTATTAATTTTCAATTCAACTGGTTCAACCGAGCCATCTGGTTCGGAGTTTATAACTATGATTCAAAGTAGATGAAATTTGTAATTTCATAATGTTTATCGCATATTATATTTCTCATTAGTCTTTGCAATTAGTTTTGTTTGTGTCGAATTTGTGAAAGCCTGGTTGCTACATACGATCATCTTACTACTTTCACATGCTATATTTATATTGGAATTTTTAAGTTTCTTATGTATAATCTCGACAAACTTGATCATATGTATATGCTGTTAAATCTCAAATATTGAAAAACTTCATCAATAGCAAATAGTTCCTCACAGCTCTTTATGGGCTTTTCATTTCCGCAAAGATAAGAATTTTTTTAGCGATAATGTTATGTCGGTACCTAAAAATGAAAATATTGTATGTTTTTATCATTTCTTATAAGTCTAACTTAGTATTTTAATATATTTATACGTATTAATTATATATAAATATAAATATATATGCTAACATACATATAAATACATATGTTTCTTAACCCACTTATCAACCGCATAACTCATCCATTACCCCCGCCCCACCCTCACTCTCATTCTAGTAACATTGTTGTTTTCAACAAAATTATTTAATAATTT
This sequence comes from Centella asiatica, assembly GCA_014636745.2. Taxonomy (NCBI): domain Eukaryota; kingdom Viridiplantae; phylum Streptophyta; class Magnoliopsida; order Apiales; family Apiaceae; genus Centella; species Centella asiatica. The sequence continues at coordinate 5,041,180 of CM025786.1, read as the reverse complement.
AAATTTTATCTTAAATCAGTCATACACCCTTACACTGTCCCCCACCACACACACACACTCCAACCCCAATCTCACCGCACCCAACCCACACTAAATTTTACTATTTTTAACAAAATTATTTTATAACCAAAATTTAATATTCAAAATACTCTCACATGCCCCTACCCTACCTCACCCCCACTAACGTTACTGTTTTTGACAAAATTATTTTATAACCTAATTGCATCTCAAAACACCACCACACCTTCACCCGCCCCCACCCCCACCTCACCTCTAATAATTATATTGTTTTCAACAAAATTATGTTATAACCTAAATTTCATCCCAGAAACAGCATCACAACCCCACTCGCTCCCTACTCCCACCCCCAACCAATTTATGACATAGATTTTATCACTCAAACACCACTCATACATCACTTGTCCCAACCCCAACCCTGACCTCCACCAACCTCATGGTTTTCAACAAAATTATTTTATAACATAAATTTTATCTTCAAATATCTCTACACCTTTCACCCGCTCCATACCCCGTACCTCCAACCATGTTCCACTTGCAC
>CM025786.1:4738121-5038121 GCA_014636745.2 Centella asiatica | reverse complement strand
AATAGACTTATAAGGAATGATAAAACAAATATAGGATTAGAAAGAAAATAAGATTTTATTTTGGTACCAGCTGGGGATTGACCCTAGTAAAATTTAATTGAAACAAAAAAAACTTAGAAAATATTTTGGACGAATTTAATAATATAAATACGCGTTTGATATCATTTAATCTTGGAACATGTGTCGTTGCATTAGATTGTTCATATAAGTAATTTGACAATTTATTGATGAATAAAAGGAATATAAATTAAATTTATTTTAATCAACTAAGCCTAAAGGGAATTAAATGACTAACTCAATTGAAAACTAGAAATAACATGCAGTGAATAAAAATGAGATAAGATCAATAGAGTAACGATGTTAGAGCATTCGATTTCATTGAATTATATAAATTAACATTCAATTCTTCTTATAAAATCTAGTTGAATTGTGTTGTGATGTTAGAGATCCATATTCTAATTACTACGTTATCTCTAACCATAACAATTCTATTTAATTTAAGTAATCTATTATGTCTTTACGTGAATTCAAGTAAATAAACTCATTAAGTTCTATGGATTGTAATATTAAGCCAACTAAGTTTTTGAAATTTCAATCATTAAGTAAATTAGATGTTTTCCCAGTGAGACGACCTAGAACTTGTAGAAGGGGGGTTGAATACAAGTTCTTACAACTTTTTCAAATTCTTGTTCTTTTAAGAAATTAAACTTTTCTGCGGAATATAAAGAACAAGATCAAAACTCTATAAACAATTGTTTTTTATTGATTTAACAATTGATTACAAGTTTTCTAACAATCAAGACAAACTTTGATCGTCAGCTTCTATTCTGTATATTAAGAAAAAATAACTCTTTCAATTCTATACAGCTTCGTATATCTTCTGTAATATATTTAATTACAGCTTCTAAAAAACTAAGTTACCAAAAACCTAGCTTCCTAATTCAAATCAAATACAAACTTTCCAATTGAAAGATTTCTAACAAGTTTCCTTGTCAGCTACGTCTTCAATAAAGTCTACGTGTGCATGGAAGACTTTCCTTCTTTGATTTGAACTCTAACTCCATCAGTGATTAAGTCCTCGACTAATCTCCGATGGCTTCTTTCATTAGTCCCTGATCACTTCGAGTAATCTCCGATGCTTTACTTCGAGTAATCTCCGATGCTTTGGCTTTAGTTGCTGATGACGTCAGCTTTTAATCTCCGAGGTATTGTGTTAATCACTGATGACGTTAGCATTAATCTCTGACTCTTTAGTTCCAATCCCCGATGACGTAAACTTTAATCTCCGATGACCAATCCTTCAATCTCTGATGAACAAAACTTTAATCTCCGATGAAGGATTCTTCAATCTCCGATTAAGAAAACTTTAATCTCCGATGGGTAAAGTCCAATCTCTGATAAACAAAAACTTAGTCTCTGATGAACTTTTCCCTTAATCTCTGACAAGCCAAATTCAATCTTCGAAGGACTAATAAATTTAAAACAACTTGTTGAACAAACTCAACAAGCATTCCAACAGTACATACAAATGAAATAAATCTATCTCTTTATTATAATGACTAATTTACAAACAAGAGATACTACTGCTAGCTACAAAACTAAAGTGTTACAAACCAACACTTTTCTGTACATTTGTATTCCTAAGTATTTTAAAGACAATCATCATCAAATGTTCATAAAACCTAACATTAGAGTTGTAAATATTGTAATCTATTTTTTATACATTAGAAAACACTACATATGTTTTGTTTTATTTTGACGAGCCCGTATATAATTTAGAAATGGGGGTTGAATAAATTACATAAATAATGGTTGTTTTGACAATTTAAAAAACTAAAGTTTGAAGATATATTTACCTTTTGACTATAATAAATACGTGCCAAGTTTGTGAAGCAATTATTTTTCTTTTTGTTTAGAAAATCCTTTTCCCGGATGACATAATATGCAAATTAAACTAACAAACAAAAACACAATTATTTATATTGGTTAGCTACATACTTCTCCAATATATTTTTACTTTATTTTTCTGATTTCTCTCCCAACCCGAATATCTACCCACTAGATAAAATCTCTTTTTATAGGTCGAAAAACCTTTACAAACGTATTTTTAATTTATTATAATACAACAACAATATTTAACAAATTAAAAATACAACTCTTGTATAACAACAAGTAAAACAAATACGACTATTTTATTGGAAAAATTTATATGCATTATTCTAAAAAATAAACTTGTATTTCCAGAACCTTATACTCCTAGTCTCGCTACCTGCATAGTTTTCCTAACTTTTATTAACATACTATACGCTCAAATCCCATTAGCGTATCTACATCTTAGTTATTAAATTACGGACAATTTACGTTAACTTACAATTTCTGAAGGATATTAAAACTAAAAAAAAATAAAATTTGGTGATCTATATGTATAAATTTATATACATGCATTATACATTTATTGTAATATGTGTGTATTTGTGTCGTGTCTATTGGTATGGACATACACATACGACAATTAATTATTTATCTTTAATTCATATTATAACTGGATGAATATTAATTTAATTGAAAGCAATCTTAATGATTGCACTAATGAATAATTGTTCAAGTAAAAATTTAATAACTTAATATTAAATCCAAAGCTACATTTCCTAGTCTAAAATTTCAATTTTTGAAGTTTTAAATCAAAAAAGAAAAATTAAATCATTTAATCTTCTGTCTATTCTTAATATTCAATTTTTTCCGTACTTAGCATTCGTTATTTTACACAGCATTTGTTGACTTGGTTATTTGCTTTATTTAGAATTTGTGTTTTGTAAATTGTGTAAATTCTTAATTAGTGTGCAGAATGTGAGAATCTAACAGTACGCATGTGTGTGTAATAATACATGTGTGCATTGTGTGATAGTGTGGCGACAGATGTACTATGGATAGGAGAATTATTTTACTATGTTTGATCGTATATCTTCTTTCTCAGTTACAAGATTCACCGCTTAATTTAATTTCGTACTAAATTAGTTTGACTTTGATTCATATATGCTTAAAATGGTGATATGATAACTTTTTCTGAAAAATGAAAAACATCCGAATTTAAGCTTTGCAATTTATTGTTGTTATGTGTGTAAATTTTAGACAATGATTTTTTTAATAATAATAAAAAAGAAGAAGAATGTTTGACTTTTATCATCGAGTAAGGTTTAAATAATTTGTATGACATAGGTAAGATTTTTACATCTCAATAAGCCTGCCTAACCCGTCGGGTCTTAAGCTTTTTGGGCTTCCAAAACGGGCTTTTAAAAAAACCACGACTCTTTAGCCCAACTGTTTTAACTTGGGTCGTTGTTGGTCCACCTATTTTAGCATAATCCATTCGTTTGTCAAATCTAGTAAAACTTAATTTAAAAAAAAACACAAAAGGTATCTTAGACGTATCTAGTAATATAAATACGTGCTTGATATCATTTGACCTTGGAACATACGCCGCTGCTGCAATAGATTGTTCATACAGTAAGATCTTCTTCACGCTTGTCACGAGAAAACTTTATCTTTCGTTTCGTTGTTTATAAGAATTTCTTGCATAAATTTATTTGTATCAAATTTCTTATATTCAATAATTCACACTAAAGTTTGAATCTCCTTAGGTTCCTTTTATCATTTCTTCCAAAATTGTTGTTTACTTATTTGATGAAATATAATCTTTAACAGCTAAGGTGACGAAATTTAACTATGGTACGATTGATTTTCTACTATACGTTGCACATCATTAGTACAAATTTTGTATCATAATTTTTTAATTCTTGGTTGTTTTCAAATTTGGTTTGATTATCATCAAATAATTGTGTTGTTTATCTCATATAGTGCTAGTTTTATATTTTTTAGATTTAATAAAAATCAATCACATGATGATACTATTTATTGCATAAAACTAGTTGAGTTTAAGCATGTTTTTTGCTTTTATACATGGTACGAATTAGATAGGGAAAATGTACATCAGTAATATTTTAATTGTATCTGTAACTCTGGCTTCTGATTAGACATAAAGGAAATTTAAAATTTATTTTTAGATCTATTTGAGATGCCAAATTTTTTAATTGACTGAAATGTAAAATTGTATATATAAATATGTTGAGTGAAATCTATATTTTTATTTTAGATTTACCCAATTTTGATTGCTCGATACAATCGAAGTAATTTACTTTTTTCTTCTTCTTGTACTTGATTTAAAATGATTTATAACATTAAAATTTTGAGATCTAGATAATTATTAATTCAAATTTAAGTATCTAACATAACACAAAGAAATTTGCATTGAATTTTCTTATAGAAAAATTAAATATATCATACACATCTAGTGTATTAGAAACTTAAGAAGATGAAGTTAAAGTTTATTATAATGGATTAACAATTAAATTGAAAATCATGTCTGATATGCTTATATATTATAAATAGATGTACGAGAATGCACGCACACGAACTTTCTACGACCCAAATAAAATCCTTTATATCTATCATTACAAATTTTACAAATAAAGTCACTAAATGTTTAATTTCACAATTTTAAAACTTTTAATTTTATTGTTATTCTATTAAAATGTTTATACTAATCTTTTCTTCTTTTGGACATCGTCATTTCGTAGGATGATAAGGATTAAGATGGACTTCTAAAGTTTGTCTCGAAAACTATTGCAATGGATGATTTTTCTAAGCGTAATCCAAATCCGGTATGTTGTTATTAATTTTTATACTGCCAAAATAGAGTTATAATCAGTAACAACTTATTCTGTAATGTGTATTCATATTCTTATTAATTAATTGTTATTATTTGATTTTACTGGTATTATCCTTCATTAATCAGATTTTGTAGTTTATATTTCAGATATAAGGGTTGTATTTAGTGATCTTTGAACTTTCCACATATTTTGAATTTTATCTTCTCGTCATAAGATAATTTTTAGATGTAATGGTTTAGTCGAAGTGACCGAGTTAGATATGGATACAATGGGATTAACAAAAAAATGATGTTGTTTCCTTTATATGTATGTTTATGTTTTGTAATTTATATAACTTGTAATATAAATTCGTGCACAACGTAAATAATTTGTAATCATTAGTTTGATTTATATATATATATATATATATATATATATATATATATATATATATATATTTGTATATATATATATATGTATGTATGTATGTATATATATATATATAAAAGGTTAACTAAGAAAATTTTTAATTTACACCATGAATTTTACTTTGTTATTTTAATTTGCATCCTATCCTATATGAGTTGTCAATTAACACTCTAATTTTTTTACTTTTTAAAAATATTTACCCTGAAAATATTCAATCGATCAAAATGACAGCAATGTTAAAAAAATTCCTTTTTTGTAATGTGTTGAAACTAAGCCTAATAATTTTATATTACTCCCTCCATTAAAAAAAACCAATATTTGAAAATAAATTTTATTTTAAAAAAGAACAATATTTGCTTAAGTTTTTGTTATAATGTAATATAATTTTAAAATTTTATCATTGAAATCTTCTTATCTTAAATTAAATATTCATAACAAATTTAATGGAAAAAAAAATACTATTTGTACATGTAATTTTAAGACCAACATGCAATATTAATATTTATTAAAAGTTCAAATGTTATATTTTTATGGAACAAAGAAAGTATAACATTAAATATATTATAAGGAGAATTAAGAAATAAATATTAGTCTATTTCCCCTTTTATTTCAATCTTTCAACTCACTCTCTTCTATAACGTCGTAATTTCAACTAAACATAGTTAACCACTCCTTCCATTTGTACATGTTGTCTAACGAATTTACATTTATATTAAGATATTATATACGTTTCGGCTAGTTTTTATAGTAAAACAATGATAAATATTAATTTTAATCAATGCAATTAATATAATTTTGTAGTTTATGAAAAAATTAAAACAATACTCATATTATAATTTGCAATCAAAACTATTATTCATAAGATTAATTCTAAAATTTAATATATTCGTTATATCAAAATTAATAATGTATCTCTAATATTAAAAAATAAAAAGGATTTATCTTTGTTTAGCGACTGTTTATAGTAATAACCAATTATAAAACATATCCTAATCTATATTTAACAATCAATAAATAAATATCAAGTTTTCAACTCTTATTACATAATTTTTATAATTATTATTCAATACTCTCGTCAACCACATTAAAATATTAAATTTTCTTCATGTTTCAGAAAAAAAATTATATTTTAGTTCTTTATAGATAATAATATTATATGTTTTATTCTAAATTACATGATCAAATAATAAATTTAATTATCAAATTTGCATAAAAATTTCAATTATAACATAAAATGATCACGATGACAAATTATTTTTTAAGAAATACCACTTTAATAAAAATATTATACAAATATAATTTATTTTATTAAACAAACATAATTTTTTTCATATCACATTTAAAAAAAAATAGATTGAGTACAAGAAAATAAAGTTATAAAAATATTATTTGAACAACCTTACTTGAAATATATATAATAAAATAAGAAAAAAGTCAATTCTTGTATCTAGTACGGGTTAATGGCTAATTGTTTTATTTATGATATATTTTATTATAACAAATTAAATTGTGATTGCTTACTTAAGTATTGTTAATCATTGCCTAATTGATTATATTATATGTAATTACTGTATAACTTGAATTAAAATAATTAGATCATTGTTTAATTATGTTATGTGGAGTATGTAATTATTATTTAATTATAATCGTTTAAATTAATATTTGTTGTATAACTAAGTGCAATTACGATTTAATTTTGAATTTGTAATACATTTATTTTGATAAGAGGTGATGTTAGAATATGACTGTAATTACAATATTCAAATCTGATTTAGATTGATTCTTTAATAAAAGTTATATTATTGTATTAATTAGTTTAGGTCACTTGAACTAAGCAAGTCAACCAAATTACATATACAGTCTGTCAAACGATGTCACTTAAACATTATATAGTTATATAGACATAAGCTGAAGTTGGATATGTTATTGTTTATATGACAAAAATGCATCACAACAGTTAAATTTATGTATCTATTTATATTAATATACTAATTCACAACAAGAGAATACATTTAATATAATTTTTTAATTATTTTTTGATCAGCTAGAACCTTTTAATTTTATTTGTCAATATTAATCTATTTAATTATACAAATGTGGGCCTATCATGTTTATATTAATCTATTTATGAATTATTTCATCATAAATATCAAAAGTAGGTCCATTTATGAACTATCTATATATTTATCTACCTATCAATCAATTTATTTATACTAATTTTTTAATTAATGATAATCTTTTACGAATTAGAATGATTGAAGTGAATTTATGTACAGACTAAATTACAATCAAATTAATCATAATATAATAAAATTAATTATTAATCAAATTTATATGATTAAAATAAGTATGATCAAATTGATAATCGTAAATAATAATATGATTTACCTGATTAATTAATGTTAACTAAGTCAATTATAATATAAATTATTAATTAAATTAATCTATTCAAACAAATAATTATAATGAAATCAATAATAATAAATTACTCGTGTTATAAATGGATTTTCAAACAAATTTTAATCTAAATACATCGTATCACTAGATCTTCAGACACTTCCTACATTATCGCCTAATATTTTGTATTGTCTCTTTTCGTCTCTAAAGGTAACTGAACTTGCAAAATAAATTACAATGAAAATACCGCTAATGAATGATTGCAAAATAAAAAATTAAAAGTAAATAATAATAATAATAACAACAACAACAACAATGACAATATCTTCTGTTTTAAAAAAATTATTAATTTGAATTCTATTTCGGTAAAAACTACGAAAGTGGTCCTTATAATATTGGCCCTTGATTTTATTTTCGTTTTATACATTTTTATTTTTATAATGACCTGTGTTCTTTTGTTTGAGATTTCAAATTAATCATCTACAATAAGTAAAACTACTGAAGGAATTACTCTATACTCATTTTCTCTTTACCTTTAGTACTATAAATTTCAATCACAAATAAATATAATTAAATTTAAATTAAATAAAAATTAAATTAATTACAGTAGATGAATGATTGAAATTTATAGTATGGATGGTATGAATGATATGACTATGAAAGGTAGTTTAGTCCTAAAACTATCAAAATGGTCCATGTACAATTATCTGGACTTCAATTTAGTCCTTAATCAAGCATGAAAAAGGACTAATTTGAAAGTACAAATAAAAGTACATTGAACAAATATAAAAATTAAAATGTATAAGGAATGCTTTGAAATAAAGACAATAATATGAGGACCATTTTAATAATTTTGATTCCAAAATTATAAGTAAATATTTTAAAATTTAAATTTATCAAATTTATTTGATTTTAACTTATATTTTGTTATAATTGCACCCATGTCTATTTTATTTACTAGATAATTGTTAATTTCTAGATATTTACTAATCAAGACTTAGTAAAGTCATTGTCAACTTTAAAATGTCAACAGAAGACCCAGCTTATAAAAGACAAAGAATACTAAAAAATTTTCCAGATTTTTTGTTTGAAATATAAAATATATCTACAAACAAGGGTTGACACCCTAAAACTATATGCATAATAGCATCAAGTATTTCTTTCATTTCAATATTTGATTTTTTTTTTAAATTTTTCTGGATCATGACAGCAAACTAGACTTGAAACTTCATAAATTTACTTAAATTTAAATGATACAATCATTATATTTTTTATATTTTATTACAAAAATCACCGATTACAATAACTTTGCATTCCAAATATGGATTAAACAACTAATATATTTCTTTTTGATCTCAATAAGTCAAATATAATTTAAATTTTGGAAGGGTAGAGATAATATTTAAAGGAGCGTGTAGTTAATATTTGTCCCATTGAAAATTGTACTTGTGCTCAAACCAATAAAAACATGTTTAAAAAATGTCAATTTTTGTCTAAAATCCTAGTAGACTCATGAATTTATTCCATAATTGAATTTTGTGAATATTGGGTTTGTTCTTATGGTTTCTTAGCTTCTTTATACTCTTTTTGTTTGTTAATACACGTTGTTTAAGGTTTTTATATACAAATTAAAGAAATGATAAAAATGCTAGAAAGTTATTAAATTTTTCACTAATATTTTAAAATTATTCTTAATTTGTTACTTACTAGGGGCAGAATTGAGAAAATTTTTTTTAGTGTATCTTGAAATGTGAGAATAATATTTAAAAAAATTTCAAAAACTAAAATAACATGTATTAAAAAAAGGAGGGAGTAATTCAATTTCAAACACTACGACAGATGCAACAAGCACAGACGGTGCTAAAAACTCTTTAAATGCGAGTTTGGAATCCTTTGAAACGGCTACTTTCATTGTTTATTGCAGGTTGTAATTCCTTTGGAAGTTTAAATTTTTTGCTAGTTTTCTATACCATGTTTTATTTTTTTTCAAGAATGTGTATGTTTTTTTATCCCCTCTAGACGGGAAAGCCCCTTTCCATTTTAGTTCATTCACTTAAAAATCTTATGCAAATTCGTTAATTCATTCCGTTTTACAAAAATAGTCAGATTTGAGTTTTTGACCGATATTAATATTACATGTTTGATCAAGAATATATGTCAAATCATAAAGTTTTTTTTATAAAATTTATTATAAATATTCAATTAACAATAAAATTAGAAGATGGTAAATTTTTTTTTTAAAATATAGCACAAATTTATGCAAGTGTAACTGGTTTTTTAGAATGAATCTCATTTTTTGAACGGAGGGAGTATTAATTTGGGTTTTTGGCTATGGTGTAATTTAATTGTTTTTTTGGTGGTTGTGGTTTTGGGATTTTGGAAGAAGTGCCTCTGGTGGGATTATTGGAGTTTATAGATTTGTTGAATAATGTGTTGGATTGGTTTAATGATCATTTTAGAAGGAAAATGTTTCTTATCGATTACCTGGTTGGTTTACTTGTTGGGAATTTTTTGGTTTTTGTGCAGGATTTCCATCTTCAATACAGCAGAGGTATGGTTAAATCTTCTCTAGTCTGCTAATTAATTTTTCTTTTTTCTATTTTATGCTCCATTTCATTATGATTTTGGTTGATAATTCTAAGCTCCTTACCAAATTTTCTTGATTTTTTTCTTTTCCTTTTTGTTATGTACAGTGAGGCGTAAAAAATCTTCTCAAAGTCAGAAACCAGAACCCACACCTATTTCTGGTGATTCTGATTCTTGCAAACTAGGTTCTTCTTCTTCTTCTGAACCAACCCATGAGAAAGAAAGTAGTAATAAGAGGAAGTCATTGTCTGAAGGTTCTGTAAATGTTGCTGTTCAAACAGTAGCTTCTTCCCTAACCGAATTCCCCAGATATGAATTGTTAGAGGAAAAACTTGATAATGAAGTGAAAGAATATTTATTGGCGGATTGGAACGATCCTATCGCGTGTCAATTTGAAGAAATTTTGATTGAGAATTTTTATGCAATATTTGGTAGTGCAATCAAGAAAATTGCTGAAAATGGGTATAGTGAAGAGGTGGCTCAGCAAGCTGTATTGAGGAGTGGCTTTCCTCATGGTGTTAAAGATCCTATGTCAAATATTGTGGAGAATGCTTTATCTTGTTTAAGAGGCGATGAAGGTTCCGACAATGCTGCAGATCATTTGTTCGAAAATGTGCAGAATTTAGTTGAGTATACAATGTTGGAGACAGTAAATGTGCTTATGGAAGTTCAGCCATCTTTGTCTGTTGCAGAAGCAATGTGGTGTCTGTTGATAAGTGATTTGAACATTTCTAGAGCTTGTGAAATTGAGGGAGATATTATGAAAAGTTTTCTTGGTACAGAACTTGCTATGGGAAGTTCTTCTGAAGCTACAGAATCTCAAACTTCTGATGCCAACTTCTCGAACCCCAGAAAGCTAAATGTCTCAATGCAATCAAATCCTGATTCTCAAAAGCCCCAATCTGAGACACCCTTGGAAGTAGAGGACTCTAGCAATGTGTATGATGCTAAACCTCTTAGACTTTGTGTAGGAACAACTATAATAGAAAACACAGCTGGGGTTGCCAAAAAGTATTTATCGGGGAGTTCCAAGAGAGATGTGCATAGGCAGAGGATATTACAGATGGAAAGATTCAGGGCTCGTATGTCCGATGGGGCTTTCAAGAACAAAGTGAGTGGCTCGCTTTTGGAGAAGAAAGAAAAACCTTGGTCTGATTCTTCCGGCGTAAATGTGAAACATGCTTCTTCCAAGAAAAATTCTACTGCACTAGCCAAAGCCCATGCTACATCTAGTTCAGCTGTAGCCCAAGCGCCTGTAAAACATAATGTTTCTGTCGACGATAGCAAAGTGTCAAAGTCGCTCCCTCCTGAAACAAAACCTGCTTCAAATCCCCAAAATACCACATTGCCTTCTTCCAGTACTCCAGATTATTTTTCCGGAATGCCATATGATAAGTCTAAAGGGAAATATGTGCCCCAAGATGAGAAGGATGAATTGATATTAGCATTAGTTGCTAGAAAACAGGCTTTGCAAAAAGAGATTCAAAGTTGGACAAATTGGACAAATGACAAGATAATGCAGGCTGCTCGACGTCTAAACAAAGACAAAGAAGAACTGAAGGCACTGAGGCAAGAGAAGGAAGAAGCTGAAAAAGTTTCGACAGAGAAACAACTCATGGTGGAGAACGCAATGAAGAGACTGACGGAGATGGAACATGCGTTAGGTAATACTACTGAACAGATTGAAGTTGCAAACTCAACCATTAGCGAACTTGACCAGGACAATTTGGCCTTGAAGAAGGATATGGAGGCTGTCAAATTACAGACTATGGTTTCTACTAAAGAGTTGCAGGATGTTGTGTTTAGGGAGCAGGAGATAATGAAGAAGGTTAAATCATGTGAATTTGAAAAGCGTTTAATGCTGGAGAAATTGGCAACTGCTAAGCGTAAGGCAGCTGAACTGAGAAAGAGATTAGAAAAGGCTAATGGCCGTTACAATCAGACTGAGGTATAGTTCTAATTCAATATAATATCTGTTAAGGTTTCTTTGATTATCCCAAGAATGAATAATATAATTAGTATTGATAACTAAACTTGCTGAAATATTCCAAATATATTGTGTTGTTTATGAAATACAAGGAAACATAATGTGGTTCCATTTTCACCAGGTTATATTGTTTTTGAAATTTGAATTCTGCATTCTATTGAAGGTTAATTAAGTAGAAACCATTTGACACACATGTTGTTTAAACTTTGAGAGATAAAATTGAGAGCCCATTTCTGTGAGAAAAATAAACAATTAGAGGGAGTAATTGCTGGTGGTTTTCTTTGTAACCACATCTTGTACACTTGTTCATCGTAGTGATCTTTCTTCTTCGCCAGTGGCTTTTCCCAATTTGGGTTTTTCTTTGTGATTGTATGTCATCCGCTTTATTTGTAACACATTGTACTTTGTTAGGCTCCTCTAAAACAGGAGGAAAAGGAAATAGAGAAAATTCTCAATCAAGCTAGTGCCATTAGAAAGGAAAGAGAACAACTAGAGGCCGAGGCAAAAGAAGAGGAAGATAAACTTAGACAGAAGGCAGATCATGAGTTGCAGAAATGCAAGGATGACATAAAAATGCTTGAGCAAGAAATCTCAAAGTTGAGTATGGAGTCAGAATCATCAAAGATAGCTGAACTTCGGAGGGGAATCAATAGCAGCAGCCACGACGAAAAATCCTCAGACAAGAAGCATAAATATTACTTGATTCCTAATGTCCTTAAGAGGTTGCCAGTATTTCAGGAAATATCTAGAGCTGAAAGGTTTAAGCAGCAAGACAAGGAATGCGTGATGTGCATGGCCGCGGACAAAACAGTGGTATTCCTCCCTTGTGCACATCAAGTTCTTTGTGAAAATTGCAGTAAACAACATGAGCAACAGGGGATGAACGATTGTCCTTCTTGTAGGGCTCCAATACAGATGCGCTTCGCTGCTCGTTTCGTGAAGAAATAACAATCTTGGTAATTTTTTATGAGTCGAAATCAGATCTAGTCTAGTAGACCTGACAAATGGGTAGTTAAACGAACTATAAATGAGTAATGGATAACAGTGTAAAATTGTTATGCATAAACTCATTGAGTAACCCATTTGTCAGGTATACTGTCTAGTATACTTGAAAAGAAGTAATCATTAAATAGAAAGGCAAGAAAGGTACACAGGAAGTGCGTTGCGTCGTCGGATTTCGGTTTATGTCATGAATTTTTGCATGAGATCTTTGAGTTTAGGTTCTTTCATATTGGTGATAGACTAATAGCATTCAGCTTAAAAGATGTTTAAAACATCTGTCGAAATCTGGGTTTCTTTCCTTATGACTTTGATGAATTTCATCTCTATGATTCTGTGTCCGTTATTTTGCAAGATGTGTTAAGATCTGAATTGTGATCATACTGTGGATTTGTCGAGAGATTTTTGATATCCCATTTTGGATATTTATGAAGTTTATGAATTATGATACTCTACCAGCCTTCTCGTCGTTTTTTTTTAAAATTTAGGTTCCGGAAAATGTTTTATGTCATTTTCTGTTGTTTGGACAAGGAAAATATTGTTTGGTTACGTAAAACTAGATGTTATGTAGGGTTGTGGAGAATAAGCCGTTGTTTTATCTTGAGAAGAAGATTACATATAACTTATTTGTATTGATTGTGTAATATATAGGATTATGGAATGGAGGTTGGAAGTTTTTATGGTGATGAGTTCGATAGATAAATGGGTAAGTAATTAAATATGCAGGATTTGCAGGTTGAGAGGATCTTACCTACCATGTTGTGATGCTGATATGATATATATGTGTGTGTGTGTGTGTGTGTGTGAGATGGAACTGCAACTGCTTTTAGTTTGAAAAATAGAAAACTTAAAGTTTGCAGGGTTGAATGCTGATGGTATTTTGGGAGGTCCTTTCTGTTGCACTCTATCCTTTTATAATTTAATGGTGGTCCTAGTATGTTAGTGGTGGGGAGCTGCTGGCTTTTTGGTTGTCTCCAATTTAATTTCATTACCTTTTTATAGTTATATGGTTTCTAATTTGCAATATATTAGTGTGTGTGTGTTGTTCCTTTGGAAGTTATGGTTGTTCCACTAATATGTAAATTTTTTAAAGTTATTTCATTTCTAATTCAAAGTATGTTAGTGTATGCTAGTGTTCTTCCTTTTCCAAATAAAAAAACGTAGTAATTTATTAGAAAAGATCGAAGCATGAACAATATTTTTATTTTATTTCGTAATAGGTTCTTTCAGTATGTTGTATTTTTTTTTTCTTTCTAATTTTTGTGTGCGTGTGTGTGTGTGACCCTTGTGCTTGATCCCAGTGAAAGCTCTTTTCACTCCTCAAAAGCTATATTAGTGAAAAAAAGAAGGAAAACAGTTGAAGACATCGCTCAATTTCATTGGACATACAGTTTAAGCTTAATCTTTAACCTTTTTGTTTTTTTTACTCTGTTATATTTTAGTTTTAAAATGGAGGCAATTATTCAATTAAATGGACTGACATTTCTAGTAAAACACTGGTTATCATCAAAAGCCACAAACTCCTCATAAACTACAGTATAGTTTGGAGTCATTAGCTACTACTAACTGTCTAATTTAAACTTAAAAGTAAGTACTTCAATTAGAAAAGATTTGTTTTTGCATAGGAAATGGCTAGCTATGAAAGAAACCAAAGTCAACTACTCTTTGCATGGCTGGATATTCTCTTTCAGCAGAAGAATCAAAATACATACTGTATTACATTTTTTTTTTTTTGTTTTTTGGTACAATTACTGTATTACAAATTTGAAAAAGAAGAAGAAGAAAGGTATTGAAGTTGACTATCAAATTTTGATTAGAATTTGCATATTTTGAAGGAAAAGAATCTTAATTAATGTTAAAGTCCATGGTGGAGTACAGTTCAGTAACACCCCACCTTGTCACATAAATTTCATAGTATTTTTATTTTATTTTATTTTTTGTACAGGCCACGCATTGATCAAACTATTGTGCTTGTGCCCCCTCATGTCCTACAACCATGAAAGCTTCATTGAAAGTAGTACTTGGTTTCTGTTTAAGCATACAAAAATTATCCAAGCAGAGAAATTGTTTTTTTTTATGGTAATTTTGGGTCTTTTTCTTTTTCTTTTTTTTTTTTTGTGAAGGAAAACCCCAAACAAGGGGAAAAAATATATAGAAGAAAGATCCAAGTTACAGATATGATAGAGCTGAGGTAGTGTCTCTTCTATCAAAGAACGAAACCTGATAAAATTAAAGGCAATTTTTTTGAATTTTTTTTTTTGGTTTGGTAATTTTAGCTCTTTTTGTGCAAAAAGTAGAGTAATTTTGTAATATAGTTATAAGTTCATATGGAAAGTACGAAGTAAAAAAACTTGTCAAATGAATAAGGAACAATGTTAGCAAAACTGGACCGGATCGGTCAGTTCAACCAATTTAATCGTAAACCGACCATGAGTCCGATCGATCGAACCGGTTAGAATCAAGTTTTATCCTTTTTTTTTTTTGGTTAAGTGGGTTTTTTTTTGTTCCTTAAAACTGTGTCTTTTGTTCTTTTGTGAATAAGTTTTAATGAATTTTTAGAATATTTGATGAAGTTATTTTGATTTATAAGAATATTATCAGTTCATTATGAATATTTATATAAGAATATTTTTGGTTCACTATAAATTTTTAGAATATTTGATGAATTTATAAGAATATTTATAATTTATATAATATTTTTCATAAAAAGTAATAGTCCGGTAACCAATAGTTTCGTCGATTCGATATTCAATCCGGTTATGATAAGATTGATAAGAAATATTTATTTCAAAAAGTTAGAAGTCAAACACAAAGTTGACTTCGAAGGAAATTAAGTCCGCTGTTCTAATTGATATATTATTAATAATCAATTACTACCTTCCGTCCTCTATTCATATTTATATGTCATTTTTTAACACGTAATTTTACATGTTAAATATTTTATTTAATATAAATATTTTATTCATAATGATCCTCATTTAAAAAATTTTCACTTTATAATTTTTTAAAAATTAAATAAAATATTTAATATGTATAAAAATACATCTAAAATTACTTTAAAAAAATTAAAGTATATATAAATAAGAACGAATTTGTCAGACACATAGTAACAGGCCTACAATGGTATAATGGCTAAACAGTAGACAGTGCCATTTGGAAATTAAATTTGGATTCGAAAACAATATACAGAGTAGATTATAAAGGATCTTAGTTGCCATGTTGATTGATTCATAAAGGTGACAGTGAGATTTTTAGTTTTCAATTATAATTATTCTAGACAGATGAGAATAATCCCATTTTGCAACAAGAAGTCAAGAATACAGTTTCAAAGGAATAACTTATTGACCAATATATTCTGCATTAAAAATATTCTACTTCATTTCTTGTCAATTGATTTTCACGTTAAAATATGTTTTAACTCTTTTTTATTTATTTACGTATGAAAAATTGAGGTTGAGGGGAGCCTCCGAGTATGTCACAGACTTCTCTTGAATTTACGGATTGCTCGTTTTAAATGTTATAATTGATGTGACCCTTAATATTTTAAATTAATATGATTACTATGGATCAACTCCTTAGGGATCTTTTAGTTCTGATGTTGGATTTGAACTATTTCATTTATTATTTTATTTTTTGTTTTATTCTTATTTGAACCAACAAGTGGTTTATCATTCAATTTTTCTTAGTTAATAAACTAAATCTTAAAAAAAGTACGTGACAACCCTAGAGAAAATAAAGCAGACGATGAAATAAATAAAAAAACAATCCATCTCAACAGACACATGACAACTCTTGAGGAAATCAAACAGACAATTAAATAGATAAAGAAACAATCCATCTCGAAATATAAATATTTCTAAACTAAAAATCAAAGTTAAAAGTCAAAAAATATATCCAGTTTGATGGATTTTTCTCGTGTGTGATAAGTTTATTGATAAACATGTTTCAAATTCCTGGGTTATCAAATACAGTGTAAAGATAAAAATAATTAACTCATAACAATGGTCTGTGTTACTTGGTTCATGTTTTTCTGATTGTATTATCATTTAGTTTTCAATAAAATTTTACTTTTCGTCGATATATTAAAAAAAAAAAGAAAAAAACAATGGTCCTGCTTCGGGGCCGGCATCGTTTAATTTGTGATTACATTCAACTTTGCATGAATTTGTCGTGTAACATCACATTTGTTTTCTCGGATAATAACATCACATTTTTGTTGCTAAAATGAAAATGACATTGCAGTTGACTTCTTGACTTAAATTAAAAACTTTATTATGTACTCTATTAATTCTAGTATTATCTAGATCTTATTGATTAAAAAAAGAGGCCACTAATATGAATCTCAATAAAAAAAAATAGAATAATGGCATACAATATAAACTTACATTAAAAGTACAATAGAAACTTTTGTAAAAAAAAATGACTAACAACACTTAAAATATCAACTTGAAATTTTATTATTCCCTCCATTTCAAAATTAAACATACATATTTTTTTTAATTGTTCTAAAATTAGAGATAAATTTTTATTTTTGTACTATAAAAAACAATGGAATTCCTTAAATACCATATCATTACATTCACTATTTCAATTAACTTCACTATATCCACTATTTAACGATCTTTGTCATAATTTCCACTATCATTAAAATATATTTAAAACATGAAAAATATTTTTAAAAATCGTCAATTTTAAAACGTATCTCTAATTTTAAAATGGAGAAAGTAAATAACTATCCTTTTAACACTAGCTAAAATTAACATAACTAATAAAATATTCAAAATCCGAAAGATAAGCCTTATCTATTTTTCTGAAAACACACACTCACGTTAGCGTAGGGAACGCCGTGTTTGGGGTGACGTGGCGTTCCATGCAAGAATCCTTGTTTGGAGTAGACCCTGATTTGGGAGTCGTTGGGTCTTTGGTGTTTTTAATGTTTCTTAATTGAAGTTGTCATCTTTTATTGATGATTAAAGAATAATAACAATACAATCATTTTGTACTGTCAAACTTAAATTAAGTATCACCTTGGCCAAAATTTAGCCTTCTTGGAGTGGTTAAAGGCTCCCTTCTCTCTCTTTCAAGATTCCTGGTTAAAGACATAAGCAATGACCTAATATTTTGCAATGGCAATATGACATCATTTTATTATTATTAGAAAAAATAGAAATATGAGATTGCTGGAATAAGTGAAAATTGGAATAACTGAAATTTTTTTTTCACTTTTCTGTATCAAGTTAAATTATTTGACTATTTTTATCGATAATTACTTGCATTTTGTGTTATACTCCGCATATTGTTAATTACTTCTTTCAAGCTTTGACAAGTTTGAATTATTTATTTTTGTTCGATTAAAAACAAAGGTTAAGTACAATATGAATGTACATGTATCAAACGATTAAGATATAGTATTTGAATGTTTGCGATAAGACCATTGATACAAAAGTATAACATGATCATTAATCTCTGTTTGAGTTGATATTGTTCGACTAAAAATAAGTGCAATATAGTTAAGATACCTCATAGCATTTGAATGTTTGTGTGGATAAGACGATTGATATAAAAATATAAGATGCCCATTAATCCCTATTTTAGTTGATATGGATATAGTCATATAGTAGATGACAATCATTTGATTACAGTTGTAGAAGTATAAGATGAAAACAAAATAATATTAATCTTTTACATTTACATTAATGGTAAATTTCTCAATTCAAGATAAACGAATTACATTATTTAAATTCTTAATCTAATAAAAATAGACTGAAACCTACTGCTTAAGCGAAAAAAAATTATCACTTTCACACATTTCAATCCGTAATACAAGAGGTCCCTCTTTATTAATTTAATAATAAAATCATTAACATTAGCATCAATGTTACAATAACATCACCCTGTATTATTCCTTAAAATACAAAGCTGGACTCAAAACTAGTAATGAAAGTAAAATATAGCAAGATGCCAAGTATCCTCTTCAAGTGGAAGCTTCCATAGAGGAGAGAAGACTAGCAGCTTTAAAAGCCCCTAATTATCTGCCACGTGTCAAAATCTCATTTCCCTCAAGACTCCTACCTATTTTATATCTCTAGCAGCATCAAAACCACTCCAATTTAAATAAACAATCTTTCCACTTAATCTTTTTATTTTATTCCAAGAACAGAGTTGTTAACACAAAACCCCAGCTTGACTTTCTCATGCAATCAAACATATTTCTCTACCATTTCCTTTCTCTGTTTCTGCAACCACTACTCTGTTTTTGTCTCAGCAATGTTTACAATACTCAAGCGCCTCTGTTCTGGACTCTGCTGGCCGTTCCGCCGCCGGTCAAAGCCAAAGATTGTGATAAAAAAGCTTGAAAAATCAAACTCCAAAGCTCATCCACAACCAAAAGATTCATCAATCACAAATGGGCCAGCAGCAATTCATCCAAATGGCCAATTGGGTGTTTCAAAATCCAAGAAATCGATTTGTGTCGCAACATTTAATGCTGCCCTCTTCTCCATGGCACCTGTAGTTCCAAAGACAGAAAACTTCCCAAGTTCTGTTTTCGAAAATGGAGATTCTGCAAAAGAGAAAAACTCTATTGATTATAAATTTAGAACTAATTCAATGGTTGATCGACCCAAGAGTATACTAAAACAGAGTCCCCTGCATCCAAGTTCGATCAATCCACAAGAACATCTGTCCAAACAACAAAAGTTTGCGAAATCGAAGTTAAGGGTCTCCATTAATTTGCCAGATAATGAGATTTCCTTGAAGAAAAGTGGTCAATTAAGCTTTGGTGAAGATGATAAAGTGGGTTCTTCTAGTGGTAGATTTTTGAAAGGAAAGGATCAATTGGGATCTAGTATGAGCTTGCCTTCAAATGGGGTGTGTGGAATTGATGGAAAGAGTTACAGAAGTACAAGAACAGTGGTTGAGGTGTTGAGAGAATTAGATGCTGATATATTAGCTTTGCAAGATGTGAAAGCAGAGGAGGAAAAAGATATGAAGCCTTTGTCTGATTTGGCTGCTGCTTTGGGGATGAATTATGTGTTTGCAGAGAGTTGGGCTCCAGAATATGGTAATGCAATCTTGTCCAAATGGCCTATTAAGAAGTCCAAGGTTCAGAAGATCTTTGATGACTCTGATTTCAGGTTCTTGAAACAAATTTCCTCCTCATTAATTTTTTTGTTATCTATTAATTTTCTTTGTTTTTTTTCTTAAATTTTAATTTTTAAGTATACAAAAATGGTAGTGAAATTCAATTGCCTATCAGTTAGTGAAGAGTTATTTTATGAAAATTTTGATATAATTTGTTCAAGAATTGAATTGATTGGAAGGTCAGTACTCCCCCTTCTGTCCCACTTTTAATTGCTAATTTATTCCCTCTTTTAATTGCTAATTTATTCTCCAAAAAATAGTACTCCATAGTTATTTACATTTAAAGATTGTTAATTCTGAATTCTTGGAAAATGTTGTGAACTCTGTTCTTTTTCCTTTTTTTTTATTATAAATTTTAAGAATTCATCTCGCCCATAAAAATTTTGAGTTAAGAGATTTCTTTAGTGAGTAATTGTTGTACCAAGTCTCAATCTGACTCCTAAAGGAAGTATTTGATGCTTTCCTTTAAAATCAGTACGGGCTGTCAAGATGTAAACCAGCTGTCTGCCTGTAATATACAACTGAAATTCTACCTACCACTTAAACTATTTTAGGCTATTTTCTGGTTTCTTCTAAGTTTTAACATGTGAAATTAATTTATTCCTCTTATCTTCAAAGAAGAGAAAAAAAAACAATCCTGTTGAAATGACTTATTACTAAGCTATTTCTGAAATCCTTACCATTTTATAAACTTATCTAAGCATAATCAACTGTTCGTCAATTATATGGTCCACAACCCCCCCCCCCCCCCCCCCACACACACACACAAAAATAGTAGTAGTAGTTCATAGGCAGGTTCAAAATTTAAATGTTTTAACTAAAAGGTCAAAGGTTTCCTTTGATTCTAATTATTGATGCTTCTGCTAATTTACTAAAAAAAGGAACAAGTGGAACATTTTTTTAGTCCCTAATTTCCTGTTACCATGCTGCGGATGAATCCAAAGGATATGCTACATAAATACTATTATTATCAGCTTCTTTTGTGCAAAGATCTTGATAAGAAAACTTTATTCATATGCCAATGTTGTAGTTTTGTGTTTCTTTCTTACAGATCATGAACTTAATTGTATATTTCATACTTCCATCTTTTTCTCTTTCGGTCTTTCACATTCCAAAACACTTTACAGACTGTACTTGAAAGTTCAAAACTTGTAAATTGTTTGAAATGTGGTGAGAGATAAGCATATAAAATGAGCTTATTTTTATATGCAAAGTTCATGAGAAAGATAGACAATGTCCGAGAGTTAAATAGATATGATCATGGGAATGGTTAACTTAAGAAAGTTGTCTGAAAATGCAGCTATTAAACAATAATCTCAAATAAAGGATGATTACATAGCAACTCTGTTTTTCTTCTTCTTAATAATTTTGTAGGAATGTTCTGAAGGCTACAATTGATGTTCCTCAGACCGGAGAAGTTGAGTTCCACTGCACTCTCCTGGACCATCTAGACGAGAACTGGCGAATGAAACAAATAAACGCAATAATTGGATCCAACGACACGCCGCACATTTTAGCCGGAGGCCTTAATTCTCTTGATGAAACAGATTACTCATCAGAAAGATGGACTGACATTGTGAAGGTAAGTGTTGCAGCCCTATCATAACTTCCACAAATCATGCAAATGTTTTCAAAAGTCTGAAACAAAATATAAATGTACATGTGGCAGTATTATGAAGAGATAGGAAAGCCAACACCAAAGCTTGAGGTGATGAGATTTCTGAAGAGCAAACAGTACACAGATGCTAAGGACTTTGCAGGCGAGTGTGAATCTGTTGTCATGATCGCGAAAGGACAAAGTAATAGACCTTTTGCCTCACTTAATTTTATGATCATAAACAAACACTAATATATGTATATATATATTGTGATTATAAAACTTGTTCATATCTTTTCTGTAATGCAGGTGTGCAGGGGACATGTAAGTATGGAACTCGGGTGGATTACGTGTTGTTATCACCAGACTCTCCATACAAGTTTGTTCCAGGATCATATTCAGTTTTCTCATCAAAAGGGACTTCTGACCATCACATTGTGAAAGTAGATATAACAAAAGTAGATAGCAATTCACAGCAAAATGTTACTAGGAAGCGGCGACAGCCAAAGCAGCAGAAAATTGTAAAAATAACAAATTCTTCATCTTCAACAAAGGGTGTATGGAGAACAACAGACACAAATTAAGAGATAGATGTAAAGTGATAATTTTTATAGAGTATCTGATTTCTTTTATTCATTGTTTTCAACTGGATTTGATTTTGTTTTGTCTTTTTGTGTTTGAGAGGGAGCAGAAGATTTTGAACCTGTTCCTCAATTTCTTCTCTATTATATACCTGTCAAGGAAAAAATCAATGATTTACTAGTTTATATCTGTTGTTTGGTTCTCTCTCTCTCTCTCTCTCTCACACACACACACACACACACACATCCTTGGAAGACGACGATAACGTGCCTTCTTTCTTCTTCAACTGAATATGTTGTGTGCATACCAATTCCTACCCTACGTTGTTAGAGACGAGCATATTAGGTGGACCAAAGCAAACCGCCGCTTCTTTGTATAATCAGTTTTCTCCATTGAAGTAGTGTAGTGTGGTCCTATATTGTTTTATGTTCTTGCCAATCTGAAAAACTAGTAGTTAGCTTACAGATATCAGTCCATTTTTGTGCAATTATAGGCATTATCATAAACTCATTTTACACGTGGTTACAACCTTGACTTGAGAGCTGTGTCATACAAGCTTCTTTGGCTAATTACTCTTTTAAATGTTGATTAAGGATAATGATCAAACAATCCGAAAAATAATTATGCATCCCCGGATTTATTATTGTCTCCTTCAAGCACAGAGTCCCCCACATTGATCGTTTCTCTATGTTACGTATTCAGTTCTACATAGATAAAATTCTAAAACCAGTATGTCTATGTTTACATACTATTTGATTGCTTGAAAATAGTATGTTACTTAGACACACTATTGAAGGTTAATATAATAAATAGTAGTATGTAAAGGTGAGATTTAAGAGAATAAATGGATTAGTGGGAAAAATAACACTTGTAGGTGAGATTGGAACATCATCATGGTCGCATTCTTAATATTTAAGAGCTACACTATTACTGCCCAATTCCTATTTTCAATTGGGCATGTATGGTGGACCACAACAAAAGAATATGAAAAGGAAACTTACTAAGCCTGTTCAATTTATTTTTCTAAACCTTTCTTAATTGCTTTATAAATTTATGGAGCTTAACTTTCACTTTCGACCATGCAGGTAGGATGACAAAATGGGTTGGTGAGTATTATTTATGTTATGTTGATCCGCTACGATTAAGTATTATACAAATATAACATGATTAATAAATGAGTCAAAATTTGAAATTCGAACACGATACGACTTTTAAATGGGTAACACGACATGACACGAATAATACAGTTAATTCAAATTTAATTTTACAAACACAACCTGATAATCGAATAATTCAGATAACTTGAATAACTCAGGTAATCTGAATAACACGTTTACACATTACTACACGAACAACCTGTTTAAACATTACTACTTGAATAACCCCACTTAACATTATTGCAAAATTAAACTTTTACAAATATGCAATTCAAATTCCACATACAAAAAGTTTAATTCAAATTTAAATTCAATGTCAATATATACTTGGTGAATATAATTCACAAATTCATATATACTAATCAATAACTAATTAATGATATTTAGTCTAATTCAAAATTTATAATATATATTTAATTTAGTTAATTTATAAGAAACAATAAAAATATAACATGATTATTTTAATAAAATGTTTAAATATTTTTATTTTGATAATTAGGTTAAATGAGCAATAAATGAGTCAAACCCAATTGTGACTCATTTGACCTAATTATCAAAAACAACGTCGTTTTTTTAAATATGTTAAATGTGTCATAAATGAGTTTTGATGGGTTAACTCGTTAACTGATTATTTTAATCGTATTTTAAACAGGTTGATTTATTTATAATTTAAACTCATGTAAGTTAACCTAAATCCTCCTAAGTTGTGTCATGTCAAAAATTAACACCAACACATGCAGCCATGTGCCATGCATAGAATAGTAAATCTTCATTCAACTAAAAAAACAAGTACAATATGTTCCCACCCCCTCCCCTCTCCCCCAAAAAGAGAAAAAAAAGACGGGTTAAATAGAAAATGCTTAATTTCATTATTATGTTCTTGATATCTTATGTAAAATTTCCATTTTAATTTTCTGCAATTTCTTCATTCTTGTATCAAGTGAATGCATCAATATTCACCTAGAAATGTGTGAATTGATAAAAGATAACAAAATAACTCACCTCTTTCCCATTCCGATATTAGAATCTGTACTTGATTCATTCTCTCGAGAGTTTTCATGTATTCTCTGACAAAGAGTGGAGAATATCAACAAGAGCTAGCATCAAAACATGATATCTGATTTTCCGACTTCAGAAACAATTGATCAACGAACAAAAAATTCACCTATTTTCTATCACAAAATAGATTCGGCAGTTACAAATTATACTCTATCAGTACTTTTTACTCTCTCAAATTATACAAATTCCGCAACAGATTTTGAAACCGAGAAGATTGGACAATAATTTGGCGGAACTAACGAATTGAATATCACCGGGAGCTTCCAACCACATCATATGATCTTTGAGTTCTCCAATACAATAGATCAACGATTATGGTAGCACGGTAACTAATTATCACCGTCTTCCGTATGATCAACACCACCGTCGTCTTCGTCTCCGTCGCCGCGGATGAACTCCAATTTCAAATGACCGTCGACGCCGCGAGGAGCCCTAACCACTTCCGGATGGCAATTCGGAACCGCCATGATCCGTAATCGCCCTTCCTGCCTTACCAATTCCAGATTGAATCGCGGCCGTCCGTTTGTGTTCAAAATGGACAAAAGTGGCGGGAAAGCCTTCATCGCCCCTTTCTCTCTTCTCGACGCCAATGGCGCCTCCACCGCCTTCCTCGATCCTAATTTCTCCGTCACGGTCGTCGACGGCAGCGACTTCACAACCACCTCGTTGGTCAAATCACACTCTCCGCCTCCCGTCGCCTCTCTGTTCTCCTTTTCACACCCTAGGCCGCCTCCAATTGACAAATCCAATCGATCAGCGTCGCCATCACTAATCGAAACCTTCTCTCCTGAATCTAAACCACCTGCAGCCTCGTTATTGTCGCCTGCAGAATCGTCGTTTCCAGCATCGGAAACAGGCGATTTACGATCAACGGAGTCGCCTTTAATGTCTCCGGCGCAGGCACTGTTCCGTCTACTGAACGTGAGCACATCACCGCCGTCGACTGATCGGGAAAATCCCATGATCGAGTAAATTCCACTCTAATCTTGTTCTCGACAAATCGAAGGTGCTTGATTCAATGGATACATCTGTAGTATATGAATTACAGAAGTTGGCGGAGATTGGTGATGAAATATTGGGGAGATTAAAATTTGCATATGAATTAATCAGTGACAGAGTGAGAGATTTATGGGGTTCTAGAACGTGGAAAGAGCGGAGTGCAAGTAATTGCACCTGCACGGTCCAACCGGCTTTTGCTCCATATATATACGCTTCGTACAAAAGGCAATATTTTATCCCTTAGTAAAACTCTAATTTCTAATTAAATTGGTTTATAAAATACGGAGTAAAATGCATCGCATATAGTTAAAAAACTTCCAATAATTATTTGCAGTTTTGAGAAATTAACACATTTTCATCGCTATAAAAAAAAATTTATTGTCGAACCTTTAAAAAAATTAATAAATAAATGATAATATACTAATTTTCAAAACCATAAGTAATTATTTGGGTTTTAAATCACATGTGTTGGCCGACACAAAACAAACCAAATCATGAATGATGCACTATATTTTACCCTACAACATATATTCGTAATATGATTCCTACGCTTATAATTATCTAATTATCGTGTTTTTAAGTTATGCGTGTTTCTCATTCAATTCAATATAATAAATAGATTCCTAATCCATCGATATGTGTTGAGTTAAATAGAAAAAATTTGAGTTCACTTAATCAGGGATTTTAATTTTGAATCTTCAAAATATACATTACACTGAGTACTGCTCCCGAAAGGGTCTCATTGAAATAGTACACGGTTAGGAGCATTGCTTCTAAAAGCTAAAAGGGTCTGACCGAAGTAGTATTCTGTTGGGAGCACCGCTTCTTAAAGAGTTTCTAAAATCTGAGAGTACACTATTGAGAGTACTGTTTCTAAAATCTGAAAGGGTCTGATCAAAGTAATACACTGTTGGGGTACTGTCCCTGTAAAAGTTTAATCAAAGTACGGTCCGGATTAATCAAATTAATCGAGAGCCGAAATCAAATTAATCAAGATAATTCAGATATCATGACGAAAAATACCCAAAAAAAGAAAAAGAAATAGATTCCTAATTCAAATATACGGTTTATGGTAATTAAGGTTCCTCCTATTCATGGTTAAAAATACGTAAGCCTTTCTTTTTAAAATTGTAAATTTTCGTTTCTTAATCCTTTTGCATATTTTGCCTTTTGACTAATTCAAACAACATACTTCTTCTCTAAGTATTATTAATACATTCATTTGTTTTAATTTTGTCAGAATTTAGAATCATTAAAATTTAAGTCGAAATGAAACATATCTATGTAGGGCTATATACGAATAGAGTTTATTTATTAAAAAAATTGAACTGAGTTAAACTGTATTAGTTAATGAATAAAATATTGTGTCTAATATCGGGTCGTTTAAGTGGTTGAATGAAATTGAGTCGAGCCGAACAAGAGTCGGACAATATAAATTAAACAAGTTGTTAAACGAATAGTTTGAGCTCGACTAATTTAATAATTTCAATTGAGTTAAGTCGAACAAATGAGTAGTTCGATTCATTTACGACTTTAAATGTCTATATTTCTTTGTAATATTACTTTTTTAAAATAAAAATTGAACTCTTTCCTTTCCAATTGAACGAGTGCATGAATTTTAAGTTTTGATCTCTAATTAAAAAATAAAAAAAGAAAAAAAAAGACTTTCAATATATAATTGTGACTACCTACTCCCAAAAATTTGAAACAAGAGAAAAAGATATTTATCATCATTAAATAAAACTTTGACGGAATTAAAGTATGGGTCTGTCTGTTTACTACATGCTGCATTAAAATATTGAACTTTCTTTCTTTTTACTCCCTCCCTCGCTACTAAATTATATGTCATAATTTAATTTTGATAATTAAATTAATTAAATTTTAACTTTAAAATTTGATAAATATATTTATATTTTTATAATTATAAAAATTAGTTCTTGTAACTAATTGTATAAATTTTTATTTAATATAAATATTGTTATATATATTTTTATAAAATATTAATAATTGCGATTTTAAAATTGATCAATTTAATTTCTAAAATCAAATTAAGATGTTTATTATGGGACGAATGAAGTATATAAAATGAAAAAAAAGAAAAAGAAAAACAACAATCCAAATAGTCGTTACTCCTGAGTCCCGAGCTCTTTCCTCCTTTTTCATTCACGGATTTTCAGACAATCAGACCAAACTTTCCGACTCGCGGTCGGCACGACCCCAACGTCGTCGTACCTTTCAACAAAAAATGATGACCGACAACGATATCATCAAAAAGCTGGAGGATATCACCAAGAACGCCACGCGCCACCAGCTCCACACTCTCCACACCATCCTCGAACGCAACGCCCGCGTAAGTTATCTTCAGCCCCACCTTAATGGCTATCCTGCGCACATCGTCGTCGACGCCGATACTTACCGTCATGCCGTGCCGTTGTCTTGCTACGAGGACTATGCTGAGCACATCCATCAACTCGCCGACGGCGTGCTTTCCGATGAAGACGATCGCCCGTTGCTGTCTTTTGATCCTCTACTCTGTTTCTTCTACAGGTATAAGTCAATAAATACTGTATATAGTATTCTCTTTGTTCTAATCAATAGTTACATTTCAGTTTTTTTTAAAAGTATATTCGCGAAATTTTAAAATTTGATATCGTACAGTTTGTATATATAAGTTGGAAATTATATGGATGTAATTCATGTTTTCTTTATATATATGTACATTTAGAATGTAAATGTTAGTTTGTTTATTTACATGATCCTAAAGTTTGTTTATATTAAAACTGATATGCTAAATTAAAATTTGATGTAGATGTTTTTTATTTTTCTAAAAAAACAAAAGAATAATTTTGGGGTTACTTAGAAATGGGAAAGAGTCTAAAGTACTTCAGTAGAATGTTGAGTTTCAAATGTGATGGTTTATGGCAGTTCAGGGACAAGTTCCATGAAACCAAAGTTGATTCCTTATTTTGATTCACCATCTGCCAAAGCCAACTCCAATTTAGCTCATCAAGGCAGTGCAGCCATTCTTCGGAGGTATATTTCCTTTTCTTGTAGTCATTATTTGAAAGTTTTAATTTTCTAACTTTGTTATTTGCTACAAAGCTTTAGAATTTGTGATATATAGACTCTGCGTGATTTGGTTTAAATTTTGAAGATTATGAATCTATAATCTCTAAAATTTATTCCGAAACAAACGGCGCCATAATGTAGTATGACTGGTTGTGATATTTTGAATTTTGGGTATTTTAGGTTGTTTCCACCAAAATTTGCAGTCAATAAGTGCCTGTGGTTTTACTATGGGGGGAATATTGTAGAAACAAAAGGTGGATACAAGGTTATGCCTGCCACTGCATTCCCTTTGCACGGGAATCAATCGAATTTGTCTCATTTCTTCTCAATGTTTGTTAGTCCCAAAGAAGTCATTTTAGGATCGGATGTGCAGCAGCAGATGTACTGTCACCTCCTTTGCGGTCTCCGGCTTTATGATTTTATTGATTCAATTCGGGCACCATATGCTGCGGGTTTGATTAAGGCATTTAAGCTTCTAGAATCTAAATGGGAGAAGCTATGCGAGGATCTTAAGAATGGGTTTCCGAGTTTGGAGGTTACTGATGTTGTAATGAGAGATTCTGTTACTAAGGTTCTTTCTGGTCCCCAAGTAGAGTTGTCAGAGAGGATTAGATCAATATGTGAAGAAAGGAGTTGGGAAGGGATTATTACTAAGATTTGGCCAAATGCTCGATATGTTAAGAGTGTTACTACAGGAAGTATGGAGCAATATTACCTGAAACTCAAATTCTATGCAGGAGATATACCACTTTTAGGTGGAGATTACTTTGCCTCAGAGTGCCCCGTGGGAATTAACATGAATATTACTCAACCTCCAGAATCAACCCACTTTCTTATTCTTCCAACAGCAGCATATTTTGAATTTCTTCCATTTGACCAGAACAAGGTTGTTTTCAGTGAACAGACAGTTAGCCTTTCTGGTGTTGAAGTGGGGAAATTTTATGAGGTAGTTGTGACTACCTATAGAGGATTATATAGATTTCGTTTAGGTGATATCGTAAGAATAGTTGGTTTTTATAACTCTTGTCCTGAAGTTGAGTTTGTGATGAGAGCTCCTAAAGCTGCTACTGATATAATAACTGAAAGGGATCTCATGACAGCCATGAGCAGTTTCCAAATTGCGGTAAGAGAAGTGATCACTGCAGAGATTGAGGAGTTTGCAGGTTTTCTGGACTTGGAAATGAATCCGCAGCAGTTGAAGATTTTTGTTGAGGTTAAAGAAGGATGTATATTGTTGCAGAAGGAAAGTTTGAAGGATTCGATCATTGTTTTGAACAAGTGCTCTGTCTCCCTTGAGGATGGTCTGGGAGGTATTTATGAAGTGATGAAGGCTAGAGGAGAAGTTGGTCCTTTGATTATATCCATTGTTAAGCCTGGCAGCTTCGATAAGTTATCAGAAGTAGCTATGGATAATGGGACACCAGCAAGTCAGTATAAACCTCCAAAAATGATAAGAAATCATATATTTGCTGATTTCCTGGATATTTCGGCCGTTGTGACTGTTTGCTCGAATTCTTTGGATGATCAAGAGTTAGAGGACTGAAACCACTATAGTCTCAGAGATTGATTCCTCCTATGTTCTCTACGTCCTTTTGACAAAAGTATGCTGCCCATCCGCCTGGTGATTAATCATGAAGTCTCAAGAATGGTTTGACCTCAGAGGTAGCTTTGTAGACACAGATAATCTCTCAATCCCCTCCAAACACACACATACACACAGAGATATACATACGTATATACAATATGTGTTTATATACTCTTCAGTTGTGTTATGTAGGACACTTATAATAGTTGTTCTTATCACTGCTCCTTTTCAATACCAGTACTTCTTTTGTTTACATCTTTTGGAACAAGATGTTCTGCTATATGTATTAGGAGGAAAAACCATAGCCAGCATTGTTTAGTTTCTTCATAATGTGTCATAAGACCTTTTCAAGTGTACTGCAGATCAGGAATGATAGAATCCTCATTGTTTTAATATATACTTGAACGAAATTCTCCTCAATCTGCTACGTTATAAAGTACAGGCTCTAGGTATTCTGCCTATGACAGGGATTATTTCTTTGTCTGCCCCACTTGGATCCTTTTGTAGGCCACAAACTGCACTTTTTCTCTGAATGTTTGATGATTTTTATGAAATTTATTGAATGAAGTATCTACCTAAGATTGTAACCTATTGTCAATTTTCATCATTGTACATCTCTTGAGAAATACTGAGTTGTAATTTCTTATGTAAACTTTTATGATTATGAAGCTTTCATTGCAACCTGTATTTCTTCCAAAGTTCTCCCTTTTGTTTGAGACATACACAGTCACAAACAGAATTGCTGATGCATTAATAGCAGCATAAAGGATATACGTTCCTGAAATCACATTAAAAGCCAATTGTGAGTGTTATAGCTAAGGCTCTAATAGAGAACAAGCATTATTTTTCTTGGTCAGCCAATTTATTTCCCTTATATTTTTAAATCTTTTATAATAATTTCTGCTTAATCTGACACAATTTCATATTGAGTTCTGTTTCTAGATTCCATGTTCTCTGTCAAAACTTCGATGTTCAAACTGTTGTTCTATTAGTCAAGAAACTTGTAAATTTTGCTGTATGCTTACCATAGGAACTCCAGCTAATGAGAAAATTGAAAGTATAGGAAACTGCCCATGCACCAAACCAGTTCACCAGTGTTGCTAGGCTTCCAGCAACTCCTTTAATATTGCTAGGAAATATCTACTATAGAACGATGAGTATTTAGATTAGAGAAATAATAAACTTTATCTATTATTGAAAACTTAATATCTACATACCTCAGACATTATAACCCATGGAATTGCTCCCATTCCTGTTGAGAAGGATCCTACATATACCTGGGAAGACAGTTAAAAGAAACAATTCAAATTGCATTGAAAGACATTTGTGGAAGTAGTGGGTAGTTTTAGCTTCTTCCAATAGCAGAAACAAAGGAACAAATACAGACTAGTGTTTCGCAAAGTGTTTGTAATATTACAAGAATGCCGCTTAAAGCAAGTCCTGGTGCTGCCTTTAGTGCTATTTCATAAGTCTGTGCCAAAATATAAGTTTACTCATTAGATCAGAGCAAAATAGACGGATACAGAATCTGAGGTTTTCTGATTAGTATCTTTGGATAGAATGACATTGCTGTTAGTATAGAGCCCACGAGTAATCCTGATGCTGAAACCTATAAGGGAAGATACCAGTTCTTATGCCCATTTGTTCCAAACCTAGAGACACATTTTCACGATGATGACTTTTGAAGACAATTTTATTTACCAAATAATCCTTTGTTTTAAATAGGTATGTAATAGTGTGACACCATACTGCTTAATCTTTTCAGATTAAGTGATGTCATATATCAGAAAGTTCATTCTACTTTACAGTCTGAAATTAAAAATGTAAATCTAGTTTGGAAACTGAAATTTACTGAAAATAAGTTGTGCTTAATCTAGTTTGTATTTCTAGATAACAAACATTGGAATTGTGTTCTTTATGGGGATGTACCAGTAGAAGTGGTTTTCTTCCAGCTCTGTCTATTATAAGTGCTCCTATTGCAGTAACCACAACCTGCAAATACAAAAAAAATAATAGTTTAACTAGGATAAAATTCATGAGATTCATTTCCTTGAAGTTATTAATAAACTCTAATTGGAATGAATGGACTATGGAGTTAATCATGCTTACCTGAAGACATGCATATGTAATGGTACCAACATCAGAAGGAAATCCAGGTGTGTTTAGATTATAGGTCATAGAGAGATTAGAGAGATTGACTTCAACTATAATCCTAAATAGTTATGAAATTTGTATTACTGTCTAAAATATGGATTATAATGGTTTTATCAAGTTACAAGGACTGTTTAAATTACATTGCAAGTGATTATACATTAACACAGTGCACATAATATTATAGAAGATAAACATTTCATGTTTTTCCATGGTGAGAAGGATGAGAATTCTCTACCTGCTGATTCAAAAGTGCTGCTAACATAGAAGCAGACTCCATTGATTCCCCCAAACTGTTGAAAAACCATCAGCCCAACTCCCACCTGACCGAAAGTTATGGATAATGTAGAGTTGAATTAGATATGGAACTGAGACACAGCTAAAATAGCAGACTTCGTGGATTAAAGTATTTTAAGGACAATCTTCTATACATAGAAAAAGAACAAAATTTTGAAATATGAAAGGTTGAGAAAAATGAGTTATTTACAATGAGAAAGTGCAAGTATCTCCTTTGAAACAAATCCAGGAACTTAGCTTTTGGGAGCTTTTCAAGAGTCTCTATATATTCCTGCCAAGAATTGACAAAATCCTATATATCATATTTTCAATCTTATGAAACATTACTTCTGAATATTGAAGTTTAGAGTTTGAGTCAAAACTTGGATTTCTGCTGCCTCCTTAGATATATCAACATCTTCCCCACGAAGTCTTTGAAGTGCAACTATAAATTCTTTCTGATTTCCTGTCGTAGCCTGCGCGAATGTGAAAATTATTTCCTTTCGCAGGTTTTTTGCTTTTTGTTTATTATCAAGATGCACAACATGTATCCCTCTTGACTTGTGATTCTTACCAGCCATCTCGGAGACTCTGGAACGACAAGAAGACCCAAAAGCAGAACAGCACACGGTATTAATCCTGACAAATGAGTCCACAGGTGTCATAGGTGTAGTTTTCGCTCAATGAAATTTTACAAATTATTATCATCACCTAATTCATAATTACTAATTATGAAGTTTCACCTGTCAATGCTAAGGCCCTCCATGTTATCATTGTCCCAATTATGAAGACGAAGGACACTCCGCAGACAATCATGAGCTGCAGATCTAGAACTATTTAGGCAAGATCTTCAAAAATATCACGTTATTTCTATGCTTTAGTTATATACATATTTGTGTGTTTGTATATGTAAAAGCAATATATCTGTATACATAGAAAATGGAGTAAGGCACCATCAGTCCAGGTTATCATTAACTTGAGCATGTATTCACCTGATTTGTGGTTGTCAATGCTCCTCTCAAATGCTTGGGTGCAATTTCAGCTACAAACACAGGCACCTTATCATCAAAATGATACAAATGATTAGTCTAAAGCTTTGTGAAGTACACTTCACATGAACATATATGGATATTTAGTAGGGACTATAATTATATATAGCAGAAAAGAAAGATGTACCACGTAGGAATAGAGTCCAATTCCATATCCAGTTGCTAGTCTTCCAATATTAAGAGGATAAGGCCCCTTTGGCAACAACAGAGATAAGAAAATCTGTTATGCTTTATGGAGTCCCTTAAAACTGTAGATAGTGATTAATCGTGATTGATTTACATCGAACCTTGGCAAAGTAAATTGCTAGCCACCCTGCTATACAGAAAGCAGTTCCCACTCTCAATGCCTGTTTCCATTACAGTTTATAACGAGTATTAGGAAGAAGCAGAAAGCCCTTCAGTCATTCCCATGATAATTTTCCATTTAGTTTTCAAGTACATAGATATGGCTTACCCCTTTGCATCCCATTAAATCGGCAACAGACCCACTTGTGATTGCTCCAATCATTGCACCAATTGTCAATAAGGAGCCAAACAACGAGTACTGCATACAAAACATGCTTCAATAAAATGGTTCAGTCAACTTTGATCATATTTATTACACATGTATCCATATATGGGCACATTTTTTTGTTGTCCTTTTATTATTACATTCTACATTTATAATTTTATGTAGCCAACGTAAATATAGAGAATTTTGGTACTTGGCTTCCAAAGTTAACTTTTCTCTTTTGTTATGTTGAACTATTTTTCTTTTTTTCTGATGCATTGTTTGTTGTTTCTGTCATGCACAGAGACTGAAAGGTGAAAAATGCCACTATTTTATGTTGGGGGCAATCACAAGTACTTGAGAAGCACTGGCATAAACCCTGCGATATTATATCATCAGGTACTGTATCAGGAGATTCCATATATGGTATGGCTCTCATTTAACATGTTTTAAATATTCTGTAAGTATGTTGTTCTTATAGCAAAATTGATTAATGTAGCTGTATAATTTGGAACTTTAGCACTAATCATTATTTTTGAATTTTGCATCCTATATTTGGTCATGCATACCCAAAAGGAGAAAGAACGGGGAAAAAAAAAAACCTAGAGTTTTCATACAGACGCAATTCATCCTTTACTAACCTGTGCTATGGATAAATTTAGATCTTCTGTGATTGCAGACTGAATTGGTGAAGAATAACCAATCTGAAAAATGAAAGATAAAACAAAAATAATGTTTGTGACTTGGAAAAATCTTGTTTGTGATTCACGGTTATCAGGACACTAATTATATGGTTTGCAGCAGGAAACATGGTGGGAATGCATTGTTCTCCTGCCACAATTCAAATGATTCTACAATAGTTCCTGATTTTGTGGAACACAGGCTAATAAGATCTGCATTGTAATCTTGTTCTGATATCTAATGTCTCGAAACATATCTTGCAGGATATAATGAAGATGATCTGAAACTATGCATACTTACGCAGGATCCAAACACGAAAGAACCACAAACTGCAACAAATGTGGTAAGATAAACCATCCATTCGTGCTCCTCCTCGCCATTTTTATCAGCGGTACCAGTCTCCTCACCTGGAATGAGGGGTGCCCTTATATCTACTGAGAAACTGTTGTCAGCTTCTTCCATTTCCTGTTTAATGGCAATTTTATCTTCTCTGGTAATGATCTTGCAAGAAATAGAAGGATTTTATTGCTGAGATGGAAATCAATTGCAGGAACATGGATATGGTATAGTTTTAAAGAAAGTCTTTGTATTGAATTCTCTAAGCTGATTTATAGTTAGCTTTTGATGTGTTCTGTAACATGGTTACATGGGACATGGCCAAGTAGTTGGACGCATTGTATACAGTTAAGACTTATATTTTCTTGCAGGTTATGTTTGTTAACTCAATACCAAACTTAACAATTTGAGATTGAGCAACAGATTTTAAATGAAGTTGCAACATTAAATCCAAATCCAGAAAAGCAAAGAAGGAATTTGTTCTCTTTAATTGTGCTAATAATAGGTTGTCTTTACCCCATATGCTAGGAACTTTGTTTAAGAATTCGCTATTATAATTCTTCTTTTATTTTTTGTTAGTCAAGCACGCCTATTTACTCGTATCTTACAATACTACTTTAATATAATTGTGGGACGCGTAATACATTAAATTGTTGTCGGAAAAAACACATAATATAATACATGTAATTAAGATATTGGTCCTTGACCAGGTAATGGGAAAAACTATGGTACCCCATCCCCATTCCAAGCCTTATGAGACGCATGGTGCAACAACTTCGAGTCTTTATCGGAATAAGATTGCATACTGGTTTACCGTTATAAGATCAAGTGACTTTGCTGATTTCTTTTAGACATATGACACTTATTCTCGCCAACGTTTTGTCATTTTAATAAAAAATAAAATTTAAAGTTTAATTTAATTTAAATTGAGATGAACTACTCCAATTTATATTTCATCGTATGTTTTATTATAAAAATTGATTATGACCACTTGTCAATTTTAGAAAGAACTAAATATCAAATGATGAAATATAAATTGAAATAACCTAACCGATCTCAACTAATTTGAGATAGACGATATTTGGCAGGGTCAATTTAATATAATAATAGAATTTATCGTCAAAAATTGAGAGTGATATTAGATTTTTTATTTAAAGTCATGACACATTTTTCAAATGGGGTGTTAGATCAATATACGATTGAACTTGAACTTGTAGAGGGTAGGGGTAGGGGGTGCTGGTAGCTTCAAACTTAAAATAAAATTTTTAAAACAAATAAGGGATAAAATCCACTTCCTACTGCGATTACGGTGGTGGTAGCCATTGCGATGGCGGTGGAGGGTAGGTGACGACGACACTGGTGGTGATAGTTGGATGCCGATAGTGAAGACTTTGGCGGGTTGAGACGATGATGACTTTAGTTGCATTGTAGTACTTTATATTCTTTTTTACTAAATAAATTATTTTTGAAAATAATCAAGAAAATATAAATAATGTGAAAAAATATTTTCTTCATTTTAAATTCTCTATTATACAACAAACATTGAAAAATAAATTTTATTTCCAAACAACAAAAAGTAACTGAAAATATTCTACAATTTTTTTTTTCTTGCATCAAACATCAAACGGAGTTTAGTGTCCAGTCGTTTCAGATTCCTTGGATTAGTGAATAAATATTTAAAAAGAAAATAAGAAAGAAGAAAAAACGGAGTAATAACAACGTTGCCAGCCTTTACAAAATTTGTTTGTGACTTTCAAACGTTACTTTCTCTTAGCAGCCACACTCGATTCCACAAGTGAAGAACGGAAAACGATGACGTTGCAAAAGTCGAGGACGCCAACCGCCCGCCACCAGCTTAGATTCGCCACCCTCACCTGTCAAGGTATATGCTACATAGCCACTCCACTCCTACACTTTCCGGCATGTTCTGAACTTGTTTCTAACTTTTCCGACCAGTTTCATTTATTTATTCAAATGTTTTTCTTTACTTCTCTCAAAGATTTGCATATGATAATATTTCCTCTGTTCATATTTACTCGTCGATTTGATCGTTTAACAACTAGTTTTAGGTGTATTTTTTGGTGCGTTAATTTTTTCTTTTCATAATAATTTTTATTTAAAATATTTTTTACTTTTAAAATTTGAAAATAAAATAAAATATCTAACATGTTTCGGGGCATTGACATTCTATTTAACAAAAAAAAGTTGTTTAATATGTATAAATATGCATATAAAAATTACACTCAAAAAAGTCAAATGACACATATTTGACGGAAAGGAGTAACATATGAATTTTGGTGTTCTAACCAAAAAATGGTTAAAAAAAAAAGAAAAAAAAGAGGCCATAGAAATTATAACCTTGTTGATTTCAAGAAAATACAATACCCTGCTGTAAATGTGTGAATGAATTCTTAATACGGGTATTTTCGAAACACCTACGATTGCTGAAATTATGAATCAATCAATGATGCAATATATAGGAATGTAGATTGTCATATCAATAAATCTTGTGAATTTCCACCATGTTGCATCTATTGAAAAGTCTGAGTGATTTTGATTGCTGATGACCCTTTCTGATTATGAAGCATTCATGGCAGTTTGTATCTGTTCCAAGGTTCTTCCTTTTGTTTCTGGTACAACCGTGATCACAAATACGATGGCAAGTAGATTTATTACAGCATAAACCATATAGGTTCCTGAAATTGCATAAAAGAGAAAAGTCTCAATTTTATGAATTAATAAAAGGTTTCTTTATATCACAATGATTCGACACTCATTCTTCCGATATGTGCAATTAGTTGATGGTTTCTGCTCCCAGGCATTTACAAAAAACGCTTTATTATATGAAAATATTATTAAACTCTTGCTATAATTTGAATTTAGGATTTCATAATCTGGTACAAACAAAACGAAATGCAGCTCATTTTGTTGCCTGGAGGAAGTAGTTTTTATGTGCAAAATTTACTCCACTTAGTTGAAACAATTGGAAAGATTATGTATGTACCATAAGAACTCCAGCTAATCAAGAAATTGAAGGTGTAGGAAACTGCCCAGGCCCCAAACCAATTCACCAGTGTTGCTAGGCTTCCACCGGCCCCTTTGATATTTATAGGAAAAATCTACAAGGAAATAGCAATATTCATATTATTGACTTACTACACTTTTTATAGGATTGATCAGCATTAGTATATGTTTTACATACCTCAGACATTAGAACCCATGGAACTGCTCCCATTCCTATTGAGAAGGAGCCTATATACACCTGGGATTATCAAACAAAACAATTCTATGATTTAAAACTCATTAAAAGTTTCTTTAGGGAAATCCCTGATATTAATGATATCATTGTATTACTTTTAAAGCAAATGCTATGGTTTATAATTAAAGTTGGAAATTTTACCACTATGCCAGTTAGTGCAAGTGCTGGTGCTACCTTTACTGCTATTTCATAAGTCTGTTCCATAATAAGATGTTTATAAATTTGGCAGATGAACCAAAAGATGGATATGAGATCTATTTGTATAATTTTAGTGTTTATTACCTTTAGATAGAAGGATATCCCTGTTATAATACAGCCTATGGCCAAGCCCGATGCTGAAACCTATGAGCAACGATATATAACGTTATACTGGAGAAAAAAAATCAAAATTCAACAGCAAAAGTTCGTGCTTAATGGTATTATTGTATGCTAGGTTGTACCAGTAAAAGGGGTATTCTCCCAGCTTTGTCGATAATAAATGCACCTAGTGCAGTTATAACTACCTGCAATAGCAATATCAAAGTAAGGTTTAACTCATTGTGAACGATTCCATATAGAAAGAGTTTTGTAACTCTAATGGAGTGGGTGGAATTTCCATACCTGAATGCATGCATAAATTATAGTACCAAGATCTGATGGAAATCCTGAAATATTACAGATCACGGTGATATCAGTGTCAACTTTAGAATTCAAATTTGGAAATCTGTGTTTTTTTTTTTTTTCGAATATGGAAAAACAAAGGTTGGCTGAAGATTTGAGCACTATTCTAAAAGTTTCCGCCTAATCCGATTAGTCTCCCATCTAGGCGCTAGGTGCTAGGCAGTTCTTTATCACTTAACACTGTCTAGCACCTAAGTCTGCCTAATCCTTGTCTAATTCTGACTAATCCCGTATAATATATATTTAGGCACTAGGCCCTCCCTTTACCACCTAGATCTGTCTAATATCTTTTATAAGACTGGATTTAAGGAGCCAAATGGGGACAGGGAAACTGTTTAACTTTATTTTTTATGCCAGCTCATGTATGATAGTTTGCTACCTGCTGATTCAAAAGTAGTACTGACATAGAAGCAGATTCCATTGATTCCTCCAAATTGCTGAAAAATCATCAACCCAACTCCTATCTGTTCATTGAATATAGTCAACAAGATGGGTTGGAATAGAAATACAATATAAGATAGTTCAAAAGCCAAAGAAAAATATACAAATGCAAGGCTTAATAGAAAGACATTACAGTGACTGATCGCAGGTATGTTTTTTGAAACAAATCCAGTAGCTTAGCTTTTGGGAGCTTTTCAAGAGCTTCAACAAAATCCTGTCAAGAGACGGTATAATGCTATTGTGTTACTGTATAATCATCTTAAACATAATCAATGTAAAGCAGAGTTTTTGAGTTCAAATGTAGAACTTGAATTTCAGCTGCCTCCTCAGATATATCAACGTCTTTCCCACGAAGTGTCTGTAGTGCAACTACAAATTCTTTTTGATTTCCTGTCTTCGCCTGGATGCATATGACAAAAATATTAATTACAACATCTTCATTCTTGTTTATATATTTAATTTTGGTATTACTAAGCCTTATATTTCTCACCAGCCATCTAGGGGACTCTGGAGTGATAAAAAGACCCAAGAGCAGGACAGCACATGGTATGATTCCTATAAACATATTCCCAGGCGTTACTCGTTGTAATTTTCTCTTCACAAACCCGATGCAGTGTATCTGAGTTCATATTTAATTTGATAAATTGATTTTACCTATTAATGCCAAAGCCCTCCACGTTATCATTGTTCCTATTATGAAGGAAACAGACACTCCACAAACAATCATGAGCTGAACAATTTATGTAGGAATTCGTCAGGCATGAGCTTTGCGATATCAAAAATACATATGTGCATTAGTTAAACTCTTATATGTAAATTAACTAACATATGAACTATGAATATCTTTGTAGACAAACCGTTTCTCACGTCATATAGAGATTTAGGTAGGTGGGTGGGTGGGTGTATTACCAATTTTTTGTATAAAGCGCGTGTTTGTTTACAAAGGTATTCATGTAATCTGAACATTACCTGATTTGTGGTTGTCAATGCTCCTCTCAAATTCTTTGGTGCAATTTCAGCTATGAACACAGGTACCTTATCATACAAATGATA
Source organism: Centella asiatica (assembly GCA_014636745.2). Lineage (NCBI taxonomy): Eukaryota > Viridiplantae > Streptophyta > Magnoliopsida > Apiales > Apiaceae > Centella > Centella asiatica. The sequence goes on along the minus strand of CM025786.1, from coordinate 4,997,430 downwards.
TCAGTGCAAATCCTTGAAAGTACAATTTACATGATTACACGTTAAAAACTCCAGTGTAAGTACAATGAGGGAGCACAATGTGAGTCGTAAAGAAATGTTACCACGTAGGAAAAAACTCCCATTCCATATCCTGTTGCTAACCTTCCAATGTCAAGAGAAAGAGGCCCCTAAAAAGAAGAAAAGAGGTTATGCATTATGGTCTATTTCTCTTAGAACTGTATGCAACAATAACTCTACTAATAGTTTGTCTAAACCTCAGCAATGTAAATTGCTAGCCACCCTGCAACACAGAAGCCGCTTGCCACTCTCAATGCCTGTTTACATGATACATAGTAACTTAGTTTAGCAATCAGATCTCTCTGAGAAGCAGTAAGTGCTTCGTACGTGTGGTCATTGAGTACATGCTTGTCAATATGATGCCATTCTTACCCCTTTCCTGCCAAGAAAATCGGCAATGGGTCCACTTGTGATTGCACCAATCATTGCACCAAATGTCAATATGGAGCCAAACAATGAGTACTGCATTCATAATATCGCGAGTGTTCGATAAAATGGCTGTGAAGATGAGGTTGGAAGTTTGGAACTTGAACTACATTCAATGTACTTCTTAACGAAATATCTTTAACTAACCTCTGCTAGAGATAAATTTAGATCTTCTGTTATTGCAGACTGAGTAGGTGAAGAGTAACCTACCTGAAAGTGAAAGAAACACAAAACACAAGACAGCAACTCAGCATGACTTAGTGATTTGTTAGTCTTTTTTGTAGTCATATTCTTTTCAGAGTGAATAAATATGATCTGGAAGTTATTTGCAACAGAGCACTTACACCAGATCCAAATGCATAAGAACCACAGACAACAACGAATGTGGTGAGGTAGACCATCCATTCATGTCCCTTGCTTTCAGAGGACTGATCTTCTACTCCATAGTCATCTTTAGAAGCATTTGTCTTCTCTTGAGGTATAAGTGGTGCTCTTACCTCTTCCTCCAATCTTGTCTCAGTAATCTGTCCATCCTGGTTGATTGTCATTTCTCTTCCTGTACGGTTACTTGCACCGTGATGTTTATTGCAAAGAAATAAATTCACCAGAGATAAAAGAGAAGCAAGAAAGTTTGTAATGACATCTCTAATATATACATACTTGGTAAAATTTTAAAGAATGTTCCTTTGTGAGATCCTATGTTGATCTAGTATCATTTTAAAATATGTTCAACATGGCCAGTTGGACTTGAAAATATCCTCTTCCCTCTTCACTTTTCTGTGTTTTGTTCAACAGTGAAGTCTTCATCATTCTAACTACCTCCTTCCCACTTCAGAAGGCAAATTTTGAGTACAATATTTCAGTTCTATCATCATTTTCTATTTTTCGTCCTATTTTACAATCATTTCAAATCCATTCTACCCATTAAAAGAAAACTATGCCAATTATATGTCTTCTTGCCTATATTTTCAGATTTTGCCCATGTGTATTCCATGTCCATATTTTATATTAATTTGTTCAAAGTTGATTTAATGTTTACCTTTCAGAAAATGTTATTGTATATCAATAATAGCAAGGATGCTGGTCCCTTGAATATATATTTTATAAATACGGCTTCCAAGTTCGCGATAATCTCATTCTGATCTGGCTTTGTCAGCAAGTTCTTATAATATTGTCAACTTGTGCATAGGTCTGCTGTCTTATTCTCTTCTCTGATAAACTCATTAGCCTATTTTGCTGTACTTTGAACTTTTTATCAAGATTTTAGTTTTGTTTGCGATGATACATACACTTAAGACATGGATCTGAAAACTTGCAAGATGGTATTTGAATTAGACTCCCTCTCGAAAGCATCTTTTATAGTGGCTAGATTTGGTATGTTTATAAGATTAGCATGTTGATTATATTATGGTATTACCACATGGTAACATAGTTTAGAAAAGATTCCCAAGTCAAGTTGCTGCAGAATAAGACAATCTGCATTATATCACGTGTAAGAGATGTGATTTGAACATAAAGAATTCATATGCCCACATGAAGAAATTTTCACCTACTGGTCTGTTCGTCTAGCTGTTCTAAATCTGGGAATGCTAGTGGTGGATTGTTGACTCTTCAAGAATGAGAGAGGCCATAAATCAAGTTCAGCTTGAAAGTTGAAACCCCTTAAAATTTTCGATTGTGTGTGTGTTTTGTTGTATAGTTTAATTATTCCCTTGGGGACTATTTAAACTTGGATTATGTGATACAATAACAATAAATATTGTTGATTATTAAATTTAAGATGTACAGTTACTAGCAACAAGGATTTGGAACTCAGAATAGAAATAGATCTGCTCATATGGAATCCTATTTGTGTAGGCATAAGTAGCTATGCTTATCCTGCAGATCTGTAACCAAGTAAAATTATTAATATGGAGAAATTAGAATCTCTCTCTCTCTCTCTCACACACACACACACACAAATCAATTTTTGTAGATTTATATTCTCTGCGACTCAAAATTCAGTCAGCAAGGTACTCGCATTTGTAATGTTAATTTAGACATTTGCAAAAATATCTTGTTCTTTGCGTTGCTAATTTCTGAAATTTCATGATGAATTCAAATACAACATTTTGTGGCCATAACGAAAGAATAATCCCATAGAAATGTTTTTTGTGGTTCTCCATCAAATGACAAATCTAAGAAACTTGTCATAATTGGAGATAAAAACCCTTTTCTGTTTATGAAGAGTTTATAGCAGCCTGTATTTGTTCCAAGGTTCTCCCTTTTGTTTCTGGCACAACAAAGATCACAAATACAATGGCAAGTGCATTTATTGCAGCATAAAGAATATATGTTCCTGAAAATGCACAAAAAGAAAGTGTTAAGTTTTATAAAGCAATGAAATTTTCTCTATTTGATAAATATTTTATGTTCATTTTGTTTTTTTGCACCAACTGGAAATTATTGTTCCTTTTGGTTTAAATCTAGTAAATAAATTTTGCAAATATTATACCATAAGAGCTCCAGCTGATAAGAAAGTTGAAAGTGTAGGAAACTGCCCATGCCCCAAACCAGTTCACCAGTGTTGCCAGGCTTCCACCAGCTCCTTTTATGTTTATTGGAAATATCTACAACACAAACAGAAATGCAATATCTAGTTTAGGCTTGGGTAAATTAAAACTACCAGGTACCATATCACTACTGTCTCTCTCTTTTTTTTTGTTACAAAGTTTAGGCGAGGGAAACTCCCTAGTTAGGAACAGAACATGTCACCAACCACTTTGGAATATGACAGGAGGGCCTATGACGAATCCAGATATTTGGAGTTACAAAGGTGTGGTCGGGGCACATATTGTGTTTTCTGGCTTGTGCTTCTTGGCAGCTATATGACATTGGGTGTATTTTTCATTTATTTCTTTTTAGAAATAAGAATGGGAGGTGTTAAGCTTTTTTTCAAAAACGGCCAGTAAAGTTCAAACTTTTAACTAAATGAGAGCATTCGTTGAGACTTACCAACTGAACCAACGTTCGTTGGCCTATATCACTAATCTTTAACTTTATATATATGTTACTTACCTCAGACATTATAACCCATGGGACTGCTCCCATTCCTATTGAAAAAGATCCTATGTACACCTAGGATCATCAAAACAAACAATGTTCAAGTTAAAAACTAAAATGCCAGATTTATTTAGAGAAAGAAAATTGATGGGAAATAAATATTATGGTTTTTCCTTAATTATTACCAGTATGCCAGTTACAGCAAGTGCAGGTGCTGCCTCTAATGCTATTTCATAAGTCTGGTCCAAATAAAAGAATTACACATTCAAGAAAAGAAACTGATAGAAAGGTCTATTGGTAATTTAGTCTAGTTATACCTTAAAATAGAATGATAACCCTGTTATTAAACAGCCCATGACTAAACCAGTTGCAGAAACCTATAACAGAAAAATGCATTAACTTTCATGTCAAAGAACAAAAGTTTGTAACTGATAGCAGTAGTCTATACAATGTTATACCAGTAAAAGTGGTTTTCTTCCAGCTCTATCTATTATAAATGCACCTAGCCCAGTAATAACAACCTGCAATCACATTATAGATATAAATATTAATTTGTTTCAATCACTTGCTGTTCAGGAGAGTTCTCAAAACTTGAATTTTTTTTTTTTTTTTTTTTGGGGTTGTGGGGCTGGGGGGAGGAGTGGTGATGGTGGGGGTGGTGTTGGATGTTTACCTGAAGACATGCATAAATGATGGTACCAAGATCAGAAGGAAATCCTGAAATATTGAAGATCATACTGAAATCAGTGTCAACTTCAGTTCTGTAATTCAGATTATGGAAACTACAAAGTGGAGTTAAATTATGAGAAAATTCTCAAACTCTTCAGTTGAACAAGTTATATATATCAAAATCAAACACATGAAAAGTGAGATGACCAAGATTTCACATCCTCAGCTTTACTTTACCTGCTGATTCGAAAATACTGCGGACATAGAAGCAGATTCCATTGATTCCTCCAAATTGTTGGCAAACCATCAATCCTACTCCAATCTGATCATTAAATGTGATTGAAGAAAAATTGTTACACTAGAAATGGATGGCACAGAGGCCGAGTACAAGACTTCACGTACAAACTCTGGTGGAGAAATAGATATGAATCAAGAAAAAGAAAAATGCAAGGATAGAGAAAAGTATTATTTACAGTGACTGAGCGCAAATATCTTCTTTGAAACAAATCTAGCAGCTTAGCTTTTGGGAGCTTTTCAAGAGTTTCGATATAATCCTGTCAAAAAGAATGGCACAGTTTTGTCTGTCAATTATAATCATCTTAAGCATGTGAATGTACAGCAGAGGTTAAGTTGCAAGATTAGAACTTGAATTTCAGCAGCCTCATTGGATATATCGACTTCTTTCCCACGAAGTCTTTGTAGCGCAACCTCAAATTCTTTTTGCTTTCCTGTCTTTGCCTGCGATGAAAAAATGAGTAATTCAATTTATATTTTTTTGTGGCGGGGTTGGGGTGGGGGAGGGGTTGTAGTTCTTACCAGCCATCTTGGGGACTCTGGAATGACAAAAAGTCCCAAAAGATGAATTGCACATGGTATCATACCTGTAAACACATAAGAAATGAGTCTTCTGTCTAGTGTTGAACTGCAATTTATCATCTGAACATTCTTTTGATGAAAGAACTTGTGTATGAATTCACCTGCTAATGCTAAAGCCCTCCATGTTATTAGTGTTCCTATTATAAAGGAAACAGAAACTCCAGTGCAAATCATAAGCTGCAGGTAAGCAATGCATCTCTTAGGCATGATCTCAAAATACGAACAAAGCATTCACGCAAATTTGTGTCTTTATGTGTTCCTTGGCAAAGCAAACATTTTTACCTGATTTGTGGTTGTCAATGCTCCTCGTAAATGCTTGGGTGCAATTTCAGCTATGAATACGGGCACCTTATAAATACCAAATGATCACGTAAATCATTTGCAAGTATTCTTTACATGAAAACTTGATGAAACTATAATGCAACAATGTGGACATAAAGAAAGTTTACCACATAGGAGTAAACTCCCATTCCATATCCTGTTGCTAATCTTCCTATATCCAAAGGAATTGGCCCCTTCAATAACAATAAAAAGAAGATCAGAGGTTGTGCATTATGGTTTTTTCTCTCTAAAAATTAGTACACATTTGGCAACTCACTACTGTGCTTTTGGAACTGAAAGCACATTATACAATTCCGTAGAGTTGAGATATTTTATATTTTCGTGCTCGATTCCAATTCCGAAGTTGGAATTGAGTTGTTAACATGGAGCTAATGCAGAGTAGAATTTTGTAGTTTTACAAACCTCAGCAAAGTAAATTGCAAGCCACCCTGCAACACAGAAGCCACTTGCCACTCTCAATGCCTGTTTACAGCGCACATATTTCACAGGCTCTTACAGGTGTGATGTGAGAGAATAGCCATTATTAACAGGTCATGGGAATGGAATTGATGTTTACCCCTTTTCGGCCGATGAAGTCCGCTATGGGCCCACTTGTGATTGCACCAATCATTGCACCAAATGTCAATATGGAGCCAAACAATGAATACTGCATACATAAAGTTGGGATTTTTAATGAAATGGCTCTTGAGATGATCTACATTGCAGCACAGTCTGTTATGCAGAAATGGAGTGAATGTGAATGTAGATACTTGTATTAACATTATTTATGTGTGCAGCTCAGGAAACTAACTTTAACATTATTCATTAATCAAGATATGAAACATAATTAATCATTACCTCCCACCCTCACCCCTTTTTTTTGCTGTGGGGTGAGGTGGGGTGGGGTTGGAGTACTACTCCTCAACTTGCAATTAAAGTAATCATATCCTAAAGTCATGGAAATATTGCTTGCTCTGACCTCAGCTATAGACAGATTTAGATCTTCTGTTATTGCAAATTGAGTAGGTGAAGAATAACCTGCCTGAGATTGAAACAATCACAAATTGTAAAACAAAGGATCACAAATTCTTGTTTTTCATTCATGGGGTTTTCGTTTTCTGGGGGAGTAAATGAAGACAAATTTGAAGTCAATTGAAACAGCCAAGGAGTACTTACACAAGCTCCAAATGCATAAGAACCACAAACTGCAACAAATGTAGAAAGGTAAACCATCCATTCATGCTCCTTCTTGCTGCTTCTGGAGGTTTGATCTTCAACTCCATAGTCATCTCCATGTAAAAGTGGTGCTTTTATCTCTTCTTTCAATCTCTTCTCAGCTTCCATGGGTATATATGTTCACTTGTAAAGTCTATATGTTTCTCTAACAAAGACGAGGAAATGTTGGCTAAGATGGGGTTCAGTTAAACGGAAATATCTGCAATTATGAGAAGAAAGAACTCTTTAATTAGCATCTATGTTTTGTGTATATCTTTTAAAATATTACAATAAAATATTATTTATCCTGTAGGCGGCTGCAGTTATTATTTAGAACCAGACACTTATCTTGTCAAGTCGTATTAGTTTTTTCTTTCACAATCTACCTTTGGTACACCATGTTGGACATCTTCTTTTATAAATATTACTCCGTATTATATATGAGTAGCGACATGTAACTGATTGCGGATAAAAATAATCACATAAATTAACTTGATATAGAAGGAAGTTAGAAAAGGATTCATATGAGTGTAATTAAGTGGCCGTCGACAAAAACAGTTATTTATTTACATTTTTCTCTTATCATAAATAACAATGTTATTTGTGGCTTTGTTTGTTGTTATTGTTTTATCAATGAGATGATGCTCAATTAAATTTTAGTCATTTTCAGGAGGGGAAAAACTATAGTATCGCTTTCTTGATTTAGGAAAAATCCAGCAATGGTGGTCCCTATATATGCTGGATAGTTGTTATGGAACTCTTCTACTACTCCCCTTCTCCAAATCTTTGGAGAAAACAAAATTAAAAAATTATAATAATAAAAATCATGAAATTTCAAACATATTATTAATAATGTAATGAAATTTTGATACTGTTATTCTTGATATATTCTAGAACATATTAGCTCAATTGTTTGAGAACTATATCTTATAACAATGTCTTGCTAAAATGCTAAGTTATTAATTTCATGTATTAAACTTCATGTTACATTTCTGAATTACCGAGTATACTTCCTGGCAAGTATTTATTTTTTCAGAAACTAGTTCTCACACACTTTTTCATAAAACTAGTTTTCAACCTCAAATTAGGTGTATTCTCAGCAGATCTGAATACACCATTTGGGAATGTGAATATTCTATGACTTTAAATTGTACACATATAAAAGGAATATATAACTATTTTTCAAAAAAAAAAAAAGAGAACTGCTGATAAATAATGGTTAAACAGGGGAAAATGTGTATAGGATGATGACTGATGGTCCCTGTATAATACTAGTACTATTTTATTAGGGTTGGTTAAGCCATATGGTCCCTCTCAGTTTGGGTAAAGACACCTTTCCAACTAGATTTGTGCGTGTAAGTTGGATCCAGGATTGTGTAGAATTTGTGAATATGACCTTTTAGTAAAAAGGTGGTTTAATCAATTTTATTTAAAATTTATTTTAATTAACTTCAATTTAACTATGGTTAAATCAAGAGTATTAGAAGGTATATAGAGAATTAGTATGGATGGGAGCTTGGTCCATATGTCACATGTATAAAGTATTAATACCTCGTCCAGATTTATTTGTTATAATAAAACGTTTTTAGATTAAATTAACTAATTTTAAAATTCATGATTCTAATAATATATTTTATATCTAAAAATTATAAAAGATATTTTAATTTAAATGTAGTCAATTTGACTAAAAAATTTAAATTATAACAATTAAATCTGAACAAAAACAGTACATTAACATTATTTCCATCTTCTTTATATTATTGACTTACATAAAAAGTGGCATAAATACTCATCTCCCCTCCCCCCGTGGGTGGGGGGGGGGGGGGGGGGGGGGAAGGGAAGACACTTTCACGATTAGTAGTCTATTTTTGTTATATTTTTTAATGGTTAGTTAAGTTTCAATATCTTAGTCAGTTTTGTCGGGAATAAATGTACTTTACAATTAAGATAGAGAACTATGCTACGTCGCTACGAGTTTCTTAATTTGTCTAAAATTTAATCCATACTTTTGCTGTTTTGCATGGATAGTTTTCTTTCTTTTTATTTTACCGTTACATAAGAATTCATTGTCTAAAAATTAAACATATTCATACACCCACAACTGACTACATTATATCACTATGCTAGTTTCGTTTAACAAATTCTTTATTTAAAAATTCAAATACAAGTTTTTATATTTCTACAAGACTTTTATTTATCACCTATTTCCAAAAACGAATAAAAATGGCTATATATTTGATGCTTTGTAAATAGTAATACATTAGATTTGATGGAGTACCGTTGAGATTCACACGTTCATCTCTAAAATAGAGATACTGCTATAATATCATTTTTTTTTATAAATCTGACTCTATCGTACCTAAAAATAAGGATTTTAACTTTCTAAGGGTTTTAAAGAAACTGCTACTACTGCTCTTATATCATTATAAAGGCACAGCCAAAAATTTTATCGGCTTATATATGGCCTTTTTTCTTCTTTCAGTAAACTCCCCTCTTTTGTATCCAATAATCAATTTAGAATTTGAAATCAATTGATGCATGCTATAACCATATGAATCTGAGCCATATCTAAGAACCAAATAAAATATCTAAGTTTCTCCTATGCTTACAATCATATGATAATGATAACTTACAAATTCCAAATTAAATTCAACTTTATTTGTACCTCTTCATAATGATATATTTCGGAATGTATCTCTATATAGAAGTAAATATATATCAAAAATAATGTTTAAGATATCATATGGATCTAACCTATATAGACGTAATTAGTAAAACTACAATAATTTCACAAGAATCTCGAATTATATTTAAGGATAAAAATGTAGAATTGTAATATTTGTTATAAAACTGTTACAGCATTAAACACCAATACTATTTTAATGCTGTAACAGGATGGAGACGACGGAGTAGCACACTGGTGTTGCATAATTTCAAAATTTTCCTTTTGCTTTTTCTTCCGGTTGAAATAGGCGAATAAGCCATCTTTGGTGACGTCGAGTTGAGTTAGAGATAATATTCCAAGTCTCCCCCCTACGACCTTGAACACGATCTATCCTATAGGTTTGTACATCTGTATCAATTTCCCCTGCTTCCTAAAACCTCTGTTCTTATGTGGTAAAACAAGACTTTCCCTGCTGCCTATAAGTTCTCAGCCTCCTTCGGAGCAGATCCAGATGGACTCGATCAGTTGACTGAGTTGATGCTGCTAACAGATTCTTCAATATAATCGACATCTGCAGTTAAAGGAATCAGTCTATCCCGCATCACAGGAACTGATATATTTGTGTGTGTTGTCCAATATCTTCACAGCCTGATCCATTGTAGGCCTCGCATACATTTAGGGGTGACAACATAGCACAGCCAGCAACAGATACTTCTCCCAGTTTCCGAAATATCTTCTTCAACTACGTCTAGCGCCTCTCTTCACCAATGACCACGCCCAATCCACCACAAGAGTGTTCTCCCCACCTTCAATCTCAAGAAGTGCCTTCTTACCACTCAAGAGCTCAAGAAGCACAATCCCAAAACTATACACATCACTTCTCTCTGTCAACTGCCCATACAATGCATATTCCGGGGCAACATAACCCATATTGTGCCAGCCACCCTCGTACTCACATGCGGCAGTCCCTCTGGTGCAAACTTTGGGAGCCCAAAATCTGCCACTTTTGGTTCAAATGACTCGTCCAAAAGTATTCTACCACCTTTAATGTCCCTATGAATGATGACTGGTTCCACCCCATAATGCGAATAAGCCAATCCTTTGGCTGTTCCTAGCGTAATCTTTTGTCAAATAGACCAACTCAACTTCTTATCATTCGAGCCAAAAAGATGGTTGTGTAAGCTCCCATTCTTGATCAAATTGCACACAATTATCCTCTGGTGACCTTCAAAATTCGCCATGGCTGTACAATACCCTCTCAACGCCACAAGATTCACATGGCAAATGCTTGCGATTACCTCAATTTCGTGAACAAAACTAGAATCTCCAGCAACAGAAAAATTCTTGAACCTCTTCAATGCAACTTCAGTCCCATCAACTAAAATGCCCTTGTACACATTATCATATGCTCCTCGACTTACTGCCTCTTAAATTTCATCAAATGACTAACAAGATGCAAATTTTCAACCTAAACCAATGAGAACCATGCTCAAGCAACGTTTGTACTACGTACTCTGTAATCCTTATACCCGTCTTAATAATATATATGTTCTTTTTTTTTCATTGTAATATGTACTAATTTAGAATGCTTAAAGTAAAATTAGCTTTGCACATAGCTGAATTAAACTATAAATATGTATTGAAAATTTTTAAGTTATCAACTGCTCAAAAAGCTATAAAGACGGTTTATCTGAAAATAATCTATATAAAAGTTGTACTCTAGACATAGAACTTATTTCGAATAATCTGCACTGTTTGCCACCATTTATAGCTTATTAGCTTTAAATAAATTGTAAGTGATTTCAAATAAACTACAACAAACAGCGTTTTTTTTTCTTTATGTTGTTAAAGCATATGAACTAACAGCACGTTTGTCGACCCAGTACTAAGCTCCTGAATCGGAAGAAAAAGCATACTATGCGAGGTTTCCCTGCTTTCTAGTCGACTGGGAGTCCTGCTCCAAACCCTCATCAAAAGGAAGACTCACTCAATACGACTACTCCCATAGAGTTGATATACTTTATATTTGGGTGCTCAATTCCCATTCCAATGTTTGGAATCGAGTTGTAAGAGAGTAGTACTTTACACACAAAACCCCAGCAGAGTAAAATGCCCTGCAAGGCAGAAGCCACTTGGCATTCCAATGTTTGGAATTAAATTGTTAAGAGGGTAGTACTATACACAAAACCCCGGCAGAGTAAAATACCCTACGAGGCAAAAGCCACTTGCCATTTCAATGAATGTTTACTTTTAATACTCAGTGGCACTTGAGAAGATGTGCATTGCAGGACAGTATGTTGAGAAATGAATTGAACAACGACATTATTAATGCACGTAGTTAATGAAACTATTCATTCTGATAACTTTAAAACTGTTGCCATAAGACCTTATGTTTCCCCCCACAAGTTTATAGTGAAATTTGAACCATTCATGGTTCTCGTGATTATAAATCTGAGCTCATGCATCATACAGTTGCAAAAGCTATGAACTTGTCACTCACAAATAGCTAACACCAGATAAGAATTCGACCCACACATCATCAAGATTAAGAAATACATAATTGGTATTGTGTATAAAGGAAACTTATAAGTTGGAGAAGCAACAATACCCAAAAATATGCATTACTTTCATGAAGAAGAAGAAGAAGAAGGAAACACATCTTTAACAGCAGATGCTGCAGTCAAGTAATTGAGTGTATTCCTCAACGTTTCTTTCTCTCTCTTCAACCTCATTGCCGTATCCTCCAATTCAAGCAGCGCCTGCTGCTCTCTGGGAGCCCCCTCAAATGTACTCCCCACAAAAAACGAAAATGGCGTCGGAAACAGATTCCTCCTCAAATCCTGTCCCTCTTTCTCAGGCTTCCCATTCAATCGATTCGACAACCGAATCACATCTTTCATATAGTTCTCCACCTCATTTGCCAACAATTCCAAATCGTCATCTCCTTCTTTCGGCCGGTCCTCCAACCAATTCACCTCTGCAACTAAATAAGGTTTGGTCCGAACCAATTTGGTGACACGGAATCGCTCTTGACCTTTACAAATCAGAAAGAATCGATCGTCGACGAGCTTCTCGTGTTTGATAACCTCGCCGACGCAGCCGACTTCGGCTGTGCCAGTAGTGGCATCGGTGTAAATAACGCCGAATCGGAGGTCGGTTTGAAGGAGGGTGTGCATCATCATCCTGTACCTGAATTCGAATATTTGTAGAGGAAGAATCGCACCGGGGAAGAGGACGAGTGGGAGGGGAAAGAGGGGTAGCTCCACGACGTCGTTTGTGGGTGAGCCAGTGTGGTGTTTCTCGGAGAATGAAGAGGCTGAGCACCGGAGAGAATTAGGTTTCCGCCGCCGGTATAGGAGGGAAGGGGGAGGCGAGGAGAGGAAATTAGGATTAGGGTTTATGGAGTTGCAATGAGGTTTTAAGCAGGGTTTGGGAGTAGAGTGAGAGGGGAGGAGCTGGGGAAGAGCCATTAAAGGTTAAGTTGAAGTAAAACAAGTGAGCTTCAAACAGAATAAATGGCAACCATATTCGTCGTTGAAGAAAGGAGGAGGAGGAGAAATTTTGATTTTTAAGTAGATTTATTTTGCTTTTTTGAAATATCTGATGAATTATTAGAGCTTGGTGGTTGTGGATAATATTTATGTTGAAGAGAATTTGATTTGTGGTGGTGAAAATGTGTGAAATCTAGTGGAGTAGAGCTTTATAACAAACGTGGATCATTTATTGTTTTTGGGAAGTGGTGACCCAATATCCATGTCATAGCATTTCATTATTAATTAATTAATTGCATTTTCTTTTTCTAATGCTATTAAGAAATTTCATTACAAGGGTTGGGGAGTGGAATTGAACTTTCATCTTCCCATGGATAATACGTGTATTTATAATAATTCGATAAAAATTGGAAACTTAATTCTTTTTGAATTACTTGGAAGTAACTTGATAATTAGACAAATTGAATTTAATTATAATACATGATTAATAAATATTCAATTCGATTTTTGATTCGGCATAGAACAAATCATAAATTCTTGTTTTTCATTCATGGGGTTTCCTTTATAGGGGAAGGTAAATGTCATAGAGTGTTATTTTACTATTTGTTTTAGTCAAAAGTTACTTTTTAGTTAAAAAGTCATTTAGAATGTTTGTTTTCAACTTTTTTTATCACTTAATTTTTAATTTTTAGTTATAATCAAAGACATAAGACATTTTTACCTTTGGAGAAGTAGGTTTGATTAAATGTAAAAATAACACTACCATCGAACAAAATTTACAATTTATTTGGTACTGGCTATTTTATTAATTTTACAATTTATTTTAATAAAAAAATTATTTTCAACCGAACACTTTTTAATTTTTTTTACTGAAATTCTGACTTTAAGTAAAAATTAATACCGAATACTATTTAACTTAAATTTTCTGTTAACTTCTGCTCTATAATTACAAGTTAAATTTTAACTAAAAAATCATAATAAAAAATTAGGAAAAGCAGAGCCGTAAATGAAGACAAATTTGAGGTCAATCGAAACGGCCAAGGAGTACTTACATAAGAACCACAAACTGCGACAAATGTAGAAAAGTAACCATCCATTCATGCTCCTTCTCGCTGCTTCTGGAGGTTTGATCTTCCACTCCATAGCCATCTCCATGTATAAGTGGTGCTTTTATCTCTTCTTGCAATTTATACTCGGCTTCCATGGCTATATGTTGACTTGCAAAGTCTATATGTTTCTCTAACAAAGGCAAGGAAATCAATTCTGATAATTATTGATATATTCTAGAACATATTATGTCACAATTGTTTGAAAATTATATCTGATAACAGTGTCTTGCTTAGTACCAAAAAAAAAAACAGTGTCTTGCTAAGTAATTAATTTCATGTATTAAACTTTCATTTTACATTTCTAAAAAATATATTTCCTAACAAGTATTTACTTTATCAGAAACTAGCTTTCGTACATACTTTTTCAGAAAATTAGTTTTCAACCTCAAAATTATGATTATTCTGTCTTTGAATTGTCAACATACAACGGAAGATTATAACTAACTTTAAAAAAAAAAAATTAAACAAGGTAAAGACACCTTTCCAACTAGATTTGTGCATGCAAGTTGGATCCAGGAGTGTAGAATTTGTGCATATCACCTTTTAGTAAAAAGGTTGTAACAAAATGAAAGAATAGTTAAAACCTCTGTTCTTCAAGACTTCCCCTGCTTCCAACAAGTTCTCAACCTCCGTCGGAGCAGAAGAGCAAATCAATGTCAATTGCATATGGTTTGTATGCAGAGGGACTCGGGATTTGACTTTTTTAACCTTAACCCAACAAAATGGGGGCTGGCAAATTCCCAGAAATTGCTTTGTATAGTTTTTTAATCTCCACTTTTTATTACTCCGTAGTAATATATTATTTTTGTAAATGGTTCATCATTAGTGGAGTGGAACACATGATTTCAACTACCACTAACAATTGTTATACATATAGATAATTTCCGTACATTATGTTAAACTTGTATTTCATGAACACTTTGACATATTAACATATTTTATTATTTCAAAAAACGTAATTATATTTTAGGCTGCATGTTATTAATGGTGGTGTTTCGATGAATTTCTCAAATTTTTTTTTTTTCAATTCTCTTTCTGATTCGTCGGCTAAAAATTATCAAAATGATAAAGGCGATAACAACAAAGATGGTGATAATTTCGAATCAAAGTTTGGACTACTCTTTTTCAATTTGGTTTTGTTGCGGCAATGGTAGTTGTGATGATTACGAAGATGGCATGGCAGTGGTAGTAGCGTCGGGCGGCTGCTTGATAGCGGCGGTGAATTATACAGAATGAACTTGTGAATAGAATTGCTTTAAAAAGGAACTGATGAATGATAAATATGCTGTGAACTTGTGAATCATTCTCAAAATAATTAGAATTGCTTTAAAAAGAAAAACAAGTTAACGTAGATATATCATTCTCCATAGATCAAAGATAGAATTACAAACAGATCACAGTGTTTAAAATCTGTGCACCCAAGTCCAAATGCTGCAAGCAAGCAATCAAATTTGGCAAGGAATTTTGTTGCCAAAAACAAAATTAATATGGGGTATACAACATATAACTTCTGCCTCCCCTATATTCATCAGTCCACATGGTCAGCTGCAAATTTTGCAAATGCAATCCAGCACACAGATAGCAAAGAATGATAAATATGCTGTATAAGTTATTCTGTCCAATACAAAATAATCATCTTTTGCTTCTACTTGTGAACCCTCCAATTCATACACATTGGGTGGAAACAATTGGTAATTTAATCAGCTCATGAGGCTTCTCAATGATTGTTCTCGCGCAAATTATGAGAAACAATACTTTCCAGTTTCCCCTGCCTCCTACGTTTACCTCTATGCTTCCGTGGGAAACAAGACCTTTCCCGACTGCCTACAAGTTCCCTACCTCCTTCGGAGTGGAAGGGCGATCTAGATCAACCAAGTAAGGTTGGTATCCAGAATAACTAGATAGATTGCCCGAGTTCATGCTGCTAACAGATTTTTCAATATCATCGAGATCTGCAGTCAGCGGAATTGGTCGATCAGGTATCATGGGAACTGGTATATCTGTATTGTCCAATATCTTCACAACCTGGTCCATCGTAGGCCTGGCATACAATTGTGGGTGAGAACAAAGCACAGCCAGCAATACATACTTCTCCAAAATATCTGGTGGCCCTAACTCCGGAATACCTTCTTCAACAACGTCTAGAGGTCTCCCTTTCCTCACCAATGACCATGCCCAATCTGCGACAAGAGTGTTCTGGTCATCCTCAAGCTCAAGTAGTGCCTTCTTCCCACTCAAAATCTCAAGAAGCACAATCCCAAAACTATAAACATCACTTCTCTCTGTCAACTGCCCATACAAAGCATACTCAGGAGCAACATAACCCATTGTTCCAGCCACCCTAGTGCTCACATGTGTGACTCCCTCAGGTGCAAACTTTGCAAGGCCAAAATCCGCAACTTTCGGCTCAAATGTCTCATCCAAAAGTATATTACTACCTTTAATGTCCCTATGAATGATGGCTGGCTGTGCCCCATAATGCAAATAAGCTAACCCTTTAGCAGTTCCAAGCGCAATCTTTTGTCGAATTGGCCAGCTCAACTTCTTCTCCTTTGAACCAAAAAGATGGTCGTGTAAGCTCCCATTCTTCATCAAATCACAAACAATTATCCTTTGGTGACCTTCAAAGTTTGTTGTAGCTGTACAATACCCTCTCAAAGCCACAAGATTCACATGGCGAACGCTCGCAATAACTTCAACTTCATGAGCAAATTCTGTGTCCCCTGCCAATGAACAATTCTTGAACCTCTTCAATGCAACTTCAGTCCCATCAGGCAAGACACCCTTGTACACATTACCATATCCTCCTTTCCCAATTATATTGAACCTAGAGAAATTCTTAGTTGCCTCTTGAATTTCATCAAATGTGAACTTAATCAAAGTAGTACTTCCACTGATTGATTCCAAAGCAGAAGGGGGATTCAAACTACTCCATCTCCTAGCAATCTCTTTCTTTCTCTCCTCCTTTTCTATTCTCTTCTTCCTCATCCACCAAAACCCAGCAAAACCCAACAACAAAATCAAAAACCCAAGTGCAGCCATCACAGAAGTAATAATGACTTTCTGTTTCTTATTAGATTTAGATCTATTAAACCTAAGAGCAAACAAGCACTCGGAAGTACCTTTATCAGTGGGACCAAACGAATTCGCGAAAGCGGCGGCGTAAATCGAGCGATAGGCCGTGCAATCGGAGACATTTCCGACTCTACGGCCGTTCAAATCCGACGGCTGAAGACTTGAGAGACTGGTGGTGCAAGCCGCACAAGGCGAGCTATTCTGCAAAGACTGATTACAGGCCTGAACGACGTCGTTGAGGGTCGAGGGAGAGTTTTTAGCCTCGTACTCGGCGCGAGTGGTGATGTTATCGCAACCCTGAGCGATCCACGGCGTCTGAAAGCCGCAGGTGGTTCGGATATCGAAATTCGAGTCGTACTGATCGAACATGGTTTGGTACGCTTTCCAGCACGACTCGGCCGAGTCGACCGGGGGAAGAAACAAGTTCTTGCGACGGAGATATTCGGATTGGACTAGCCGCAGACCTTGGAGGATGAACCGGCACTGAGTGGGGACGTCGGTGGAGGGTTTGGAGCCCTCGGCGAGGCGACGGAGGACGGAGAAGTCGAGCGGGCATTGTACGGTGGCGTTGGAAGTAGTAGTGGTGGTGGATTGGGATGAGGAGAGAGAGCAAAACCCTAGAGTGAGAATGATGAAGAAGAAGAAAGGGGGAATTGGAATTGACATTGATGTGTTTGGTTAGTAGTAGTAGAGTGAAGTAATAATCATGGAGGTGTCTGAATCTGAGACTGGTGGCGGTCGTGGTGGCTCTTGTTTAGGGAGCGTTTGGTTGGACGTAATTTGACTTTTCCTGCCATCAGCCAGGAAAATGGAGCTGGCAAATTCCTCGAATTTGCTTTCTTATTTATTTATCTATTTATTTTAAATTTTGGCATTTGATTTCAACCACTACTTACTGTTATATATTTATTTTCATTTTCGGAAACACTATTACAAAACATTCTCAAGATGATTCTATGTTACTATCAGAGCAATAATTATTTTTCTGACTAAATTATCCTTAGGAAGAAATCTTGAATTGTTCTATGATTCTGCTCCAAGTCTCTAACATGTATATATTTCTTTATACTCCAGTTTTAATTATTGCCTTTCTCTACCTTCGAAATTCTAGGTAAATCTTCATCGATTATAAGAATTTACCTTTTCAGTTTTCTAGTTTTTACATTTACTCACTAAGACCCTAAAGTTTCATATCTTCACATGAATTTAGATTTTGCAATTCGACTAGTTTGAAACAATTACGTATCCCAAATTCACATAATTTTTAATTCTAAGGATTTTTTTTAATGACTAGGACTAATAAACAATACTCAATCCATTCTAAAAGAAAGTAATATTTGGGGGAATTTTTTTTTGCTATTTTGTTATAAATTAAAAAACTTTCAATTACAAATTTATAGATCTTGTCATAAATTAAAAATTCATAATAAATTTCATGAGAAAAACTTATTATTTGTACATTTAATTCTTGATCAAAACTGTAAAAAAAATAGTTATCAATAATTTAAATATTATTATTTTTGTGGAATAGATGAAATAGAGGTGTACCTACATAATTGTATTTACCACCATGAGAATGTTATGTTTATGTTGCTTGGCCGATTAGAGTGGAGTATGAGTATTTTCATGTTGATGTCAAAGATGATAGCAACGAAAATTTAACTGTTCGACATCGATTTAATTGGTTGAAGAAGAGGTAACGTTAATCTCTCAATTCTAAAAATAGTTAATTTCCAAATTAGAAGATGATAAATGTGTGAATAGATAATATTCTATATGAATCTAAATAATTATAACTTGATAAAAGTGCACCGTAGATAGAGCAAAGAAATCGAACAAAGTCCAGAAGAGATGGCCAAACAATTTTCAAAGAGTAGGTATTTTAATCTATACATTTTATATTGCTCTGACAGCAAATAATTTACTTTGACAATATCAATAGCCTTCTTAAAAAATACATAAATAATATTTACTTTTGAGATCGTAAGATACCAATTTATTCACAGACCTATTAATAATTATTTTTATAAAATTATTTTATGTAACCTATAAAATTTAAAAGATTATTCCATTTTAAAAAAAATAGTTGATGATGTTAGACTTCTTTTGTTTCTTTATAGTGTTTTTTTTTAATTAGCTGTTCTCATTTCTCAAGAAAAAAGACAAATATATTTTTCCTTAACTATCTTTTTATATTTTCAAAAATTTATCTATTTCTCGTGCAAATTAAATAAGGGCAGTCATAGAATAACACTAATAAATTTAATACTATAATATTTACTAATCATTATGTTTTATCCGTGTAATTTGATGTAGAAAAGCTACTACTCTCGTAAACAAAAATAGAGGGAGTATTATATTTTAATTTATTGTTTGTGTTATTCCATTTCTTACTACTTTCTCCATTTCACAAAAATAATAATATTTAGATTTTTGACGACTATTAATTTTACATCTTTGACTAAAAATTATATGTACAAATAATAAGTTTTTCTCATTAAATTTGTTATGAATTTTTAAGTTATAACATGATTTATAAGTTTGTAATTAATTTTTTTTTAATTTATAAAAAAATTCAATATAATTTTTATTTCATGTGAAACGAATGGAATATAATGTATTTCGTACATTTTTTATTTTATACATGGGAGGAAATAGATGATATTGAGTCAAAATGGGTGCCACTAAAGAGTGGACTCTGAATTTGGGTCAGAATAATAACAATACTAACGACTGCTATCTGGAAGATACATAAATAAATAAATAGAAAAATACATAAAAGTTGAGAATATGCAGAAGTTAGATGTTGGATTTTTGTGTGGAATACATAAAAGTAAACTAACTAATCACGTTTCAATCATTTCATTATTTAAAAGTTGAAACGGTAACTCATGTTTCAACTTTAGCATGGCATGTGCCCGAGAATTAACTCCCATTAGATGCTGCATATAACAATTACTTAAATTTAGGCATGATCATCGGACGTATGCGATCTAAGAGTTTTTTTAAAATTTTACCCGTTAAAATTACATAATCTTTTAAATTCGTCTTATTTTATCGCGTCGTCTCATTCCATTAATACTTCTACTAAATTTACTCTACTCCGTCTCTACCCAATTACTCAAAATTATTTTTTTAATTTAATTAATTTATTTTTTTATAACATTTTATAAAAAATCATTATAAAATATGTTTTATATATAATTAGGTCAGAGTTAAACGGGTGAGATGATAAATTTCATACTCTATCCTAATCCTAAGGGTTCAAATAATTGGATTTTATTACGATCAGAATTAAACAAATTATTAACGGTTCCGGTGAAATTGTTATCCTATTTAGATCTAAATATGAGATTCATGCTCAGATATGAAAAAAAAAAAAGAAGAGTTAATATTGATTTAGATCGGAAGAAATAGTGACTAACGACAATGGCGATGGTGGTAAGACAAGGAGAAAAAATGGTGACTTTGCTTAATAATGGAGATGATAATGATAGATGAAAGAGGAGAAGAAGATGGGTTTATGGACAAGCGGGTTATAAGGATAATTTTGGTATTTAAATTAACGAAGCACTGTCTTGGAATTTTATTTTAATTCTCCGTACGGGCCCGGCATTATCCGAATAATATTTAGATTGAGAATTGATAATTAATTGAAATTTGGCTACTTACTAGTAGTTGCAACTCTTGACTTGAGCGTCCAACCATCCTGAATTTCAAACTTAGCATATCAAATTTAGTCAATTTACGGGCCAATTCTCGACTAGTGTCTATATATTTTTATTCTTCTAATTTATTTGTTATATTTTTATTTACACTAATATTATCATCTCCAATAATTTGATGGTAACATACATGCAATGTTACCATCTTAAATAATAACATAATATTATTAATATAATAACATTCAATAATAAAAATTAGACGAAAATTACTCTTGTTTCTATGGACCATCCGAGAATTTTGTGTACTTCATCTATGTAGGTGGGTGGCCTGGTGCAAATGGTGTGTATGTCCGATTGAGTGGACTACTAGAAATTTTATTTACCCACTTGGATATTGTTCTTGCCAAAACAACTTTTTAAGTGAAGCCCAGTATACTGAAGGCTTAGTGGTTTGGTACTCTCTCTCTCTCTCTCTCTCTCTCTCTCTCTCTCTCTCTCTCTCTCTCTCTCTCTATATATATATATATTATTGCATTCATCAACGTAATCAATGACACTAACCGAGAGAAAATGGCTAAAAAAGATGCAATTATGTGATCAATATTTTCATTTAATCATTTTTACTAGTAACAATTATTTTATTCTGGTTAATTATATCATTACAAGTATCATTGTTTAATTCAAACTAATTGTGACATACACAAAGAGATTTGTTATTAAAAAAAAAACTAATAAAGTATAAACTTTTGGTTACCTAAGCATACCTATCTCTACATATCAACATAACGTAATAAGGAATCTGGACACCAATCAAATCTAAATTAAAGTAGACACTACTTTCACCTAAATTAAAGTAAAATCAATTGCATGAAAATGACTTTGGAGTTAAGTATCCAATATTTGCATTAATCAAAAGAAAATAACGATCCCCACCCACAAACACACACACATAACTAAATAGAGAAAAAGGAAGATGAAAAGTACTGTATTTAATTTTCTCTAGTTGTTATGTCTTTTAAATTATGGAATATTACGTTTTAGAATGTGGTCTTTCTCTAAGAGCAAATTTAAAACTATGCTGTTTAGAAAATGTTGACCTAAAAATGTAGATAATTATTCAATTACTAACCTTGAGTAAACCATACATAACTAAAAAAAAAACAAAAAAAGAAGAAATAGAAAAATGAGCTATACACTCTGAAAAACTTATATATTAAATTATGAAAATTTATTCTGAAAAACACTCTCAATTTACATGATTAATTAAACAAACAATTTGCACATCATACAAAATTATAAACTCTTTTATTTTCTTAATGTTCTTCCCATCAATTCTTCTGGCATTAAATATATAAAAGAAGGTACAACAGAAATGGATTGCAATCCATGTTGTGACTTCCTAAATATTACTCCATTATTCTAAATATAAATCTTGATATGTACGAAAGGAGTAATGATAAAAAGTTAGATGTAGGTAACAGAACAATTTCTTTTAACGTTTTCATTGGCTTGATAAGGAAGAATACTCAATAATATATACTCAAAACTTTTAATAATTATTAATTTTATATATTAAATATATAAATAAAAAAAATTCATAAAATTTGTTATGAATCTTTAAGTTATGACAAGATCTACAAGTTTGTAATTGAAAATTTTTAATTTATAACAAATGTAACAAAGAAAATTTTCAAATATAATTTTTTAAAATAAATTTATTTTTTAAATGTAACTTTATTTTTGAAACAGAAAGAGTATATATATGTGTGCGCGTGCACGCTCCGTACGCCGCTGGTGTAGTGCCAATTAAGGTAATTATAATTTCTTTTCTATGTGACTTATGATGTGCCAGTGCCATTGATTGATTAATTAATTATGTAATTAATTCTAATCATTTACTGCAAGCCTCTTAAATTGCGCATGATGATGGTTTTATTATATTGCAGTGCACGTTGTATGAATAATCTATGTAACATTTTCCTTTCATTCTTTCCCCAACAAAGGATATTCTATCTAATTGGATTTTTTTAAAGGCATAATTTCTTACTCCAATATAAGAAAATTTCAGAATAGTCAAGTCAAAGGTTCCCGATAGTTTGGATTATCTCCCTTGGCTAATGTGTAATATGTATTTGCTCGTAATTTTGTTTTTTAAACAATTACAAATTTTAGTTTTTCTAGGACCAAACAATTAAACATTGTATCCAATTTACTTGTTTCCTTTGGGGAGTGTAAAGTATTGCTCATCAACTAGTTAAAATAAAATATAGAACTCCCCAAATCATCGGTTTCAAGAAGAAAATTATCTTTCTTAATGTGAATAAATTGAGTACATAAATAATTACTAAAACCATTTTGTCCACTAATATGACTCTATAAATGATTATTACGAAAGTAACCTTTCGCTAAAGATCTTTCCTCTTCAATTGTTTTGAAATAAAATATATTTTTTTATTAAATTATTTAGTTTTCGGTAGTCTATAATCTAAATTTGAGTCGAGTTGGACTACGTATGGAGAGAAGTTTTTCCAAACTCATTTAAAGCAAAGTTCGAAATCGAAACCTTATTTAAAAAGAACAATTTATTTAACACTTAAACTAATAAATATTAGTAATAAAATATATTGTTATAAATAAATAATACAATTTCCTTTAAAATATGAAATCAATACAATATTCAATTTGTCATAAATATAATTTGAGCATAAAATGATTTCAGGATATCAAATTCGACTTACATACGCAACATACGTATACATATAGAGATAGTAGAATGATATAGGATCATTATTTAACGTCATAATTATAGCATCACGTCATATATATTCTATTCACTATTTTTTTTAATTTGTGACGTGTATAGGAAAATCAATAACTCCCGTACTCCCAAGATTTAATTTATTCTTTTTTTGCAAACTTTGGAATGCATGCTAAATCGAATAAAGATAAAAATACATAATTCTAATCTATTAATATCCTCGTAATTTTTGATGAATAATTTGTTAATATCATTGTAAATTTTTTTTTAAAGCCGATGGTTTACCTGGTCATGTATGCAAATTTTTATTGATCTAAACTTTTTATAATTAAAAAAATCAATTATTATCTTATAAAGTTTGACAATTTTGTTTTACGTCAAAATTATGGTGCAGTCATGATGATATTGATGGGTATGAGGTTCAGGAGTACAAATACGAAATGTCTACCGCACCAATACTGCCGTATCTGACTCAAAAAGCTATTGCCCATGAACAAACATAAACTTGTCATCAATATACATATCTTATCTATATTTTTTTATTATAAATATTATTTTTAGTAGTTTTATTGAAAAATTAGACATATTTAGAATATGGACATTCCTTAAAGATTTATTTATATGTATTTATTATTTCTTTTGATTATCTATTTTATTATTTTGGTTTGCTAGTATTGTTGCCTTTTCTGCGAGCTTCAGCAAGCAGTATATAACAGCTTTTCCAAGAAAATAAGAATGTCTAAAGATTCAGACATGTATTTTCTATAAATATTCTACACCCCTTTTTCTTTATTCCTCACAAAAAAAGGAAACCCAAATTTAAAGAGGGAAATAGATTGAAAATTTCAGCAAAGATTTTGCAGAAATTTGTATTTCAAGTAAGAGTTAGCAGCTGCAAACATCCATCTGAACCATCCCCACCCCTTCATCTTCTCTTTCAGTTCTAACCCACCCATTTTTCTATCAATTTTTTTTATTTTTTATTTTTGTGATATAATTTTCTCTGAAAAATTCTCTGTGGGTCTGGTTTCAATCTGGGCATCTGAGTTTCATGGAGAATCTCCAAGGACCAGTAGTTTCTTCTCTGCCATTGGTATGTCACTACAGCTAAATTTGTGTTCTGTCAATAATTGTATGTGTGTTTGTTTGTGTATATGCATGTACTTCGAATTTGGGTGGAATTTCTTTTCTGGGTTTATTATAATTATTTTTAATCTATTTTTTCCTTGGGGAGGATTGATTTATGATGCCTGTATTGAAAATTCCTGAACAATATATGTTCTTTGCTTTCCTAAGTTGGTGTGGCCTTCTCAATCTTTTTTGTTGCTAATTATAGAGTTTTCTTAGATGCAAGTATATTCCTATGTATATTGTATGAATTTTCTTTTCATGAATATCATTTTTTGAAATATCTTTTTTAACCTTTGTGTTAAAGGTTTTCTCTGTGACTCTATCCAGATGAAATTTGACCATTACGATAGTGGGTTATGGCTGCAATTTTTGTTCATGTTCAAATTTTAAAGTATCAATTGTTTGTTAAAATAGAAGTTTCTGTCAATCTGATTGCTTGTGTTCTCTCTGCTGTCAAGCTAATGATTCAACCATTATTTTGTTTTTCTCATTGACTCAAGTTTCCACATGTTTCATTTAATTCACAGAATAGTTATGCCAAAGTATGTCTTTAGTCTTCATAGAGACATTAGTGTTGAGAAATGGACAAAGACAAAGACAAAGACGATGTTTACTCTCCTAATGGAGTTCTTGAGGACTATTTAAAGAGTGCTGAATCTGATACAGTCTCTTCGAAAGAAAGCACTTCAGAGGTTAAAGATCAGAACTTTTCGAAACCTTCTTCGCGGTGGGCAGCTTTTGTCCAATTACTGAGAAGAACTAAATCAAAAAGGCGTTTAGGCACCCTGCATCCTCTCAAACTAACCAAAAGATTTAGTAGTAGTATGAGAATGGAAATTGCACCGACAAGTCTGCACACCGACACTGATTCGAACTACTTCAAGCCTCACTGGAAGAATTTCACATTTTCACAGCTACAATCTGCAACCAACAATTTCTCACAAGGTAGGTTATGTTTTTGTTAGATTGGTAGAAAAGGGTATGTAAATTATGCTATTTTCTAATTTATACAATGTTGTGGTATAGAAAATCTTATTGGAAAGGGCGGTTATGCTGAAGTTTATAAAGGGCGCTTGCGAGATGGGCAACTTGTTGCAATCAAGAAACTCACCAAAGGATCACCTGAGGAGAGAACAGGGGATTTCTTAGCTGAGTTGGGGATTATGGCTCATGTCAACCATCCCAATACAGCCAAGTTGATCGGATATGGGGTTGAAGGGGGCATGCACCTTGTCCTTGAGCTCTCCCCTCACGGTAGTTTAGCTTCAGTGCTTCATGGTTAGTGTTACATCTGTCTTCATGTTGTTTGTGTAATTACAAGTTCATCAATGCAAATTTTGAGATTTGATAGGATTTTCAATGGTTTCAATCATTTGTCAGCTTCAGGAAAGGCGTTAAAATGGGGTATTAGATATAAGGTTGCGATAGGAATAGCTGAAGGTCTGGTATATCTTCATCAAGGTGGTCAAAGGAGAATCATCCACAGAGATATCAAGGCTGCAAATATATTACTTACAAAGGACTTTGAGCCTCAGGTACCTTGCCAATCCATGCAGATTATATTTCTCGTCAGCAACCAACAGTTATGTTCTATATTTTAGGAATTTAGTTGGGTTTTCCACAATTAACTATTTTGATTTCAGATTTGTGATTTTGGGCTTGCAAAATGGCTTCCGGAGCATTGGACTCACCACACTGTGTCAAACTTTGAAGGCACTTTTGGGTATGTACTTGTATCTTCTTTTATCATATTTTCATCATATCCATTTAGATTTGTTTTTCAGTAGGATTTAGATTCATTACTTTCTTATTTTGGCAGCTATCTTGCTCCCGAGTTCTTAATGCACGGCATAGTAGACGAAAAAACTGATGTCTTTGCCTTTGGAGTACTACTTTTGGAACTTATTAGTGGACGTAAGGCTCTGGATTATTCACTACAAAGCCTTGTTTTGTGGGTATGCTTCTGGCCTGACAATCAAACATTCTGTTTACTAATATGCACTTCTTGAAAATTAAGATTTTTATGTACAGACATTTGAGATTTGATATGCTCGTGACAGGCAAAGCCGTTGCTCAAGAACAACAACATCAGAGAGCTTGTTGATCCATCACTTGCTGACGACTACAACTCCCTACAGATCAACCTCATGGTCTTATCCGCCTTCTTATGCGTGCAACAGTCGTCCATCAGGCGTCCTCAAATGAATCAGGCACGTGCTAATACTCGGTCCAAAATGAGATTTGCAGTTTTTATTAGTAAATATCTTTGAAAAGTTCAACGTTAGCCAAAATTCAATCTTATTAAAGTAAAATTATCACTGGTCGAAGAGTTGAACAAAGATATATATTTCACATTGCAGGTTTTACAGATTCTGAAACGCGACCACGGGAGCTTGGAAATAGTGAAAAGATACAGAAAGTCATCATCTTGGAGGAGGTATTATGAAGAACTCTTTAGTGCTGAGGATCATCATTCGGTGAAATTCGCAGTTTCAAATAGTTTCAATCAGCCAAAACAGATGCCTCTGGAACAATGGCTGGTCTGAACACCATGCTCCATCTTGCTAGATAGCTCGTGTAAATAGCTAAAGAACTCAGTTTCAGTTCCTTGCCAAACTTTTTAGTAAACATCTTGCCATTTTACTTGGATATGCAAGCAAAGAACAGGTAGCAGAAACAGTGAAAGAAATCATTTTATAGAAGGTATATAGAAATTATCATACAAAATAATACTGCAGTGTTATTACATTTTAATTTATCTTCTTTATTTTTAGGTAGAGCTCTAATGTTATATTTCAATGTGTAAATATTCCTCAAATGACTAGAAGTTCTCTTGTAGTTGTTTGTACTCCATCAGGAACCCAGTGAAAGTGATCCTGTTTTTTTGCTCCATGTATATGATTAAACTTATTTACTTATCAAAATGTTCAATTTAGAGAATGTATGTTGTGTACATTATGTAGCAGAATGTATGTTATGTATAGCCTGCATTTGTTTATTTAATAACAAAATCAAGTTCGTGTAACGCTACATATGCTGAAATACTCAAATACTCCCTCCTTTACAAAAAAGTTGTTATATTTCAAAAAATTATTCAATATTTTTGCGAAAACTTAAGATTAAAATTGATTTAATTTTGGTAATGATTAACATTATAAGATACAATAAAATTTTAACAAAATAAATTATTTATTATATGATAAATGTTATTAAAATTTTGTTATAATTTGAATTTTAGAATTTCATAATTTAGTATAATAAAATGAAAATTTACTTTTTTATTAATAAAAATTTAAGTGAGGAGAGATTCCCTATAGGATCAGGGCGTGTTTCTCTTCGTTTACAAATTCTAAACTTAATGAAAATATTTGTTGAGTATTATCAGCTAAAACAACTTTAATATGGAGAATGTAACTCTTTTTAGTAGAACTCAAATAGAGTGTTTGTTGAGTTTTATCAGTTGAACTAACATTAATTAGATATTTTTAATAGAACTTAATAAGAGTATTTGTTGAGTTTTATCGGTTGAACCAATATTAATTAGAATTTTATCGGTTGAACCAATATTAATTAGAGAAATATAACTTCTTTTTTTTTTACAATAATCGAAAACGATGCTACATGGTTTGCAAGAACACATGGTAAGAATCCAAGGTCCGCTGCGTGATGCCGGCCGATAAGAATACATGGTCCCGCCGGCAGCACGCATTCCGAGGCGCTTAGAGGCATCAATAATCATAAGAAGGAAAGACAAGACAGAAACTAAACATTTGTGTGTGCTGCTGTCAATGTCCAACATTCTCATAAACAAACAATTGTACAAAGCAGAAGCAACAAGTAGACCATTTTCTTTTCTTGTTTTTTTGACTGTTTCAACCTTTTTAACGGTCTTGTTTCCATCATATGATGATAAAGCTTCTTGTCAAAAAAATATTAAGGACCTCAAGAATCTTTTTTTCATTTAGTGGGCTTTGTAAAGAAGGGTAAAACGGGCATATAAATCATTAGCACCCAAAATCCACACTTTATGCTCATATGGATGATTGTGTTAAAAATGATGAATAATTGATATTTACTAACGGAAACATATTTGTCACTTTCACCTGTACGTAGTACTAATGACAGTACTAAATGAAAATTAAATACAAAAAGAAAAAATTAGATTGAAACCAAGAAAGAAAGTATAACAGGGAAAAAAAAATCAAAAACTGATAAATGTATTCTTTGAAGTCCATATTTTTTTTTAATTTTTTTATTTTACTGTTAAGAACTTTATTGAAAAAAAATGAGAGAGAGAGAGAGAGAGTTGAGAGGAGATAATTATAAAGTTTTCTATTGTACCTGTAACTAATAAAGTTGTCTGTTGTACCTAGTTACCGGTGTATTTGTATTTTATATATTTTTCAATTTTAATATATTTTTATTGTCTGTTGTACCTAGTTACCGGTGTATTTGTATTTTGTATATTCTTCAATTTTAATATATTTTTGTGGTTATGTATCTCCTAGTCCTTATGATTTTTAGGTATTACAACATTTCTTCTGGTTACCAAAGCAAGAAAAAGAACGAACTAATTCAACACCCTTGTTAAATTATATATGAGTTTGTATGTCGGCGCATACCATGAGTGTTTTTTGATGAATGACAAATCTTGGACCACTACACAAAAGTGTTTAAAATTCTAAAGCAGTCTTCGTATTTTCCAATTATTCCGTATAAATGTATTTATTTTTTATAAGTTACTATTTGTAAGTTATTATTTATAAGTTACTATTTTTTAGTATATTCTCAATGTATTTTTATAAGTTACCGATTATAAATTATTATTTATAAGTTATTATATTCGTAAAAATACACTCAGTATTATAAAACTTCAGTCTATTTCATAAACCGACAAATAATTATCCCTAAATGAAATTCAGTTCAAAACCCAACTAATCACCCATGAATATTTGGATTGGGCATCTATACTAGAAAAGCAGATCAGATAACATTTACTACTACTTTATTGGATAAGTATATATAACTATGTAAGGTCCAACCTAGTCATCCCTCCCGCCCTAAACCCCACCCCCCAAAACCCCTCCAACTTTACATAGCAATTGGGAAAGAATAAAAAATTAATATTATCTTTTATTTCAAAATTAGAGATATATTTTAACTTTTTAAATCGAACGACGGTTTATAACAAAAAATTTTCATCACAATATAATTTGCATACAAAATTTTTATAGATTACATAAATTTCGAAGTCCAACATGTCGTCGTTTCATCAAAAAAGTGAGAATGGATCTCTAATTTTAGAATGAAATGAGTAATTAAAAATTAGACTTTTTTGAATTTGAAACCATTTTCGTTGTCCAACATGTCGTCGTTTAATCAAAAAAGTGAAAATGAATATCTAATTTTAGAACATAATGAATAATTAAGAATTAGACTTTTTTGAATTTGAAACCAATGTCGTCGTATAAGTTGAAAAATTGTTGTAAGAATATACAGTATGTGTATTTTACACTTTATTTTAAATATTACACTAAGTAATAATAAAATTGTGAATTAAATATATTAAAATTGTTACTTAAAATCAGAAAGTCAATTCACCTTTTTAATCTAATTTGACTTGTCTTCGAAATCAAATTGATATGATTTATTAATTTTCAAAATTTAAAAGAATAAGACTTGTAATGAATATTAGGTCATAACAGATTCAGAAATACCATAATTGTATTGACTAAAAATGTAAAAGTTTAATGATATTGTACTAACAAGATATAATCATCTCTGCAATAATCAAATATTGATTTATTTATTTTTTGGATAACGAAAATTCAAATATTGTAACACTACACCTAAATATAGAACGTCTACCAACTTGCGAACTGCATTTTTAATGACCAATAAACGATGATGATTTTTAACTTAGACTTTAACGACCAACAAAAGATTAGACAATATTTTACTTCTTAACATTCTAATTTTAATTTGGGTCGTTTGTATGCTTTGTGAATACAATATTAACAAATTCACTTGTAATCAAGCATGTTATATTAGTTATATCTATATTTTGTGTATTATATCATTATAATTGTTTGCCATAATAAGACTTATAAAGGTTTAATAAAACTTAACTTTTGTTGACTTCGATAGTTGTACTAGAAAATTTGTGGGATATGTATGCTCTCATGACGCGTCTAAATATCTATCATTTTAATATGTAAATAATCTTTTCAGAAACTCAGATTAGTATTCTTAATAAAATATGTTGGTGGCATCAATCCATCTCAAATTTCATACTAATACTTTCACGTCTCACCCCTTAGGGCATGTTCGGAACAACTTTTAGAGTTTAGATTAAAGTTAATTTTTAAGTTTTAGATTCTAAGTAAGTTGAAAAGCAACATTTACTTGTTTTTATAAAATAACTTAAAATCAGATTTTAAGTTAAAAAAAAAAAAAAAAGAAGAAATAAATAACTCTTAAACACTTTACTTTTATATTTTAATTTAAAATCTAAAAATAAAAAAAAAACGTAGTTCCCAAACAGACACTTATTGTTTCATTTTTTTTTTGGGATAAAACATCATCGTTTATTCAACATTGTTTTTTCACAAACATCAAAATTTTGTTGTCATAGTTAGATTTTTTTTTGTCAAATTGATTTTATTTAAAAATAAATATATTTTTATATTTATTAGTACTATCATAAGAAAATATATTAAATATATTATCAAAGTCAACTCTTATAATTTTTAAATATAAAATATATATATCAAATTATGAGTTTTAAAATTAGTCACGTGACCAAGAAAAGTCAAATTTTAACAAACAAATCTATATTGAGGTAGTATAATACTCTTTTTTTATATATATTCGGTGTGTAAAGTTTTATGCAAGAATATGATAAATAAGAGTAAACCCTTTTAAATCAAAATTTAATAGTAAAAGGAAAGGGGGGGAAAAAATGACAAAATCGACAAATGCATGAAATTAGAAACATTTGAGCAAGTCTTTGTTGGCAACATTAAGGTGGCCATTTTGTTTATAACTTTTGTAAATTATATTAATTTTGAGATTTAATATGTTGTATTTAAATTAGAAAAGTCAAAATATATCCTTAATTTAATATACTTTTACGTCTCACCGCTTATTCCTTCGGGGGAGGGGGGAGTTGAATAACTTATCATAGCTTATTCAACATTACACAAACATAAAGTTTTACGCAAGAATAAGATAAATACAATTAAACTTCTTAAAATCAAAAATTAAGAAAAGAAAAAAAAACACGCAAAATCGACAAATGCATGAAATTAGAAACGTTTGATCAAATCTTTGTTGGCAACATCGAGGTGGCCAGATTGTGCAGGTGTAACATTCTTGAAATCTCATGGTGTGGGTCACTCTATTGGGGTAGGTAGGTGGGAGTCACAAAACTCACTACTATATAAACCAGGCACTGGCTCTTTACTCGAGGCAAAACCCACAACCGCTTGCTTACACCAGATAGAAGAAGAAGAAGAAAAACAGAAGCTGCCATGGCTACCATCGCACAATTACAGAAACAACCCTCCGATTTTCTGGCATCTGTCTGCAGTGAGGTAAGTAAATTTCTGTTTTTCAGCAGAAAATGGCACTGATTTTCTCAAATTTCCATGAATTTGGTCTTGTACATGGTGATTTTTCACTTGTATGGTGCTTTTCTGAAGGTTTTAGTTGATGGGTGTTTGTTTTTTGGGTGTGAAACAGGGGATTTTGGATGATCAGTATCTGCTATTACAGAGCATGAGTGAGGACAACAATCCAATGTTTGTGCATGACGTGATTAATGATTTCTTTCATAATTCAGATAAGACTCTCAGCAGCTTGGAAATTTCTGGGTGGGGTTTCTTTTTTCATCTTCCTGTAAACATTGTCTTTTGTGTGCGTGTGTGTTTATAATTTTATTTTGAATTTATCTATATTATGATATGGGTTTTACTGGGGTTTTGCCTAATTATGCAGGGATCAGCAGAATATTGATTACAAGAAACTTGAGGAGTTTGCTCACCAATTCGAGGGTAGTAGTTCAAGGTATAATTCTATTTTTCCATATAAAGACTTGGGTTTCTTCATATATGTAATGTATTACATTTATTAAAAGTTACTAGAATTATTGATCATTTTAATTCTATGTGATTTGTGGATTTAGTATAGAAATGGTAAGGAAAAGATGATACATTTGCGTAAAGTTATTTTCATAATGAGAAATAGAACCTTGCCTTTTTAACAAGATTTATTTTTATTGTCTTTTTAATTATTAACCTTTCTGATTCAAAGCTTTTTCTGACTTTAATTAGTAGAATTAATAGATGTTTCACTCTTGCACACATAGATATATTATCGTATAGATATGTACGTTTATGTATTTATATATAGGAGGAGTGAGGATTTGGCTCCTGTCTATTACCCTTTTCCTCTCAATGCACCTTGTGGATATGAATAAAACTAGTTTTACATAATTCTAATCATACGAAACATGAAAAAAAAAAAAAAAAAAATAAAAGAAGAGTATATCCATTTTCAACATCTTTAATTTTAACAATTGAAAAATCATCAAATTTGGACCATTCAAATACGAAGATGAATATGTTTTATATGATCAAACTGTATAAAACATGGTATATAACCATCCGGTTAAATTACATAAGAGGAATTTTATTTGAATCCACAAAGTTAATTGAGAAGCCAAGCTGATTCAAAACAGCCACTGCCTATAGATGGTGATCTTGTTCCAGTGTATATTTCATAATCCGAACTACAGAAAGAACACAAAAGTTCCGCTAATAATGGAATCTTTGTCATTTTATATCCTACAAAAGAAATTCATATTTATGCATATATCTAGAGAGAAAGGGTAATGGGCAATTTTTTGGGAGAAAAACACGGGGATTGCTAGATCATCATTTAAGAGGTCGCTATAGATCTCCAAGGAGGACTTTAGGATTTGATTCAGCTTCTCTCTATAGTCTGTAAAAGAATCCACTTGGTTTCATTATAGAAATGTACTTGCTTAATCATGACCTTTCCTTTTCTTTATTTGCATGACTAGAGATCAGTTGGTATGGTGTTCGCAACATGAGCTTGCATTAGTTCAAATGCTCACACACCTGCACAATACAGAAATTATCCTGTCGTTATTATTGGTTATTTTGTTCTTTTGCATGTTTTCACTAATAAGCATTTTCTCGTAACTTGCAGCATTGGCGTGCAGAAAATCAGATGCACCTGCGCTGCTCTGAAAACTTATAGTGAGGCAAAGAATTTTGAAAGGTGAGTCTTGTTTTGGACTCATGTCATATTAACTGTTTCATGTGTTCCAAAGTCTCTCTTTAAGTCAATTATTTGCTGCATCCTGCATGTTTATTATTCTTAACCACCACTACAGGACAATGAAAAATAGTGGTTAATAGAATATGATTTCAGGAAATTTATCTGTAATTATCACTGATATAAAATATTATGACCAAGTTGTAAATAAATAATGTCAAACATGAAGATAAAATAATAACAAAACACTACACACTAGTTTGTGCCCCTCTTAACGAACAAATAGTCAAATATATATGTCGTTGATACCTTAAGTGAGGGATAATGTTGTCATTAATCACATCCATGTTAAGATGATGAGATTGCTAAAAGATGATTTTCTGCAGGTGTGTGAAGAGTCTTCAACAAATAAAAGATGAATACTGCCTTGTGAAAAGCAAAATTCAGGCGTTGTTTGAGGTAATTATGCTTCAAGTTTGTGAAATGGTGCACTCTCATTTTCTTCTACACTTTCCTCGTTGTAGCATCAATAATTTTCAGCATTCCATTTATTCAAGTTCATATTTAATGTTTAATTATTCATGTACAATATTATTTACATCTTAAAATTTATTTTGCATTTAGACAAACATGTCCACCTTTAGAATCTAGGTTTTTGGGGCAACATTCTCATCTGGAATCAAGTGAAATAATTAACTTTAATGAAAGAAACATACAATTTATTTTTGTCCCATTTTTATGGTTTATATAACAGATCCTTCCATTTGTAGTTGCATTAAGACAAAGTAATTAACAAAGTAATTACTAATTAGTTTCTTAAGCGTGCTATGTACTCTTCTAGAATTATTGGTGTTTTAGCACTTTTGTTTCTTTTTCCTTTTTCTACTTCTTTAGTTAATCTAAATCATCTCTTAATTTAAAATTTTAGATTAAGAAACAGATTATGGCTGCTGGTGGCTCGATTCCAGTGCCCAAGTAACTGGTAACGGTTATAATCCTCTGCAAACGATGCTCATCTCCAGAACAGAAGTCACCGGAGAATTATAGTGATCTTTGTTGTTGTATAAGAAATGTAGTACTTCTTTAAAGGGTAAACTTCTATTAGACTCTTTGGAATGTGACAGTTGTGTTCAAAACAGCGTTAGTAAGGTATCAACAAAATAATTTCGATCAGTTTAAAATAACTATTATCGTGTGGAGGATTACGTCTTTTCTGTTAGTCTGTTACTACTGCTTGCTCAACCATCTTCAACTTGACATATATACCATGTTCTCCTATGTGCTCATCTTCTGATAACTTGGTTGATAATTTGATCAAAAGGATATGTTTGATCTACAAAATGGTGCGTGATTTACTAGTCTTTCAAAGTTCTTGCATTCGTCGAAACTTAGTTTAGTTGACATTTCTTTCTCTGCTTAAATTCTCATTACTAATGCACCTTGTACATTTTTTTCTTTTGATATTGTCATTCAGTATTTTGCATGACTTCTCATCTTCACAGCTCTGAGGCTATCTCCCTATATAATGGATAAATTTTTCTCACACTTTTTCAGAGAAATAGTCCTACTAGCAATTTTAGTTGGGAATGTGCATACTTTTTAGTATAGGGACTAATTTACTAGAATATGATAATGTGCAGCAATATCTGTTGCTTCCAAATTTATTTTTGTTCTCCACCTGCAAATTGAAGCTACCCTCTAAATGAGCTTTGAACCTTCTTTTTCATTCTTAGACTTCTGCAGTATGTTTAAAAAATACCTAAAAAGACAAATATTGGTATTTTGATAGTGCAATGAACTGAATGTTGGGTCATTTAAAGTTTTTATTTTTATTTTTTGTGGAAATAGTATTCGGAGTTTTGAACTTGACCAAAATCTTCTTGTCCCTTCACATGTTATATACTATATATATTTATATATATATCTTCCTGCCAACCTTGTTTACTTTACACCTGAGAGTTACATTTTACACTGTAATTCTATAAGAGTGCATTTTCTTTTTTATCACTCCATATAATTTGACTTGGGTCCTACACTATTTCGAAAAGTGACTATATTTTCGTATTATTGTTTGTGGGTCCTTTGTTTTTTTCTCCCTAAAATGGTCAACTTTTTTTCAAAAAAATAATTTGTATTTTTTTTCTTGGATAAAAATGTATATACTTGAATTATTTTTTAGGAGATGGAAGGAGTAGTTAACAATTTCAGTAAATATTTTCCGATTGATGAAGCCTTTAGTTTGAGGGTGTACGTGTGCGTGAATTGGGATATGACCCAAATAGGAGTTGATTGTGGTGCATAATTTTATTTTTGGTACATTATTGGTATTCAATCAATCTCCACCTTCAATCTGGAGACAATAATGGAGGATGAAGATGATATTATGTACCAATTATTACAAATCAATATATATATATGGGGTCGATCTATGTCTGGAGTCTTTCGTAGTTAATACATTTATAGTCGTCTATTATATATGCGAAGATGAGAATCAACCGCAAGACAAATTCATCTGGAAGTCGTATAAGCCGATTCAAATGGTTGATGATGGTTGATGATGATGACGAGGACGCTTGAATAGCTAACGTTAGACATGGATCGACGCTTTATATATATTATGTACCCCATTTAGCAAAGCCCTAACCCAAATATATGAAGTATGAACGACTTTGAGTCTCTAATCCGGAAAAAAGAAAAAGAAAAAACCTTGGGTTTATGCCATCTTTGATGTACTGTAACATATAAATATTATTGTTGACTTTTCAAAGTCAGATTAAAGTTATATAGTTGTGGTTACTACAATAATAATGAATATTGCAATTTATTTAGACAGTACGTACGTACGGTTTGTTACGTAATTTAATTTGTGGAATACATTATACCAAAATTTATTTGTTATAAAGTTGATTTGTATCATGTTAAATCGTAGTTTGAAATTATCATTTAAAAACTTCAATAAAAAAAGTTAACGATAATTTTATATAATGTCTTTTAGACGTACGAGTATATATTGTAGAATAGATTGTGTATGAAAAAATTTCTCCAAAACGAGATAATATTTGTAGGAAGATAAAATAGTTGAACATTTAAAAGAACCATTCAAAATTAATTAAAATTAGGTGGTACATATGTACATGAAAATGCAAACATCTATATATATATATATATATATATATATATATATATATAATAGGCCAACCAAGAAAAATTGAAATCAATTACATATGTATTTATTATACACTAAATTATAATTTACACCTCAATCTTTGTTTAGTTGATTTAATTTACAACATAACTTATAAAAAATATCAATTAGAATTTCATATTTTTTATTTTTTTCAAATATTTACTCTGAAAGAATTCAGCCGATCAAAATGACAGTTGACTTAGTCAATTTATACTATGTTATAAGTTTTTCTTTTTTTTTTTTAACATTTAAAAATTAGCCTTGACAAAACTATATTACTCTATCGGTTATAGGAAAAAAAAATATTGATAATAAAATTTATTTAATAAAAACGAATAATATTTGCATAATTTTTTATTATAATATTAATTTTCTTAAAATTTGTAATTACAATCTTCTTATTATCTTTAACTGAACATTAATAAAAGAATCATGAAAATAAATATACTGTTTTTACATGTACTTCTGAGTCGAACAATAAAAGATCACAAATCATATAAGCTAATTACTTTTGTTGGTATAGATTATATTGTGTTTGTGTTGTTATTCTTCTGAATTTTACAAAAAGATGATCATTTAATACGTTGAAAAACATATCATACAATTATTAGTATTTATCGATAATAGTTTTCTCAAATTTTGAATGAACACCACGGAAGAAAAAGAGAGCATTTTTAATTTTTTTTTCAAATAACCACAAAGTAATAGCTAAGTATAGGGTGTAAATCTTCTTTTATCTTTTCACATTAACAAACACTATTTGATACATGCTATATCTAATATTTACAAAATGTAAAATTAGCTTTACTCTTCTGTTTTTTATCAAGTAATAGATTCAACTTGTAATATTATTTTACTAAAATTATATATATATATATATATATATATATATATATATATATATATATTATACGATTTGAAGCATTAATCCATATTAAATTTTAATAAATCATGACATCAAGTTAACCAAAAATATTATAGTTTATTTGATTAAAAAAATAATGCATGATTATTACATTTTTTTTATAATTTATTTTGATTACCAATTACAATCATAAAAATATCACAAAGATTTGGAAAAATAATTTTAATTTTTTTTAAAACAAACTCATGCTTTGTAACATTATTTTAATTTGTACTCTAACATGTAAAATATGTTAGTTAGCACTTCATATTTTTTTTATTCAAATATTCACCCCATAAAAATTACGTCGGTCAAAATCATCATTGATTTAATTAACTTATACTAACTATGTTTAAAAAAAAATATGTTGGTAGTATGTACAAATTAGGCTTGAAAATTTTATCACTCTCCATCTGTTACGAAAAAAGAACAATATTTGACAATAAAATTTATTTAAAAAATAATATTAACAAAATTTTTTTAGTATAATGTTATATTTTTAAAAACAATACTATAATCTTATTATTATCTTTAACTGGATATTAATAAGAAATTTCATGAAAAAATATATTACATGTATATTTTCTTCTCAATTAGACATTAAAAATAAATATCACAAATCACATTAGTTAACTAATTTTATTAATATAGATTATGATGTGTTTGTATTGTTATCGTTTTGAATTTTACAAATTGATGATCATTTGATACGTAAAAAAGTAAAAAGTGTAACATATCATTTAAAAATTTTAATAAATATCATGCAAGAAAAGGAGAGCATTTTAAATTTTAAGTTAAGTTGGTGTATAATATATTTTTTTTCCTTTTTCTATTAATATAAACAATTTGATAGATGCTATATCTAACATTAATTTATAAAATGTAAAATTAGTTTTAATGTTTCTTTATCCAATGATAAATTCAACTTGTAATATTGTTTTACTAAATTTAACATATATGTTTTTTATACAATTTAATGTGTTAATCAATATTAAATCTTAATAAATAATGAGATCCATCTAATTATAAACATCATTGTTCATTTGATTCAAAAGAAAATTAAAATTAACGTATGATTGTTAATATTTTATATTATTTCTTGCATTCCAAAAAATAACAACATTTTATTTTGTTTATATTAGATTGTGAAATCCTATAATTCAAATAGTGACAAGAGTTTAATAATGTTTCGTATAATAAAGTGTTTATTATGTTAAAATTTTAATATATTGTGTAATGTTAATCATTTTACAATCGAAATTAATTAAACTTAAATCATAGACATTTACAAAACTACTAGAATACTTTTTAAAATGTCATTATTTTTTTAAAACAGATGGTATATAATTTTTATTTTGATTACTGATTAAAATTATTAAAGTATAACAAAATTTTAGACGAATATTTTTTAGAATTTTTCTAATAAATTCGTACTTTGCACTGATATTGTGGCTAGTTAATTACAGTGCACGGAATTAGAAAATAGTGGTCCGAATCGAAGCCCCCTTATTAAAAGGCAAGGCAGGAGCTGGATGAAAGTAACATAATACCTAAGCTCTTTAAATAAAAACTGTGCATATATATTATATACAGCTCTGGCTTTAGAAGAAGGAATGTGATTCAGCTTTATCTTTTAGCTGTATGTGTGTGTATTGTTGCAATCATCATTGTATAGGGTGTTTGAAACCTTAGTGCAGAACTTGTAATCAAACTATGAATTAATGAGCAAGGGGGGTGGGTTATGGTGGTTGGCCTATTTACCATCTCCCGTTTGTTTTCACTTAAATTTTAAAAAATTTAAATTTTGACAGTGTAAAATTATACTGTAAAAATCTAAAATTTTTAAAATTAAAACCGAAACAAACATGACCTCTATCTGTTTTCAATTAATTATTGACACTGTTTCATTATGTATAACTAGCTTCTTTGTTTGTGCAAATACGGACAAATTTTTTGTATCATTTTATATAAACTTTTTATAATTTATTTTAAATGTATATTATATTTTTAAATTTTTTGATCAATTAAACGTAATATCGAACTTAAAATTTATGTCTAACATAATTACTTGATTAATAAATAGTTATGCAAGTATTTATATTAATTATAAAAAAATTTGTTCATATTTATGTAGGTTTCAATGCTATCCATATGAATTTTTGTTAGTTAATTTTGTAAGGATTATATTTATGATGATTATGTGTTATTTAGTGAGTTTTTATTATTTCGTTTTGAATTTTATTTCTATCATATTTTTGTTTATATTTTAGTTGTGTATCTATGTTATGTTTTTTTTTCGTTACGTAGCTAACGTTTATCCGTGATTCTTTTTTATTATGTATTGGTTATATAATTATATTGGTTCCTATTTGTTAATTTTTTTTCTTATAATAGTTGGTGAACTATTTTGTGATTTTTATGATATGTTATTCTAAGATTTGAACTGATGTCATATTTATTTAATTACTTTGAACTTGCTCCCAAAATTTGGTAAACAACTCGCATAACTCTAGTTGAAAAATTATAAAGAAAAAGAATTGTGCCATAAAAAATAAAACAAAAATATTAACTAATTAAATTATATAAAAAAAAGGAATTGTGCCATAAAAAATAAAACAAAAATACTAACTAATTAAATTAATTAAGTCATACTAACTCAATTAAGTGAACTCAAAATAAGATTGGTTGATTGATTTTAAAGTTAAAAAATAATCATTTTATAGTACCAGTTATTTGAGAGTTATATGTACATGCATCCCATGCATTTGATCATAACCATGGTACTGTGTGTGTTTGTATGCAAAATTGCCTTGCTAGCTATTGCTCCAATAATTTAGTGCTGTCTTTAATATAGATTGTACTATAAATATATGATGATTCACATTAGTTGCGCAGCGTAAATAATTAAGAAGCCCATAAATACAGTTTGTACGTACATAATACACATACACACGTGTGCATGTATGTTTATAGAGAGGGTTGGGTTGGGGGTTGGGGGTTGGGGGGAGGGGGTTGCGGTTTCTATTGGAGAGAAGAAGGTATATATAATGCCGGTACAAGTAATTAATTAAAGCAACGATGCTGGTGGACGGTGAGATTGTTGATTGTTTGCATATACCAAACAAGGAACTCTCTTTTCAATCAATCAATTCAAATCCAACATTTGAATTGGGTTTCTTGCTTTCATATATCTACTCTTTAATTTTCATCTCATTTTCTCACGTGGCTATTTACCTCTTTACCCCGTTTGAGTTATGATATCTGTTGACAATTAATATATATGGCATTTTATCGCGGAACAGAAAACATGCAAAATAAATGAACAATATTTCTAAATACAAATTTTATATTTAAATATTTTTATAAGTTTAAATCATAAATAAAATTACAAAATTTTGTACTAATGCCATGTTAGAATAAATATATCTATAGTTTTAAAACGAATAAGAATACAAAAGTAAAAATAAATAAACATTTAGTATCTAATTTTCATGTTAAATTAGAGGATTTTTTTTTTAAAAAAAACACCATTTATATGCGCACACTTGTATATACCACATTTTACATATTTTTTTATCAAGTTCAACGGTATGAATAAAATCTATATTGGGATGTAAATTTTTAAATTTTTGGTGATAAGTAACATTATTTTATAATCATGAAAAATAAAGATGTATCTGACATTTTTATTTTTCCTTTCTTTTCATGCTAATAAAACAAATTACAAATATCAAAATTCAAAACATATAAAAGATTGGATACCCCCCTATTTTTAATATATTTTTCATTAGGATTATTTAACGAACCGAGCAATTTAATACTCGATTCGGCGCAACTCAATTTGTTAATTGAATCGAACCGAGTAGTTATATATTTATATGTATTTTTTCTATAAATTTTACAAAATTACTCCATATATACAAAATTTATGCTTATAGTACTTATCCTGTAAGTATTATTCTTGTTAAAAATATTTTAAGTGATGAATTATATTAATAATAATAATAATAATAATGATATGTTCAAAAAATATAATTTTAGTAGAATATAAAAACTATATAATATAAATAGTGAAAAACATATAATGGGGCCCATAGGTTTGTCAACCGGACCGATCAACACCTAAGCACACCGGGAGTGGAGTGCGGTCAGAGAAGGCAGAAAAAGAAAGCAAGAGAAAACGCACACCTCCCTCAAACTTTCCCTTTTTAAAACGCCACAGACCCCAACCAGCTGTCAAACATTCTCACTTCACTTCTTTCCAAAACCTCTCTCACCTCTCTCTCAATTTCCTTTCTTCCTCTCTAATCCATCTTCTTCTATCCCACTTTCCACCCCCGCTTTTTGTTCTTTTACATATCTATGTTTTTAAATTTTTATGTATAAAATATTTGTACAATCTATTCATATAGATTTTAGCATTTAAAGAAGAAAAACAAAGGAATAACTCACGCTTGAATAATTAGTCACTATTTTTTTTATTTGTCCTATGTATATTAAAATTTTCTTTACAATTAAAAAAGTGACCGTTAATATTTCATACCCCTTTAAAAAATTATAAAATGTAAAAATAACAAAACAAAATGGAAGAGAATATGTCACAAAACAAGATAGAGTTAAAATCATGTTCTCTTAACGATGGAAGAAGGTAGAGATAGTTATATTTTGGTTTTGAGGCTGAAAGAAATTGTCGATAACAAAATTACTTGAATCTTAGGAATTTGAGGAAAAGTTCAAATAGTCACAACTAAATTAATACCTTTGGTAATATTATGGTTGATAACGAATTTGTTGAATAAAAACTACTGTACAAGTACAACGTACCATATGGTAGTATTATGTAATTTAAATTTGTTTTAACTATGCGGGCTTAAAAAAATTAATCTTATGTAATTCTGAAAAATAAACTATTATTGATTCATAAGTATATTCTAATGAAGAAAATAATTTACATATAATATTCTTTACAAGAAAAAAAACATCTTTTATATTTCGCATTGAGTTAATGACACAAAAAAAAAACCTATAAACTATTCGGTTTTAACACTTTAACCTCATAACTAATATTTTAACAATTAAATTAGTCAAAAACATGTAAAAATGACCCAAATTTAACTCAAGTTGCAACTCTATTTAATTAAAATACGACATAACGTCTTATTTGACAATTACCACATCACAAAAAATAAAAATAAAAAATTATCAAATAGAGCGTCATGTCAGATTCTAACTAACTAAAGTTTAGTTTTAGGTTAAATTGATATCATTCATATACAAATAAAAATAAAAAAAATTACTAAATATGATATCATGTCAGATTTTAACTAATTAAAATTGATTTTTAAAATTTTTTGAGTCATTCTAATATGTTTTTGATTAATTTAAAACTTTACTCGTTAAATTATTAATTATGAGATTAAAGTGTTAAAAAAGATATAGCTTATACATTTTTTGTGTCATTAACTTACCGCAATTTCTCTTTAGACAGGAGTACACACATTTTTGTTTAGAACAAAAATCTTTTC
This sequence comes from Centella asiatica, assembly GCA_014636745.2. Classification (NCBI taxonomy): domain Eukaryota; kingdom Viridiplantae; phylum Streptophyta; class Magnoliopsida; order Apiales; family Apiaceae; genus Centella; species Centella asiatica. The sequence continues at coordinate 4,954,011 of CM025786.1, read as the reverse complement.
TATTTTTACGTGTTTTTTTTTTTAGGAGGAGTATATTAGAAGTAGAACACCAAAAATTCGCTCCCGTCTAGAGGTGCAGTATGCTAAACTGGGAGAGGAGAAAGGCCCACAGTTGAAATAGGTCAAGTAGCCATTGTCCATGGATCCTTCCATCAGAAGCCAAAATACAAGAATTGTACAACAAGAATCAAGAATTATCGAAGTTTCCACCATTGTTAAAAACTTCAGCTTTCATCATTTTTCTTCTCTCCTCCTGAATCTTTTTACTTGTTTGCATGCTCTCCATTAAAAATTTCACACTTCCCAATACGCCCCACGAAACCCACTTCTCCCTTCAACCAAAAGCTTCCTCTTTCCTCTTCACTCTGTATATAACTATTTCTACCTTCTTCCATTGTTAATACTGCACTAAAATGGGGTTTTCTCTATTTGCTCTGTTTCTTCTTCTTCTTCTTCTTCATCAAACTTTACTAGCATTTGCAATGTTGCACCCACTTGATTTTCTTGCTCTTCAATCCGTTCGAAAATCGTTAAATGACATGCCCGGTTCGAATTTTTTCTCCTCCTGGGATTTCACCTCTGACCCCTGCAACTTCGCCGGAGTTTATTGCAGTGGCGACAGAGTAATGGCTTTAAATCTCGGTGACCCACGAGCAGGTTCACCGGGTTTAACCGGCCGGCTTGATCCTGCTATCGGTAAGCTTACTTCCCTCGCCGAGTTCACCGTCGTTCCGGGTCGGGTCGTGGGTTCTCTACCGCCGTCTCTGGGTCAGTTGAGAAACATCAGGTTCCTTGCCATTAGTAGGAATTTCATCTCCGGTCCAATTCCGACGACGCTTGGTCAACTTCACGGATTACGAACGCTAGATTTGAGCTACAATCAGCTCACCGGAAATATTCCTCCGTTGATCGGAAATTTACCGGCGTTAACCAACGTCATTCTCGGCCACAATCGGCTTTCCGGTTCAATTCCCCTGTTCACTTCGAGAAGCCTAACCCGGCTAGACCTCAGACACAACGAGTTAAGCGGTTCACTCTCTCCAGGCTCACTCCCTCCCTCCATTCAATACCTCTCAGTGTCCTGGAATCGGTTAAGCGGTCCCGTGAACCGGGCCTTGTCTGGATTAAACCGGTTAAACTATTTAGACCTTAGCTTGAACCAGTTCTCCGGAAATATTCCGGGTTATTTGTTCACATTCCCAATATCAAACCTCCAATTACAGAGAAATTTCTTCACTGGACCGGTTCGACCGGCAGGTCATGTCAAAATTCCGACGGTAGATCTCAGCTTCAACCGGCTTTCTGGTCAAATATCGCCGTTACTATCCACCGCACAAACTCTTTACCTAAACAACAACCGGTTCACGGGCAAAGTATCCGGTTCCTTCGTGGACCGGTTGTTAGACTCGAGCATACAAGTACTCTATCTACAGCATAATTATCTGACCGGAATGGCGATCAACCCGATGGTAGAAATTCCGGCGAGATGTTCATTGTGTTTGCAGTATAATTGTATGGTGCCACCGGTTCAGACGTCATGCCCTTTAAAAGCTGGGAAGCAGAAGACTAGGCCTATTGGACAGTGCAGAGAGTGGAAAGGGTAAATTTTGAATTTCGAGATAATTATTAGTCCGTATATTAGAAGTTCCTTTTTTCTGGCAGGTATTAAATGTTTATTAAATTCATTTTTGGGATAATTGTGGATATTACATGTAGAATCAAGTTCAGCCATCGACCTTTTTTTTTTCTTCAATATCTATGAGCAAAATTTTGCAAATCTTTATTGTGACTCCCTCCGTTTCAAAAGCTTTAATTTTGTGAACGTAAGTTTATATGATATTTTTTATTTTAGTGAAATTTTTTATTCGTATCGATTCTAATATCAAATATTTTTTTTATTAATTTTTTAAAATTAAATAAAATATTTAACATATAAAAAAAATTATTTAAACTTACGTGTAAACAGTTAAAATGATTATTATTTTGAATCAGAAAAAATATTTTTAATATTTTTTTTTTGCAAAGAGGTTAAACATAATAGATGACATAATTGTAATCGGCAAAATTTGAGCTTCAATTTCTTTATCTCACAAAACTTTCAACTATTAACTTTCTATTTCTTCTTTTTGCTAGTTGAATACATTTCATTGATATTAACAACATAAACTCATCTAAATATTTGTGAGGGGTTGTAAATTTATTCGTTTGCATAAATAAATTTATTATTCGTAGAAGATCCGAACTATATGTTAGCTTGAAACGTGGTGGCGTGGGATGACAAATTAGATATTTTTTAGAGTAACTAATTGAAAGTGTAAAAGTGCTTTCTTTGGGGAATGTATGATTACTTAATAGACTTACCATATCTTCATGTCCTTTTCCCTCGAAGCTTTTGGTTAACTCTTCACACCTTTTTATAGTGAAAAGGGGCTTCTTTTCACTTTGCACGGTGTGTACTTAATTATACCAAAAAAAATGGTCTCAAAACATGTTTACAATATATCAAATATATATATATACACACACACACAAAGGGTAATATTATTTAATTAGTTTTTGGGTAATTTTTTTCTGAATATTGAAATGTAAGCGTCTATTGAATATTCAGTTCATTTTCTTTCATTATTGTTGTTAGACACATTTTCTCCCTTCATTATCTTTTTGTTCAATCGGCTCTTTTTTTTTCGTTTTTCTTTTTTGTTTTTTGGTGGCGTTTCTTTAACTTTTCCTTTTGTTGGTAAGGACATTAGTAATTTGGTATTACAATATTTCCCGTCCATTAACAATTGAAAATTTTGGTAACGCATATGCCAAGGTTCCTTTATCTTATAGTCTTAAAGAAAATGAAATTGTGTATTAAAGAAAATGAAATTGTGTAGCATAGAAATTTTTTCCTTCCATAGGCTTCCACATGATATTGGTATCATAAGATCTAATTATTTTTAAAAATAATAAATCGCATAAGTATTAAAAATGAGAGATAACTATATCTCTAATTTTACTTGAATTCTTGTGTCCACAATTAAAGACCAAAAAAAAAACTAAAAATGATAAAAGAAGTAATTTTTATAGCACCTCTCTTTCGGATGCATCATGTGCAGTTATTAAATAAAATAATTAGAAAAGACAATTATACTAATGAAAAAGAAAAGGAAATTTGGATCAAGAACACATTGAAAAGTGTGTTAGCTTACAAACTGTCAAATTGAGCAAAAAAACGTCAAATATTGAAATCTAAGGTCTATTTCTTAATTTGACTAAGTAGTATTTCGAAATTAAATTGGCACCTCTCTGGTAAAAATGATAAATACATTAAAAAAACAAAAACCTTGGTACCTCCAAAATTTTTATCTTCCATGAATATGATACTCATTTTTCATGCTCGGACGGATTGTAAAATGTTGTATGTATATACATACAAAAATGCTATAAACAATCATATGTAAATGGTGGAATTCCATAATTTCAAACATGTATCTAGAAAAAGCAAAAAGAGATGTAAAACATATTTTTTTGTGTGAAAATACTGATTGCTACACTTAGTTGGCTATATATAATTTTCTTGAGGTTGTGACAGAAACCGCGTTGATCGATTTTGTTTTAATTTATAAATGTGATAATTGATAAAAAAAAATAATAATATTTCATTAATTACTAATTTCAATGATATCTTTCAAAAACCAAATAACCTTTCCACGCGAGAATATATAGCCATTTATATGTAAACCTTTGATCAACTTAATTTAATCATCTTTGAATTATAAATTTTTTTAATTTTTTTTTATTACATAGCAAGTCACTGTCTAGATATTAACGCTCTCATTCACACACCTCATCGGCATCTACCTTGCAAAAAAAAATTTTATTAGTCTGCAAAGTTTAAATTGTTGTCTAAATATTCACGCAATGACTCACACGCTCATTAGCAACTAACTTGCAAAGTTTTTTTGTTAAACTAAAATGTTCAAATCAGATATTCATGCATTTACTCGTTCACTCGCAACTACCTTGTAATTTTTTTTTTGTAAAGTTCAAAACTCAGATTTTTTCACATAATTGTATGACCACCTTGTAATTTTCTTTTTTATAAAGTTCAAAACTCAGATTTTTTCACATAATTATATAATTACTGAGGTCAACGACTAAGTATAATTTTTTTGGCTTAACGAAACAAAACATTAAGATTGCTAACCAAAGCTTGGCAATGACATGTTTAACATCCTATTATTTATTTATTTATTTTGGTTACAAGAAACAAAAAATTTTAAAATTAGAAGACGAAAATGACTAAATAACTCCAATCCTCCATTCGCACCTCTGTCTAGTAAGTTTCCTTCATCTCTCTAGTTTCTGTTGAACCACAAAAATGACTTAATAATCCTGAGAGAAGGGGAGATAATTATTTATTGCCTCGTTGTTATCAGCTAAAATTTTACTAAAAACTAGTACACTTTTGTAAATGGGCATGTGATTTCTCCTTTAACAGCTGGTGTTGCATACTTTCAAAGTTTATACTACTTGAGTTTCACAGGATACACATGAAACATTGGAATCAACAACACTCATTTGATGCAGATGTTGGGAACTGATTAAATTTCACCACTGAATTATGATAAAAAAAATATAGACAAAACACATTATTTTCAGAACAAATGATTTTGTTTTTATTCATTTTTACAAGAATTTAAAGCTAGAAATATATAGTAATTTGATGTTATATGTACAAGTGGTACCTGGAAATGATCATTACAGATCAAAATGCAGAAAAAATATGAACCCCTACATATACATTGTGTATTTACAGCAACGGCTTCTGTTTCTTTCCCTATACTTGGAGGCAAACACCATATCAAATTTGACAGCTTGGAGACATGATAAAAGCAGTCTTTGATAGGAATACCTATTCTCTTTCGATTCTGTCATTGTCAGAAGGGGCTATCAGAGCTTCCGCATTCTCAGGGAACTCCATTTGATCACAACCCCGTCCCAAGCGGAGCTGACAAGCATTGGATAGTAAGGATGCCAGCTACAATCTCTCAATGTTGATGTATGGTGCTTGAGTTTCGCAACTTGGACTCCACTCACCTGAGCAGCAAGTTCAACATAACTTAAAAATGAAAAGGATGAACAATTCAAGATTTGCATACAAAATGTCCTTGGTTCATAATTTTAACAATTGAATAAAGAAGCTTCGATACTTGTACATACCAAATCGTAGATATAAACGCTGGAATCATGAGATCCGGTGTAGATATACTTCTGACCAGTGCTGTAAGGTATCATTCAAGAGATGCAAAGAAAATTACTCCATGTTAAATTATAGCTGACAATAAAATGAAATTCATATTTCCATTGAATACAACTAAAATGAAATACATAATTCCATTGAAGTTCTGGTCAGCATTGTAGCTGACAATACTACAAAATCATTATAGCATGGAGTAGACTCCATTTATAGATAATTTTTAACAGTTGAAAACTCATTACTCTGATCATCTGAACCAGTTGAAAATTTGAATTAGAGTTTGATAACATAATTATGCATTCATGCTAAACAAAGCTCATTATATTTATTACTAAATCAATGTACGTGAGAGAGAGTTATGTAGAGAAGAGCTATGATTAATTAATGTATCCTTACCTATAAGCTGGTGAGAAATAGCAACGTATGAGAGTACGCAACACCGTATGGCCTTTATATGTTGCTACTGATTGATCATTTGGGTGTTTCAGATTTTTTGCCCGAGGTGGGTACTCCATCCATCTATAGTCCCATTCATAATTCCTCGACACTGGAGTGCTGTAACATAATTGCAGAGATTATTAATTCAGCTATTCAGTCTAAACAATTCTTAGACATCAATTGAATTAAAATCAGGAGTAACACTGCACTAATTAGTTGACTCTGGTAAACTTTTGACTTGTGACTTGGCCTTTTCGTGATCATTACTGATACAAATCATAAGTAATCAGAAACAAAGTTGGTTCAAAGATTAATACGGTAGTCACTGCGTATGCAGAATTCCTGCAAATAGATCGACACTAGTGTACATGTGTGTGTGCACGTGCTCGCCTGTCTGTGTAGAACGTATATATATAGTTTATGCATAAAGAATATAACTGTAGCACGTGTGAGCAATATCATAACTTGTTAATTTGACTGAAAGAAAGATCACAGAGTTCCCAGGGAAAGCATTAAACTGTACATACCAATTGCCACTAGAAGACATTCTCCGGATATCCCAAAGTTTGATGGCCTGATCCTTACCATTTGATATCAAATATCGGCCATCTCCACGGCTGTCGAGATATGTAATACCTTCCAGATGTCCCACCAAAATCCCAGCTGGCTTTCCTTTTGGTTTGAAGCAGCGCCTATCCCAAACCTGTGCAGGAAAACGAGTAATAAATACTAAAGACACGCAATAAAGTCGGTGACACAACTACTATTCACCGCAATACCAATCATATCCCCATCCAATTTTCATCCTTTTGTTTTACAGCATAACACAATGAATTAAGGGGCATAAATTGGTACTGTCTCTCAGCATCATAGTCTATGTTCAACCCTTTTATCCTCTGCATGCACTTTTATGGGTTTGTCCATCCAATTCGATGGGGAAAATATTAGTTCTCCAGCAAATCGAGCCAGGAAGAAAAAAAAGAGGTGCTTTGAATAGTATAAAATTGGTAAGAGAGGAACTCAAGAAATGGACAAATGGTTTTCATGACACAAGTTCAAATAAGTGAAGATTTACTTAGAATCTAGCGATGCACTTGCTACCATTCACAATCTTTGTGCCACACAGCCAAGGAAAGATCTTACTAGATATTAGATTTTCACGTCGATTCTTTTTATAGAGTGAAAGAATCTGGATCAGCAACTTAAGTACTTGCAAATAAATGAAACAGTGCATACCTTGCATAGATTATCATCACTTCCAGAATATATAAGATGCCCGCATTCATCAGCAAAAGATACAGTATTAACATCAGACTGCATCACGAAACAAAATTACAGGTAACTTACTGGCAGCTGTAATTATGGAAAAGAAAAAAAAAAGATATCTGTGGTACCTTTCCAGGAGCACGATTATCTAAGGTGAACATTGGATTCTCTTCAACAAGCAAAGAAAGTATTCTTTAACAGGTGGGAGCAGATAAATTTACATGATGGATAGGATGGTAAAAAACATTATATTTATGTATAACCCCACTACCCAAGAAGCCAAGTTAAGTTTCTGCATCGGCAATTCATCAAGGACACATGTATGCATACTTTAGCAACTTAGATACTGAAGAAAATCACAATGAGCATCCCCAGATGTTTGATTCTCAAGGGAGAATTTTTTTTTTTTTTTAATGTAACTCATCCCTCTGCATTTATCAAGCAGGCAAAGAAATTTTTTATTTTATATTACAAGATATTGACCATAAAATATTTCACAGTTTGTCATCAACATTTTGGGGGCAAACTGAATTTGTTCCTCTCAACCCCAACCTCAGAAGAACTATTATAATCTGAAAGAAAGAGTCATGAACAACCCTGGGGTATTGAATGTCTTTATCAGCCAACATGAACAACCTTTTCATGAGCTTAGACACACTAGCATGTTAATCTTCTTCTGTAACTGAAACTTCATCATTCATGTGTTGCAAAAGCATATTGCAGTATGCTGGCAAAGTAATTACATAATTTATATTATATATGTGGTTTTCTTTTTCTTATTTTTTTTATGTTTCGACCGCAGACCACAGATAATTTGGGTTAAAGACATTGTTGATGTTGTTGATATTATATATGTGGTGAAGGTGTCCCTTCAGAATTATTGCCCTCAAAATACCAAAAGACCAACACAACTAATTCCTTGATACAATAGCCATATATTGATAATTCAATTCTACATATGGTAGAATTTGAGGCAAATATTCATGAAAATAGTATAAGTACCGTGTGCGCTTCAATTCGAAGGGAGAGTTTATTTGCTTCAAGATCATAAACATAAATTGAATCATCACTGCTTCCGGCAACAAGTTCTCGCCCATCGGTGGAAAATTTTAAAGAAAATATCGCAAAAGAGTATCCCCCATCATCCGCAGATGTAAATTCCAAACCATCATGGATCTCCTGAAATTTTCAATAGGCCAAATATCATGATAATTTTAGATACCGGCTAATATCAAAGTTAAGCTTGTTACAGATTTATCTGCATGGTATAAAATAAAACCTCACCATCCTACACATATGACCATTCATGTGGAAAAACAGAAAAAAGCATGCAAATATATATTAAAGTATTGATCCCAAAATGTCCTGAGGAAAAAAAGTAATGCAACTTCCTACGAGTCGTGCTTTCTATAAACACAAGTTGAAATACATGAGCACAAGACTTGTACTTTAGAGAATGTGTTGGACTCCCTTTGATGTGTGACAGACAAGAGAACACATAAATCGAAAAGAAAATGGTCAAATTAGGGAACAACATTAGTGGTAAGAACCGTAAATGAATGAATTGGAACCAAAGTTCATATAACATCTTATATAAGTTATTTCATAAGTTAATGCTACAGAAGGAAAAATACCCAAAAATTTTGAATGAAGCTGACACATAGTACAAGTGTTTGACATATATAAATATATAATAGTTCTCCAATTCATAAAATGGTCAAACTAGCAAATAGCTCACTTGGTAGAGCATGTTACTAAATCTGCAGAACATACCGTTATATTTGCATGAGACTCGGTTCCAGCAGATCCAATATTAACAATATGGACAATAGGGGACATTGTAGCATAAACCTGCAAGAGATGTCACAGCATCAAAGTCAACTGGGATTAAAGCAGATATCGTTCAACTTCAGTTTTTGATGAATCATAAACTCATATTAAAAAAGGCTTAGAGCTAAAGGAGAATGCTCTATAACAACTGACAAACATGTCATGAAAAGACGACATCAAGTTTCTAGCGGATTATGACAAATATCAAATCAATTTTGAATTTAGAAAGTCATTTTAAATGATTTCAGAATCCAAAAAATATTGATTTTATTCATTTGAAAATTTAAGTGATAAATTATGCCATTCAGAGTATTTTCCAAGTTGTAAGTTTATTAGTGGAAATCTTTTTGAACAAACTGCATAAACATTACAACTACTTGGCTGCTGAAAATTGCTTCAGAGATTGGCCTCACATCGATAGCCTCAAACGGGTTATGAAATAGCAACCAAACCATGAAGCACACCCTATTCATAATACTAACATTTTAGTACATTTCGGAAGTTCTTTTTACTAAATTACTATCTTGCAAGTCATGAATTTTTCTTTTTAGAGAATTTGCGAAAGATTAATGTTAGAGATAAATGATGATGATGATGATTATGTAATAAATTGTGCAACTGTAAATACTTGAGGTATTTTATAAACCTTAAGATAAGCACATGTTTTGCATCCACTGATAATAATCTTATTAATCAGTGGATGGTCGATCTCTTCACAAGACAAGTCAGAAAACAGAAACAATCAAAGGACTTGACAAAGTGAAGAAGAATGCCTCATGTTACTTGTAAATAGTCAAAGTATTCCGCACATCAGAAATTCTAAACAAAGTTACGTTAATTAAATTCCATCAGGGGAACCCATCAGGGGAACCCATCAGAGGGAACCCATCAGGAGAACTGATCAGGGGAACTCATCAGAGTAACCTATCGGGGGATCCATCAGGAGATGACGAAGGCAGACCAACCCGTCAGGGGGAATGACCATCATGGTATCAGTGGAAGCCATCAGTGTATGCCGTCGGTCATAACCACCAGGATCAAGAAGCACTGAGTGAAACTCAAGTGAAGGTTGAAGCCTTGATCCAGTCAATAAGCATCAGGGGATCCAGAATCACTGATCAAAGTCCATCAGGGTTGGCAGTCAGTGGATCGTTATGACAACATGCACCCGTCATCAGTACTTACACGGAAATCAACGTAACGTGTTACAGAAGCAAGAGATATTAACTGGAAAGATATTTCTTAAAGTTTGTTTTGGTCCAATGAGAGCTCTCATGTATTAAATGCACACAGATCAGGGGAAGAAAAGTAGCAACAAAGCATGCAGCAGTCTGACACATAAAGTAACGATGTGACATACTTGCGGCTAAGTTGAGAAAAGCAGCACGTCTCAAGCACGTGATTTCATCAACTGATCAACATATAAGCAACGGAGTTCTCATTACAAAAATAAAAAGATTGAATATATCCAACAGATCAAAAAAAATACCGAAGCACACAAACATTAGAAAGAAGCTTTGTACTAGATCTTGCGAGAAATATTTCAAAAAAAGTTAGAAGCTAGTGAGTGTGAGAAGCTGTGTATTTAAACACAGAATTTGTAGCTGTAAATCACATTTGTGATTATACAGATTTCCAGAAAAACCCCAAGTTTTAATATAACTATTTTAACTTGAATCTGTGTGTTCATTTCTTATAGTTTTTCTGTTTGTTACAACTGTTTTCCAGTAAGCACTTTTAAGTTTAAAAGAGCGAAAAGTTTCAGGTGTTTGTATTCATCCCCCTTCGACAAACACTTGTGCTTATATTGCACTAACAATTAACAATGTCCATAAAGGTGTTTAAGTGGCCATGCATAGCAGAGAAAGAAATCATCAAAATGAGTGAGCACCCTGACATACATACAAGGAAGGTTTAAACAAATTAATAGCTTACAACATTTGTTGATCTGGTGAAAGAGTTCACATACATGTAAGAAATTTTAATAACTTACAAGATGTCGTTGATCTGGTGAAAGAGATGTATCAGTAACTGTCCACCGCAAGCTTTTGGCAAGGATGTTCTTCTGAACTTTCCACCCCCTTTCTACATTGTAAATTTTAATGTGGCTCCCCTGTTTCGTGAAATTATTTTTTGAGAAATGACAAACTTACAATAGCACCACAAAAAGGTCGTCGCATTATAATCAAAGTTATATAAAATAAAACAAAAGCATTCAAACAAACGAAGTTTGGACATAGAGTCAATCCAAGAATTCAAATCAGAAGAGGTATATCGTTAGTTTTGAGAAAACAGCATGGCAAAGAAGAAATCTTTATAGTTATACAAACCACATCATTTACATTTACATGTAGTATCTAATTTTCATAAGAATGTAATAATACCTGAAATGCCGCAACGCATAGGGAACCATCAGAAGAAAATTGAGAGACATAAGCCCGGCTTGCCATTTGGTCCATAACACAAGGATTCGCTGGCAAATATTTACTGAGAACATGACAACGATCTGCTGACGAGAACCTCCCTCCTCTACCTGAAAAATTACATTCTCGACCAGCTAACATCTTTATGGTAGAAAGGGAAGACTTGCGCTTCCCTGGAAGGACGTGGCTCAATTTCTCATGTGGTGCAGATCTAAACTTTGTGAGTTGGGCAACTTCATGGTCCAAGTGATTCTCTGGAGAGGAATTTTCATTAACAACATAAGTTGATGCTTCATTATCGTAAAAGTCCGGATCAATATTCAATCTACTTAAATCATATCCTATATTATCAGTGGCACGTCTGCTTCTCCAAGCTCTAAAATAGTTCATTTCTGTGCACAATAACCAAAAACTGCCGTCCCTTCAGCTCATCCAATAACGGGTTCAAATTTGATAACCCTATTATATATATGTAGAAATATATTAGAACCCAGATGGATTAATTCATCAATGTACATGAAATTAAGTAAATTCTACTTCCTAAGGACAAGATAAATATTATACTTAAATGTATGAATATCATGTCTTGGAAGTTGGATCAGAGAGCCATATGAATGAAATGACTGCTATTCGCTTGTATGAAACAGATAAATTCGGTTATAATAAAGTTCACCCCACATTCAAAAATAAGTTAAGATTGCTTAATTTCTAATTTCTAAGAAAAATTAAATTGACCTTTGAAAAGATCAACTTACTTGCATCTAAATGACTGAAATTCCCTCCATATAACCTAATCTTTATCTTCTCTATCTCATTATTTTTTGACAAATTGAAGACAATTATAACTACAAAAACATAATAATACACCATAAATCAACAGATATGAGATAAATTCAGTTCAAGAGCAATAATCAAACAAAAGAGAGACGAGGTGGGTGGGAGAGAATTGAAATTAATGAAAACTAAAGGAGCTACAAATTTCTCACCTTTTTGATGATAAAATGAAGAAAATGGAAGATGGGCCTTTGTGTTTTTACATGTAGAAGATGATGATATGGAGATGATTTTGCAGGTGCCTGTGAATTGTGATAATTAGGTGATGATGATGCTGGTAGACTGCTACTACTATTTCACTACTCTTCTGGCCTCCATTTGTTTATTTATTTATTATTTATAACCTGTACACTAATTGTGTATATTCTATTTTGAGTAAAAACCATCTTCTGCGACGCCGTATTAGGAAGACCGTAGTTTATTATTACTAATTTGATTGTATTATTTAATTAATTTCTTCAACTATATAAACTCCGTATAATCTTTTCATCAATTATTATATATCATTTATATTATTTTAAATTTTAAAGATTTTAGATATAAATTATTGATAAAGTAAATTTTATTTTCAAAATCACGTGTTCAATTAAAAACGTTAAAAATATTGAATCAACTCATTATAACCCTTAGCGCATGCTTGAGAGTTTAGATTAGAGAGAGACAAAAAAAAAAAGAGAAATAACTGTTCGGGAGTTTTTTTAGAAAATAAAAGAAAAAAAATATTTCATTTCTCTTTTAAAATTTTCTCTTCAAAGTTGGAAAGAAATAGAGAGAAACAAGTTAAAAACTTAGTAATAAACTCATAATATCAATTTTACCCTTTAAACTTAATAATATATTTTTTTAAATTTTATTCATGTCTTACAAAAAAAATTTCTCCCCAAAAATTTCCAAACAATGAAAAAAAATTTATAAATATATTTTTTTATCTCTCATTCAATTCTTTCCCTTTTTTTATTTATTTATTCTCGTTAAAAACTCCTAAACACTATATGACTCTTTCAAAATAATGATGAGGGTTCAAAGTAATTTTAAATCGGCGCAATGTTATTTAAAAGGCTACATTACAGTATATAACAATCATCAATTTCTTTAGATATATTTTTGAAACGGTACTATGTTTGATTATTTTTGCTCATTAATTACATAATATGCTTTTTTCATACTATCACTTTTTAGGGGAAGATTTTTGTTAACTTTTTAAAACCTTCTTTTTATTTGATAGAGATATTGAATATATGGATATTTTTTGGACCACTATAATTTTGTAAGAAAATCTATGAAGGGAGGAAAAGTAGAAGGATAAAAGAAATGGGAAATGGGGAAAAAAAAAATCTCCTTTTTTAAAATTATTATTTATATATTTTTGTTAAAAAAGATTGAGCTGCAAATGGAAGTGTTTTGGAAAAAGTTTTACCACTGAAGAACCGACCAACTTCAAACTGTGTCCAAACACCACCGCATCTCTCTACAATTCAACGACGTGGCCGCCGTCAGCCGGCATTCCTTTCCAGTTACTTCCTCTATCTCAATCGCTCTCTCTCTCTCTCTCTCTATCATAATCCTCACAAAAACCCTAGATTGATGTATCATTCACTGATACAACAATGTGTACATGAATAACTTCCCAGACGAAGAAGATGAAGCGGGTCCGGAAGATTTCAGATGCAGCCCAATCGGAGGTGTTACTCTATAGAGCTTCAAAACCTAAAACCCTAACACCAGCCCAAAACCCTAATCTATTCAACAACAATCTCACTAAAACCTTGGCTAATCAGTGTTGTTTCATTCGAGAATTCTGCTGCTCCCAGACCACTTCATCCGCTTATCCATTCTTAAACATTATTGGTTTGTTCCGCGAAAGGTGGAGTTCGGTTTCTCAAACGAAAGAAGATTTGATTGCTAAGGTCGCGAACTTGCGAGATGAATTGGTCCAGTTCGATGAAAATAGGTTTGTGGAGATTATTAAGGTATTGGATGAAAAGGGTGTTGGTTTGTTCAAAAGTTACACCAAAGGTGCTGCTTTTATTGAGTTGTTGCACCGGTTGGAGTCTTCGCCTAATTTAGCACTTGAGGTACATATTTTTTTAATCCCTTTTCTTTGATCGACATATGTATCTTCTATTTCCTTTTCTAATCTTTAGCACATGCTTTTCAATTTGATGTGCTATTGGTATTGTATTTGAAGCAGGAAGTCGACTTATGATGTATCCTGTTTCAGAGTTTGAATCAATTCATTTGTGCCAAAGTTAAGTTTGTACTATTATATATTAGTATATTGTATACCTTCATCTCAGATTTAGTGTCCTCGTATCTGACATAAAGTGATTGTTTAATACAGTAAAATTGCACAATGGATGTATTAATAGGTATTATGTGTTACTTAATTTGTTGCATTATCGAAAAAAGGAAGGAAGGCTCGTCTAATTGGATGAATGAAGTAATTCTATATCCATTTAATAGCAAGAGTCACAAAAAACTAAATTTAAAGTGTAATGTACTGAATCTATTTAGTAACTAAACATGAGGAGCTACTAACATAGGGTAAGGAATACTGATATCAGATGGACATAGGCGTTGTATGGTGTTCTGTATCCAACTCTTTATATTATCTCATATGTTGACAATCGAACTTTGTTATGGTCATTTTAGTTACTTCTCTCCAGGTAACCCCTAGTGTGTATTTTGTTTCTGTTTAAACCTCTCTATCTTTTATTTATTTTTTTTAAAAACCTATAATGATGAAGGATGTATTGTTTTTTCGTATTCATACCAAGGTATCTTGTGCTAGTTCAGGTTATTAATTGGAGAAGGAAACAAGCAAAGTATAACTATCCTATGGCATCAGAAGAATATGCGAAAGCGATAAAACTTGCTGGTAAATTGAAAAATGTTCAACTTGCAGTTGAGCTTTTCACAGAGGCAACCAACAATGGAAGCAACACAACTTCTACCTATAATGCACTCATGGGTACTTTTATGTATAACGAGTTCCCTGACAAATGTCAATCACTTTTTGGGGAGTTTAAGAGTGGAGCAAACTTTAGGCCTACAGTAGTGACATACAACATTCTTCTTAATGTTTTTAGTCGGTTGATGATGATAGATCAGATGGAGGCAACGATGCATGAGATGAATGAATTTAACATCTCCCCTAATGTTAGGACGTACAATACCATTATTTCTGGTTATATCACAGCATGGATGTGGGATAGCATGGAGAAGACGTATATGATAATGAACGCAGGCAGCATAAAGCCTGATCATTGCACAAACTTGCTAATGCTTCGAGGTTATGCACATTCCGGTAATTTGGAAAAGATGGAAGAAATTTATGAGCTGATTAATTACCATCTGGTGAGCCATAACGAGTTTGCACTGATCAGAGTTATGATATGTGCCTACTGTAAAAGCACTAGTATAAATAGAGTTACAAGGGTTGAGGAATTACTCAGGTTAATCCCTAAGAATGAGTACAGGAATTGGTTGAATGTGCTATTGATTAGGTTGTATGCTGAAGAGGATAACATGGATGTCATGGAAAGCTATATAAATGAGGCTTTTGATCATAACACCTGTGTCTTAACTGTGGGCATCATGCATTGTATTATCACCGGTTATTCACGAGGTAATGCAGTGGACAGGCTTGCAGAGTTTGTCAAGCGTTCAATGTATGCTGGGTGGAGAGTATGCCACTCCTTGTATCATTGTCAGATGATCATGTATTCATCTCAAAACCGACTGGATGAAATGGAGGGTGTTCTTGATGAGATGGAGAATTTTAATCTGCATCCCACCAAGAAAACTCTTCTGATTATGTGTAAGGCATATTTAATATGGGGAGAACAGAATAAACTTAATCAGGTTCTTGGAATTATGTGCAAGCATGGATATTTAATGCCCATCCATGACAGTTCATAATGCATATCTCCATGTGTGTGAAAGGCCAAGGACCGTGCTGTTAACGATTGCCCATGGTTCATTGCATCTATAAGATAAAGTGCTATACTCTTCTTGTTAATGGGTAAACTTTATATCCTTGCTATTACTTAGTTTTCTCTTCTCACCAGCACTTTATTCATGTTACTTGATCTTTTTCAATCATTTTTTAGTAGTGAAAGTCTATGTCTATGAGTTGGTAACATAATTTATTCCAAGGACGGGAACAACAATCAAGTGTTCAAAACTTCTGGTTTTCAGGAGCAGTTGTAGATGTCTTTTGATTTGAGACATTTTACTATTTAGATTTCATTCTTTAAAAAGAATGGATTTTGAAATTTATAAATTATACTTAAATGATACTAGGATGATGATAGAAATGTGATGAAAAAGACTAAATGAAGTAAAATTAGAAAATTGATACAATTCCAGGCCCGAGATAGTTTGGGACATCTTAAGGTTCGCCACATCATTTGAAGATGCATGTGGCTTTGGGATTGAGATGTAGATCATGCTGCGAGAGAAACACTATTTGATCATCAAAGATAATACCAAGTACCCTCTAACTTGTGGCATTAACTTACCTTATTTGAAGTTTGTGAAGATGTCCTTGGTGATTAATTGAGTTCCTCCTTATGATAGTGGAGTTCCTTGGATCCATACCTTTGCATTTTTGCATATCTTTAGGGAGAAAGTGATGAGTTGGAGCTGGTGTGCCTAGTGCAGTACCGAGACACTGGCCGTATCAAGTTTGGGTAGTCGGTTTTGTTTCAGGTTCAGCTACTCAGAGGGTTGGCTGGCCTATCATTATATAATTTTATTATTTGAATGTTATATTTAGAATAATATATTTACACAAAAAAAATAAAAATGCATACATATAACAATTTGAAACAGAAATTACATATACTTAATAAAAATATCTATACATGTATAACTATTAAAAATTAATATATAAACAATTATAAAATAATTTGTAGACATATGTTCGGGTCTCGGGGTGTGTAGGACCACTACCTGCACCCATGCTTAACTCGATCGTGATGGGGTAATTACGTGTTGGGTTCAGGGAGGTTTTGGAGACTCATCAGTTCTAAGTGTTAAGTCCCGTTCTATATATCTCCTCCACAAAAGTGATGTCATTCCTGATACCCTACAATTATGTTTGCTTATGGCTTAGATTCTTGCAGGTCATTTGGTATTCTTCACTGTAGGCGAAATGTGAAAGAGAGTATGTTCTAGTGTACTTTTGTGGTGTATTCTAGGCATTCTGTATTTTAATAACTCAGTCTTGTTGGAAATTTGCACTTTCTATGCATCTTTTAGAACAAAATTTGACTCTTTACCAGTAAAATTTGGACAGTCGAATGATATTCTTACCTCACGAGAGTCATATGCTCCATGAGGGTTGAGGGTTTGTGCCTCCTGAGAGGCATTCTGGGTGTTTCTGTGGGTAAACCTAGTCCCAAAAAAAAAAACTTTAAAAAAAAATAGTTTGGGGTACTAATGACTACTAACAATTATACTTGTATCAAGTTTAGTTTCATTCTAGTTTTGTCTGTTTTGATACATATGATTGATTCACCGTTGACTTCACTTTGATGCAGATAACTGGCTCTACATTTTGTCATGGACCTTGACAAATATGCTGAAGGGATATGAAAATCCAGTTATGAAGGTTGTGTTGCACATGTTTTTGGTTTCACATATAGCTCTAGAAAATGGTCTAGAAAAGGGGAGAGATTCCACATCTGAGTTCGCGAATAAAAAACTAGAGAAAATAGGATTTAGTTTGTTGTAGACAACATAGAGCCTTAAACTGACCCCAACATGTGATGCAGATCACGAGTTTTCTCAGGAAGTATATGCTATAAATGCAACCGGCTAAATTTTGCTAGATGGCTTGAATTTTCATGCTCCTTCGGACATATCTTTTTCAGAAATATATTCTGTTCTTTGAGGTGAGATTTTTAGTGGCTTAATTGTGTGTCATCATCATATATTCTGTTCTTTTGATGGCCAGTTTTTGTGGTTATGGAGTTTGTATCGTCATGGCTATTCCTTTGAATGCTGTTCATGACTTCATGCGGATATGCCATCATCATATCCCTTCATTCTTTAATAAATTCTCCATAATGAAATTTGAGATTATTTCTTGCATAATCATTTGCTTCATAAGTGCCTTGGCTTGTGTTTTTTTTTTTTTTTTTTTTTTGTTTGTGTGTGTAATACCTTCTCGATTATTTGTAGTATTTTTTATCTGGATTTTGCTTCCTTCTTTTATGCATTGCAAATGGTTCCTTTGAATCTTTAATCTGTTTCTAGTATTTCCTCTTTAGTTAGAAGGGAATATGTTCATGAATTTTAGATAGAAAAGAAAAGAATAGAATTTTTTTGAATAGATAGAAAAGAATAGAATAGAAATTTATAAGTTTTTTTGGTGTTGTTTTTGAGTTTAGTAAAGGAAAAGAAGAGAAAGAAGTAAATGTCCATTTTATCCTTAATATTAGTTTTTAGCGTGAAGATAGCTTAAGGTTAGTATTGACCGTATAACATGCAAAGTAATGGTAATAAGTTTTTTATCCAAATCTTGTTACTTTTGGATAGAAACGTTAGGATAGAAAAGTGTCCAATTTTTCTATTCAATTCTTTTCTTTTCTATATTTCAAAAAATTCATAAACACAAGAAATGAATAGAAAACGTAACTTTTCTATCCATTTCTTTTCTTTTCTAGCAAAAAAAAAAAAAAAAACTCATAAACATAGCCTTATGGCATATTTTGGACTCCCTCTTTTACACAGAAATATGTATTAAACATACAGGTATTTTGAATATATTTGCTATTTGGGAATCAATTTATGTACTTTCTGGATTAGTTAATTAAGTCGAGGATACTATGACCATATATGTAATATATTCCATCCGTCGCATAAAAATATTTATATGTAAAAATGATATTTGTTTCAAAAAGAGTAGTAAACGAAATTTTATCAAAATCAAGTTATTTGCAACTATTTTTGTGCAAACTAGAAGATGATTATAAGTTTTTTATATCAATCTTGTCTATAACTACAATATATATTTATTTGGTTACTGATAATTACAGTATTGTATTCAGCTCTGTAATACTAATAATTAAATCAATATTGTTCTCTGCTCTAGATAATTGAAAATAATAACTGGTTAATCTTTGAATATATTAAGAATGCTTTTTGTGAAAAAGGAACTACATAAATAATGCTAGAGTTAAATTTTGACGTTAGTTGATCCATTTATTACTGACTCACTTTTAATAAGGTAAATATAGTAATAAATTCCTTTTTATTATTTATTTCTATCGGTGTTATTAATTTCAGGATATAAATTTTGAAATAGCACTTGTAATAAACTCTTATTCAGAAAAAAAACGAAAGATTCAAAGGATAAAAAACACACACTACATCCTGGATTTATGCCATTGAATTGATATTTGCTGGGAAAAGCAATTAAAAACTAGTCCAAGATGTCCTTTTAGTAGTGATTGAATAGAATTGAATAAACAAACAAAAGAGAATGCCTAACTTTTATTTATTAATTATTATTTTTTATATCACGTGAGAATGTCAGGGGGTGTGAAAATTGAATTGAAGTTCCATATGTTGTTGGCTTTTTCTGGTTTGCAATAATTTCCCAAACTGAGATTTCTTGAAATGGAATCCTTCCGATTCCAATTCCAATTCCATTCCCTCTGCTATTTGGTAGTAATTAGTTTCAATAGGTGTTTGGTGTATCCAACAAATTGTCCTGCCATTATTTATTTACCTTTCTGATCAATAATACTATGACAACCCATAAAGTTATCCCCCAATTCACAAAATTCAAATTACACCAAATTTCAGATCTTAACCATGTGCTTTATTTATTTTATTTTATTAATGTTTTGCTTTATCAATTTGTCTCATTTATTTTATTTTTAAAATATTTTATCTTATTACATTCCTCTGATATTGTCTATGTTTTGAGATATCTAAATATTTAGAGTCTGTTTGGCAACAAGTTTTGACTTTTAGATTATAAAACAAAATTTAAATTAAAAAATAACTAGTATTTGTTTTTGTTTTTTTGGATTATAAGTTAACATAAAAATCTTATTGTTCATCTAAAAAGTAACTTTTGAATTAAAAATCATCTTAAAAGTCATTGTCAAGCATGCTCTTGGATGCCGAAAGAGTAGTTAGTATATGTGACTATTATAAATTACAGATACGTCATTTTCAAATTAATGAAAAACAAACTTGATCGTATTTAAAATGTCACAATTTTACACAAGCATCCAAAACATACTTGAGTCTATACTAGAAAAAGAAACAATAGGAAATAATTATATGTAAGACAGACGTTTAAGTTTGTTTTTTCTAAACTATACGTTACGCCTATTTCAAAAATAATCAAAAAAAGACAACATTTTTAGTGTCAAAATCAACATAAGAATCGAAATATCTGTTTACCTTATAACAAACAAGCTAAACTTAATTTGTTTTATATTTCATCTCAACTTTCATGCTATGGAAAGACCATTTTGCCCACAGACCAATTTACTAGACTCCATTTTGAGAACTTAGCTGCGTTTGTTTTCAGGTTTGTTTATGTAACATGATTAATTATTCATTTTTAAAAATTAATACAGTGTTTGTTTTGAAAAGATTGGACTGTACTGTTAATCTCATACAACAAATCTCCTATATGAGAGCTTAAATAAAGGTGAGGGAATACGTGAGTTTAATTAATAATGACTTTGTGATTGAGATTTTGTGTATTGTTTTATTTAATTCAAAGAAATAGTTAGAAACAAAACAAACAATTATAAAAAATAGTCCTTTTAATTGAATTCAATAAAATAATTCAGTCTTAAGTAATAGTCCGAGGGACTATCAATCTCACCTGATCCAATCCGCAACAAACACATCCTTGAGAGTTAAAAAAATTAATATTAAAAAGAAAAAGAAAAACCCAACCCCTTCAATGTTGCCTAAGGCAAGATACGACACTCCAAAGGACCATTTTTATTTGTTTTGCTTATAAGTACTACCAAATATTAATACGACAATAAAAGATGCCGATCTTGGTGGTGGTACATTTTTACTATAAAATGTGTTTTTATTCTCCAATACTTTTCTTGTCACCAACTGGGAAGCTGCTTTTTTCCTTATCATAATTTACATAAAGTAACAAGTTCGTAGGTGTGAACGGAGAAAATATAAACTGTGAAACACTCATGGAATTTGTATTTTTTTTTTCCGTAAACGATGTTAGAAGCTGTTGGGAAAAATCTTTTAGGTATTTTCACATTCGTGTCTAACGCCTTTTATGATTTTTTTTTTCATCGGCATACTTAAATATCTAACTTTTTTTTTAATATATAAAATTCTCAAATCCGGTAAATTTATGAAATTGTAGTTGATAGGTCAAAGTCAAATCTTATAGTGCATATATATATATATATATATATATATATACACACACATAATTTGGCAAGAAAATACGCATATAGAAAGGACATGTTAAGAAAGTCTAGCTATGTTGCTTTTCTTGTTGTTTGGAAGTCTCCTATAGGCAATAAGATTTGTTTTGGCTCCAATCTGTTAAATCTATTTTTTAGAAATAAATTTCTATTTCGCTTATGCCAAAAAAAATAAAAATATAAAAAGTACATCTTGCTAGAAGAATCATAACTAGAAGAAGCAAACCTTAAAAAAAATAACCCACCAGCAGCAACTGACAAAATTATTAGAAAGATTAGTCCATAATCAATCTTTGATTGTTAAACAAAAGCAAAGGATTCAACGAAACGACTTAATGATGTCGTAACAAAAAGATGTTCAAATTCTACGACAGCTAATTCATAAACGACAAAATAAAATTCCCATACAATACAGAAAAAGCCACAACAACAAAGAAAAGTAGAAAAAAATTATATTATATGATGATACCATTTTCTTACATGATCAACCATCCTATTACCAAAACAAAAGAAAGATTAAACAACCAACAATTTTAAGCGATACAAACAATAACGTATTATGTATTATATATAACATGTTTTATTTATTACAATATATATTGAAATCATTTACGAAAGTATTATTGATTTCGTTTCTCTCTCTCTCTTTTCGTTTACCTACTTCTATGCATTAAGTTAAATGTAAGATTGAGTATCGAACTTAATTATAAATAAAAACAAACAAACTATTACATCATATTGTTCACAATAATAATCACTTTAAAAATTTGTTAAATTTTATTTTAAGTGACATTGTGTGATAATCTAGACAAATAAATGAAAATTTTTATTATATTACTCTTATTTATTATTTATGGGGAATGTGCGTACTAATTGAAAATTTTTGACTAATTATTATAAATATAATATTGTAATTTAAAATTACATGTAATCATCAATTTAGTTAATCAATATAATCCTTAATATCCTTAAATTTTTTTAAAACAACTATTATTGCAAATGGAAATTATAAATAAAAAGACTCGGTGGAAGTCAATAAAAGAGCAAGGGGTTTAAGTCGTTGTCCATGATAAGCTGTTTCTAGCGTTTAGTGGACATTTAAGCACAATAAAAGCAATACAAACAATAAAAAGAGAGAGATATTCAAACTTCAATTAATTAAAGGGCTGTTGGTCCCTTAGAATGCCTCCAAAATCTACTACTACCACTAGCTACACCAGTTTCCCTCACCAGAACAAAACTAATTCATGTGCTTTTTACCATTATCCCAAACTCCAAACCATCACATATAAAATAAAATTATAAAAGCAAATCAAGAAATGACAAAGAATTAATCAAACCCCATATCAAAAGATTTGGTAATCCATGATTTTTTGGACTTTGGGATGGCATTAGGCACTAGTTCAATGGGAAAATACCAAACAAGCTGTCGTATGCAGATCTTTTAAAAACTAAAAAATGCTTAATCTTTAGTATATGAAAAAAGCAAGAAAATTATGTTTGTGTGGCTTTATGCAGTGATTTTGATAGTTTTGATCCATAATGGGGTACAGAAAGAACACTGAAAAAAAAAATCAAATTTTCACAGAAAAAGTCACAAGAGAGAGAGTCATATATTTCTCATCTTTAATCAGAATTTGGGTTGGTACAATTCTCTGTTTATATATTACCAACAAGAAAAAATGAAAAGAAGACCGAACAAAAAAGCAAAGGATCATGATGGAAAGAAAACAATGATCTTCAATCTCCATCAGCAAATGGAATTTCTAAAGTAACTATCTTGAAAATTACAGAAAACCATAAAAGAGGGGAATTTAAGTTTTTAGCAACCTATTGTGTAACTAACATGACCTCGGATACAATTAGACAAAGTATTGTCTGGTTTAGTATAATTAACAGACAAAACATAAAAAAACAAAAATTTGACAACTTTAATACTATTATCATCAGAAACTGTGAAATCATGTATGTTAGCATGAAGCCAATGAAAGAGAGGTTAAGCATGAAACAGGAAATAGAATAAATGAGCAAGAGTACAAAAAAGAGTTGCTTGTAACCATTAGAATGAAGACATCCAAGTGGGGAACTATATATAAGAAACAAAAATCTTTTATATGTTTCCAGAGCACAAGTATAAGATACAAGTCTACAATGACATGAACACTTCTGATGTTTTGAGATCAGAATTTGGCAACAATAAGCCATAAACTTAGCAACTGACTGACCATCAATCATTAACAATGGCCATTATCATGTCCTTGTGGTTGGAAGTTTGTGACTGGGAAAACTTGATCAAATCAACTGTTTCTGCCAATTCCATGAATGAATTCACAACCCCATGAAACCTTTTATCGGACTTTCTGACATGCCTTTTCAAGCCAAGATGATGAAAAACATCGTATTCAAACCGAGAGGACTGGCTCCAAGTGTGTAGAACTCTCACATCAGAACCACTAATGGCAACAGAAATAAGAACTAGAACACTACACAATAATATAACTACATAAAAAAGGTTGGGGGGAAAAAAGAAAATACAACCCAAGTGAAAATGTCAAGCTTATGTTTGTATGGCTGCCAGTATTTGAAGTTATAATGATTGTATCAACAGTTAGGATGCACAAAGTTTGTAATCTTCTCCATGAGACTATAGAAATGGTTATTATTTGGCAAGAAGTAGAAGCCGATTGTCGCCTCCTTTAGGTATAGGAGCTGCACCTCATGCCCAGCTTCCTTCAGGCCTTCTACATAAGCCAATTGCCAGTCCTGAACTAGATCCAAACCAGCCACACAAACAAGACTTTTCGGAAAATTTAGCCCTTTAATGTTTTTAGCTCTCGGACCAAATATGTTACAAGCCGGATGATCTCTATCTTCTCCTTCTGGTAAGTAAGCTCTCCAATACCAATCCCTATCTTGAATTGTCACAAAGTATTTCCCATCCAATCTAGTCTCTGATTCCTTTCTTTCTTCCCCACCAAAAAATGGATGAAGAAGTATGTTTCCCAATACTTCAACTCCTGATTCTGCAGCCCTTACAGCAACATGGTGAGCAATGTTTCCCCCAGAACTATCACCGGCTAAGTAAACATAGGCCTTAGAATCCTTCCCACTTTTAAGCCATGATCTTGAATGAACCCACTTGAGGGCTTCCCAGCCATCATCATAAGCACACGGGTATCGATGTTCAGGCGATCGCCTGTAGTTCACAGACACCACAACAGCCTTGCAAATGCGAACAAGGCGGCGACAGAATGTATCATATATGGCACTATTGGCAGAAGAATGAGCAAAGCTTCCACCATGAAAGAAAATAATGACAGGCACAATCTCAGTTGTGCTCAAGGGATTTTCGAGTTCTATAATGCCATAATGGGATACATTTTCTGGGGCTGATCGATAAACACGATTCAGAAGGCTGGTGGCTCGATCAACAACATCAAAAGAGTAAACCCCATCCGCTGGAACTGTGTTGGCAGGGACTTTTCTTTCAAGAAACTCGGCCAATTCTCGATTGAATGTGCCATCCGGGCGACGAAGCATGTTGTAAGCTAATTTGAAATTGGATATCAAAATCCATGTATTAAGTGGAACAACCCTCTGCAATATAGAGAGAGAGAGAGAGAGAGAGATTCAAAGGATTATAACTCTTTTCTACTAATTTAAGTTCATTATTCCCCCAAAGAAAGAAATTTAACAGCTCTGACTATTATATTAGGAAGACATTTTTTATAATTCATGCATTAGAGAATTGGAGAATAGCTCCAAAACACACATAAAGACATAAAGGGGACAAAGAAAGATAAGCCTTCACATGATTGGTGCAGAATGAGTAAAAATTACTTCGAAGAAATCAAATTTATTAGATGGGCACCACTAAAATTTTCAAATTGCTGTAAGCGTTCGATCTTTAGCCCAAAATCAGTAATTTCTGTCTCAAAACATCAAATTTCTCAAGCAAGAAACTGAACCCACAAGATAAAAGTTGAAAAAAGAAACGAAAAGAGAAAGCAGAAATACACAGAACAAACCATCAAATGATCTTCCTAATTGTCAACCGCTGTATCTTTACTAATAATAATTGTATATTTTCCAGAAAAGGCACATAATATAAAGCTCAAAGAGTTTTAAAGAAAGCATCAGAGGAAAAACAAAAGGTAACATATACCTTGGCTTCATTGGCATTAACTTGATTACTACCAGCCATGTTTATGTTGAAGATTGAAACTTTTTAAACAAAAGCTACAAAAGGGTCACAGTGATGTCGAAAAAGATAATTTTCTGACTCCACATAACGTTTGAAAGAGATCGAACAGAGAGTGAAATATGGGTATTGGGTTGTTTTCTGTTTCTTGATTTCTTCAGTAGGATATAAATGAGAACAGAGGAATTGAAGAGGACCCAGAGCGACAGAGGAAGATGAAAAATGAAAAGAAGAGAATAAGAAAGAGATGGAGAGAAAGTGGGGTTGTATGTAATAATACAAAAGGAAGAGGGTTGGAGTTGGGGGCACAACTTAGAAAGAGGGACGTAGATGAGAGAGAGAGAAGAGAGAGAGAGAGAGAGAGAGAGAGAGAGAGAGGCGTGGAGTCAAACGCAAAAGAACGACGGTGGTGGACGGAGCTGAGAGAGACACCACAAGAAAGCAGGCAGCCGTAATAAACCCCGTTTTTGTGGGACCCGCACCGTTGTCTCATTAAACCCCAAATCTTATGAAGTTGTAGAACTTTTGGCCCGAGCAATTTTCTTTTGAGATACCATCATAAATTAAAGGTCATATTTTCATAATAAAGACTTCTTTATATATATATATATATATATATATATATATATATATATATATAATTTGTATTTTGATAATGTTATTTGTCTCTAAATTTATGTCTAACAATAATGTGATCAGTATTATTTTAAACAATAGATGGAGATATGGTTAAACATCACCAAGCTAATTTAGTTATTTATTTATCGAATTACATTAATAAATATAAGGAATCTAATGTTATAAAGGTGTGTCGCAACGATATTATGCGATGCTAATCCGTATATTTATATATGACGAAGGATACATTTCGATACTTAATAAAGTGTTTCATTAATGTCCGATTATATTTTAAAATATACATAGAATTGAAGATAAGACGTATAGTGATTTGAACACTAATGGTATATGTTCCTAAAACAAAAATAATATAGATGACAAATATGTTATCTTTTTGTGGATAGTGATGGTATAATATATTGTTAATATTGCCAAGCAATTGTCTTAATTCTTAAAAGAATAAAAAAAAATCAGATTGAATTTTGCATATACTCTTATACGTTGATTTTAGCAACTCTACTTAAATATTTATTAGCTTATTTCAATTTTATATGAATTTATTTTGAATTAACTTAAAAAAAACGTTGATAGTTTCTAATTCATGTGTGCAATGACAGCTATATGCATAATAGAAGATTAAATACAATTTATCCCTTCATTTAAACCCCTTTCGAAACATTTTTTTTAGATTCAATACTACGTTTATAATAATTAGGACTATAAAAAATATAAAAGAAAAACTAAAGAGAGGGTAAAAAGTGAATGTAGTGTAAAATTGGGCAAGGGAGACAGGAGATTGGACACTTGCGTTTGTGCTCATTTGATTTATCGTTTATCAAATAAGGAAAATAAAATAAATTATTATTAATTTTAGTTACACAAAAGTAAATTATCACGGAGTACCATTATTGTAACTGTAGTATCCGAATAATAGTGCTCCATAAGTACTAATATATTTTATTATATATTTAAAAGTAGGAGTATATTTTTTTTTTATGTCATGATTTTATATTTTTTTCCTTTTGATATTATCTTCTTTAAATTCCTTTTGTTTCATTATCAAAGTTGCCTAAACCACTTTTACTTTTATCAAATACTTCTAATTCACTTCTCCTTTCCTCAATTTCTATTTCGATCAAAAGTTACGAAATTTATAACTAAAAAATTTTAAAATAAAATATGTAAATATAATATAATAGATAACTTTATATGCATGATTAATAGAATTATGGACAAAAACTTAAATGCGATATTTGATAATTTAATTAACACAATTATCATTCCAATTTAATTTTATAGAATAAATACAACAAATTTTAAGTGTATATTAAATAAGTTTGAAGTATATATTATTATAATTAATTATTTCGAAGTACATATATAAACACATTATAAATTATACAAATAAAACCTAATGTTTCAGTTAAAATTATATCATTTGATTCAAAGTAGTATTTATTTTATTAGTAGAGCTATTTTTATGCAGTTATGATATTTTTGGGGCTATTAACATTTATCATCATTATTTAGTTATAATTATTTTAATTAATATCTTCAATTATAATCGATCAAATTGTGATTTGCTTGATTAGGTATTAGTTTAATAATTATCTGGTGGATTCTGTTATAAGTATTTATTGTATTTTCTTTTAGTTAATACGGTTAAGATTTACCATATATTTTAATTTCATTTTCTAAGTAGTTTGTAGTGTTTAATATGATTTAAAAACGTATACTCTAATGATGTATATGTTTCAAACATTTTTTTATACTCCCTTTGTCCTAAAAAAGATGGCTTAACTACAAAAAAAAATTGTCCCAAAAATGATGGATTAAGTACATTAATAAAATATAAATTTACTACTTTAACCTTATAAGTGGACATATTTTATTCTTGAAAAAAATAATAAGTACAATTATGGTATTTAAATATTATTACGTAGATTTACTATAAAAGATATATTAGTAACTTTACTTATTTGAAATGTTTTTATTAGAAAAAAGTACAAATTGTACTTAAATTATCATTTTCGGGACAGAGGTAATATTTTATTTTTGTATAATCTCTCTAACTTTGTATTTAAATGTTTGGAATATGTTTTCAAATTTATAATTAACAAATATTTACAATATATATGAGTAAGTATAAAATAATATATTTTAATTAGAGTTTGAATTATAAATTATGTTGACTTTACTTCAATTTAATTACTTTTTTTTTTAACACAATTTAAAGAAATATTAAATAATAATCTAAAATATAGTGTTAGAAATCATATTTATCAAACTTATTAAATTTTCTTTTATTGATATTATAAGGCATATGTGATAAAAGTATTAATGAATACGTCAGCATTATATTGATAATAATGTATATAAAGATATATATTAAATATGAATAAAAATATATGAAATCAAATTTAAATTTACAAAATCAATTGAACTTGATAAAATATTAAAATTAGTAATATTCAATAAAAGTGTACTAAAATATTTTTGTATCGTACATTTAAAATTAAATTAATTCAAATAAATTTAATATTAAACAAAAATAAAATATATAATATAATAATTTAAAATACATAAAATATTAAATTACAATTTAAATTAAACAATAAAATAAAAACACCACGTGCTTAGCTACTAATGATAAAGGACAAAAAAAAAAGGCCAACAGGATTTTCCAGCGTGCGGCAGACGCCAAAACACGTGTCAAAAACGGGTTCTGTATTCACTCTTTCACCATCCTTTCATCGTCCTCCACTCCCATTTACCAAAATACCCTCCGTGTAGTATATTATTTCGAGTTTAACCCCCACGAAGCGACGACGCGTGCTTTGTCTTCTAGCAACACGCCATGCTTTTGTCAGTCTCCTCCTCCAACTTTGTCGTTATCTGCGATTTAGCAACACGTGTCGGAAATCGCACACCCACACGTATCACGAGAGCCCCAGCTAGAACTCCCTTTTCTTCTCCATCCAGCTTGATACGATGATCAAAACAAACTATGGGGGCCCTTGCCATGATTCACACGTGGCAAGCTATATGGATTTTGATTAGATATATCATGGGACATAAATCAAGTGGGCCCGGTTAATCAGAGGAATAACAAGATTGTGTATGTGCCTTGTTCGGAAATAGTGAAAAAATAATTATAAAGTAGGTAGCAAGTTGGGGTTTGTTTGGTAGGGGAAAAATAATTGGGAGAAAAGAACAAAGAGAAAAAGAGAAAGAGCAAGGAACACACGAGGTTATCCGTACTAGTAGCCAAACGGGACCATAAGGGAGATGTAAAGAAAGTGGTGCGAATATAGTAATACTAAGATTCTTTAGACGTGCGATACTCTTTTTCCAAAAGTTGTAGTGGAGGATTTGTGGAATAATTCTCTTAATCTCGTCACTACTTTTTTTTTTCCTAAGAATAATTGTATTTATAAATATGGATGAGGGAGCATAGTGTAATTGTTTTTTTTTCCTAATTAAGCCTTTTTGGATGTGATATTGTTTGCTTTTGAGTGGATCAAAAATTTTACAGATATGTTTACTTTTCAAAAAATTCTGGATCAGTGCGTTGACAGAATAATAGTTTACGTATAATTGGCATAATTTTTTTTTTTTGTAATTTATGTTATTATGTTAATGGTATTATTTTATGTCATTACATTACTATTTAAGTTTATTATGTTACTAATTTTTTTTATTAGACAATAACATTGCATATAATAAAATTAGGAACTTAGAAAAAGTTAGATCTATTGGAACATTTGCACACAACATTAAATTATTTTCAAATAAGTGTACGGGCTAAAAAAGAAACTCTTTACGTTTTACTGAAAAGAAATATTTCGCACAAAATTATAAATGTACATTAAAATTTCAATTTTCACATACTCTGATCAGATCAAATGACTGTGAGGGTAATATTTTCCATGGATAAAAGGATGACAACAAAGAATGCTATGGATTTTATTCATACTTTCATTTAATTCTATGTATTGCATCTCAATTATAACAGCCAAAATGTAGAAATTCAAATACTCCAACACCAACTGAAATTTTTTAGCTTTTTATATCAGTAGCTTTAAATCAAAAGTGCTAGAGTCATGGGATAGAACATATCATATAATAGTCCTCAAACAGGATTGAAATGACAAATAAAACTCTTAACCTTTGCATTTATGGTAAAAAGAGGAGGATAAAAATGGAAGAAAAGCGAAAAAAAACACCTTTTCTTTCGCATTAGTCTGTGTAGTATACTACATTTATATTTAAATAGGAATTTCATTTATTTTATTTTATTTTTGAAATAAAATAAGGGTTTCATATATTTAATATCATTTATAAAGCTTTTACAGTAGAAATAAATTGGGGGCAGTATTGAGGCAAGAAGCCAAGTGGTTGCCGATTTGGACGCATTAGTTGTCGCATATGAATGTGGCCACACATGTGCCACATACAGCCATCATAAAGATACTGTCCTCAACGGCTAGTGCGTATTATGTACGGAGTATATACTACTATTCTACGTTAATATTTTCTTTTTTACTTAGTGCTTTAAATTAAATTATTCCAACAAATTCAACGATTGATATTCTTTGTACCCCTCCTCAGAAAATATGAGCGAATTGTAATTTATGTACTTTTTTTTTTAAGAAGGTTAAATAATTTTTATGTGTCATATTTTTTATATTATAGAGAATTGAGTTTACATATAAATACCTTCATTTTGACATGATTATTTCATACTAGAATATTCATATTTGATTTACACTTCTCTCTTACAATAAAACTTTTTATTTTTTTTTGTTACAAAAGATTATTGTCTAAAACTCACGACAATTATAGTCGATAAAATTTCTCACTTTAATATAATCATTATTTAAGTTAATTCAGACTCGGACATACAATAAAACAACACCTAACACGTAAACAAGAATTTAATCAAAATTAATTAACGTTAAATAATATAAGATGCTAAACAGTAGATTATCTTTTTAACACTTAATTTGTCAGGACAGAATTTTTTACGACAAGAATATATAGGAATATATTTTTTCCTCCCATTTGTACATTTTCATTTCACCTCGTTCTTCCAACTTTCCTAATTTTTGAGTTCTGTCGCATTCATATGCCTTTGTATCTTTCTGATTTTTGATCTTTTCTTGGAGAATTCCCAAAATATTCTCCCTATAAATAAAACTACGAATGTAGTATGTCACACACATAACAATATTATTACACATAAATGAGGTGCTGGGTGGGACCACAGTGAATTTGGCAGCTTATATGTTCGGTCAACAACTAGGAACAGTGTTTTTTTTTGGCTTGTAGTGGTATTTTGGTCAATCCAACCAAGTGGAGGAAACTTGTACTATTCTTTTGTTCAATAATATTAAGTACACCAAACTCCCAACAATTCTCCATCTCTCCTTTTTCCATTTTTACTGTTGTCCTTATTTCATTTCTTCTTTTCTTGTACTCCATCTTCTCCATTACTTTCCCTCTGTTATAAACGGCCAAACTTTCTTTTCCTTTCATAACCTTTATTTGCGTCACCAATCCACCAAATTTGGCTTACCCATTATTTTTCAAATAATGTCATATAGTTAGATATTTATATAACACCCACAAAAAAAAGAAGCTTATTTCGCATATGATTATATCATATAAGTATCTGATAACATAAAAATAGTTTGATACTCCATATCAGATATTTATATAATTGCATAACATAATTATACAGTATAAATATCTGATTCTTTTAAAATAATTTTTTTTAATTATAAAAGAGACCAATATTTAGAACGCATACTCACACTCAAACACTCTCTCACGCACACGTATGTCTATTATATATGTGTGTGTGGAGAAAGAGAGAGGGGTACCCTTATTTTTTTAAAGGAGCATAATCATAAATATATACAGTTTTATGTACACAATTATATCAACATTTCATTTCTAAATAGTATGTATACACAAAAAGCATATAGAGGGTCATATCACTACTCATTTAGTATCTTAAAATGAACAGATTTTTAGAATATGTCACATAATTAAACATCTACAAATGCGACAAAAATAACTTTACAATTCTAATGCAATTATTGTTCTAATATAGGGAATTGAAAATCAAAATGCCAAACATCCCATTATCGAATAATAGAGGTATATTTAGCTTTACCTAAAGGAACAGGTGGGCTAGCTTCAACATTAGTTAAAACATTTATCATATACTGTATATAGTTTGGCAAATTAGTTCGAAGACAAAGTTGTATACAATGAATCGTGAATTATTATTATTATTTTATAGAGTGTACAATGAATCTAAACACAAGCTTTAACAATTTGGATATTTATAATTTCTGCCTAGAGAACATTGAATTTATCACTAGCTAACGTTTTCATCTCTACTTTTAGATAGTAGAAACTAGAAAGCAAAATTATATGAATGATCGACTCATGTTTTGGTAAGAGTTAATGACTTGGGGAATTGGGAGATTGTCCATTTTTGGATTTTGACTGTTTTTTAGTTACGTAAGAAATTATTTTTAAGATTTGACATTTTTTAATTTGTTATAGATATATCTTTTTATAAACAATTTTTTATTTGTATATGACTTCAACTAATATAATTAAATTGTAGATGAAAAATAGGAGATAATAAACGTCCAATATTCGTTGTTGTGAGTGCTCTCTTATTTTATGTCACCAAATTTTTTTCTCTTTTTGTGACGTAAATTATCAAACGGTTATTTTATAGACCAAATCTTTAACATAAAACTCTATTAATGCCTATTTTTTCTAATATTTATGTTTTAAATGGAGTATAAAAAGATCGAGTATAACATTTATTTATTATTGAATTACATCGTTAATAACAAATATTATTAAGTAATGTATGCTAGAACATTTTCCATTTTGACAAACATGAAGTGTTGCAATAATTGCCGGATGGCTTTTGTAACGTGATTTAAATAAGTAATCACATGATATAGTCCAAGACTACCGAACTTTATGTACAAAATTTTCCAAAAGTGATTTCGTTTTGAAAAAGTAAATGCAGAAACATTAATCAAATCTATCACTAATCACAAATTATGGTTGATTATCATAACCGATCAATAAAAAATAAATCAAATATAATATCAATATTAATTAAATTTATCCTATTAAAATAATTACTTTTCAATTAATACTTACAAATTTACACGGATTTTAAAACAAATACCCTTCATTACATGCAAACACTTGACAAAAACATGTACAACAATAATGGAACGAGTCAGGAAACATATCAACCATATAATCATGTACGGAGTAACAGAAAAATATTTAATCAATGATTAAACAATCAATAAAATATACGGTATAATATAAATTAATTTCCATTATCTGATTCTAAATGTTGATTGAAGTGACTAAAGATGACGATGGGCATGACGGAAACAACGAAACGACAATGGCGACGATGCCGACAGTGAATTGGATCCCTTTAAGGAGATCA
Source organism: Centella asiatica (assembly GCA_014636745.2). NCBI lineage: Eukaryota > Viridiplantae > Streptophyta > Magnoliopsida > Apiales > Apiaceae > Centella > Centella asiatica. The sequence continues at coordinate 4,920,212 of CM025786.1, read as the reverse complement.
ATTTACTTGAAACTTCGCACCCAAAATGGGGTGACAAAGACTTTCTCTTACTATTTAAGTATTTTCTTTGTTTTAAAACGCGTTATAAAATTATATTCACAATTTGAATGGTTCAAACTTCGAAGTAATCTCATATTTGTTCTTTTTGTGTGTGTGGGAGTTTTTTTTGTTGTTGATGGATATGCAATATTTTGACTATTTCGGTATTTATCCATCCATAAAAATTAGTATTTGTTTCTTCTTATTATTAGCAACTATTAATTTATAATATACATGACTGTATCTATGAGACTATGAATAAAGTATTAAGTGAATTGTAAATATCTTGTAAGTCTTCAAAGACCCTTTTTTTGTGTGTGTGGGATTTTTTGTTGATCGATATGCAATATTTGACTATTTTAATATTTATCCATCCATAAAAATTAGTAGTTAGTTGTTTCTTCTTGCAGTTAGTAAGTATTAATTTATACTATACATGACTGTACATATAATTAAAGTGGCAAGTAAACTGAACGTTCACCGTAAATTTTCAAGTTTTTAAAGAGATCGATGACATATTTTGATTTTGAATTGGAGAAATCTCTTCTTACATAAAATTTTTGTAATAAAAAAAAGGTACCAATTAAAACACACGTGTGTGTTAGATATACGCCGCTTTTCACTAAATTTATAATTAGGAAAACTCATGGGAAGTATTTCATTAAATGTTGAGCTGCCGTATGTAAATTTATTTTTAACATATATGTACGAATATTAGGTGAGCAGTTCTTACTCTACTCTTATGTATTGTACTCTATTTCTCTTTATTTTTCCCCATATTCGTTCATGAGCGAGCATTTCTTAATCAACTCTTATGTATTATTTGTATCTCTCTTTATTTCTCTCCATATTCATTTATTCTCCCACTATTTTTGTACTGAGTTGTGCTAGTGTAAAGTAAGTGACAGAATGATTGTAATGTATTATATGAGATCAAATTTGAGTAAAGTTGATTTCTATTTAGGAAAAATTTATTGTTCAATTTTTGTGGTTTTTTCTTTTGTGGTGTTAGTCTTCTGATTTATTATTGCTCTTTACAAGATTCTTGTCCTAAGTTCCTTTTACCATATATATACTTTTGGGTATAAAGTTATATAAGTTGATTTCCTTCCACATAATTGCTCATGTCGAGATGCTTGTAGCACCATTAGGAGAAAATATAAGAAAGTAAGAATATAATGGTTGATATTAGTGTTGATTTAACTTTTTTTGTTTCTTTTTTAATAAAAGAGAACGTTATTGCTGCTCACACACTCGTACACACGCATACGCATAATGACCATAATAAATAAGATATGAACTTTTAATTTCTTCACTTTTTAACACAAATAAAACTAAATTATAGTCCGGATAAACGAATTCTGGTATAATTATTTATGTAGGTGCTAAATTCAATGTAAGTACATAAATTTAAAATTAATAACTGGAAAATTTATAAAACTGTATCGTATGTAGGAGTATTGAAACTGATCTAAAACGAAGAAGTAGCCAGGATTTTCTCGTGAAAATCTCCTAAAATATATTGAATTAGAACAAGAGACAACATCCTTAGTTCTATGCAAAAATATTTATGTATAAAATTAAATTGTCTCATTTCGATTTGGTAAAAGTTCATATAAAAAATCCTGAGGGTTTATCATTACAATTATCTATCAGTTAAGAAACATTTTACGAAGAAAATTCTACTTAAATTTCAAAAAAGAAAAAAAAAAGGGTTCCTACTTTTATACAAAGACTATATGCATAGATCTTTTATGCAATAGTGACCATCGGTCATACTTATAAGATAACTTTAACCTAGAATTGTTCTTTAATTAGCTTGACTAAAAAATGAAAGTCGAACGAAAGTTAATTCAGCCAATAACTTAGCAGTAAATTTTTTAGTATGCAATTTATAAGTATTGCCGTTAAACTCTTTAAAATTTATGAAATGATTTAATATTAAGACATCAACTCTTTTATGCCAAAAAAAAAAAAAAACAAAAAGAAGAAAAAAACTAACATCTAAAGAACAAAAACAGGCTTGGCCCTTATCACAAATAATGTTCAGTTTGGGCCTATTGTTAAGCTACTTGGACTCTAAGAATTTTGTTAATGGCATAAAACAAATCCTAAACGAAGGTTACACAATCTCTATTTATAATGAGAAGAATTTATTTATTTGAACGTGTAACGTAAGCTTTCGATCAAGTAGTTGCTTTTCCCTAATTTGTACTATAACAATTACAAATAAATACTTCCAGGAATAAAGTCATGAAAAACAATCATCTCTTGCTGCAAATTCGGTTATTAATTTATGTTTTACTCTCTACATAGAGTCCGTGACGTTAAACTAAATTGTCAGCTGGTATGGTATTGTTACGAGTAAAATTTATTTAATCACTCGAAATTTGAGTCAAATTTTACACAGTCAATTAATTCCAAAATTTGAGTCAATTTATTTACTAGCCAAAATGCACTAAATCAAGTCATCTACATTTACTGCGAGCATAAAAACACTAATTAAATCCCAAAAAGTCGGAGGGATTTTGATAACTAATTCTCACATGCTCGATTTTGGCAAAATTCTAAAATGGCCGGAACTTTGGAGCTTTGGAAGCACCAGAGTGAGTTAATGTGAATTAAAAAGAAAGAAAAAAGGGAACAAAAATGCAAAACGTGAGAATTGTTTAACCTTTATTTACTTTATTCTTATGGGGAAGGACTTTTCCATTAAGTTGCCTTTAACCTTTATTTACTTTATTCTTATGGGGCAGGACTTTTCCATTAAGTTACCATTTTTGTTCTTATTTAGTAAGATTATGAATTGCTTTACATGATTTGATTCTGATCCTTTATTCTTAAGAATTCAAGCCTTTAGCTTTCTAGGTATATATTTATTCTCTAAAATCATACTACATTGCTTGTCCAAATATTTCATTAGTTGTGTATCTTGAGAGATGTAAAAAGAATAAGAGTTGCATATATGCTGAATGCCTGAATTTAGTATTATATTCAAGTATTTTCTTTTTTTATAATGGTTATTGCCATATACGGTCAACTTTGACTTGATGCACGATAAAATAAGATTTGTTTCATTTTTATATTATTGCTATGAATATTTTTACGTGGAAAATTAATGGGGTGACATAGGGTACATGAGTTCGTTGGACTATAAAAAATTGTCCCACTACGATACTACAATATTAAAATATTCAAACTGAAAATCAATTGATAACGAATGTTTTGAAACTTGGATCAGATTGGTTGGTTCTATCAATTGGACCGTCGATGGTCAAGTTGATCTTTAAAATTATTTTTGTTCAAAAGTCATTTTAGATCGAAGAACCATCTACTAAACCGTTCAATCACTTATATTATATTTTATTATTTAAAATTTTATATATTTTAATTCTCTTAAAAATAAAATTTATACATTATATTTAAATAAGTGAGACATTTATGTTATGTGCTAATCATTCAAATGATCATAATTATAAAAACAATAACTATGAATTAAAAAAGTATTTTTGATAAAAATTACACATATACATATTTATAAAACATATAATTATAACCTTACTGAGTTAGTAAGAATCAAAAAATATATTCGATCAGTGATCCGTCCGCCAACAACATTTCTAATCAAAAGAACAGACCTAAAAAAATATTGTTATTAAGTGAATCTTGGCGTCTTAATAGTTTAATTACCGATGACTCAATATATTATGTTTATTAAACATTATAGAATTGCAAGTTTCCTAATTGTTTCAACTAAGAAATGGTACAGGACATTGTTTAAAGCTCAAATGAGAAGAACGGCCGTTTTGGCCACAAATCATTTTAAAATTTGTCTATGATCTCAACTGCTGATTATAATTATTTTGATCGATGATGTAAACACAGGAATCATTATAAGTCAAATGACGATGATGTCATACATATGCGACTACATCCTACTGAAATTTCACGCCACACACAAATACATATACGCTGTGTATACAATTATATTGTGTGCAGAGGAGTGGATATTATATTATGCATGAGTAAGAAGTGAGTGAAAAAAATAAGAACAGATGAGGAAATTGATTTTTAATATTATTTTTAATTTTTTTTAAAAAAATTGCGACACAAATTCACCCATAAAAAATAGAAGTTCTAGATCCTTAATTTAATTTAAGAGATATATGCAAGAACAAGTAACTTGGCTTCAATAAACTATGGGGATTCAATCTTAATATTTAAAAGCATCAATTAAGTTATACTCTATATACAAATTGCATAGACCCATATGTGTGAACGTAAAATTGCAAACAATTGTTTAATGCTATGTGTGTGTGTGTGTGCTTTTTCCCTTTATTTATAAATTTTAAAAAAAGAAGATTATAGAGTGAAACAGCGATGAATTCAATAAGACAATGAAAGTGCCTAGCTGCCGATTGAATAGTTCCCTAGTTGATATAACTACCGAAAATTCCACATGGTAGCTGGTGATTTGAGTAATGATTTATTTAATGTATTTACTGCATAAATATGAAGATATAATTAATGAATTACCATTAATCTATATTAAAAAATATTACACGAGAAGTGAGATTTAAGCAATTCTTTTTTTTTTTTGTCTGGTAGAAGAGATTTAAACAATTTAACTGTAATACATTTACGTTTCATATAATTAGTCAGAAAAAATGTGAAATAAAACATCTTTCAGTCACTATGAGTAATCATTTTTCCTTTCTTTTTGTTTACATATGACTCATTCAAATTTATTTAATGACTAGTTATTTTCTACAGCTGCTACTGATATATGGTAATTTAATTGGATGTCACTAACCTTTACATTGAGAAATTGTCAATAGGGTTATGTTTGGTCCCTTTTTTTCATGAATAACAATTTCCTTGTGGACCAAGTACAAAGTTTACATTCTATAAAATAAAACAAAAAACAAAAAAAAAAACTCCAAACATTAAGTATTCCATATCATGTGGCCCTGCCTTTTCACCACATAGGATTGAAGAAAACATTCAGAGGAAGCCAGCAACTATATAAATCATACTCATAACATCTTGCAGTAGGAAAACGTTAAGTGCATATAGCATTTTTGGATAATTAATAATGACATATTAGATGATATAGTTTAAAGGAAAGCTAGAAATTAATAATTCCTTCCTAACTTATATATTGCAAAATGATTACATCAATAAAATTATATATCCATCGTTATCGGTGACATAGTCAACAAATGTACCAATGGTATTCTTCCAAATATGACAGAAAATTGTGTGAAATTAGTGCAATTTCAAATTTATCTAAAACATTGTCATTGTCCACTTCTTATTAGTCATGAGTAATGATCTAAAAGTCCCACGAAGTTTGGCTAATCTTTCATTAGTGTCGTTTAGGTGCTAAGTCGTCCTATATCTGATTAATGTTAATCAGACAATTCCATCTACCTCCCGATTAACTTTTATTATAAAAATATTATTTCAACTGTCCTAGAAAAAATGTTTTAAGTACATCCAAATACGTAAATTAAGAAAATGAAAGAAAGTGACACAAAAAAATAAAGAAAAGAAAATATAAAAAAAATGAATGTAAAATGTATACATTTAGACATTATTTTGATGACAACTTTTAAGATATACCTAGACACCCTTTTAGGGTGATTCGAAACAGTGACTCACTATGTTCTATTGGAGGGAGAACCGTGAGCCGGGTTCACACATAAACAGACATGTTCTTCCCTAGTCATAATTTTAGTCACTTGGCCTGGTCAACCATCTGAAGTTGTTAATCTTTCATCAATCATCCTCTTCTTTCTTCCACTTCCATGGTTATTTTATATATTCCCCATTACATCACCTAAACCAACCATAAATACATATATAAAACTACAACTTTCATAATAATATCAAACTATTGTATACTATGTCCTTACATTAATATCCAACTAAGCAGAAATAATCAACCAGTCACTATCTTTATTCATCTTCATCTTCCATTCTCCTCCTGGAGATTAAAAACAATCCAAGATTCTCACTTTGTCCAAGAAAATCTCCATGGACAAGCTTGTGAAGCCAGATGTGAAGGAAGTAAACATAGTTTTCAACAGAAACCAAAAATGTTTCACCACCTTTAAGCTTACCAATCTCATGCATACCATGGCTGTGGCTGTTTCACTCACTACCACTAATCCATCTGTTCTGTCTTTCAGAAATCCTCTTAGTATCATCTCATCTCTCTCTTCTTCATCTTTCACTCTTCTTTTAAAGCCATCTGATCATCCTCCTCTCTCCACACCCCTAGACACAGTTCTTGTCAAATCAATGATGCTTCCCATTGGAAAAGCAAATCAAGAGGAACTGCGTCTACTGTTCTTGAAACAAGGCCCCCAAATCTTTAAGGATGCCACCATCCCCATCTCCTTTGTAGGTCCTCAAGTTGTTGAATCTCTCCTTACTTCATTTCCAAGAAAAATAGACACCCGTTTTCTTCTATCAAAAGCTATTGCATTTTGTGATGACCCCCACCTCTCTTTACTACTAAAATCTGCAGCTAAATGTGGAAACTTTAACTTTGCTTCTGCCTTAATTGAAGCCGGAGCAGATGTGAATTATCGCGATACAAACGAAGTATCTGTAATGACACTGGCTGTGAGGTCTGGAAATGCTGATATGGTTGAGTTCTTGATAGATTCTGGTTATGTTATCGATAATTCTGTTGATAAGGTCTTGCATGAAGCAGCAACAATGGGCCGAATGGATTTAATGGAGGTTTTGTGTATGAGTTATTTAGATATAGATGTGAATGCAGTTGATTGTCTTGGTAGAACACCTCTTCATGTTGCTGCAATTTTCGGACATTTAGACATTCTTCAGTTTCTTGTATCAGTAGCAAGTGATCCTAATGTTGCTGATCACAACGGATGGACTCCGCTTCATTGTGCTTGTGCTAAAGGACATGTAAAAGCAGTTGCATTTTTGCTGAATTGTTCATGTTTTGTGAAGTATGCAGTGACTAAAGAGGGAAAGACTGCATTTGCTCTAGCAGTCGAAAAGTGTCATTTGGACTTGTATGATATGTTACATTTAGGGGATGTGTTACATAGAGCTGCAAGAACAGATGATGTGCGTGGCATGAGAAAGTGTATTGCAGATGGTGCTGAAGTGAATGGGAAAGATCAAAATGGTTGGACTTCTTTGCATAGAGCTGCATTCAAAGGTCGAGTCGAGTGTGTGAAGTTATTGCTTAGCCATGGAGCTCAGGTTGATGTTGTTGATGATTCTGGCTACACACCGCTTCATCGGGCACTTGAAGCTGGACATATGCAGGTGGCACTGGCTTTGATTGCCAATGGAGCAAAAGTAAATATGAAAGGGCTTGAAGATGTGATGCCTTTGCATCTTGATTCTTTTAAAAAACATCTTTCTCTTGTAACCCCTTTTATGTGAAGATAAAGAGAGAGCTTAATTTGTTAGAAGAACATGTTATATGTTCATCTGTGATGTGTTCTTGCATTCTATTGATTCACTCGGAAAGTTTTAATTTGTGCATAATTATATTTTTGTAACTTGTGTAATGAAGACCTTGCATAATTGGAGACTGGAGTACAATTCTGCCAACTCAAAGAAATGTGTTAATTTGATTATTCCTACTATTATCTTTTTGTTACATAAAATTTAGGTAAAGGGAGGCTCTCCGGTTCAAATCAAGGAATGTCATCGGTTTTTTTGAGAGTGGTATTTACAAATTACTAATAAGAAGAACGACTAACAAAACTTAAACTCTCAACCAAAGAAACGCTTGTTACGGCACTCGTCGATTATTCTTTCTTAAATTTAGTTATGCTTATAGAGAAAATTCTTGAAATGAAATCAACTGTAAACTCTTGTTTGTTTCTTATGTTGTAATTGATGTATGTGAACTGAAAAGATGTATTCTTTATGCTTCCTTTTCTGTTGATTATTGAGTCTGACAAATTCCATCCTCTGGTTGAATTAGCTAGCTAAAACAGAATATGAGTTAATTTTCTCATTTGGTCAACTGGCTTGAAGTTAAAACTCCTGCCCAAGAAAGTTTCAACCTTTGTTCTATCAGTGATTAAAGGTAATACCTTTCAGTTTGATTCTTTTAAGAAACATCTTTCTCTTGTAACCCCTTTATGTGAAGATAAAGAAAGAGCTTAATTTGTTAGAAGAACATGTTTTATATATATATATATATATTTATTTATTTATTTATCTCTGTGATGTGTTCTTGCATTCTATTGATTCACTTGGAATCTTTTAATTTGTACATAACTTAGTGTTTTGTAACTTGTGTAACGAAGTCCTAAGATCTTGCATAATTGGAGAGGAAATATGTTAATTTGATAAATCTTTCTTCAAATAGTTATGTTACAGAAGAAATTTTTGAAATGAAATGAACTGGAAACTCTTGTTTATTTGTTCTTATGTTGTTTGTGTTCATCTAATTTTAGTTGTTAATTGATGTATGTGAACTGTGAAGGTATTTTGTTATTCAATTTCTATGCTTTCTTTTCTCTTCATTATTAATACCGACAAATTCCATCATTTGGTAGAATTAAAAGAATGGTAAAGAACAAAATAAGTTGAATTAGCACAGGAGATGAGTTAATTTTCTCATTATTTGGTCAATTGGCTTGAAGTTAAAATTCCCGCCCAAGAAAGTTTCAACCTTTGTCCCATCGGTCAAAAAGGCTAATCCCTTTCCAAGTGGTGAAGAGTGTTAATTATGTTAAATATTTATTTTTTAAATTCTTTCCACCTGATATCCGATTATTCTAAGTTAAATTTTTTTAATCAAAATAATATTTTATTTGATGGAGAATTGAACATTACAACTTGCTAGGCATGACATTTTGAGCGGGGCTTATAAATTTATTATAATCTTTATCCTCAATGATGCTCTTTGATGCTGCGGTAACAAGGAATGGAGTTACTGGTCTAGGTTATATTGATAGAGACAATGCTGGCCTTGTTATTTTTGCAGGAGCAGATAAACTTGACGGTGATCTTCTGTGGATTGTGCAGAGGCTTTGGCTATCAAAACAGCTTTCCAGCATGCTTCTCGCTTAAAATTGAAATGTTTTATTGCAGAATCTGATTCTCTCTGTGTACTTATTTATTTCGACTTAAAATTATGAGATTGTAGATTCTAACAATGTAATTTATACTGTCAAAAGCTAAAATCTCATAATTTTAAGTCGAAACAAACGGTTCTATATGTCATTTAGTCCCTTCAAAGCATGGAGCAAGGAAATTCTTATTTTGTTGATGTTATTAGAGTGTCACTTGTTATGCAGTAGGTTTGAAGTGGGTGAATTCTCTCATGTCGGTCGCCGTGATAATCGAGTGACACATGAATTGACTCACCTCACGAAAAGAAATTACTTATGTTTTTCGATTTTCTGAATTGGAGACCTTCATTATATTCTCCTCCTCCATGTTATTATAAGCGATACATATTAATAAAAGTTACCTACGGATTTTCTCAAAAAGAAAATAATTCTCTTTGATTGTGACATTTGAAGATAGACTAAACTACACTCTGCTCAACTTTAAACAGGACTAGAAAGGTTTTTAATTGCAAATTGTTTTAAATGGTGCATGTACTCACAAATTATCAAATCAATGAGAAATGGTGTGCATTACAATATTAAAATGGTACTCTCTTATATTCACAATGATTGTCGTTTAATTTTTTTACCTGTGACTTTTAGTGAATTTTTTATATGTTAAATATTTTATTTTATTTTAAAAATTAATAATAAAAATCTTCTAAATAAAAATTAATATGAATAAAAAATTTAACATATAAAAAGATACACATAAATCTACGCGCAAAAAAATTAAGCGACAACTATTATAAACCAGATGTAATATATTATAGAATCGTTACAAATTATGAGCTCAAATGCACGAAATACTTAATACTCAAGATGTACTTTAAAAATGTCCAAAAATTTTCATCTGATGATATAAATTGAACCACTCGATAATAATTTAAATTGAGTTTAAACACAATAATTAGTACTATTTGTTAAATACTCGACTCAAACTCGATAATTCATGAAACAAATCAAATTCAATCATTAGACTCATTTACAAGCATTGATGTGGCTTCAAATACAACTCTCCACTTCCTCAAAAATTGAAGAATTGTAGTAGTGAGAATTTTACTTCCCATAACACCAAAAAAATAAAAATAAAATAAAAGGCATGTAATAATCACTAAGTACCATGAACCGGCCCAAATAGCTTGTGAGCTACTTCAGTATTTATCCACGTTAACAGGATTTTATAAATTTTGGGCTCACAAAAACAGTGCAATTCTATTTCAGTTGCCACGCTGGCGATCCGTTCCATCTCCTCTCAACCAATCAGAGTAAAGATTTCAAAACCCGTCACTTCTCACCCCCTGTATAAAACCCATCTTCCTCCACCTCCATTTCCCATCGTTCTCATCAAATAAAAAATCTTTACATATATATTTTTGTGTACACTCCATTTTCTCTCACTGCTAGGGTTTTTGATCCACCTGCAACAAAACCCACAAAAGATGAGTTCAACAGGTACAACAAAAGGAGGCAGAGGCAAGCCTAAGTCCACCAAATCCGTATCCAGATCTTCAAAGGCCGGTCTTCAGTTCCCCGTCGGTAGAATCGCCCGTTTTCTCAAGGCCGGAAAGTATGCCGAACGTGTCGGCGCCGGCGCTCCGGTCTATCTCTCCGCCGTCCTCGAATACCTTGCGGCTGAGGTAAAGTTCAAATCTTTGGACAATTTGATCTCCAATTGATGAATCAGTATATACGCATTTTGGGGATTTTTTGTTTAGATTACAAAGATTGATGCTTTTGAGTGTTTGTTTTCCAATGGGAGATTTTGTTTTATCAAAATGTGATTTTGAAAATCTTTTAAATCAGAATGTGATTTTGATTTTGATGTTTATTTTTATTTTTTGAATGAGTGTATGTTGATCTGAAGTTTTGTTTGATTTTTAGTAGAAAAAGCAATATGTATGTATACATACATTTGCGAAGGATATGTATGTATACGTACATTATGTTATTTTGATGTGGGTTTTGGGATTTCAATGGTGTGAATGTTTAATTTGTGTATTTAGGTTCTTGAGCTTGCTGGAAATGCTGCAAGGGATAACAAGAAGAACAGGATTGTTCCAAGGCACATACAGCTTGCAGTGAGAAATGATGAGGAGTTGAGCAAACTTTTGGGGACTGTTACTATTGCCAATGGTGGTGTTTTGCCAAACATTCACCAAAATCTACTGCCCAAGAAAACTGGGAAAGGGAAAGATGAGATTGGCTCTGCTTCACAAGAATTTTAGGGTTTCTTTGGCTATTGGGGAGGCTTTGGTGTGTGATGGCCAATGTTAGATATAGAGAGAGATGGGGTTTCATGTTTTAAGGATTTGTGATTTCAGCTCATGTATAACCCCAAAATTTGAGATTTTCAATTTAATGATTATATACATGGAATGGAACAGTATTTGTTGGTAATATATATTGAAATTGGTTCTATTGAAAACAATTTGATATTCTCCTTTGACTTTTATTATTACTAGGTTTTAGTATTTTTGTTCTTGATTGTTTGATATGTGAACATTTTGTACTTATCAATCAGTTGATAAGTTTTCGACAACATGATTAGTTAATGAAAAAGGCATTACTGGATTTTAAATATTCTGTTTTACCCCTTTCTGTGCACAACAATTTTGAACATTCATATGCTCATCACTATGATTGTTACATTCATATACTATTGGTGAGAACTGATTTGAAGTTAATTACTCATTCCTGTTGGAGGGAGGGTTCACAATAATTGTTGCTTTGTTTTGCATGTAAGTGTAGACAATTTTTTTTAATGTTAAATATTTTGTTTAATTTAAAAATAATAATAATAATAAATATTTAATATATGAATTGATATGAATAACAAATTTAACTAAAATAAAATATTATAGCACGGGCGTACAAGCTGGTAAGAAGTTAATTTCATTGTTCAAGGATGCATTTTCATCCTGCTACAAGTACCAAGGGATGCTCGAACGAGAAATACACCGAAATCTTTCTAAATTTTTTAAATTAATGATTTTATCGTGTCTTGATTTGAATCAATTATAAAAATTATAAATTTTGATAAGATAATAAAATAATAATTTTTTAGGAGATTCCTATATAAATATATATGGTTTCAATAAAACTATAAATTAATAATTTTTTAAAATTACAAATATACTTAAGATAATTTAAGAAAATATAATTCTAATATTACTTGTTTTTTGTTAAAATTTATATTCAGTTAAAGTTCATCTAGAATTTTTTTTATATAAAAAATTATGAAAAGTCCTCGATGAATTTAATATTGTATGGTTTGATTAGCACAATCCCAAATTCTTTACCGTCCCTAATCCCAATCAGACCATTGATTACCATGGGGATGTAGCGAGCGCGAGAGGTAGGGGGTTCGATCCCCTGCATCTCCATTTTTCACCTTTTACCTTTTTTCAGTTTCTACTTCTACAAAAATCAACCCTCCTCTCATTCTATCCCCCCCCCTCTCTCTCTCTCTCTCTCTCTCTCACTGCAACTAAACTACTCACTTCTGAGCTACCTATTTGCATAATGGCCGCCGTACCCCTTTTCAACCTCACTCCCGACTTGACCATCTCAAGACTTTGCTTAGGTTCTCTCTCTCTCTCTCTCTCTCTCTCTACAAAATTCATCGTGCAATAAGGATTACGTTTCAATCATTCTCCTGCTAATTGCTTACAACTTTATGATTAATGCCAGGGACCATGACTTTTGGGGGGCAGAACTCTTTGCCTCAATCCTTTCATCTTCTCGATAAAGCATTCGACGCCGGAATCAATTTCTTCGATTCTGCTGAAATGTATGTAAAAACAGAAAGATAATACTCAATGGGGTATTTTGTTTCCTTGTTGTTTAAGCTTACATTATAATATTATTGTATAACATTGTTGTAATTCTTGATATTTCGATTTCTTTACTTTTGTATGAGGGCTTTGATAGGTATCCAGTACCACAGCGTGCTACCACTCAAGGGCGTAGTGAAGAGTATTTTGGCCGTTGGTTTAGAGAGAGGAAAATTCCTCGCGACAGTCTTGTTTTCGCCACTAAGGTCAATATGAGCTTCACTCCATTTTAGATCATGATTAGTTGATTTTCATTATGCATTGAGTTGAAAATGTAATTAGCCATATTTGATTATTATGCCTTTTGTTGCTGAAACACATTTGTTTTGAGCCTTTTGTCCTTTTGTTTATGCTAATAATATGTTAATGACCCTTGAATGAAATGAGCTCAATTTAGATATCACTGGGGGCAATCTTGTTACAGGTTAGCGGCCCATCTGGACAGATGACTTGGATTCGAGGAGGGCCAACGAGTTTGGATGCTTGTAATATAACACAAGCCATTGACAATAGGTTGCAATTAGCTAGAAGATTGACTTTATGATGGCAATAATTTAAAACTTTGAAATGTATATAGAGATAAACCTCTAGCTTCAATATCTTATCTATTTATGGAGATAAAACCCCTTTATATGCGTTTTAATATGTCCACCATTATATGTTTTGACACGAAAAATTTGTATCACTGGATATTATCTAGTTGTGCTTTGGGATTATATATGTATTTGAGGATTATACGCACACAAAAACACATAGGTTTAGATCACTGTATTTTGAATTTAGAGTGAAATATAATTGCTTCCATCTTAATTTGGTTGTTTTCTGATGGGATGTATTAATGGTCTTTTGCAGTTTGTTGCGAGTTAAAACAGATTACATTGACCTGTACCAAATTCATTGGCCTGATCGGTTCGTCAATTAAGACTTTTTAAAATAATATATGTTGTCATTAACATTGCAATCTGTCATTTGCTAAATATGGGTTGCCTACTCATTTGGATAACAAACATTTAGAAAAATATCAGACTAACATATCGTATACCTATCCATGTTGACTTTAATTTTCCCTTTTGCAGCTATGTCCCCATGTTTGGTGAAACTGAATATAACCCAAACAGACAGTTCTGTTCTGTGGGTATAGAGGAGCAACTAGATACTCTAAAAAGAGCTGTTGATGCTGGTAAGGTTAGTGGAGATGTCTATATATTTCTAGCTATAGCCATTCTTTCCTATACATGATTTCTTCTTAATAGTAGAAAAATATGTAGATCAGGTACATTGGCCTTAGCAATGAAACACCATATGGCCTTATGAAATTCCTACAAGTTGCTGAAAGCGGTCCTGGGTATCCTAGAATAGTGTCTGTGCAGGTGTTGTATGGCTCAATTCTGGTTCAATAGTGAGACTTCTCTTCTTTATCTTTATCTCACACAGAATTTATGTGTTGAGAGCTTATGCATATGTCTCAACTTTCTTCAACTATTAATTGTAGAACTGCTATAACTTGCTCTGCCGAAACTTTGATTCTGGAATGGCCGAGTGCTGTCATCATGAGAGGTATCTCCCATGTATTTCATTCGTATATTTCAATATGTGTGCATGTGTGTGTGTGTGTAACTCTTGCTTGTTTACCGTCTTAATGATCATAGAAGTGACGGTTTCAGTGTTATTCATGTTATAGTAATTAGGCTGCCTTTTGTAGACAGTGTCATTTTGTGGAAGGATATCAAGAAATTCAAGAGCATCATTTATCCATGATTGTTAACTTTAAGGTGGACTTACTCATAGGGTTTACTGGTGTTGGATGAAGTTCTATTTTTGGGCGTCCTCTTCTATTATATTAAATATCTAGACCTCATAATAACTACTCATGGTAATTTTGGGTCAGTAATAATGTGGTTGAGAAAATTAAGGGATGAGGTGTGGGATAGTGGGTGTTTTATAACAGTTAAATTAGAGAAAAATTAGTAAAAAGATGTACAATATTGATGCAGGTGCTAGATTGACTAGTTATTGATTATAGATTTCCACAGATTGCCATCACAATTATTATTGGCGATGAAACTGAACAGATCAGTATAATATGAGACATAATTTGTTCTACAAATTATGACAAGAAATTCATTCATAGTTTATAACGTCTTCATCTAATGAATTCAACCATAGAGCTTCTACACGTTATCATCAAACATTGTTAATGGGTAGAATTTAAATCGGTGGTTATAGTGTTATACTTTTGATGTCAGACTACGTGACATTACTTGTGCAATCTGTTGTAGAAACTGCTTCTCAATATGGGTTGAATTAATGTGTTCTAAATATAATATTTTTGCCATCTATCTTTCCTTTTTGTCTCTCTCTTCACATGACTAGACTTGAATATAAGACCTAACCATTCCCTTACTAAGACTAAGCAATTTGAAGCTAGTAATCTGTGTTACATTATATGTTTATTACTTTGTGGTTGGAGCAAGAGTGGTCTGATTATGTGGGTTAATTTGACTAAGAACCTCAGAGAGACATACTTGGAGGAATCATTTCTAACACAACTTTGCATTGTTCCAATATTGGCTGTACATATACTTAAACACAAGACATGCTATAAATATAGAGTTCAGCTTCGATTTAATACTGGAATCATCTAATTAGCACACTTGTTACTGATTAAAAGATTATGGAACATCTGTTTTTCAATGCATCCTTGGTGATCCCTGCATTAATTTTGTGGACGTTGGTAGGATAAGCTTATTAGCGTACAGTCCTCTGGCTATGGGAATACTTTCTGGAAAGTACCTCTCACCTGATAAGGGCCCAAGTGATGCTCGCTTAAATCTTTTCAGAGGTATGTGTTGACTTGTTTATATCTTGTGCAACCTGTTGAATGACCTGTTGAGTATGTCTTATAATGGCTGGTATATCTATTAAAATGTTTATATATACACCAGGGAGGTATTCAGAAGGGGAGTCCAGATACAATCTGTCTAACAATATAACTAAAGAAGCTATCAAGGTATGCCAATTATTTTTCTCATGTAACATTTGTATCAGACTTTATTAGTAGTTCAAGACAATAAATATATAAAACCTAATCCCGAAGAATTTGTCTTGGATTTATGAAGTTGCACTTTTGACTAGCATGAATATCTTGGTTAAAAATTGACGAACAAAAGTGCTATAATATGGATTAGTCTTTACGTTCTTCAATTTGTTTATCCTGATATCTCAATGATATATTAGTGGATGTTGTCCCTAATGAAAGAAACAATAAATTCGGAAGACCTAGCGAATCCTTACGATATTTATTTCGGACCTCTGTTTTAAGTTCGATAGATGATCCTGAGATCGACTACAAAAACAGATGATGACTCTTTTCTTGAGCTCTTTAGTGAAGGAGCTTCTCATGCTTCCTACTTCTTTAATGAATGATACAAATCTTTTACTGTCTTAGCACTCTGATGTGTTCTTTATCCTTATTTTTCAGGCATACGTTGCCGTTGCAGAAAAATATGGTATCCAGCCAGTATCTCTTGCAATTGGTACGACCTGTCTCTCTTTCTTTACCTGTTTGTTGCTCGTCTCTCCCCCTCTTCCTGTGCACTTCAGTCTGCACTTGTAAATTTCTGCACGCATTCAGTCTGAAGTTTGTAATAATCTTTTGCTGTTACCATTTCCAAAACATCCATTTTATGTCTGGGCCTTCGTGGTTGCTAATGCTGATTATGTTAGTTCTACATTGCACTAGAGCATTAATCTAATAAGTTGTAGTTTGTGCCTTAATTTTGTACCTTTGGTTCTCGAGTGTTCATCTTCTCATTGTTGAAAGTACACGGTATCCATGGTCTTTTACAGACTATATATAACAGGAGTAGTTCTCAAAATTTAGAATTCTTCCCCTCAAACTAGGACATTGGCTTACAAATCAACTCCATTTGTTTGTCCTGCGAAAATTGCTAAAAACAACAGTAGAACTTGGTGCCTTTGTGATGTTCCATATTAAGAAGGGTGGGGCATGAGTAGTTGGTTGTGGATTACATTGTGGTACCAATTTGAACCTCATCTTGTACTGCTTCTCACACTAACTCAGGGTTCTTTTTGGGCAGCCTTTGTCCTGAGGCATCCACTTGTTGCTAGTGCTATTTTCGGAGCAACAAAGTTGAATCAGCTTGAAGAAGTTATCAAGTCATGTGAGGTCAAGCTCGGTCCAGAAATAATTGCAGATATTGACAAAGTTCATTCAAATTTCCCAAATCCATGCCCATGAACATGCTTCATATTCTCATGCCAGATTCTACTTTTTCTTGGCAAGTACATGACTATGGATGGTATTTTTGCAACATTTTGAACTGGATTGGATATAC
The DNA here is from genome assembly GCA_014636745.2 of Centella asiatica. NCBI lineage: Eukaryota > Viridiplantae > Streptophyta > Magnoliopsida > Apiales > Apiaceae > Centella > Centella asiatica. The sequence continues at coordinate 4,902,860 of CM025786.1, read as the reverse complement.
TTTCTCTACAAGATGTGATATGTTAGGCTAGAGAAGATTCTAATCCTTGGAAGCTTGTATATTCTAGTCAACGAAGATTCAAGACAGCAAATATGAGTATTACTCAAGAAAAACAACATTAATTAGTTGTAGATTTTATTTGGTCATCTTATTTGGGCTATTGTTAATACTTTGTTTAGACTTTTAAAACATGAAGCTTCTGTTATTGACTTTGAATTCAAAGTGAAGGTAGCTTTTGGCTGACCTGTTCTAATTTCTATCCAGTAAGCAAGGTTGAAGCCCAAAATCTAGAACAATTCTATTAGCTTTTTGAGTTTCTTTATATAATTTTGTTGTCCTTTTGAGTTGTCTTGTAGTTGGTTGTGCAAGTGTAGGGTGTTATATAGAAAGTTCTGTTTTCTGACTATTTTATTAGAGAGTATAAATTTTAGCAAAAATAAATGGTAAAAGTTATTTGTCATTTTTTTTTTTTTTTTTTTGTTTATTGAGATCTCATAAATAAGTTATTCGAATTTCGGACCTCAAATGTCTTGTTATGGCGTTTCACCATCAGTATTAGATTTTTTTTTTAAAAATACTTCTTTTTCCACTTCTTCTTGACCTTATAATTTAGAACTCAATATTAAATCTAAACCTTTTTCTTGAAGACAAATTAAAATTAATTTTGTCTTGGAAATCGTGTTTTGGTGTTGCATTTCTTTCTGGTAGTGGGAGAGAAAGGGAAGAAAAATGGAAAAAGTGTGGCGAGGCGACGAGATACATGTGCATTACAGCTCTACTGCTCGTGGGTCTCCTTATCGACAATATGTTTACATCTTTTCACGTTATTATGGACGGAAGATAATTTTATTAACTTAATATTTAGAGTTCAATTTAAACAATTCATTAATTGTTAATGCCATCTATTTAAACAAAGCAATGGTTTTAAAAATACCCCAATATACCTATTTCTCATGGTCAATATAAACAAAGTAAATCTTATATATCGGAAAGGAATACATATTGAAACTATTATCGTAGATTTGAAATTTTAAAAACCATATCTAATACACCCGACTTTGCTCAAAAGATGACTATTAAATTCAACTTTCGAATTATCAAAATAATGAAAAATTATGAATTATCAAAATTATCCAATTTCATACCATAAATTCCAATCTTTCCTTGAAAATATTAATTACCACGAGCATAATTAAAAGTATATAGATCATGTTTGTTTTAGATTAAATTTTAGAAATTTTAAATTTTAATTATGTAATCTACAATACTAAAATTTAGAATATCTGAATTTTAAATTAAAACAATCAAGTCGATAATAGGTTTTATGGTAGATTTTTATATTTAAAGAACTAAGACAAACATTCTTAAATCACAACAAAAATTAAATTTTATAAAAAAAAAAATAATGCAGAGAGAATTAAAAAAAACATTTTTGTCAGAAATTTGAAAAACGAAAGGATGGAATTTTATTGAAGAACGTTGAGCTGGCTTTCAAGTGTCAACGTTTGTAAAACTGTAAATAGTTTGGAGGACTGAGACGAGTTGGTTTTGTTTCTGTCTCTCAGTTCTTCTTCTTCATAGATAATTTTCTGATTTTCTTTATTTGAATTTTTTGAAAAAGAACTTTATAATCCAATCTCTTACTTCAATCATTTCAATAAACTAGCCTGATTAATTACTGCTCCTCCTTCCTAATTTCCTACAAATCAAAATTTAGTATTAGTAGTAGTAATTTTAGAAGAATCAGAATCAATTTTCCGGCTGCCGTTCGCCGCCGCGTGGAGGTGTTATGATTGCTGAAAACCCTTTTTATGATTCATTGGCTTGCTCGATCTGTTTGAGTTTTATATCAATTGGAGTTGTGCAATTTGTTGATTTTTAAATTTGAGTTTGTTTGAGGATGGCTTCTTCGAAGCCGTGGTTGTCGCCGGCGCCGTCGTATCAAGCTATAGAAAGCTTTTGGGACACCGAAGAAGACTGCCCTGGTCCTCGGTGCGGTCACACTCTCACCGCCGTTGCTCCGACTAAAGTTCACGGTCCTCGTCTTATCCTGTTTGGCGGCGCCACCGCTATCGAAGGCGGGGGTGGAGGACCTGGAATCCGTACATTTCATTACCCCTCTCTTATTTATCTCTACTTTTTTGATAAACCCAACGTTTGTGGAAAGGAAAGCTGAACTGTTTGTCAAATTTTTGGTTTTAGGGTTAGCTGGTGTGACTAATACAGTTCATTCCTATGATGTTCTCACGAGTAAATGGCTCAGGCATGTTGAATTTTACTTGTAATTTCGTTAGTTTAGTAGACAAGACTTCAACTTGTTGGATAAAACTTGAAATTAAGTGGTAATTATGCTGTATTTTGCTTTCTAATCATCCAGAATAAGACCATCTGGTGAGCCACCTTCTCCTAGGGCAGCACACGCCGCCGCCGCCGTTGGTACCATGGTTGTGTTTCAGGTGATTAGAACTCCATAAGTAATGAGGAGAGATTGGTTTTATATGGTTCTTTTGATTTTATATTTGATGAATTTGTGCCACATTGCTAGGGCGGGATAGGTCCTGCTGGTCATTCAACTGATGATCTTTATGTGCTTGACATGACGAATGACAAGTTCAAGTGGCACCGGTAGAATTTTCTATTCCTAAATGTATTCAGCTTGCTTATTGGGATTTCCTCGTCTTTGATTGTTATTGTTGTTTAATGTAGAGTTGTTGTTCAAGGACAGGGTCCTGGGCCTCGATATGGTCATGTAATGGACTTAGTTGCCCAAAGATACCTTGTTACTGTCAGTGGCAATGATGGTGAGTCCACTTCAAGAAATTTCTTGTCTTAGCAATTTCAATCCTACTTTTTTACCCTCATGTACATGCTTTTTTTGTCTCATAAAGTGACGTAGAGTTGTAATGGCTGGACATTACAATGACGTAACCTTTATGTTGATGGAATGATGAGCAATTATTGCCATTACTCACTGTTTATCATTTTGTGATGTAGTTCCCCTCTTAATGGGTGCATTTATGGTGTAATTTATAATTTTTGCACATATTATGGTATTTTTTGCTGAAGTCATATAAATTATCTGGGCAGGTTTTATGAGTTATATCTCAATACATTAAGTTATGATATTTATGATTTGTCCACATCGTAGTGTAAAACCCTTATTGCGTACTCATATTTAGGGTGAGCTGGTGGGGAAGAGAATTTTGTAGAAGGACTCTTTAAATAAAGAAGTTCCCTGTTCAATTGCAAAAGAAATACGAATCTGTAGTATATATTATATTTTCTCGACCTGATATAAATTGTAGAAACTTTGCGCTACCGCGCCAGTAAGCAGCCTTTGGCCCTTCAAATTAATATTTGACTTTCATGCACTCTTCCAATTAAACTACAACTAGAAATAGTTAGGTGGCATGGTTGGTAAATTATAATCATTTAATCATTCATAAAATGAAATGTTTCACAAATCATCTTTTATCACTGTCATGACGAAAGATCTAGGTTACGGTAATGTTAACCTTGTGATTTGTGAGCAGAAATTACCCAAAAAAATCAGTTTGCATGTGCACACATATACACACATAAATAGATACACTCACACGTTCGCAGACGCACATATACATATACCCACATATATATATAATGACAAACGTGACACAGTTAACATATATGTGTTTGTCGTGTGCATTTACACACCAACATATATATACATATAGACATAAACCCACATTGTTGCAAGTTGGGTAGAAAACATAGAAACTAGCAAGAACAGGAGCCCTTATGGGACCATATAAGAAGTCTCTTTGGGATTTGAATCATGTAAGTTTCTATAAGACAATGAGAGAGTACCAGCTCAATTTAGGATCACCTATGTTACTCCATGCCTATATTTTAGTTTACCTTATACTTCTGCCTTTTCACATCTTGATTTAAGATGTTGAAGCACTTCTTTCCTTAGTGAGTTGGTGCAATAATTGATCATTGCATCCACAGGTCAACTTGTCATACTTCACAAGAGAAATCCGTTTATGTCTTTATCATACTTCTTAGCTACCAAGAAGTAATTATACTTTCCTGCAGGGAAAAGAGTGCTCTCCGATGCTTGGGCTTTGGATACTGCTCAGAAACCATATGCGTGGCAGAGGCTCACTCCAGAAGGAGATAGACCTTCTGCTAGGATGTAAGTTATATTAGTTCATGATTCATGAAGTTACTTCTTACCAACTGCTCGGTGTTCTCACAAGCTGTTTTCAAATTTTTGTTGTTCGATGTGCTTATGAAATGTTGGATACTAGTGATTTTTCGTAATTTGTACAAATGTAAACTATCAATGTGCTTATTTACTACTAATGAGTAGTAGTAAATAATACTTTCCACTTCCAAAGTAAGATATGTTGCAGAATGGGCATCACTGACTTTCATGTTAGTTTCCTAGAATGGTCTCTTGATTGTATGATGTCTATTTAACTTTAGTTTATTTAAATCTAACACATTTCTTCTAATCAACCAAGCATGTGTGTGCGCGCGCGCGCGTGTGTATAATGTTCATTGTCATCTGGAACTATATGATTTTGAAGTCATTAAAATTTAATACAGTATGAAGACATACTGTAATGCACTTACATTTAAACATCACTGCATGTAGGTATGCAACAGCAAGTGCCCGCTCGGATGGCATGCTCTTGCTTTGTGGTGGAAGAGATGTCTCAGGCACGGTATGATCTTTTGTGGTTGTGGACTGGAGCCTTTTGTTTGCTATGAATTTATAAATTGTCATTAGCCTTACTCTCTTCATTCATTAATTTCTCTATACAACTGTTACCGAATACTCCCTCCATACGAATTGGAGATACATTTCAGTTGGATCTGGCACATTTTTGAAATCATAAAGTTCAAATGATCATACAGGACTATTTGATTTCTTGAATTAGAAGGCTTGTATCCAACACTATTTCATTTGTTTGTTTACTGTATTAATTTTCTCTGTAGTTAACAATGGACAGATCAATATCAAATTTGAATCCTAGGATTTCTACAAATGAACTAGGTACAAGGCCAAATGTATCTCTAATTTGTGAGTAATATATTATGAAATTATGATTCTATTATTGTGACTATCAGATGTAGGAAAAGAAGGTGGAATTAATTCTAGCTCCTTCTATTATATTTCTGACGCATATAGGTGAATCACTTCAAGGTCCTCTATATCTTTGTCCTTTCTTTGTTTATATATGCTTAGGTGATAAGGTGATAGCAGTAAGCAACACGAGGGTTGGTGCTTAGCCACCCACTTATGTGGTAAGACATTCCCAAGAGCCCAAAAGGCAATAAGTCACTTTTAAGTAGCTTACTGTCTGCATACCTGGGAGAGGACTATGTGATGCCTTGATAAGCTATTTATATAATTTGCACTATTAGTATTATCCCTTTTCCATCATGTCAGAAAGAAATGACTAAGGAAACTATTGGACTGCAAGATGAAATGGAAGTGTCCTACAAAGAAGCAATACAACCGGAACAGTAGAAACAATAAATATAGAGTATAGCTCCTTACAGATGCAAATAAGAACTAGGTCATAGTTTGGGGATCTATGTAGCAGCTCATGTTTAAATGATTTGATATCTCTTGGTTAGCAATAAGCGGATTAGGTTTTGGGGTGGTAGAAAGGTGTTATTTATTCCTTGACCTGATTCTGTTGAACAAACTTGTGTTTCATTACCAAGGTATGCAATATGGTGAACCACGGATGTAGTTTTTGTTATATTAGAGACTTTTTAATTAATGTTTCTGATACTTGTGATTGTATATGTGCACCTGCAGCCAATGGGTGATGCTTATGGACTGCTTATGCATAGGAATGGTCAGTGGGAATGGACACTTGCACCTGGGGTTTCTCCTTCAGCAAGATATCAACATGCTGCGGTAATAGCGTGATGCTCATTTTGCAAGTTTCGTTTGCTTATTTGTAATTTTTGTTTTAAATAGTTCGAAGTCACGTGCAAAGCATGGATTCAAATGATGTAATCTATATGATTTTTGATATTGTAAAATAATTTATGTTTAACTATGTTTGATTGGTTACTTGATATAAAATTTGGATTTAATTATTATTCCTTCTTTTTTAGTGTCTTTGTAAATTAATATAATTATTTATTTGTTATATTAATTATTTTGTAGTAATTATTGCGTGTCAATTAATACAATTTTAAATTAATGGTATATTAGAATTAATAAAAATTTGAATTCAATAAGAAAACAATTGGCTTTTTTCATGAGTATGTAGACTAATGAAAATCTAACTAGGGAGGGATATATGGAAATACTTGCCTTTTTTTTTTTACCACCTTTTTCAGAGCTACTTATTTTTTCATATATGGTAATGAGATTACGATGTTGAAGTTTTTCACTCTGGAGAGAATATACAGTAATGAATTTTGTTTTCTTATGATGAACCCGGGAAATTTGAGTAGTGGGATTAAGTTGCAACGAAGAATTTGGAGAAGAACCCTAGATATTTGAAGTTATATATTAGCAAAATTATTTCAATAGAAAGAGAATCTACTATGAATACAAGAAATTAACTTACCAAAAATAGCTCGTAATGATGAATTGATAAACAAAGTTGAAGAAGATAAGTAAAGAGATAAGAACGAAGAACTAAGCGGTAAATTTTTTTTTTAACATGTTCTTGGTGGGTAGTCAGGTAGAGAAGTGAAGAAAGTTAATAAGTTAAATAAAATTTCAGTTTTGACCCTCATGTGTAAGAAGATATACGAAATTTTAACGGGTTCAATTTATAGTACCTATAAATTTTATTATCTAATACATATTTACCACTTAGCAAAATATTTCAGTGGGGCCAATTGACACCCCTCCTTCCTATGTACCTTCATCAGTGCATCAGGTGCTAGTAAGACTGACTTTATGTTGCTGAAATCAGGTCTTTGTAGGTGCTAGATTGCATGTTACAGGAGGTTCTCTTAGGGGAGGGCGGGCAGTTGACGGTGAAGCAGCTATTGCAGGTAAATATATGAAATTACTATGAATGCTTGTGGTCATTGCAATCTCTAGTCTGAACCTTTTCCTTGTCAATTATGATTTTGTTATGAAGTATTGGATACTGCTGCTGGAGTTTGGTTAGATAGAAATGGACTAGTTACATCTTCTCGCACCAATAAGGGGCAGACTGATAATGATCCTTCGTTGGAGCTCTTGCGTCGTTGTCGCCATGCAGCTGCATCTGTTGGTTCTCGTATATATATTTATGGTGGTCTCAAAGGAGGTAATGCTGTTACAATTATATGCAAATCATGGATAGTCTGAGTTGTCTAGTTCTTACAAAACCTGTAATACTTGTTCCATGACTTATCAGTTTCAGTGTCACCTATTGGAGTGTTGTTCACTGAAATTCATGTATATATTGATTTCCAACTAATTTTATTGCATCCTTGGATATCTATGTAATATTTTTTACTATCCTACTAATAGTTATGGATGTAATGTATCAGTGTTCTCTTACACATTCAAAAAGGCACCAATACATTTTCTACGTTTTTATTTATGAACTGCAAAAGATTGGTGAGGCTTAGAATGGCAGGTTGTATGGGATTTTTTCGTTGTTTTGACATATAACATTACTTTTACCTTACGTGGTACAGATGTGGTGTTGGATGATTTCCTCATTGCGGAAAATTCACCAAATCAATCTGACGTAAATTCTACTGATTTAAATTCTGAGAAGGCATCTACCATAACTCCGGATGGCAGATTTGAGACTCGCTCCTCCGGTGGCTCAAGGTTCAGTATATTGTTATCATTACTAATTTAAATTCTTAATTTCCCTTTAAATGAGATCTGCACATGTCAAAGGATTCTAGCCTTCCTCTAGATTTTTCTAGTAGTGAACTGTCATTCGAATTTAGGGATTCTCTAGATTTCTATTACTGCAAGTTGTGACATATCAGGAACTTAATGTCATTTTGTTGTTTATAATTAGAAACATAACTAACCTCGATGGGAGGTAGTGTTAAAAAGCCCATAAGTCTGATGGAGTTCATTTATTCATGAGAAGAGGTGTATACTGGTAGTTCTGTTGAGGGCACTCTTCCTCTTTTCCCCTTTCTCATTCTTGAGTATTGCATTGCTTGCTATATCAGGCCTCTGACTTCAATGTTAGCCGCCATCATTGTACTCTCCTCTGAGGCTTGTGTCACTACTACTGTCCTGAAGTTTCAGGAACCTTTGAGATTTTTTTTCATAGCGAAGGTGGGAAGTAGAGATTTGTTTGTTTCTGTCTTGAGACCTATTGATTTAAAAGATTGAAAGAGTTTCCTATTTGGACTTGACTTGGATTCTGATTTTCTTCTAATCCATATCAGGTTTAGATTTTTCATATATTATGACTATGAATATATGTTCCACATAGGATTCGGCCGAGTTCTCCTATGGAGTCACTGATTTTATTTGCTGTTAAAAGCAATCTGTTAGAGAATGTGAGGATAGGTGTAATTCAAGATGTAACTTATGTGAGTGATCTCTACATCTTTCTATTGTCTATGTTATCATTTTTCCTTGTTTAGGTTTTCACATAAATCCCTATGTTTGTTGATTATAATTTCTCACTGGTTGTCATGGTCTGTCTTAAAACTTATTCTTTCTTTCTGAAATTAAAACTTGAGGGTGATGTATATAGGGGGAGAATTATGGGACATATTCAAAGTATCATATAATTCTTATTGTTTCAAATGACCCCAGGTGAAGCTAGGCTGTACAGAGATCTTACAACATCTAGACCCCTTGTACACAGGATTCAGGGGGTTGTACGGCATACTATAATAAAGACCCCTTATTATATTATTTTATTTTTTAAAATTAAATAATATTTTATTGCTGTTGTTTTGTGTATATAATGAAAATAGGACTATTAATATGTTCAAATGTAAATTGAACAGTTCCAATTTAATCTAACTTTAGTAACTACATGACTAAAAGTCTAAATCCATTCATGCAAAAGATGCCAGACACCACATATGTATGACGCCAGATGCATTGTCCATGTTGGTGTGGAACTGTACACATCAAAGCAAAGAAACCACAAAGATGCAGAATTGAAATAATAAGTCCAGCGACTTTCAGCTTTCTGGGTTTCCACTTGAGAGATAAAGAGAAAAAAGCACAAAGGTGAGGTGGAGAATTAGAGAGAAAGAAGAATAGATACATTGAGAACTAAGAAGAATTCTGAGCTCAAGGAAGTGAATCGCTGTATGTTTCTTCTTGTTCTCTTTCTCATATCTTGATGATCACTTCTCTTTTGCCTAACTTCCTCTAGGATTTGAGAATTGTGAAAAAGTGAGAAAAAGATTTACCTATTCGATTTTTAGAGTTTGATAAGTTCAGAGGTACAGCAAAGGTATCTTTTTTTAAAATAATATAATTTCTTCTTTAATGTTCCCAAATATTCGAGGATAGATAGGTAAATTTTGATGTTAAAGTGAGATAGTTACCTTTTCAGAAATTTTTAGTAATAGGAAGTATGCTATTTAATATATGGATTCGGGTGAATTAACTTTAGTTATTGGTAAAGATGGATGAAATCTCACTATGTAGGATTAATATCGGGTTTTGGTGGATTCCATTTTTATGTCTTCAATGAATCCCAAAATTAATAAAATGGGCAATCCACAATCCTGAACTAGATCCATTTTCGCGGAAACGATAAAGGTTATGAAGGCGAAAAAAGAACATTCTTTATTCAAATTTAAAAGGCACAAAAGAGATGCTGCTGTCATTCATTGAAGCAAGGCCTTCTCACCTACCGCATGGGTCTCAGTAGGTTCCCCAAGATGTTCTTCTAACGAATTACACTTTGTTTCTGGCTCCAAGATGAATTTTCAGGGATCGATTACTTCCACTGGCTAGGCCTGTGTCTAGCCCGTTTTTTGAAATGTTGATTATTCTCCTTGGTTTTGATTAATTGATTGGTTGATTATTCTTCTCATTAATGCTGATTACTGATTATTTTGGAATACAATAACCAATTAGATCATACATCCAACATTGTTTTAAGTTACTGTAATGAGGGCTTGAGGTAACTACTTCCGTATTCATTTATACACGTATTTATATTTATAATAGTCTGAAAGCCCATGCAAGCCACAAGTTTATAGATATTTGTGTTTATACTTTTGTGAACATATTTATTTCTTCAATATTCAATTTTGAACCAAATTTATGTATGAGATTAAATTTATATATATTATTTGTACAATATCTAGTGAGTCCAAGCAATTCTACAATCTTAAGATTATGATGCGTAGTTGGTTCAATTTGCAAAGAACCTGCAATCATCGCATAGTAATTTGATTTGTGTGCTTTGTATTCTAACTGAATAGGATCTTCACATTGGTAGGTGATATGACCTTGAGTATAGAATTGAGTTCAATAAGGGAATATATCCTAATATAAATGAATGGCGAATGAAAACCTGCAATCAATGGGAGTATAACTACAATTCTAACTATCAACTCATAGAAAGGATCACTCTTCGCCGTGTAATATTTAGTAGAGGATAAATTGTTTATGTAATATAATTCATTCTGTATGGTTCTTGCTTTTCTGGTGTGAATCTATCTGTGTAATTATTATTACTCTTATGTAGCCACAAATATGATGAGTTAAATTACTTACATCTTTGCCTCTTCCGTTGCTTTTGGACGTAGCATTGCCCCGTGGTGAAAGATTCCCTTCTTCAGGGTTTATTTTCTTATCTATATGATCCTATTCCTCCAATGTTATTTGTTATGGACTTCCCTAATAATTGCATACTATTCACTTTTGCCAGCATGGACAAAAAATCTATGGAGAAACTGGCTGAGGCTTCTGCTGCGGAAGCTGAGGCTGCTAGTGCTGTCTGGCAAGCTGTGCAGTCTTCATCTGGTACTCCTGAAGAAAAATCTTTGTTGGATGACAACTCGCAAGTCACTGAGACCACCTCAGATGGGAGTGACACTGAGGGAGATGTTCGCCTTCATCCTAGAGCTGTATGTATCTTCTGTACCTCTGTCATAATAGAAGGTTACGTTCATCTAGAAGCTTCATATTCATGCTGTTTCTGATTCTACAGGTGGTTGTTGCCAAAGAAACCATAGGTAACCTAGGCGGAATGGTAAGGCAGTTGTCATTGGACCAATTTGAGAACGAGAGCAGAAGAATGGTTCCAATGCACAATGACCTGTCATATCCTACCAAAAAGTTTGTAAGGCAGAAATCTCCTCAAGGGTTGCATAAGAAGGCAAGCAACTCCAAACTGCTAGTATTTTTCTTTCTTCTCTATTTCAGCTGGAAAAACTATGGCTTTTCTTCTAAATCGTAAATGATCGTATGTTTTCTTGGCAGATTATTTCTACATTGCTTAGGCCCCGAAATTGGAAACCTCCTGCTAATAGGAGGTTTTTTCTGGATTCTTATGAAGTAGGCGAGCTCTGTTATGCTGCTGAACAAATTTTTATGCATGAACCAACTGTTCTTCAGTTGAAAGCTCCTATTAAACTGTTTGGTGATCTTCATGGACAATTTGGGGACTTGATGCGACTATTTGATGAATATGGATTCCCTTCTACAGCAGGAGATATAACGTAAGTTCGAAAATATGTTACAAGTCAAGTGGATCATCTCTACATATAAAGCCTCCAGGTTTTATAGCTACCTTGAAGTTTCTGGGCCGCAGAGAAAGTTGTATTTGTTATTATCAACAAAAATGATAACCATAATAGGCGGTAATTAACCGCTCTGAGTCTGGTCGCTATTAGTGTATTCTCTCCATCTTTAGCTACCTTTACAGCATAAAAAAAGTAAAATATTCCTCTTCCTTTCTTTTCTTGCACTTCATTAAGACCGTAAATGTGCAACCAGCAACTATGATTTTCAAAATATTTCTTTTGATAAAATTTCAATTGCACATTCGAGGTCTTAACTCAGATACCAATATGAAAGTATACATTCTCAGCAACACTTCACAGTCAACTAGATGTGTTGTTGTACTCTTCGTGCATAGTTTGGGCAGAGATTATGGGTACACAAGAAGCTGAGCAAGGAAGCACCGTCTTCAAGTCACTATTTGCTGAAAGCAAGTGTCTCAAGGCCTCTGGTTTAAATTGTTGAGAACTTCCACGTTTGCCCCTAATGTCTTCTTTTCTCCTTCCCTCTTTCATTTTAATGATTAATTAAAAAAATTGCAGACTGACCGACAGCAAAGTCCAGAATTACAAAATTCTATTAAGAACTTTTTGAAATCCAAATAATCTCTGAGAACTCAAATCTTAAGGCCCTGTTGAATGTAGATAGAATATCTTTTGAAATCCCTAGTAGTCTGCCAAAATTAAAATCCTCAATATATTTAGCAAGGGGATCATTGAATTGTATCCCGATGTGTGGAAATCCCACTAGCACAATGCCTTCAATTATTTCAGTTTATTCCTTTTGCCTTCTCCTCTCCCCACTCCTCCCCCTTCCCCTTGTGTAGAAACACTTCATTAATGGAATTAGATTGCTATTATGCTGCTCTGTATTCTACTGATTTTATTCGTTGTATTCTGCTAACCAAGAACAGCATTTCTTCAGTCTTCAGTTGTGACCTAAGAATTTAATTGACAAACTTTGTTCTCCTTCAGATTGTGGGTGCTTAATAGCAATTTTATGTTCATGTTTCAGTTACATTGATTATTTATTCCTGGGAGACTACGTTGATCGAGGACAGCACAGCTTAGAGACTATCACTCTGCTTCTCGCTTTAAAGGCAAGATTCTGCCTTAACAACACTATCACTTGCTTCATTTTTCTCTTTAACCTCATTTGATGATATTGGCCCTTTGATATCACTCAGATTGAGTATCCTGAGAACGTTCACTTGATACGTGGGAATCATGAGGCAGCGGACATAAATGCACTCTTTGGTTTTCGTCTTGAATGCATTGAGAGAATGGTATGAACGGCAAATTTCGTTGATTTTTCATTTCAAAGGTTTCTTAGGGTTTTGATGATGAACGTATGTGCAGGGAGAAAATGACGGGATCTGGGCATGGACACGGTTCAATCAGCTTTTTAACTATCTTCCACTTGCTGCCCTTATTGAGAAGAAGATTATATGTATGCATGGAGGCATAGGGAGGTCAATACATTCAGTAGAACAGATAGAGAAACTAGAAAGGCCTATAACTATGGATGCTGGATCTATAATCTTAATGGATTTGTTATGGTATGTTTTTATCTCATCTGCAGTTATAGGTTCAATCTCAGTGCTTTTCTAATTATTTCATTTTTATACAGGTCTGATCCTACAGAAAATGATAGCGTCGAAGGTTTGAGGCCAAATGCCAGAGGTCCTGGTCTTGTCACATTTGGGGTATGAAAGTTAATTTCCTTCAACCTATGGAACAAATTACTGGCTGTGTAATAGTGTTTTCCATTGAACGTGGGTGTCCATCATGCTTGATATTGCCCATTTCTGTTTCTAACGAGTCGATATTGAGATTAACAAATGCAACCATTGATATTATTTCTTATTCAACAGTAAGTGTTGAGTTTCCTCTAATATAGTAACCTTCTGGTACAACGAATGATAGTCCTAGTGGACAGTATATTAAAGGTATTCTTCAGGTAATAAACCTTGAACAAATGCACACCTGTTATTAAGGAGGAAACATCATCTCCTTAGAGAAAATTGAGCTTCATGGTGTTATTCGAAGCAAACTGAGTAAAAGAGAGATAAAATAGAAGTGACCACTGTCATAATGTCACATAACCTTATCAAATATCCTAATCTTTAGTTAATCAACAAACTTGATTGCTTCAAATTATTCGGGTCATGATAATTGATAGTATTGGTTTCTCTAGAAATTTTGGTTTGAGCATGGTCATGTAATATTATTAATGGTAATTTTCTTTTTCATAACAACAAAAGAGAGTGGCTACTCTTGTTTTGTTGCAGTTTTTATAATCTAAGTTCAAAACTATGGCTTGTGGGTTACACTTAACACCATAATGCATCGACATTCTTTGCAGCCTGATCGAGTCACAGACTTTTGTAAGAGGAACAAGCTACAACTAATCATAAGAGCTCATGAATGTGTTATGGATGGGTTTGAACGGTTTGCTCAGGGCCAGTTGATCACTCTTTTTTCTGCAACAAATTATTGTGGCAAGTGTTGTTACTTTTGGTTTTCTACTCCTTCGATGCTGATTTTCAGTCTAGTAACTAAGATATATATGCAGGAACGGCCAATAATGCTGGTGCCATACTAGTGGTTGGCAGGGGGCTGATGATTGTACCAAAACTAATTCATCCCTTACCTCCTCCAATGCATTCACCAGAGACATCTCCAGAGCGCGTCATGGAAGACACGTGGATGCAGGTGAAATTTTTTGAGACACATCTTATTAGTATTATGCTCTTTGTTTGTTGAATACAAACCCAAGTCATAAATCTCAGTATAAGTTTGTCCCACCGCCCCACCTCCACCCCTGTTTGGCTTGTTGACACTTAAATCTTTTGACTGCTGCAGGAATTAAATATCCAAAGACCGCCAACACCTACCAGAGGGCGTCCACAGCCTGATCTTGATCGGAATTCACTTGCGTATATATGATGTCATTCTGTGTGGATCTGACATTGTTTTTCTGCGGAACACCTTGTCCTTGATTGTGCGATGGTTCCTGTAAGTGTGGATTAGAAGAATCCCCATTTGACACATGACATAGTATGCCTTTTCAGGATTCTTCAGGTCCAGTTCAAGAGAATCTTGGTGTACCATGTACATAGGTATGAGATCAGAAGAAATTAGAAGTTAGAGGTGTGCAGTGACCGGTGTCTGCTGTATTGCTTAGAGTACTTGTATAATCAGGTCAGTGATTGTGATGATGGCCAGGGAAGAGTTGGTCAGTTCATTTTTGTTTTTGTGTGTTGTAGTATAAATGGTGAATAATTTAATTCTGATTTCTTCACAAAATAGTCGGTGGTATTGATAGGATGGATGTCAAACAGTGTTATTAACAGACGTTGGGAAAATAAGATGAGTGATAAAAGGTTTTTGTTATGATATTGAAATTCAAGTATTGAGATCTTTCCATATTCTGTCCCTCACCCAGTTTTTGAAGTAATAACTATATTGAATTTTTTTGCTCCTCATCTGGTATTTGGGACAGTCAGACTCGAGATATTTATCTATAGTGATTTACTGAACCAAGTCCTTCCCCATGGAACGGGAAGCTTTGGCTTTCATTCATCTGCGATTTTTTTACATTCACAAGTCTTGGAATGAAGAACTGAACTCTCAAGTGCTTTTCGCTTGAGGCGATTTAACTTGGTTATATGAAAAAACTTACAAACTCGATTGCAAGCACCATTAGTGTATTCAAGATAGCAGTCCTATGGCACTAATTTTGTTTTCTTTTTTCTGCTAGGAGATCCTATTGAGGCAAAAACATGTATCAGTACAAGGCAATTAAGATTGTGCAATATGCTGATACAGTACAAGTCACCAAACATCCATTAACCAGTTTTCTCTTTGATAAAACTAGTAAGAAGCATAAGATCTCACTACCATCTTTTCAGATAATCGGGCAATGAATAAGATGAGGAGAATCGGAATGCTTCGCGTACTCATTTCCGAGTAAGAAGTAAAAAACCAATTATTGTTCTTAAGAATTTTTCCAGAAGATTGCAGAATGGCTACTGAGGGGGGCCTGTATAAGTCTTTAAAATACAAATCAAGCTGGTGTTGGATAACAATGTTTCTTGAAAAGTGCGATTTCAGTTACGAACTTATAATCAATTAATCATACAGCTAGGCTAAGCTTATAGCAGCATGTTTTGGCCTGAAGTACCAGGAAAGTTGAGTACTTAAATCATGCTCTCCTCAAAATTGCAAGGCTGTATAAACTGGAAATGTGCCGAAGGGTTCGCCTGGTGGCTGCTAAGCCATTTCCAACCAACTCCGACACTAAGACTCCACTTTTGCATTCGTAGACATTTAAGTAAAACCTTCAAAAGGTAGAGGATAATATAACAGATCATGCAGTGTTCTGGTGCAAATCCTAAGTAGTACTTGTCATGTAACTTTGTATGTTTTAAAGAAAGAATATATACTTCAATAATACCAAGATTATGGCATTCGAGGAAAAATACGCGAGTAAGTAGATATTACAGAATCCTGCACATACTTTGTGGAGTTGTTTGGATCAGGAACCCAACGAATCTCGCTCATGTTTGGCGTCTCTACGAATGCCAATGTGAATTCTCCTGCTTTTTGAACTTTCCCCCTCCTCCCTGCTCTTAACAAAAGATTGTTTCGACTGTAAGAGAATATGCCATTCGCCAAACGGATAATGTCACCGGGCTGAAAGGCCTCACACTCGTCTCCCCAGAACTGAAAATGTACAGCAGCAGTCTCATCAGCCACAAGTGCCAGGCATGTCTTGTGCCGCCCTTCAAATGTTATCCTTCCTTTATCCAAAACTATAAATTGTGTGTTTATATTGTTCTCTGCCGCCGGCGCAATATCTTTCAAAGAAAGCATCTTGTCATGTCATTTCCTACAACCTAAGCATATTGAAATGAGGATGTCATAATACATTAAAGTGAAGCTCTATGCAAGTAATAGAAACATTATTTGAACAGAATGATAGAGAATCTAATCACATAACGGATTACAAATTTTGTTCCAGGTGAAAAGCATAATGTTGATGAGAATCAAGGTGGTAGCATTGGCAGAAACCAGAAAGCAAAAGAAAATCAACATTATGTCTCATGGTTTTATAAAGTACAAACGACTTGATGATGTCTCCATTCCAAATGAAAACACAATAAAGCCAAATCAAACTTGGACATAAATGGGTATATTGATCCGAAATGGCAGTGATAGCTAGAGAGCCGGCAATTTGGCATGGACCACTCGATCATTTCCACAAACAGCTTGCGTGCAAAATATTGATTATTACTTCATTACCTCTGCTTTACCTGAAAGTTTAAAACTGCTTAATGGCGTTGTGGGTGAAGAAGCGCATCAGGCAATAAAGATTCAAACTACGAGGCAATCAGGCATATAGCCCGTACTGAAAAGGAGAAGAAGAGACGACTCTCTAAGCCTCTGATATGAAGGACCACCGACAGGCATATGTATTGTGGTTTGTTTTTGTTTAAATTTTAGACATTATAAATTTTTCACCCTTAACTTTTTTCAGTTTTATTTACAATATTTTTTATTTAAAGTAATTTTTAGAAATATTTAATATATAAAAAAATTCTCTTAAACTTACATATAAAAAATTAAAAATACCGGTTATTGTGAAATAAAGGGAGTATAAGATTCAACAATTGTTAAGGTAAAATGGTTATTTAAATAGCTTAAAATAAAAAGGATAAAAAACATAACTCTCCCAATTAAACACAAACAAAGAGAAATCACAAAGATTAAACTTTTTTCTCAAATGGACCATTAGTTTCTATTGAAATTACGAGAATAAATTAAACTAGGTTACATGTCATTTGCACGTCATAATTATGTCAATTTTTTATTATTTTCCTTAACTTATTTGGATAAAAAAAAAATAGGTTAGTTTATATTTGCTGGATTTTTGTTACTTAGATGACTACTTTTAAAAATAAAATAATTAGATGGTGAAATTTGCAAATAACAATAAGTTGGAAGGAGAGTTTTACTTTTTCGTTCATTCATGGACGATTTTATCAGATCCAATATTTTATGATGTTCTTATTTTATTCGTTTCGATTTATTTATAACATGTTAAAGATAGTGTAGCACAAATTTTAATACCTTCTAAGAAAGTGTGCAACAATTTTTTTTTAAATACTTATAATACACTTACATATTTTACATCTTAATGTCTTAAAATTTATCCAAATATTTATAGATCTTCAATTTAACTATATTTTTATAATATATTTAGACCCGTTCTGCACACAATCAAATAAAACGAGAGAGAGGAGTACGTAGTTTTAATAGTTATTACGTATAGGAGATATATTTCACGTGAAAATAATAATTCTTAGATTTGGCTTCCAAAATAACTGTATGAAAACTCAAATGAGTATAAAATTTGACGAGAGACATTAGATGCAGAAACGGTTTTACCATTTTCTATACTGTTTTTTTTATTCTTCATCATCACTGAAATATTGTAAGATCACAAATTAAGATGTATCCTTTTTTATAATATGAAAAGAATAATTATAATTAATGATCAAATTTTAAACAATCTCAACCCTGCAAAAAATTCGTCCAGCTGAAATAAATAATTCAAAACATTGTAATTTTTACCTATTTATTGAATTTGAAATTAGCAAAGCTGTACAGTCGAACAAATTAAGCTGACGATTAAATTTTAGGTTATCTTAAAATTAGTCGTGCCTAACCATGTAACTGGTTGCAACTTACAAGGCAGATCGAGGTGTCCCAAACCCCAATCCAGCTTCTCCACCTTGAAAAAAATTCCCATTTTTTCCAATAAGCACGTTACTTGTATCATCACGTGTCAACCAATAAAACCTGCTTGATTTGGATCAGGAAAATCGTGCACAAATTCGCGTTTAATAAGCACATTACTTGTATCATCACGTGTTGACCAATAAAAGCTGCTGGATTTGGAACAGGAAAATCGTGCGCAAGTTCGCGTTTCTTCAGCCAGGTGATGGAATGTTGACATGTTTGCTGTTTTCGCTTTCATCTACTTGATCAAGGATCTTTTTACAGGATGGCTTGCCAAGAATTTAGCAGTTTTAAAAGAAATCGTCCTTTATAGGAATTGGAAGGCTCTGGGATTTTGGTTGCACGCCTCGCGCCATAGATTCAATCTGCAGTATCAATAAGAAAGTATCACCTGATGAACTTAGATTGACATAGCTTAAAATACACCTAGAAATTCGCTAGGATACACAGCTTTACGCAAACAGTGAAGCCTAATAAACTGAGAAGCTAAAGCTAACTGAAGTAAAAAACAAACACAGTAAAGCAATTCCTGCCTCCAAATGTTTAGCCACTACAAGATCTATACATCTCGCTGCAAAATTTAAATGCAGAATTCACAACCTAGCCCATAAAAGAACTGTTATCAGACCTTTGGAGTCCAGGGGTATCCCTTAAAATTTATCGCGTCTGCAACATGAACAGTTTGTTGGTATCCCACAACACTCTCATCACTCCAAGTTTTTTCTCTGCTTGATCAAATGAGGTTCCTGTGGCTTCACATGGGTGTGGAAGCCTTGCCCATCTCTCTCTTTTAAAGTCAATAATGTCCACAACACATGTTCCTGATTCCTCCAAGTTTCTTCCAGACCACTTGCCATGCACTTGATACACCTTTCCTTGACCAATCTCTTCTCCTTGCCTATCTACAAGCATAACATACTGCCCTTCCGCAGCCGCACTATTAACTGATTCTGCAACAACTCTCCCAGAGTTGTCATTGCAGCCAGTTCTTGACATGTTTCCACCAATTTCATCCTGTCTTCCCTGTGGAGCCACTGATACATTATCATCCTCTACAGGACTCCCAGACAATTCATTGAAGGGTCTGATTCCTGACCCACCTTGTTTGTCAATTTGAGAATCATCCCCTTCAGAAATTATGCGAACATCCTTTGCAGCACGGGCAAGCCTTGCTTTTCGATTGTTTAACCTGTAGATTATACATAAAATTAAAAGACAGTTTGTCCATTGGACACACCAACCCCAGATAAGTAATATACTAAAGCATCAGATACATCATAAATATACTTTATACTTGAAATCAAATAACCTAGCTCAAAATAATTCTGAAGGGTAAAAGCGAGAAAATTTTGTTATTTAGATGAATCAGACAGAGGCATTATCAACCAGATTGTTTCATTTAATATTCAGATTCAGATTCTATTTCATTCAGGTTGATAATTTATTCAGTATTTCTCGTTCAGTTCTTCGAATGGAGCCTTAGTTTAGTACCTTAACCTATGGGCTACCAAATTTGTACAACAATAGGAGTAAGAGCAAATCAGAAGGCCCACAAAAAATATATTCATTAGCAGTAAGGAAGGATGAGTTCGAGGGAGAACAGTTTTAAGATATAAGCCAGATAGATTGACAGAATGTCTAGAATTACTAAAGGGAAATCCATGTGTGTGTGTGTGCACATGTTTGTATGTGTATGTATGGGGCTACCACATTTGTACAACAATAGGAGTAAGATCAAATCAGAAGGCCCACAAAATATATACTCGTGAGCAGTGAGGAAGAAACAGTTTGAGCCATTGTGGAAGAGCAGTTTTATGATATAAGCAAAGATATATAGAATCTCTAGAATAACTAAAGGGAAATCCATGCGTGCGTGTGCACGCATGTTGGATAGAAAGTCTAGAATTACTAAAGGAAATGTACGTGAGAGAGGGAGGGAGAGGGAGAACACATGCACCACTAATATTAATA
Source organism: Centella asiatica (assembly GCA_014636745.2). NCBI lineage: Eukaryota > Viridiplantae > Streptophyta > Magnoliopsida > Apiales > Apiaceae > Centella > Centella asiatica. The sequence goes on along the minus strand of CM025786.1, from coordinate 4,882,391 downwards.
CATTTTTTTTAATTTAAATTTTTTACCACATGCAATTGATCAGTCCACCTGTATGGTGATCAAACCCTTTTCTTTTCAAGATCTCCCACTGATCTGAAACACATTTTTTAAGAGAACCATCAACAAATAATGATAATTGAGCCAGCCATGATGCACTGGGACAGTTTAGTACAGTTGACTTTCTAGGTTTCTCGTAAACCCAGGATCTCATGTTGGTATCTAATAAAGTGGTATGACTTCGTACGGGAGAAAGTGTTATTGATTCTTCATTGTTGATTGGTAAGGCAGTTGCTCACTCCGTAATGAGTCAGATATTTCCATTTTATATGAGAGTCAATGTTGAGCCATCGTACAACGGCATAAAAAAAATTGAGGAACTGAAGCTATGGAACTTTCTACTTGGACCATGATGGAGGTCAACTTGCAAATAGACTAAATCCTAATAGACTCTTCCTACATCTGAAACTTCAACAAATTCACGTGATCATAATCTTCAGTGGTTAGAGGTTTCATCTATTTCCGAAACTGAATAAAAACGTATTGAACATCTAAATCACTATTAGATGAAATTGAAATGAACAGAAAAAAAAAGAAATCATGAACAAAGAAATATCGGAAGACCTTACCAATTTTTTAGCTGGGAAGCTGTAACTTCAGAACCCTGATAAAGAGATCAGAAGCCTTAGGAAAGACATCATAATCAAGTAGATTTTCAGAGTCAAGTAATAGAAGTTCATTCTAATTACATACATGTTCACTTAATCGATCAGCCCATGATTGTAGCGACACCGCATCTCGTTGCATGTCAGGTTTATCCAAGAGGGCCTTCTCGATTAGGGATGTCTGTCTATCATTCATTATAGTTCTTTTCCGTTTTCTTCTTTGCTTCTCTGAAAACTGCAGCGTATCAGCCTTCTCCTCCCCCTGAACATTGTTAAGTTGATCAATGTTGTTCTTGCCTCGCGCAGAACTAGAATCAGACCCACTTGTTTCAACATTTTGAGCATCTCTATCAATGTCTCGTGAACCTCTAGCAGCAACCTTACTAGGTTTACCTGTATCTCTAGCCCTATATTCCCTCATATCATCATCCGCTGGATCTATGGCCTTGCCCCTGCCATTAAACTGGTCTACTTCTTGAAAAGATGAATTTTTCCAAATGACCTCTAGGTCATTGCTTCTATGAGTTTGATCGGGAGAATCTTTTCTGGATAGTGGGGTTGAGTATCCTCCTGCACTTTGAGCCTCCTGATCAAAATGAAATTCTATACTCAGATCTTGTATTATCTTTAGGCAAAATATACATGTACCACCAACATGTCATTTCATTTTTAAAAATCAGAATAAAAACATCTATTTAGCAGGGTTTTATGCTTGTAATAAATATAGCTATTTTTCTTCTTCTTTTTTCCCCTTCCCTTCTTTTTTTAAGGTACATTTCATTTTTTTTCTTTGACTATTATTTTCTAGGGCTTAATAAGCTGTCGAGAAACTCTTATATCATGAATAAACGTTACGAATGTGCAAGCAGAATAGAGGTTAAAAAGTTGATCATCAGATGTAAGTTGAATGAAATAAACTTCCAAATACCTGATGATGTTCATTAATATCGAGTTTCGCTAATTTGTCCCCTGAAATTGATCTCTCATCTTTGCTTTCCTAAATTTACTCCAGCATCACAGTTTGAATATTCAAATTAGCAGAAAGTGAGATTATCACAACTACTCCCTCCGTCTGAAAAAGAAACAGTGAAGTACAATTTGCACCTTTTTTAAGGCACGTCACTTTTAAGGATTCCCATTATATCCCTTGGAAGTAGGCCCCATATAATCTTGACATAAAATATAATTATTACTTGTGAATCTCCTTGCAAGGATAAGGTAGTCTAATAGTTCGAATAATTTATATTTCGCCCTCATTCTTTTTGGGATAAAAGTTAGATGTACTTCACTCACACTTATTGTGACGGAGGGAGTATAAATAATGAAAAGTAAAGAAATACAAAATAAGTTTCAAAGATAAAAATGAATACTTGGACGTGATCCATTCTGAAATCATGTGAACTCATCAGTGGTTCTAATTGATCTATGAATACCCTGCAAGAAAAAATCAAGAACTTCTATCAAGGTTTAGATCAGAATTAGATGTAACAGTCAAATGAAAGGGACAACATATCATTGCTAAAGAAAATCGGAAAGTAAAATAAAAGTATATGTATATAGTCAGCCTTCTTAAGCATCTAAACTAGTGTTGACTACATATCAGCAAAGACCTTAATTCATGAGATACCTGGAAACAATTCCCCTAGATCCACACAAGACTGAAAGAAATTTCAAATTTTGCTGTCTTAATGGTAATTTCTCTCCCTATTCATTTCTGTTTGCTCGATCTCTTCTTCATCTTATGCTTTCTATATTCCTTGGTGAAGGTCAATCATATACAAGATATGGGTTCTAATTACTAATTCTAGTCTAGAATTTTCTAGAACTGTTCCAACTTTAAATTGCTACCATGATTTGATCTCAATGTTGTAATTTCTACTCTCTTTGCTCTCTTGATGGTCTAATTTCTCCCTCCCTCCCTATATTTCTCTGTTTAAAGAGAGCTCAGTTTATTTAAATAATCAAGTCTAACAATTAATTCTCAACCAATTAATCCTGCTGTATCATTTTTGATCCGGCTGTTTTGGGTGGCATAGATCTCTTTGGAGGAGGCTAGCATTTCATGTAATGGGTCACAATAGCATATCTTGCGGCGTCACCATACTTTCCATCAACAGAAAGTGTTTTTCAAAGACAACAATGTTAAAATACAAAAATATGGTCATGATTTATAAATAATTACCTCAACAGATGCACATCCTCCTGATTTAGAAAGCTTGGAATTAAAGATTCAGCATGACTCAACAAGGAACCTTCCCACAGAAGTCAGTCATTAGCCAACATATATACATACATATTATATATTACCAAAATGGTGTTACATATTACCAAAAGATATAAAAATTTGCATTATTATATTGACATATTATACATGTAACTTGAATCGAATTTAAAACTAGAGACAAATACTTACATAGATTTCTGATAATAGAAGCAGCTTTTTCAGCAGCAGTGTTTGAGAAATTTTCATATGATAGATTAGGAAATTCCTTTTGCAAGCACTGGAAAAATTTGTTAAGGAAGATGTCCTTCTCCTCTGGTGGAATCAGATGGAAAGCTAATCTTTAATATAAAGAAATCAGAGGTAAAATAACAGTCTATCAAAACCAAAAAAGGACCAGATGCTCTGACACAGATTGATCAAAACTGTCAGCTTAACTGGCCAAATCTTTGTTAAATCATTTACCTTTACAAATATCCGGAACAAAACAATGGAGATTGGCGATTACTTTGACCAATAAAGAAGTTCTTTGATGAGCATAAGAAGCACGCGGCATGTTACAAGTAATGAAAGTGTACTCTGAACTTGTCATAACAAATGAATTTGATGATGAGAGTAAACTTAAAACCCATCCAGCTGCCACAAATGGGTCATACTCCAGGGTGGCATCTTCTTCCCAAACCAGAAGGTCAGATGCACACCAATTAGATACGAATTCTCCATGCGGGCGTGAAAAAAGTGTAGTCAAAACTTCAGTCTGAAGAGACACGTAGTCATCACAAGCTTTTACAAAAACAGTTGCTAGTTTATATAGATGAGTTGGAAAATGTAGATGAATAAGAAAAATTGAATTATTTCCCAGGCACCAGAGAACGATATTATAAACCAAGGAGATAAACAACTTTGCAAAGGATAACAAATTCAAAAGAAATGATTTAGAGTTTTTTTGTGATAAAGTAAGAAGAAGTATATGGATAACTTAGTAACTTGAAATTTGACAGGAGTACTTACAATGTGTATTGTAATGTACGATCGAAAATTTGAATCATCTGAAAATATATCTGCTAGACGCATTGCATTAAGTTGCAAAAACCCCTTTGGAAAAATTTTTTCACCCCTGGAACTTTTCTCTTTATGATAACCACTGAACAGTGTCTTCAATAATTCAAGAATCTACCAAAACAATCACATTACCGATCAGTTATGCAGTCAAAGCAAGCTCCAAGTAATGTACATCAAAAAAGTAGATAATGTATACACATTATGGAAATTTAGACACATGTTACACCGTATTGCTACAGGTCAATAGACCCTCGAAAATAAGGAAGTCAAATTCTAAATTATCTAAGAAACTGTTGCTGGAAATGAGACATGATAAATGAAAGGGTTCAATCTGAAGACAAGTCCAAGACAACTTAGAAAGATGTGCCTCGCCTACCTAAACACATCCAGCAGGCATGAGCTTTAGCATTAAAAGAATTCTTTTGTACCTTCATAATTGTGTTCATACACTTCCACACAACCACCAGTGGGACAAGCCTACAAGCTATACAGCTAGCCATCACTTGGAATCAAAAGCCATTCAATGAGAACTCTACGAGAAACAAAACTTAAAATTGAATATTACATTACAATAGTTCATTTTTCTAATGCAATTATGCAGATTCTCTTTAAGTGGTTTTAATACAAATTCCCCATCAAAGTCTAAATGAGATGGGACACCTACCAGCTAATTCATGAGACGGCAAGATTGTATATATGATTCTTCTTTGACTACATATGCACCATAACATACAATTATACAAATAAAATAATATATGTCCAAACATTAGCATATATCAATACCAATAGTCAGTAAGTCAGGTTAGTAATATATGTACAAAATGTTCATTGTAGGACCTGTAAATATGTATAAATTCGGTAGACCTTACCAAGAAAAGTCCCAACAGCAGATGAATGAAACATATGAATAGGGGAATAATCCTCAAGACAAAAATCTTCCAGACTAGATCATAACAAAAACCTAAGCGCAAGTCGTTATTACAAAGTACAGAGTTATTTGCTTAAAAAGGCAACACTTATTTTACGTCCAGCTTTTACCTCTGTGACAACCTCTTAATTCTTGCATCATATCAACACAATCGGTGTGACAAGACATGTCAATAGTAGATGCTGTGAGTCTGCAACATGGCCAAACTGCATGACTACTATTACATATATTTGATTATAACAATATTACTAAAAATATTATTAATGTTTTGTAATTACATTGAATGTATTGATATTCTGTAATAACATTGGCCTTGTTATATTGATTACAAATAGTTAAATTATGAAACATAATGTATCCTTTTCTTCTTCTTCTTCTTTTCTTTTTTGGTTAGAATACATCATACTGGATTCCACTTTGTGTTTTTCAATGTTTTAGCTACACACTACACAAACAATTGGCCTCTGTTGTATTCATACATTGTCACTTCTATATAGTGCTTTCCCAGAATTCAAGGGGTCTCCCCATCTTGATTTCATACCTATTTGCTGGATTCAATATCTTCATACTAAATGCACTAGATTACCAGCTAAAATTTCCATAGATTAGGCTACATGTGCAAAGCAACAGATCTAGTAACAGATTTCATCTAGTGGGATTTTCAAGAGATAGTAATTTGAGAAATGGGAAACAAAAAGCCAAATAAACTATGGCATGTGGACCAAGTGAAGCAAGGTGTCCAAAAGCAAAGGAACTTTTTGAACCCTAAATTAGTAGCTTGGATTTCGAGTTCAAAAGAGATATCTGTTGATAATGTATGTACATACATCCCCCGTGATGATCATGTGCCATTCATTTTCAGTAATACGTCAGCAAAATAAATAAAAGGTATACTGGATAAGAGGATTTCCACTTTACTTAATATGAATGCAATTTTTTATTAATTAAGTCAAGCTTAAATTTTGGCACGGTCCTGTAATTAGACTCATACGATCAGATTGTGTAACTGGCAGTAAAGACACGTCCAACCATCAAACATCAACATATGTAGTTCTACCAAATTAGAAGAGGCCGTGTCACACAGCAATGATCTAACTCATTAAAGCAACGTTGGGAGTTCAAATACTTCAAAGACTCGTCTTCTTTGAGGTGATGGATGCTAGAGCACAAGCAATAAACTTCAAAAGCAAAAACAAAGAGAACAAGGACTCTTACATGCTGTAGATGTTCTATCTTTACATCTCCAGATGCTTGAACTGAAGAAATTCCAAAGTTCTTAAGTATTAATTTGCACTTGCGAAATGAAGTTGTTTATTCAAGATTTTCCTTGCCTTGTTGGAATTAAGAAGCATGAGATCAATCCAGAGTCTTTCTATTTGAAATTTATTAAGGGACTAGATGACAACAACTTATTAGATGCACTGGCTTTGTTTGCATTTTTTCCACTTTGGTTGAATCCTTATTTCCAGTCTTTCTATTTTTTTACTCGTCCACCAACAGTCTCTTCCTTCCCTATCTTCATATAATAATTTAAACCCAAAAAAAAAAAAACTTAATAGGTTTAATGTCAAATAAACAAGGAAAGTGTTAGTAAAGAAATATGTCCTGGTAGATGAAGCCAAATCATTTTAAATATCTGCAGGATTTGTGCTATATTGTTCATAGAACATTAACACCAGTCGGAATATAATTATCTCACTTGCAAAATTAGCTAAAAACCTTTAGAAAGAATAATAATGACAAGAAGTTAAAACTAAAATAAAAAAAGACAGTTACTCTGTACTTCAATCTCATGTATATAGGAACGTCTTTGCAGTTTAGCGTTAATCAAGGTAACTGCCAACAAAGCACCAACATCAACTAATCAACAATAAGGTGCTTTGATATACTCTCAAGTCTCAACATTCTCCTGGGTTTTGTTGTATACTGAAAAGATAAGGATTTACAATTTCGTGCTTGAGATGAAACAACTCAATATTTTTAAAAGAAGGCCAAGCTGAACATTTGCACAGGTTTTCTGTATATGGAAATTTTATAATGCATTTGTTGTGCCATTCAACCAAGTCAAAACCACTTATACAGCACTGGTGCATTTTATAGATAAAACATAATTTTCATATTCTCCAAAACCTTTTGTAGGTTTTACTGATAAATTAAGTTTTATATTTCCTTTTTTTTCTCCCTTCTTGATAAGGAATTCCAAAACCCTTTGTGTTATTCTCCCAAGCATTGTTGAGCCAAGAAGAAATATCACCATATGCCAACACAAATGTCCGCGATCAAGAACTAAATAAGATACAATTGGTTTAATTTGCTCATAAGCCTATTTTTCAAGGGATCCCATAGGGACATGTTTACCAGTAGAAAAGCCTAGAGATAACTAGCTAAAATGAACTTCTAATATTTATTTGTCCTTTAGATCAGTGTCAAATGTATTGGCAATATATACATATAGTCATATACTCATCGAAGTCATATACACCACCTGCTTTAGAGATGAAACAGCACAAGCATTACATCACCTGATCACCAATAAATCATAGGGCTCACAAGGAACACACATATGCTTGAATTCGGCAAGAAAGGTACGATCCTTACTATATTATACTCGAATTTGAATTATATTTTGAAATTTCTACTCAAATATTTATTGCTTGGGTACGATTCATCTCAAATTAAATAATTGAATAACTCGCGAGTTTCAATCTAAACTTGAATTCAGATTATGATTGTTGATTTCATATAACATATTATAATCATAGCAAATGTATATGCATCATCAAAATTGTGCAACATATCTATGTTAATATTGAATATAATATATGAAAAATATAGATGGATGGAGAACACTAGATTACATCATTTTGGCTAACGAACCTCTAATGCAACAGACTTAGCTAAACACAAGCTTCCAGGAGTATTGGCAACCTCGTCCAAGTAAGATATGCTTTCTGCTTCACAGAGGTGCAACAGCTGCAGAAGAGGATTTGTAGCTGATTCAATAAATGGCATTCATTCACAAAAATATCATAGTCTGAAATTCTGCACTGGATTCTCAAGGAAGCTTAAGTAGCCAGCCAAATGTCTTCACGACACCGCGTTAATCACACTGACTTACAATAGATAAAACTTTGGATTTCATTCTAGACACAGCTCCTGCAACATAATTTGACTCTGGCAGTGATTTTGGTATGTGTAAATCCAAAATGAGACGAGCCAGCAAAAGAATCCCACCTTTTCCACATAATTCCTGAAATGCAGGCCAATGAACATAGAAAACTGAATTTAAATTTAAATACTGAGACTATAACTGATAAAACAAAAATACAAGATATTCAATTCCGAATCCTATTGATAATACTGAAATTAGTATTAATGGAAACCTTAAAATCTAAAACATATGGTTTCAGATATTCAGGTTCCGCATACTGAGATTCCGTTATTTGAAAAATCTCAAAATTTAGATATTTGGAGATTCAGCATACAAATAAAAAATATATTTAAGTCAAGTCAGGGATTAAAATGTATATTTTCTGAAGTGTAACATATTTTAGAGAAATTTTAAATTACAGATCAATAAAAACATTTATAAAGGTAAGGCGCCACACAGAAGTTCTGTAGAAGATCGGAGATGACGTTCAGTGAGAAGTGATAAAAGATTGCCAGATGCCTAGAATGACAAAGATGATCACCTCAAGCTCGCAACATGAAGATTGGTGAAGCCAGAAGCTAGGAAGCAGAGATTCTTCTTTCAATCAAGTGAATTCGGAATACAATTCTTTAGATTCATGAATTCTTACAAGTTTGGCACAATTTGTCTAGGAATTTCTTTTTTGTGATTTAATTTCATATATCGAACAATAAGTACTGCAAATAGTACTAATACTAATACTATATGCTGTACTGATTAATGTAAAGTTATATGTCAAGAGTAGCGAGGAAATTAGTGTATAAAGATGTTTAATTTTTTTTCCTTCAATGCTTCTACATTTATACATGCATAATTCCGAATATGCGCCGAGTCTGGAAATCCCCATCCTGTGAAATTACCTGAACTGCTGCAATGCTGCATCAACCAATGAGGCTAATACGAACCAGAATACTAGCTTCATAGTTGAAGTATTAAGAGAAGCAGACCTAATTCATCATTCTTCACATTCCTCCATCTCTCTGTATTAATTTACCTGGTTGAGGTCTGGTTTCTCTATTTGGTTGTTCCTCACTAACTCAACCCTCCTAATTTTGGTGAGATTTTTCTGAATCTCCTTCGATTGAATCTAACCAGTGAATCAAGCCGAATCCCTGCGTCTAAGTTTGAAATTAAAGGGGAAAATTGCTGATACAATCATCCCATTAACTAAAAGCAGAATGCTTCCTACTTTCTATGAACACGTCCCCTAATGGTCCTATGCATATTTGGCAAATAATGTATTAGATAAGAAAGCTCAATTACTAATAGTGACTTCTTTGCAAAATTTCAATCTCATGCAGCCAATTGAATCAAAATTCAGCATTCAGAATATCAAGGAAGGTGAAATATACTGCCCCTTCCAGCATATTGTTGACAAACGGGGACACTTCAGAATTTAGCCTATCCAATACCACTTTTACTCTGCAACCAGTTATTTAGTAACTTAAAATCAACAAATGCTCATTCTAAATAATTCAAGCTAATATAAGAGCATATAATTTATATATAAACAAGAAAAAGCAAAAAATAAGTCTTAATTGAAACCTTATGTTTTACAAGGCGGTCTCGAAACATCTTTTGTTGACACAACATCTGGAGAAATTGTAGTGAAACCTCACACTGCTGGCAGAGATGCTTTACCGGTTCTTCAATTGTAGGAATTAAATTTTCACACGAACCATTGCAACTGCCTACCAACTTGATCCGAAGAAGTTCAATATCAATGCGAACTGCAGCAAAAGCTACATCCATAAATCTGTCAACCTGTCACCAAGAGATTTGTCAGACTGCAAGTTTGGTGCACAACATACCCCCCCCCCCCCCCCAAAAAAAAAAAAAGACAGTTGCTTTTACCCTTGGGTGATGAACCAGAACATTAGCAAGCTCTGGCCATTGTGGCGAAACAAATCCCGTTAATAGAAGCAGACTGCAGGCCACAATAGTAGAATGCAATAATATCGTAGGAGCCGAAGGTTGACGTTCCTAGATCATAAGACATTATCTGAGTTTTAACAGAAATGTTAACCTGTTGGATTTTAAACTAGAGCTTATACAAGAAGACAAGAAAAAAAACCTGTGTATAATTATTAAGCACGACAAGCATAAAAAAGATAAGATCAAACAACTGTCCTGCCAAGGAGATATCATCAACCAATATCTGCAATAAATATATCAAAAACAGATAAGTGATACTTCCTATCTATTGGTAAAATTGTGACAAAGTATCCCAACAATTCCCAAGTTATAGGTGGTCGTGAGTATGCTACGTGTGTGTGAGAGATAGACAGATAGAGCATTATGTTTTCTTCTTCTGGAAAATTAGCATCAAATAAGAAGAATGTAATAAGAAATCAAAACAGCAAGTGTTTACGTATGTGGAAAAAGGCAAACATCAATAGACAATAGATAGAACACTCAGGGAACAAAGGGACTCGCAGCAGTGCCCAAGGTAAACGAATAATATCATTTATCATGCAGACCAAGAAATAGCCATAAACACTAGGTATACTGATTCTGAAAACCACATTACAGAGCCACCAATAAGAAACACACCATTGTTGTAGGGAATATCTTGTATGCCAATTAGGGAACCAAGTCTATGTAACATTTAACAGCAGCCTGGAATACTTCATAAAATTCCAGAAATATAGTATAATTTTGTATGAATTTCCAAGTGCAACTGGAGTAATTCAACTAGTTACCCATTTACTGTAATTCTTGATTTCTGTGACAACAAACCAAGCTTAATAACTATGAAAAGAATAAGTATAAAACAAATAAAAATAAAAAGAGTGAGATGAAGGACATCAGCCATCCCCCAAGATTATTCTTGTGTTTTTGGATGCCTATCTGTCTTCATATAAGTATAAAGAAAAGAAGATAGAGAGGGCCTGATTGAGTAGTTTTGTTCAATATACAACAGTCACAAAAAACATTGAGATGAAAACTCACAAGTATGCATGGAAGATATACTGATTCACCTTAAAGAAGACTGCCCATTTAGTTTCAGATAATATACGAGTGATCTTCTATGATCTGGGGGTCACTAAATCTATTTTCTGGAAGCATTTATGGTAGATTATAGAACTGTGCATAATGCCAAAAGGTAGACACTTTAAGTTCTAATTATCAGATTTCTAAAGTTCTATCAGCTTGGAACCCCAAGTCCAACTTAATGATTGTTTTGACTACTTGGAGATGAATATAAAAACTTGTGCTATCAAATTAGAAAAGGAAAATATGTGCCAACCTGCTCGAGTTTCGGGTGGCGAGGTGCTATGTCATACAAAGTATGCAAGAGAGTTATTCCGGACAACATATGTCTGAGAACATCTTCATTTAGATAAGACTGTACCAGCTTCGCAATAAGGTGTAATGGAATTTTGGCAAGGTTTTCTACATCGATCTGAACATTAAGATAACAATATTTAATAAAATGAATTGGAATCCCAAGTATACAGAAATGACATTGTTGATAATAATAATAATATGAAAGGATATATATTGTTATTATGTTCTCAGATGTCCTTTAAATTCTCAAGAGATGCATATGGTACAAAATCATAATTCCCTCTATCAATACTGACCTGTAAAGATGACCCATTTTCAGTTGTGAACTTCAGGGAATTGTTCTCAATGTCCCTAATTAACTTACTGAGATCTTGGGAACTAAGACTGTGCAATTTCTTCACAGTTGAGATCAAGTCAATGGCCTACACCAACCAAAAAAGAGAAAGAAAATAGAGAGTAGATATATTTTAATTTAAATTATACAGAAATAACATAATAAATGTTTTAGAAGTTTTCCCCGAACCAATCACCACCAAAACCACAAAAAGCTTTCTAAATTGATTCTTTTGTACCAGTAAGCAACAGTAATCCCATACAATTAAAACATTAGAAATAACTAATGCCATGTGCAACACTCAGGAAATTAGTACTCTTTAAAAGCTTGGACAAAATTAAAACCTCTGTTCCCCAGACAACAAACTACCTCCATCCCATTTACCTTTTCCAAAATTTTGTACATCTGAGTTTCAAAATATGAAATCTGTGATGTATCTCTCAATACTCAGCTAGGAGAGTGAGTTCGCTTATCAACCCCCTCCCCTGCCCAATATCGACCCTGGCCCTTTCAAATGAGTGTCAAAATTTCAGAACCTTTCCCAACACCCGCTCCTTTATTCTCGTCATGTACACAAAAGGTCATACATACATAAGTATTGAACACATTATGCACAGTTACCAAATACTACATATTCTTTTATGTTTTGTGTTTGTATATATGTATAAATATCTTTCAATGTACAAGGTAAACTAAAAGCTACACATTTAAGACTATAAACCCCGGATAATTCTCTTCTTTTAACATTCTCCTGCTCCCCTCCCAAACCAGGCCAGCAGGAAAAAGTGGTCGCGTTGAGCAACTGGGCAGGTTGCATTTTTACTAGTGTTACAGATATTTCCACAAGCTCCCCTAGACTTCTAGATAACTGATATTCCCACACATGACTATTTCACATACATTATAGACCCTCTCTTTTTGCTAAGGTTGAAGACAGAATTTAAGCTCATGCACACTCACCGGCACAACGCCACACTAGGCCTCTAGGGGGTTATCAGTTATAAGCACCTTGTAAAAACTATTTTCACTTCTTCTCCTTTTTTTCTTTTTTTTTTTCCTAAATCCATTTTCAGTTGTGTTTCCATGCCTTACAAACTTCTATGGAATAACAGGAATACTATACCAACAACAAGAAGTTCAAAATTCCAAAAATCAAAAGAAACCCACATGTACCTTAGGGTTCACTCGCTCAGTATCCCCTTTGGCGGACCTCATTCTTCTGCAACTAGAATTACAAGCAATTCAAACCAAAAAATTGAACGCAAACAAAAACCCAGCAAATTTTTCAACAACTTTGAATAACAACATAAGTGAAATATAACAAAAAAAAAACATGAAAAACAAATAATTCTTGAACAGTAAACTGACCTCGCTAATAGTTACGAAAAAATTGAGACGAATAATTGAATTGAAGCTGTTGTTGTATAAGCAGATTTGACCTAATCGTAACTGATTATAGAGGAGAAGAGATTGACCATAATATTTGTATCAATAATACCATACGAACGAAATTGGAGACTTCATTACTCCCGCTTGATGAAAAAATAGGGACTAGTCTTACTTTTATATCAGAATTATTCGTGCGCCGTTTGCTAAGATGCACTACATATTCCAAGTTTATATTTTCTTCGGGTGTTTTTTCTTTTTTGTTATTCTTGGAAATTATAATATTTATGCGGGCCAGATGCATGTAAAATTATAATCTACAAAATCAAAATTATTATCCTTGAAATTATTATTTATAAAATTAAAATTATTATCGATTAAAAAACATCAAATTTTTTAATTGATTAATATCAAAATTAATGGCATTATTCATGTTAACAATAATTATACGTTTTAAATTGTTTTACATTTTTTATGAATTATTTTTTCAAAATTTGAAAGTATATAGTAATTTTAACTTTTTGTCATGTGAATGATGGTAGCAATTGAAACGATATCATTCGTTCTTAATTTTGTAATAATCATATCTCGTTCTCATATCTCGTTTGTTTTAGTTTAAAATTATAAAATTTTAAATTTTGAACGTAAAATTTACACTGTTAAAATATAAAATATTATAATTTAAAATTTTTATACGGTTAAAATCTCAAATATCACAATTTGAAGCCGAAATAAATAGGCAGGATGTCATCATAGAAAAAGTCGGCTAAGATGTTATGAATTGTATTCAGTGTGGGTATGTGATACCGAGTCTGTAATTGAGAAATTATCCAGAAATATAGTACTATTTTCATCCTTATCCCTCTCTTTCCCTCTTCTTCCTTCTCTCTTATTCTTCTTTTTCAATCTTCTGTATGTATAATTGTCAAACACTTTTGTAGATAATAATTTAAACTACATGATTCACATATAAATTTTGAATATACTCATCTATAATTATTTTGGGTTGGGAGCACCGGCCGATAAACATCCTAGGTGGTATTACAGTCGTAGTTGGTGTTCTTAATTTCCTTCATTTGTTTTTCTTATTTAACGTTTGTAATTAGTGTTATTGTGTTACTAAATTGAAATGTGTGTGCCCTTTCTTGTTTTTAACATCAACGTATCTACACATACATCTAACAATAAACAATATTAGGAATGATAATAAATTATGTCATTTCCAAACTCTAATTGAAATGCGCAATCTTTAAATTGAATTAATAAAACAATATAATTTGTCGTCATTTGTGAAAATATATGTGATATTTGATGTGTTCACAATTTTATCTTATCAACTGTTGTAATTTTATAATTGTTCGTAAAGATAGGTATTGTATTGAATGTGTACATAAATTTATCTTATTAGCAGTTGTAACTGATATTGTTGTAATTAGAATTTTTGTGGACTCTTTTCTTATTCATTATAGTTAACACTTATGTTATCTGAATGTGTACAAGATAGATATATGATTAACTTTTTTATTAGCAGTTGTAACTGATATTGTTGTAATTAGAATTTTTGTGGACTCTTTTCTTATTCATTATAGTTAACACTTATGTTATCTGAATGTGTACAAGATAGATATATGACTAACTTTTTTAAAAAGTGAAGAAATTTGAGGGTTCAAATCTTGTTAATCGTAATTATTGTGTCTTACGAGTGTATGTTGTACACTTATTTATGATTAACAACTTTAATCCTAATCGGTATAACTTATACAACTAAATTCTAATATAAATAAATGAACACCAAACAATTCCTTAAAAAGAAAAATATAAAATATCAAGGAACTAATTCTACGTATGTGTGTGTAATTATTTACACGTAAGTTACAAATTTCAAAGGAACTTTCAGTTTGTAATCTAGAATAAAAGGATCATCAATTATGGTTTACAAGAAATTTTTTATTGCCACCGAATTAAATTTAAATAGAGTTTACATCGTATTTTATAAAATGTTGCATATTACCTCGACTGTGTATCAAATTACAATAAGTAATTCAAGGTAACATGTAAAGTTTTAAAAACACAAAGTGGTTGCTTCATTTTACATTTGTGTAGAAGGCTGACGTTAATTTGTAATTCACCTTTTGATAAATAAAATGAGAGAATAAAAGAATTAATATAAAAATTGACGGCAGAAAGAATTTTTGTAATGTTTGAATTATTACTATAGTTACACAGTAGTTATTATTGCTCACAAGACCAACTAATATTTATACGGCGTAAATTGGATTGGTGCTGTTTTCATTTAAAAATCAATTGAAAATAATAGGCCTTTAACAAGTTACATTGCAAGCCGAAAAAAGAACAACCACACAACTTCATTGCTTCAACATTTTATTTTCTAAAACAGAAAAACACTAAGCCAGTAAGCATATATATGATATGTGCGTAGAAAAGATAACATCTAACAGAAAATAACGGCCGGCCCAATGCGAAAAAATGAAAATAATTCTCGTTTAGTCGGTGTAAGTTACAACTTTTCTCATGTAGTTTATATTAATACAAGGTCATTATGTTATCATGTTTTTATTTTACTATGTTTATTTACAGCGTAATTTTTATCAATAAATAGTAATATAAACAAAATAAAAATAATTAAAAAATAATGTTATTGGACGAGAATTATTGTCAAAAACCACATTAACTGAGATTTCTCTGGTACTCTAACCACTTTTGTTTAACCCTTCTATAGCTTTATGTTACCAACAATTTTAAGAGCTTTACTGATATACACTTTCGACATTAATAACGCGGAATTTATCAAAATCTGCGGTCTATAATTAATCCACTGCAAATTGGATAAACTCTGAAATGTTATTTGTGGTTGCTTAACTAAAGAAACCACGTTGCTTACTAGTATAACACAAATATAGAAGGTTTGGGACTTTGAACGTATTAAGTAATTTGAATCCAACCGACAATTTTTAGATATGCTGTATATTATTCTTACTTTCAAAATTAGATATACGTTTTAATTTTTTAAATCAAACAACGACAAATTAAATTTTAAATTAATAGTAATTTAATTGTTATTAATTAATATAATTATTATAATATTGTAATTTATGACAAAAACCTATGATTAAAACATATTTTGCATTTAGAATTTTTATAAACTATATTAATTTTGAAAATTAATATACCGTTGTTTGACTTAAAAAAATCAAAATATATATTTAATTTTAGAACGGATGAAGTATATTGTAGCGGTAAAACTAAACTCATTATCAATGGAATGTAGATTTTTAAGTTGGAAAAATACTGTTTTTTATTTATGAATACACCCATACTTATTTTCTCTTTAGTGTAAGAATGATGGGTTAATAACGTAGTTATGTTCAAACGTATTGTGTTATATATGTGGGAAAAAAAGATTATCACGTTATTTTCTAAAAGTGGCAAAGTTTTTGAATTTTTGTTTTGTTTTTGGTTGACAAATTATTTTATTTTTTTCAACAGAAAATTATCAGCTAGTGTAGTTATTTGAAAATTATTATCATACAGTTTGAGTATGTTTAAATTCTTCTTGTGCAGTTTATGTTACCATATTATTATGTTACTATCTAATACCTTATGTTACTATACGTTGTAATTTTGTTAAATACATAATAATATTGCGCATAATAACATGGTAATATAAATTTAATAAAAATTATTAAAAATTAGTTGTACTGTTCAAAAATATTTTTTATGAAACAACACCGGCCGGAAAGAAACTCTGTTTTCAAACATCGTAAGGGCAATTAATTTCCTGCCGGTGGCCCAAACCTCAGCTTCATACGGAGAGACGATAGATCGCATTATTAGCCCAAATGACACCTTCAACCAGCTTCATTTAACAAAGGGCAATGTCCAGCAGACACACATTTCTGAAAATAATTATAGCTTAGTTAACTAAGGTGTTTTTTTTTTTGCTAAATTTAAAGTTTGTATGTGCATTGTTTAGTTTATTACTAACTACAAAAATTAAACATTCTATCTATATAGTTCAAATTACTATTTGCAATATTATTATATAATAAAAAAATTTTAAAAATAATTCATAACAAATATGAAATAATCAAATAACATATACCTGTTAATGTTGATTTTGATATTAATGAACTACAAAAATTGGTGTTTTCCTGGTAGATAATAATTTTAATTTTTATATATAATAACTTTATGAGGTCGTGAGTTAACTCAAGTGGTTAACAACACTCTCTTGTGATCTAGAGGTTAAGGAATCAAATTACATAGGTGAAAATTAGAATAGTGTAAGAAGAATTTCGCCGATATATATAAAATAACTTTATAGTTAGTAATTTTAATGTATATATAATAATTTAAATTGGACGGTGCACGTAAATTTTATAAAATTAGACGATAAATATTTGTTTATATTGTATACTTGTTCGTTTCCATATAAATAAGTACATAATGGCATATGAAAGATCATGTTTAGATATTTTGTTGTACATATTTTAAGTAACAATGTTATAAAACACGTTAGAAAATTCAGATAATAACATAGTGTTTAATTAAAAGTATTTGATATTAGTCAGATATTGATATTAGACATAGTGAAGCATTAGAGCACGTAAACTATAAATGTCTAAACAAATGAATTATTCAATCCGTTTTAAAAATGTATATCTAATTTTGAAATTGATGTAGTAAATGAATCATAAAAGAATTTTTATAACAATGCAACAAGTATAAACACGAACACAAATCAAAATGTCAAAATTAAATTCTGACCGATATAACCTTCCACTAGGCAAATGTCCCAATAAATATACTCCCTCCATTTTCAAAAAAAAAAAAATTTATGAATAAAATTTATTCTAAAAAAATAGAGTAACATTTGTATAATTTTTTCATTATAATGTCATAATTTTCAAAATTTGTTATTGTAATCTTCTTATATGATTTTTTAATTAGATATTCATAACAAATTTAATAAAAAGAACTTATTATTGCTACATGTAATTTTTTAATTAAATATATAAAATTAAAATTCGTCAAGAATTTAAATGTTACTAACCATGGTACTAAAATCTGCCCATTAGCAATCTATCTATTCATCTATCTTCTGTACCAAATTCTCAATACCTATCAAATTAACAAAATTCTCTATAAGGTATTGTGAACAAATACTAAGTTACAGACCAACAATATTGATGATTACATGTAACTTTTAACGTTGGTTATTGCTTAATGATTACATTTTGGTATTGAGATCCGAATGACCCATTTCTCATAATCAAAACCAACTAATGTGGATGGTGCTTGAGCAACAACATTGATAATATACAACTTGTTAATCACTTTTTACTATGTAATTTAACTTTTATTAATGAAACAAGATTGAGTGTTTCGAACACTAAATCTATATTTGGTTGGCAATTTATGTTTGTAAATATATAAAAAAGAGAGAGGTATTCTCTCATTTTTTTTTACTGACACCTATCTTTAGTTCTATTGTGATACTCTATTCTTAAAAAAAAATTACATTCATAAAAAAAAATATATTTTAAAAAAGAGTTACATTTAAAAATTTTATTTGTTATTTTGCTATAAATTAAAAAACTTTCAATTACAAACTTACAGGTTTCGTTTAATTTAAAGATTTATAATAAATTTTATGAGAAAAATTTATTATTTATACATTTAATTCTTAACCAAAAATATAAAATTAATAGTTTTCAAAATTTTAAATGCTATTCTTTTATAAAACGAGAGAGTATCGATAGATTCAACCGGTATGTGTATTGAAGTTGTATTCAATCACTTCCCAAAAGATTTGACTCAATTTGGTCGACTTTTTTAGTTAATAAAAACTAGAATCTTGATTTTTGTTCGGAGTTGATTCCATAACAAAAGAACTTAAATTGAAAGTTATAAATATAGTTGGAGGTGTTTAATTTCATATTCATCTTTGGGACTAACTTTTTAATTTCTTCGTCTTTTTTATTATGTAGTACAACGATACAATTTTTTTACGTAGTATAGAATTTCTAAGGTTTAGTAGAAATATGTAAAACTAGCCCTCTTAATATGACAATTTTAAACTAAATAGATAATAGTTAAAAGATTTGCGTCAAAGCGAATAGACGAACAGACTCGAGGATATCATTAAAAATTCGTTTAAAATTATATGTATACATTTTGTTATCTATGATTCATGTGTACTTTTAGTTTACCGGCATCAATTTCCTTAAATTCAGTCTCATTATTTATATTTAAAAAATCTTGATAAAAAATATGAGTTGAATTAGTATTTTTATTTTAAAATTAATTTAATAATTGTAAACAATGTGTTCTTAAGTTTATAGAATCATTATTCACATTCATCAAAATTATAATATTATTTTATAATCCTACTTTAGTAAATACACACACACACACACACATATATATGTATATATATTATCTGTATTAAAATATTATATATTAATTTAATAGAAAAAAATAATATTTATATATATTTAAATCCATTAATACAATATTATAACAATTAATTAATACATTAGTATAAAATATTAACATATATATTATATTATAATTGTTATATAGTATTCATATACATAATATATTAATTTATTAATATATTATAATACATAAAACTAATATATAATATATAAATATTAAATTAATATTATTTATATATTGGTATTATATGTTATAATATATAATTTGTATATACTAATATTTTAATATTATTATTATTTTACATGTACAAATGTGATATATATATATATATATATATATATATATATATATATATATATATATTATACATGTAATATACTATTAACTAATGTAAATAATTAAATTTTAAGAATATTGTTATTTTATTATGGTATATTATGTATTAAAAAATCTTGTATAAATGAGATAAATAGAAAATCTCTCTCTCTATATATAATTATACTTAATTCTGTAAAATAAAGAATATGTTAAGAAAAATTGATGCGGATGTCATTAGAGATACTTTCACAAATAAGACACTCTTTGTTCTTCTTTTTTATTTCTTGCCATTTATAAATATCAACACAATAATTTTTAGTGATAATAAAATGTCAATGTTTGTCTAATTGTTTGAATAGATTTTGGAGGGAGATGATCACATAAAACCGGTCGGGAGCTGACAACGGACCCGAAAGGCTAATTCCCATGTAGATCTACTCAGACGGGTCAGACAATAATTGACACGACTACAATTTTTGAATCCAACAATATTAGTAACATATTCATAAAAATAAATACTACTTTTGATAAATAGGTTGAATTATATATATATATATATATATATATATATATATATATATATATTAATATGATATTATTTGTAAATGTTAATGTTTTATTTGTGATATAAATTTGTAAAAACATATAAGTATAAAAGTTTTTTTATTAAGAGTATTTTTCATGTACATTAATATATTTCACTTTAAATTTATTAAAAATAAAATATTTTACTTTTGAATTATAAAATTTCACAAACCTATATTTTGTGAACTGAAATATAACTCTAATTTTGAAACAAAAAGAATAATTATTTTGTAAATACATTTACTAACATAGTACTCTCCGTCTCATTTTCACTCCATAAAATTTATATTTTAGGATTTTCCAAAATCCTAATAAGGTATACATAGGAAATTCATAAAAAGAACAACAGACAAAAAAATTCACCAATATAGAACCATATAAGTATACATAGGAAATTCATAAAAGAACAATTCCCAAAAATCTTATTTGAATGTTTATCATGGGCACCATCTTTAAAGGACAAAAAAACCTTTATTTGATTTGATCAATCCAACTTTTTTGTTATTGATGAACGTTACACATTTTTTCTTACTTTCATAGCAAAGTTACGAAGTAGTAGTGGAGTTTAAAGTAACATGACTTTTTTAAATTAATTTTTAGCTCTTTACTTTCTCTAAGTTCAAAAATTGCTAATATAATAATTCAACAACAAAGTCCTGCTCATCAAGATCATTTCTTCCATTTCATTTGTTGAGTTTGGATAGTGGGGAGGTAGTGAGAAATCACTTTTTAAGTTTTTATGCTTTACACAATAAATGTAATTGTAAAAAAATAAAATAAAAAATCCAACAGTGAAGGAGTACACGGTTGTGGAATTCTCTTTTATTTAATGTTACTTAACAATAACTTAAAGTAATCTTTTATATTTTTTGAAAAAAAAAGTCAGTATAATGGTGTTTAAATGTTAAACGACATAACTGGTAGGTAATACATAAAAGAAATACTACTATTAGTAAAAATGTATAAAGTGAAGTATATGTCAAAAAGCAGGTACTACCGTTGGAAGTATCTGTATTGGAAGATCCAAACCCCAACATGTTCATTCTCTCCAACGGTCAAATTTCATTCAAACTTTCCAAAACTAAGATTTTTATTTTTAATTTTAAAGATCAAAGGTAAGCACATAAATTTCGTTAAAAACAAGTATTAGGATTAATTCTGATACCAAAAAGAATAGGTTGGCGTTGCAATTTATGTTGGTTTTTGTCTTTAGGGTAAACCAAAAGTACTCTTAATGTTGAGCCAGTGTTCAAATGTTAGTACTTTTTGTTTAAATGGTAATATCACCGTCTTATATTAATTATATATTAATTATTAGTAAGTTTGTATAATTAGGTTTGATCTGATTTAGAGCAATTATAATTCATTTTGTTATAGAAGCTCAACTTGTATTTAGAAACTAGATTTGACACAAATGATATACTTTACCCGTATATTGTATTTTTTTTAACAGAATTTTAAGCTCCATTCAATTGAATTTTGTTTTATCCTCAACGTTTTTAAAATTTTCTTTATTATGTTAAGAGACTTTGAGTAATTTTGCATCATGCCAAGAAAAACATAAAAAGAAAAAACATGCCACATATTTATGGAAAAAAATTGTTGTACAATACGTTAAAGGAAAAAAAAAAAACAAAAAAACAGTCGTACATGAAGATCGTAATCATCTAAAGAAAAAGATAAGGACAATTGTAGATGTTTCTGGTTCATTCCTAATATAAAGTACTCATCAAATTTTCTCTTTATATTTTTTATATGTTTCGTTGGTGTGGACAAAATAAATGTACACACAGATATAAGCGTGTGCCCTCATATTAATAATTATGAAATATAAAAGCTGTCAAGACTAAATACTAAATTATATATAAGAAAAACCAATCTCTAATATTTTTGGGGCTCTTTAAATCTTTAAGATCATATTATTATTAAAATATATCAAAATACACACAACATATTAGAGGTGGCTCGTGATATTTGATCTAAAATCAATGTTAAAAAAGTAATAACAAAGTCAAAAAATTGGTTTAATTATTTTTAATACGGAGTAGTAACTATGTAGTACAATCTCATCATTTACAAATATTAACATATTTTAAAAGTTGATGATCTAATATAAGACTAATCAATTGTTCAATTATCATCAATCCACCATGCGCTAGTGCCTCAAAATTAACAATGAGAATCTCAATATATGGACGTTGATTTAGGCCATTAATTTATTGATCATTAAAAGAACAATTATCTTTAGAATTTCAGATTATACAACAAAAGTAATTAATTTTTTGTTAATTATTAAATAAACAAACAACAAGTAGAGTACAATTTGGAACAATAAAATTGAATCTCTAGTCAAGTTGTTCTATATTCTTTATTATTTTTTGGTTAATATGCCAATCCCATATTCAACACTTCATTTAAACAATCTGAAATTCGATGATAAATACTCCTTTTGTTTTTTTGGATAAGTCTTTGATACTATTTTTATATGTTTCATCATATAAAGTAGTTACATGTTTTAAAGAGAATTTAATAATTTATTTTTAAAAATATTTTAAATTAAATATGATAAAAGATAATCACTTAATAGAGAGAATATATAATTATTCTTGTATATTAAAAAAATATAAAATTATTTTTAATATTTCATATAAAATTAATATAATAATTAATAATTTTTTAATAAGTGTGAATTGTCAAAAACTATTTGTATCAAACGAGGGAAGGAGTATCTCATCAACAAATTTAATAAAAACACAAAATACCAAAAGTACAACTTTGTCTTTTCCACTTTTACCCAAACAAAGAGGCACGACCAAGGGCATATATGTAATTATACTCCACATATAAGGGAAATCTAGTGAGTCAATGGATAAAAGTAGGAGTAGCAAAATACGAAATTTGAAATGGGTGGCCGTTTGAAACGCAGAACAGAGAGAGTAAGTCCAGAATTCAAGCTTCGTATTTCGGGAACTAAATAAACACTTCAATGCTCACACAACTCACCCATATAATAATAACAACAAACAAAACACTCTTTCAAATTACTCAAGCTGTATACTTTTAGAGAGAGATTTTTTTTAGAGAGAGAGAGACAGAGAGAGGAAGAAACAGGGGAAGCTAGATGACAGGAATGGTGATGATAACAAAGGGGGGTGTTTGTGGTGGGGGTGGGGTTAAGGAATCAAGAAGAGCTGCTTCTGCTTCTGCTGCTGAACAGGAGCAGCAAAACCAGCTCTCACTAGTGGCATTTCTTCTTGCTGCTATAAGAAAATCAATGGTGTCTTGTAAAGTGGTGGTAGATCAAGGGGGAGCTAGAGGGGAAGATGAAGATCAACGGCTCAGATCTTCTGCAGCTCTTCATCATATGGAGATTGGATGGCCCACAAATGTAAAACACCTTACCCATGTTACATTTGATCGGTTTAATGGGTTTTTGGGTCTTCCTGTTGAGTTCCAAGTTGAAATCCCCTGCAGAGTTCCCAGCGCCAGGTGTTTATGCTTTTCTTTTTTAAAATTTTTATTTTTGAAGAAAAAAGAAGGAATTTTATGTTCTATTTATCTTCTGGGTGTTCTTGCATTTCAAAATCTTGATCTGAGTTTCACTCACAATTCGATTTGAGTTTTGGTTCTGTGTATTGCACATGAAAAATTTCTCATTTCGTTTCTTGAAACTTTAGATCTGATTGTTAGAAGTATATGGAGAAAGAAAGAGAGTTGTAGTGTGCGAATAGCATTGAAGTTGTCACCTTTACTAGAAATATATATGTGCTCTGTAGATTAAGACAGAGGTCCGAATTTTTTGTTCCGATTCAGATATATGACTGGTAGAGGTTGTGTTGGGCCAAAAAAATAGGTCATAGATTGTGCATTTGGATTTTTATAATTTAATTTGGTTAGTAGAAACCAATCTTTTTGCAATTGGGAGTCTTTAAAGGTTGTTTGGTCTACCATTTATGATAGAAAAGTTACACTCGAATTTATGAGGAATTTTATAGGCTTCTGCACTTTTTATGTAATTTGTGTTCTTAAAGCACAGTAGGTGTTAAAGTTAAGAATAATGAGGTATTATTTTTGCACTCCCCTTTTTTCTTTGGGAATTTATTTCATGTTCCTTTTCTTATAATTTAGAATTCTGTTCTGGATTTTTGCTTTCAATTTTTCAGGTAGCTTGGTTTTCAATTTAAACTTGAAGTGCTGTCCAACAAAATAAGTCATTTCTGTCTATTTAAAAGTTTAACCTTTAGATCTGCTTTTATAACAGATAAAGGAATAACAAAGACATCCTACTTTTTTAGTAAGATAGAAGGGAGTAACAAAGGAATCATCCTTTTGGTCCATTATCTGAATACACATCAAAGACTAAACAGTGGAAATAATTTAGCAAAGAGGAAAAATGGTTTTACCCATATTAGAGCCTTAGTATTCCATAGTTATTAAAAGGTCCTAGTTCCAAACTTTAGAAATGATTGCATTCAAACAGACAGAAAGTTAGATCAAATGATTGGTCTTTGTGTTATTTTGAACCAATATGGTTCGAAAAGATGGAAAAATATCAGCAACTGAATATTTTCATTCCCCGTTTGGCTTATTCGAATATGTGAGAAAGTAGGATTTATGTGGTCTTTGTTTGCAGTAATTCAGTCTTTGTCCAAGAAAGCAAACTGTTTGTTATTTCAAATTCAAATCACCAAATGATATATCTGCATTCCTAGCTAAAATGTAGTCTAAATTTTATCTAGATTGTCATATTTTAAGGATTTTGTCGCTTTTATTTAAGGATCGATAGATTATAATGGATCAGATCAATATCAACCTTTATCTCTTCTAACTGCAAATTACTGCAGAATACTGAATTCCTAATGTTTGGTTTTGTAGTGTTAGCGTTTTTGGTGTCTCAGCAGAATCTATGCAATGCTCTTATGATTCAAGAGGAAATAGTGTGCCTACAATACTCTTGCTGATGCAGGAGAGGTTATACACCCAAAGAGGCTTAAAGGTGAGTATATTTACCAACTTAACATGTCATATCATTAGCATGAAGAACCTTTCTGCGCCACCTTATCTGATCAAGTTCTTTGCATGGGGTTTCAGGCAGAAGGAATTTTTCGTATAAACCCAGAGAATAGCAAAGAGGAGCATGTAAGGGACCAGTTGAACAGAGGAATTGTGCCGGAAGACATTGATGTCCACTGCTTGGCAGGCCTAATTAAAGCCTGGTTTCGTGAGCTTCCTTCTGGAGTGCTTGATGGACTTTCGCCAGAAGAGGTCTTGCAGTGCAATACGGAGGAAGATTCTGTTGAGCTTGTGAAACAGCTACAACCAACCGAGACTGCATTGCTCAACTGGGCTGTTGATCTAATGGCTGATGTTGTTGAGCAAGAGGAAATCAACAAAATGAATGCTAGGAACATTGCCATGGTTTTCGCTCCAAACATGACTCAGGTAAATTATTCAACTTGAAAAGAAAACACACGAGAATTTCTCTCTTTGTGCCAATACTGGAGCCATATTTTTAATTTTTACTATAAAGCGAGTGACCTGAATAATTCTTAGTATGTCGTGAGTCTCGACTCATATTATAAAACTTATATTTTAAGTAGATTGAATCTGTTATTTCATAGATATTGTATATGTTTGTAGAACAAAAGTTGTTTTTTGAAAGTGTGTATATTATATATATATCTTTACTTAATGGATGGTGTACAAGACTTTCTTATGTTGGTGAATAGAACTGTGTTCAAGTTCTTACATATTTCTTATCTGGATCAGATGTCTGATCCATTGACAGCTCTCATGCATGCGGTTCAAGTGATGAACTTGCTCAAAACGTTGATAATGAAAACGCTACGAGAGCGTGAAGAAACAACAACAGGAGGGTATTCGCCTATGTCCTATTGTTCTTCTGATAGGCATATCGATGAGGAACAAGAGATGAATACCAGCTGTGAGCTGAGACGACTGCCATCAGAGCACGACGAACAAGATAATTATGAAACTGAAGATGAAGTTGAGTTACTTGGTGAAATAGAAGAAAGCTTCTTGAAGCAATTGGATGATAAGGAGAACACAAAAAACAGTTTTAGGGAAAAATTTAAAAGAACCCCAGAAATAGATCATGCATCAAGTCCTATAAGTGGCTATACTCTTAACATGGAATCTGGTCTTTCAATATTTGATACAAGAATTACTAGTTCTCGCTTATGCATGAGTGATGGAGAAGACTCGGGATTGAGTTCAGTGGATACCGAGTTCATGGTTGACACGAAGGGCTCATCAGAACTATGTAAAATCACCAGTGATGATATGGGGATGGTTGATAAGTCTGTGGATTCGGGTTATGCCATGCCATTGTGTGTTTCAAGTGGGTATCCCTGACTGTTTGAGTTCTACACCATCGACCATGTTTGTTTCTTGTAAATTGCTAATGTAAGTCATTCAGTTTGGTCAATTAGGGGACTGGGTTTGCTTGTGTTTGATTTGCTAGGCTTTTGTTGTTCAGCTTGAGGCTGAACTTTTCCTTGTGGGCTTTTGTTTGCCACTAGCAGAAGATTTCTAACTTGGCCAATTTAGATTTTCACTTATTGTGTTTGAAAGATAAACCAAGAAAACTGATGTAATTGTATCACAGCATCTCAGAGACCATTTGTATTTGAAATGCTAGGTGTTGAAAAGCTTAAAGTTGGCTGGATTAGTCATAGTGATGCTGGAAAGAATCTTTTCTTTATTTATATGATAAGATTATGCTTGAATGACGTTGGGAAAAATCATTTCTTTATTTCTATGATAAGATTATGCTTGAATTTGTAAAATGTTGGACTTTCTTGAGAATTCATATAGGAATATAAGTTATGCTCAAAACATCCTTATTCTTGCCTACCATAGATGTGCATACTTATTGCCAGAGTAATTGCTATATCATGATTCTAAGTAGTTGCTTCAACTAATAAAATTTGAATACTTTACTGGTAAGCGTTTAAGTTCAAATTTCATTTTATTAGGTCATCAATGCTAATTTTTCTCAATGGATTTTTTATTTTACGGAATTAAGTACAACTTTTTACACATTTATAGTATTTCTATTTATTTTATTTACACGAAGTTCTCTAATTTATGATATACAATAATAAATCATAATATTTTAAACTTTTATCATTTACATTAATTAATTAACATATAATATGTTATTACATACTTTGCATAATGATATAATAAATAATATTTATTCATATTACTATATTACATACGATTTATATTTATTAATATTATTTATATATTAATGTTATAATATAATTACTTAATATATTATATGTTATATTATATAATATTAAAACTAATATTGTTGTACATATATATTGATATATTATTATGTAATATATATATTCATGTAATATAATAATATTATGTTAATATTTGCATATATACATATAACACTATCCCATGAATTAGAATAAAATAATATTATATTTGGATGATTTATGAATAATAAACCTATAGGTATAAAAACTCCACGTTCATGTCAACTTAATTTTAAACTAGAGAAATTGGTGTAATACCCGTTTTCTCTCTTTTCTCAAGTCAAGTTTTTAAATTTAAAGAATCTAGTTTTTTTTAGACAATATATACATACGAATTAGAGGGGTTTGGTATCAAATGATCCATGGGGTCAGTATCATAGTATCAAATGATTCATGTAGCTGAGGGGTCAGCTGACCCAAGTAATATGAGTTGGAGCTTGGGCACTTGCCCTTACTAAAAGCTCATATTTTCCCCTCGTCGATGAGAGTCCAAATCCCCCTCCCCTATTGTAATAGTTAGAAATTTCTTAATTGTACCAAAAAAAAAAAGTAATATGAGTTCAGGACTCGGTTAACTAGAGCTGAAAGAGTATGAAACAGTATAGCAACAACTGTTTTATGTCTCCAACTCAACACCATTCATTTCAGGCTTTGTGATGCCTACAAATGATTTCCTTCAACATTTGGTTGAAATGGAGTTCTCACAAAAATCATAAACTTGAAGACTAGGTTTGATCAGACAGGTACAAGATATGCAGGTGATAACACATGAAAGCTTCATGTAAGAAGTAAGAATCTTGTCTAGTACTTCACAAAGTTGAATGGTTCATTCAGTTGACTTGGGAGAACCATTGACAAGCAAGGAGAAAGAAAGAGTAATAGTACATCATTTGATATATAATACTGTTCTGACTTCTGCATGTACAATAGTTTGTTTAGGAAATAGAAATCTCAACTGACTTTATGAAGCCGTTAATAGAAGTTAAGATCAGCGTAAAGAAGGCAGGTGGCATGCCTGGACCGGAGGAGCCTCCTCTCACTTAAATTTTTATTGATAAAAAAAAAAACAATCAACAAAAAGATGTGATCTAACTTGAGAACTTTAACAACGTTTGATTATTTTTCCAAATAAAATTATATTAGAGTTTGCTGCATCTACAATCATTTGGAGAACATCAAGTTACCAGATTAGTAAAGGGGGAAAAAAAGGAAGGAAAATCCACAAAAAGGCATTAATCAAGAACCTAAGCAAGTCATGTGTGTACGCGCGAGGCGTGAAATGATATACGAAGAAAAAGACAAGTGTTGAAATTATATCACAGTATCTGAGGGACCAGTTGGAATTGAAATATTTAAGTTCAAAAGCTTCCTTTAGTAAGGGGATTGGATTAGACCAGTGGGAATTTGAAAATATTTTGAGTTCAAAGTTTAAGCTTGAACGTTAGAAAGATACATTCCGTTTATCTCAATGATAGAGTTATGCTTGAAAATTCTGTTAAAAGTCTTCAAATCTGACTTCCAAAAAAGAATCTCAGCTATGGAGAAACATCCTTAATTATATGCCTTTTCATACATGTTTATGTTGCCTAGTCAAGATTACTACTTTCTACAACCCCCACTTAACAAATGACACCCAATCTTTTGCGAACCAACGTTTCCTGTTACCTTTTAACTTTTAAGTAATTTCAAAGATAGAAATTATAAATGACTTAAAAATTCAGAAGTAGCTCCGAAATTGAAAATAACTCTTGAACCGGCTTTAAGTTAAAATAACTTAAAATCCAGAAGTAGCTCCTAAGTATAGGGGTATAGTATCAAATGATCTAAAGCACTCACACCAAATTCTCTTAACAGATTCTCTATTATACAAATTAAATTATATATTTTTATATATTTCAAAATCTCTATTTTTTATTAACTACATCAGCATTTCTATTATACAAATTATATTTTTATATGAAAGACTTGAACAATAAATCCCTCCATTTAGAGATTTATTATTCAAATCTGAAAATAAAGACTTATTTTAGAGATTTTAGTGCATAGGTGATTTCGGTTCTTAAATATTTTCATTCCCTATAATAGAGATTTTAGAGATATTAGTGTGAGTGCTCTTATGTAACTAACTCAAGTAATTGAAATAAAGATTTAAGCCATTCGAACCATTGTCTCTTAGCATTTTCATTCCCTGTAATAGAGTTTTTAGAGATACTAGTATGAGTGCTCTTATGTAGCTGACTCAAATAATTAAAATCAAGATTTAAGCTATTTACACTATTGTCTCTTAACAGATTCTTTATTTTACAGATTAAATTATATTTTTTCATATATTTTAGAATTTTTGATTTTTTAGAATTACACCAACATTTCTATTATATAGATTAGAGAAATTTTAATAGTAAATCTTTTGATACAGAAATTCACTGATCAAATCTTTTAACATATTCTCTATTTTAGAGATTCCGGTCCAGAGATAATTTTTAGAGATTTAAGCTTTTATCACTTAAAATAGAGATTAGGGAGAATATAGGAAACTGGCGTGAGAGCTCTTAATTAACCGGTGCTGAGAGAATATATAAACAAGAACACAAAGCTATTGAAGTCTCCTATAGTCCTATTTAACACCATATATATCAGGTTGTGATACCTGCACAAGGTTTCCTGCAACATTTCAGTGAAATGGATTTCTTCTGATAATGAAAAGCTTGAATACAGCTATGATCAGAGGAGTACATGACATGCAGAAGATAACATAGAAAAGATTTAATGAAAGAAGTAAGAACCTTGTATTAATACTTCATAAAGTTGAATGGTTCATTCAAAAGACTTCAGAAAAACATTGATATGCAATGACGTAAAGAAATGGTAATGGTAAATCATTTTATATCTATACTGTTCTGCATGTACAATTGTTTGTTTAGGAAATAGAAAAATCTCAAATAACTTTGCCATTAAAAGTTGAAATAAATCACAAGAAAGTGCTCTAGCTTTGAATCTTCATCCAAACAGAACCAATTATATCAGAGTTCTCTCTGCTCCATCTCTGGTCATTTGTATAAAACAGCAACTTACCGAAAAATGAGCAGAAAAAAGAAAGAAAAATCTATTAAAAGCATTAATCAAGAACCTAAGGAAGTCTTGTCTGTGTGCGCGCTCATTGTTTTTTTTTAATAATTTTTTCCAAGTGGGTATTCTCCTAAACCCATGTTTGTTACTGTAAATTGTCAATGTGTGTCATGCATTCAATCAAGTGAGTGGTTTGCTTGTGTTTGATTTGCTAGTCTTTTGTTCAGCTGGGGCCTAAACTTTTCCTTCTTGTCTTTTTCCATAGCACTACCAGAGAATATCTAACTTTAACCAAATTAGTTTTGCACTGGTTTGTGTTAGAAAAGATATGAGAAAAAACAAGATAAGTGTTGAAATTGAATCATAGTATCTCTGGAACAATTTGGAACTTGAAATGTTTATGTTCAAAAGTATCCTTCATTAAGGTGGTTGATTTAGAGCTAAAGTCTTAAAGTTAGCTTGAAGGTAATAAGAAAAAACATTTTCTTTGTATCAATGATGGTGAATATGCTTGAAAGCTTTGTTAAATTCTTCAAATCTGAGTCCCCAAAAAAAAAATAAAAAAATAAAAAATTCAGCCATGGAGAAAATATCCTTAACTATGGTGTTCATAGATGTTTATGTTGCCCAATCAAGACTGCTATCAGGGCCCCTAATGAGATCTCATGGTTAATTTTTTATTTTTATCCTTCAGATTTTAAATAACTATGCAGCATCACTTTTGTAGTTACCAATCTTTGTTCAAACAAGTTATATAATGGTTATAAGATACTAATATATCAAAATTTGTTCTCTCTAATCAATAACTCTTTCTTTCTAAGATTCATTGTTTTCAATAGTTTCAGGAAAAGTAGAACTCATTTTACTTTTACATAATTTTTTTTAGGGAATATTATATCTCCAAAGAAGATGTTCCTACTAATTTACAGAGAAATTTATGCAGGACATAGCGAGATCAAATTGTTTTAAATGGAGTTGTTAAGAAGTAACATCCCTACAGATTGGTTGTAGTTGAAATGTACAACTGACATAAATGTGAGATCTATCAACAAATAATGTAAGTTTGTAAAATGGGGAGAGAGAGAGAGAGAGAGAGAAGGGAGATTAAGAACTTACTCCAGCAGAATTAGTTTAGAGTCATCTGTGTACTGTATGCAGGAACTGTCTCTGATATTATTACCAAAACTAGAGCAGTATAGTATCAAATGAATTTGAGATCAAAATATAGTTTAATATAGCTAAAAGAGTATCAAACAAGAACTCAAAGCTATTTATGTTTCCAATTTAACATCATTTGAAAGATTGTCTGCAAAAGTTCATTGAAATGAATTACTAACGAAAATATAAGAATATAAGACAGCTCTAATCAAATGGGAGTGACACATGCAGAAGACAACACAAAAAAGCTTTCAAGAAAAGAACCATGAACCTTGAATTTTGTAACTTGTACTAGTACTTTAAAAAGTAGAATGGTTCAATCAAGTGACTCTAGTAACATTGACAAGCATTGAACTGAAGAAACAGTAAATGACAAGTCATTTGAAATATATATTAGTTATGCATGTACAATTGTTTGTTTTGGAAGAAAATAGGGAGATCTCAAATGACTTTGCCAAACCATGAAACGTTAAAACCAACACAATGAGTTACTATCGAGCTTGGGAGAACTTTTGTCAAAACTTTGATTCTCTACCCCATGAGAACCAATCACAGTTCTCTCTGCTTCATCTCTGGTCATTTCTTTTCAAATAAAAGCCTAAGCTTAACAAAATAATAAGAGAAAGAACAGAAGAAAAGTCATAAATCAAGAACCTAAGCAAGTCTCCCAAAACAGCTTGTCATTGCCATCTTCCTTCACAGGCTCAACCTTAGACTTATTCTTCTGTTGCCTTGAACAAACATATCCCATTTTCCCATAACTCCAAACTTGATCAATAACTCCATCATTATCATCATCATCTTCATCCTCATTACTATACCTATAATTCGGATTACAACCATCAAAACGCGCACTTTCTTGATCTTTTTTCTTGGATTTTTTCCTAAAAAATTTCGCGCAATCTTTCTCTTTTTTCTTGCCCTTTTTCTTGGAACACTGTACCCGCTCTATATCATGATCATTACAATCTTTACTACTTTCAAATGAATCAGAACAACAAGAAAGTGCATCATCAACTTGCCCATAAGTTTTTGTCACCTCCAAATTGTCATAAGTACTTAAAGAAGCCATGTTCACATCACAACTTGCTTCAGAATCACCTATAGATTCATAAAGAAAGAAAGGAGATACATCCACATTATGCCAACAATTCCAATTTCTCCCATCCATTTTCTTTTTCTATAAATCTTGAATTCTTGACCACTTCTACTTTCTACAAACAAGAAAGCAAGAAAAATACCATGTAAATGTTAAAAATGAAACCTTTCAATGCACACACACACACACATATATATATATATACTCTATAAAGTACAATAATTTGAATACTAGATATATTATTTAATTATTCAAATATAACTTACTTGTTTGAAATTTCAATGTTGTATGGCCTTCTTTTTATAAACTAAGAAATTAAGATCGAGAAAATTGAGACTAGATTAAAGTATGATGTGGAGATTTATGGTATGGGCTCAAGTACATGTGCATGCCTATCTTCTAGAAGGGGTCATGTTCAATGAGACAGCACATTAATTTAGCCAATGACAAAAAAGAAGTAACAAGACAAATGAACCTATTTCTTCTAGAAGGGAAAAAAAAAAATAATATCGATTTGTTTTTATTTTCTGGTTCACGTGTGGATTAAATGAATGAGGTTAACCATCAATTGGGTCAACAAATAAATAACTTATTCATAATAAGATCTTATTAGAATTTGATGATGGACACTTGTATTGGTACCAGAGAGTTGTTTTAAAATATTTATTTATCAATTTCTAATAAAAAAATTATGCTATTTTTAAAACTTAAAAGCAATGCAAGTTATCTGAATTAACAATTTATAATCTAATAGTTAGTATTACTTTTTACATTTCACTCGAACTTTATTAATTTCAACCAATCGTTAAATTCGTAGATAAGAATAATTTTTAAAATTAAAAGTTTATATAGAATAGTTCAATTTTATTTGTGAGCTAAAATAATTAAAATGATATCATTTTAACTATTTTTTTGTTTTATTTTTTAAAATTTTAATCAGAACAACATCATTATTATTAGTTTAACTCACAAAAAGTGCATTATAACTCATTTAACTTAACGTTGACAATCCCAAATCACATGAAATCTTTATCCTTCAAAAAGCAATATGTAAACCTCTAAAACTTAAGATTTTTCTTTTACTTTTTAATTTTGTCAATATCATAAAATGCGAATTGGGAATCATGCACTATCCTTTCCTGATATGTATCCAAAGGTTTGCGTCCAATAATTGACCAACCCAATTAATTAAATAATAATACTAAGTAGAATATGATGATCTGACAAGATCAACAAATAAAGTTAAAAAAAAAGAGAAATTAATGTTCAGAAAAGAAAATTATAATTAATGAAGTATCACAAAAATTTCTAAGAAAACGACTAACAAAAGAGAAAGAAAGAAAACAACTACCCCGGACAGCTCATAAGCCCATGTACGTACTCTACCTAAGGCTTAGTACGTATTTGACAATACGCAGAAGAACAACAATGATATAATTACCAAAAAAGATAAAATTGTTTTTTAAAATTTTTACTTTTTATTTTGTTATTATAATATATAGACGTAGAAAATTAATCCTCTTAACCCATCTGAACTGACATGGTCAATAACTGCAGACTATAATTGAACTTAAAGTAATTGACCCAATGCTTTGATACATACATTTTGGAAATTTAGTACCCAAAAATAAACAAATGTTGGAAATTCCCTTTAATTGAAGGGGTCCATAAAAATATATTCTTCACTTTTTTCTACAAGATAATATAATCCATCTAAGACGAAATCGTATCATATGCTAAGTATTTAAAGCAAAGGGTTAATTGGCATTTTCTGAAATATGTTGGTTATATATCTTGAGTCCATGCAAAAGTTTAGGATATTATCATTTTGAATAATTTATTTGAAAATAAGATATTTGAGTTTTAAATTTTTTAGACCACATAAGCATAAAAGAGTACCGTAAAATAATATAACAAATACGTGAATTTCGAAGAAATGGACTTCTATGAACAATATATTTGTAAATTTGAATTCGAATTAACTCGAACCAAACATATACTTTTCAATCGATAATAAATCGCATAAGAAAAATGCTATGCATCATAAAATTTGTGCAGAGAATAAGTTAAGAATGATGTAAAATTACTAATATATCCTTATCAAAAGTTATTATCCTATATGTATAGTTTCATAAAAAAGTAAAATTACAAAAAAAATAAATCCTTCTTTGCTATTTCAAGAGTTAATTTAGAAGAGCTAAAATTCTAATATTGTGTTACGACCTATATGTTAAGGGACAGTTTCTGAAGACAGTTTTTATGAGGTGTATGCCTCCCAAATGTAATAAATGCATGCAAAGATTTCATCGGGCTAAACGGAGATTGCCCCCGAGTGCAAAGATAAAAAATATTTTTAAATTAATCAAGTTAAATAATCGAACAACTCGATATGTCATTTTCTTATCAGTTATAATTATTATAATTATTGACCATGAAAACTCCCCTAATTTTGAAAATTTTACACTTGAGATGGGATGAATTTAACTAATCTCTTTTTTAATGTTTTCATTGCCCCATTTGTGGTTGTGAATTCTATTAAACACGATTTACTTTCTTAAAATTTGGAACCTTACTAGAATGTTTCAATATTCTAGTCAAATAGTGAGACCACTAGTAACATGCTACATGAATGACATGCCATACACATAGTTGAACTGATCGTACAATGTTCGGTGTATAAAACAATTGACTTTTTATTTTCACAATTAAATTATTGCCTTAATTTGGAATTTTTGTACTTTATAATAAAAATGAAACTGCAAAGTACAAAAGTAAGTTCCATTCCAAGTCTTTGGTTACCTGCACTTCCAGAAAAGGCAGAAAAAAGAAATCCAGAAATTAAAGAATAAGGATAGAGGGCCACTATTTTTCTAAGAATGACAATTTGTTGCGTGAAAAACATATGTTTCAAACAAGAAACAAAATCTAATATTTCAAATGACAATTATTGTTGACTACAAACAAATCTAAACACAGGTCTCCTCTGTTTGTAGGGCATAGAAATCATGTTTTTACTGCCACTGATATTCTAAAAAATATAGTATATATATACTTCTATTTAATGTAATTGTGTCAAGATTTGAGGGCAGAAAGAATATATACATATCCCACATTCTTTTGGTTTGGGAGTCTCTTACAAGGGACTGTATGCTAAAATTTTATGTATTTTTTTTTTTTGGGTGTTAACTGAAATCGAGCTATTTATCTATTTTGTATTACAAAAATGTATAGGATTGTCATATTATTTTTAAAATTTAAATCTCAATAAAAATTTATAAAAGTCACATATTAATTATGAAAAAGATATAAAATATGACATGCGACACAAAATTTAAAAACTTTTAAACTAAATTTACATTTAAACTTACAAGAATTATACCAATTTACTTGACTACTCCCAAGAGTTTGACAGTCAGATATTGTGTGTGCTTAGCTGGCTACTTGTCATTTTCGAAATGTACAATGCCACGTGATCCCTTGTACTTATAGTAACTATTTATTTATATTTTTTTTTAAATTTGCACCCCAATTGAGACCAAACGTTTAAAGAATTCAACTTTCAGATGGTAATTTGAATACATGGTACAATTACTAAAAATATAGATACACCGGTGATGTTAATACTTCAAGGGACACTACGTTTAATAATATTCTCACATTTTAAAATGAAATAGTATTAATTTTAAATTTTAATGATGCATTTTAAATTAAAAAATGATATAATTTGTGTGAGCTTTTGAATAAACGAAGAGAGCACGAAATATCATTATTCATTTTTTTGAATGCTGAAAATATGAGTGATATTACTATAATACATCGATGAAGTTTTAATGCATGTAGAATAATAATATGAACCACGATAACTACTCGAATAAAGTAAAATAGTAATTGATTATTCAATAATCACTTTTTTTTTCATCTTATAATTAGTGAATTAATAATTGAGAAAAACTTGCAATGATATTTACACCGATTTTTCTTCTATTTTACTTATTTAAATACGTCTTTCCTTTCTTTCTACGAGACCCTCATCTCTCACATTTGCACCATACTTTGTATTTTAATGTATATAATAATAAATTTATATAAATTTTAAAATAAAAATATCTCTCATTTTTAACTCACAACAATCTAAATTAAGATTATTTTTTTTTAAGAAGAAAATAACTGATGTGACTGGTCTAAAGACAAGTAATTTGATCGATCTGAGCAGAAAGAATCGAAAGTACTTTAGTTGACATGATGTCTATGATAGTATGATACAAGTTTTAGGGCGAAGGGTGCATCGTGTTACAAATGCAACACAGTTTCTGGAAAGAAATGGGAGAAAATCACTTTAGTATTTTTTCAGAGAAAAAAGTCCATTCTAGTTAAATTAGTATTTTACATTTTTACATTAATAATTTCGACTTTGATATTAATTTTAGTATTTTTAATATTTTTGATAGTAATTTTAGTATTAAAGTGAAATTAATAAAACATTTATTTATTAAAATAATATTTTATATATTAATATATAATAAAGTGTCAAATATATAATAATAATAGTACAAATCTACATCACCCCCAATGAAACCAAGTGCCCTACAAAAACAGACAAAATTTTGCTTGGAAGCGGTGAGCAGTCACGTTTTGTTCTTTTTTCTTAGTAAACATATTGCTGTTGGTGGTGGAAGAAGCATATATGCTTTCTCCCCTGTGTGTTACGGTTATCAACAAGGAATAGATATAATGTTGATCACGCCCGCAAGGGTGGAGAAAAATATTGTCACGACTATTTAACCTATTATAAAAGTGTTCTCATATAAATAGTAAATTCTATACCCTTTCATTTTCAATGTGGGATTCTTGTCCCTCTTAACTCTCTTTTTTTTCAATCATACGAAAAACGAAGTTTTCATTCAAATTTAAGCTCATTTCCAACATATAATTCATAGGAAAGACAAAAAAAAAAAACACATTCAAAATTAAGCTCATTTCCAACATATAATTCATAGGGAAGACAAAAAAAAAACACAGTTATTATGCTGGTTGATTAGAAAGAACATTGCTCCATGTGATGACAGTTTTTGTAATAGAATTGCAACATTAGTGATCTAACTATTAAGATCATCTTAAGATTTCACAGTATAAAATTTTAAAAATAATTTTAATGGTTACATCATTGTGTTGCGAAAATTATTTCGGTGATAAATATTTCAAGTTAGAAAAGTAGAACATAATCTTTATTATTTCAAGTCTTCTAATTAAACATTTATTTTATATATAAAGAGAAAAAAACCACTAAAATTGACCTTAGCAAATTTATGTAAGGTCACTTTTGATTTTAAATGTTTTGATAATCTAATTAACGATCTAACCATATGGATCAAAAGAGTTGGGAAAAATTATTAGAGCACACAAATTTCACATAATTTTGACACATTTTATAGATTTAACAAAATGAAAAATCTAGACAATTGAATAATATACGTAATTGACTCTAATAGATAAAGACTCTCCCCAACTTTAAATTTAATAAAATTTTGTACAATAGCTTGTTTATGTTTGCTCGTTTTATTCGTACGGTTAAATAATTAAATTATTAAAATCGAAAATAACCTTAAATAATTTTCCTAGAGTCGATCTTAGAGACATTTTCCTTATATGTGTGTGTGTGTGGACCATATATATTTGGTCCGTTGCCTGCCGCAAGGGGGAAGAGCCGAGACCGTCAAGTGTAATCTCTCTCCAAAGAATGTTTGTACCATATATGTAACATTCTATGCACATTAGGTTGTATTTTTTATTTTTCAATTAACAGTACAGATTAAAAAGAGTATTTATATATTAACATGTCCACTAAATTAAACTCAAACCAATCCACTTAAACATGACTATTATCAGTAATTAAACTACAAATTCTATATTAATAGAAAATTATGGGGTGTAACAACCTGTTGCTGTTATAATTAGGCTCAAAGTCTATATTAACAAAAAAAGTAGGTGGTGGTGGTGGTGGTGGGGCGTGTGTGTGCGTGTGTGTTTTCTTGTTAATTACTACGTTTCCACTAATTACCACCTTGATATCCACATTTCCACTTCATTTGAAGTCTTCTCCAATTTTTTTGTTCCTTTATATATCTATTATCTATATCAATATTGGACTTCATGTTCTTTTTCTATATTATTTTTGGCAAAATTCTATCTTAATTATTTATCTTGGGGCAGTCCCCATCATCTTCCTTTGAACGTGGCATGACTATGCCACACATCAGATATAACATCATCTTTATTTAGATCACAACCTGATGACAATTTTAAATAGAAGACAGTTTTTTGGCGGTGGTGGGTGGGTTGGGATGATTGGATTTAAACATTTCATATTTTTTCAAATGTATTGTTAATTTTTTCTTAATATAGTGCTCACCTTTACTTAAATTTAATATAGCATATTGAGAACCTTATACTATTGTATAATCACAAAATACACTACAAATTGAATGTATTCTGAATTTTGAAACGAACTAAAAGAAAATTTTACTGTTAATTTTTTACAAGATAAAATAGAAAAAATATATATTTTCGTAGACAAGAAAATATACCATTCAAACCTCATGTAAAAGAAGAACAAACCTGTTAAGTAGCTGGTTTGACTTTCCATCAGTTGTTTGCTCCCAATGACGTACATCTTGCCTAAGGCATCTCTTGTATACATACTTTGAAACTAATTCTTGTTCTGAGGTTTGGACTTAAAATATAAGGAAAATAAAGAAATTTGAAAAGGAAAAAAAAATGGTAAATGTAGAAATAGTTGGTCTTCTTTCTATCGCGTAGCTCATTTTTCATAATCATTTGATATTTCAGTTCAAAATCCCCCCTTTTTTCATCGTTTTGTTTTTCCACCATTTATTCTATGGGTGCTTTTAACTTATTCAATTATTTTCCTGTTTAAACTTCCATCTCGAATTCATATATGTACTCACTTTGAACTTGGGTTATTATTTAATATATATATATATATATATATATATAAACAAATCTCTACTCTACTAACTTAACTTTCACATAATTTTTACCGACGAAATTTGTTCTCTTAAATTCTAAGTTATAAAAAAAATACTGTTTTATTTGCATTTATAATTTAATTCTCAGCCTTATAAAGTTTGATCCCTTAACCTCAACTAACTCAACTTTCACATAATTTTTAATGACGAAATTTGTTCCCTTAAATTCTATGATATAAAAAAAATATTCTTTCATTTGTATTTATAACTTAATTCTCACTCTTATAAAGCTCAACTTTCACATAATTTTTACTGATGAAATTTGTTCCCTTAAATTATAAGTTATAAATAAATACTCTTTCATCTGCATTTATAACTTAATTCTCATCCTTATAAATTTTAATCTGACCTCAAGGTCATAGTAAGTGTGTTCTAAGCACAACTTATATTATTTCACGATATGATCCATTTAAAATGGAGTAATCTAAATTATTACTTTTTGATTGTTCTAGGATATAATAATGAAAAAATATATATTTTAAGCATCAGCATTACACAATCCTAATAACATGTACATAATTAGTATAGACAAGGTAGCTTTATAATAAGCTAATAGTGTCGGCAGTAGGTAATGGCAACTTGAGCATACCGTGCAACTAGATACCCTCGTATAATTTGAACTTCTAGAACTATTCTAACCCAAAGCTTTCCTGTTTTATCGTCGGCTTCACACTTGAGACTACAGAGGCAATTGCGCGCTCGCATATATATATATATATATATATATATATATATATATATATAAGGAATCAAGTACTTATTGCAGCGATTGTACAATATTCAGCATTACATGAGAAACATTTCAGGGTCGGTAATATATACTTACTTCGGTTCATAATATTAATTATTTTAAAAATTTATTTTAATTATCATATTGCAATAATCTTAGATAAATGAATATCATATTATTATTATTATTTCCAACCAATTTAATTTCTCTGAACCTACTTAATCATTGCAAAGTTAATATTATAATTTAAAATTACATTTAATCATCAATTTAACTTATTAATGTACTCCTTAATATGTGGTAAAACTCATATTTTTCTTGGGAAAAAGACCAAAGTTCAAACCCCCACATGTAGTAATAGATAATAGAAATTTCTTAATAGTATACAAAATATATATATACTCCTTAGTATCAGTGAATTTTTTTAAAACTAATATTATGAATCAGAGACAATAATACTATATATTGTATCCATAAATTCTTCTTGAATGACTAATATTATGAACTGGAAGAACTAATAATATTGTACGCATGTTACTAACAATTTTTCTTTTCAATTAGAGGTTATTATGTAATTTCCTTTTTCACACACGCACTCATATGTATGTACATGTGTTCACTTATTTATCATTACAATAATGTTGTTTTTATTTTTTACTTATCTTTCGGAGAATTTTTTTAAAGTGGTTATTTAAAAAGTTCAAATATTTGATTTTAGAAGTTTCTCACTACATAAATATCATAGTCTGGTTCAAATTATCTTTACAATAAGTGTACGTAATTTTAGTAATGGATTTATAAAATTATGAGTAGGCCAGTAGGGTACGCTACAATTGTAATAACAAAAATGGCAAAATTTAGAAAATTAGCTGACTCGATTTGAACGATGAAACCCTGGCTAGGAAAAAAGCATAACTCAACTTATTCTTTTCATTAGCAGATTGTTTTTGAATATATTTATTATATGTAAAAAAGCATTTACAAAGCCATTTTAAATCTTTTAAATAACGAAAATGTGCAGTGAAAAGGATAAATTCAAATTCATATGAATGTCGAAAACTAGCTAAATTAAGTAAAAACAACACTAGTGTACATGAAAAGCTGAAAAAGGAAATAAATGTAATTAAGATGCTGACTTACGCCAATGATGACTTGATAATCAATTCCTTCCATCTTTTGTATTATGCACGATATCCTAAATCTTTTGTATTATGTCGTGGAATTCTAAAATATAAAGCGCGACTTAATTTTAATAAAATTTTTATGTAACAAGAATTATTCTTTGTTAGAATTTTGTATAATTTGCAGTATTCATTATTTATAATCAAATTCAATCAAAGATATGTGAACTTGATTCATAGAATTTGGCCAAATTACCAGATACTTTTAAATGTAATTTTTTTTTTTTGGAATATGATAATAAATTAATCACTACCATCAAAGCACTTATCTTGGACATAATCTGGAAATTTTGCAGATTCCAGAAGAGTATAATTTGAATAATGATACGACTGCGCTTCATAAAGCAACCCATCTCCCAGCGCCATCTCGTGATGCCATTTCAGCTGGAGTAACACTAGGGTCAAAAATCTGATGAAAAGCCCGTGAATTTCAATGCTTGCTCGGTGATATTGGACCGCAAATGAATCAACCTATTTGCAAATAAGTTTGAGTTCAGCTCATTTAAAATTTGTTCGATTCAGTTCATAAAAATGAACGATCTGATTTTGAACACAATTTTTTATTTGTCAAAGATTTCAGACCAGGCAAAGTTCGAATTGAATTCGAAAAATTCAAGTAAGTTAGACTGAATTACATTGTTCGGTTCGGATCGATATGTTCAATTAGTTAAACGAGCCGATCTTAATTAGAATTTTTCATTCATTAAGGATTTTAGATTCGACTCGGCTCGAGTTGTTTAAACTCATTTACAGCCCTGCCGATATATAACATGTTTAACTATCTCATTTACAGCCCTGCCGATATATAACATGTTTAACTATGTAAAATAAGAAAAAACAAAGTGATAGGAACATACTAAATGCCAAAAGAAGATAAAAAAGAAAAAAAAAACAGAGTAATCTGAAAATATTGCACATCACAAAAACAAAAATAGTTTTGTATTTGGATACTTCTGTTATACAGATGTGACTTTAAAAGAGTATGGATCCCTTTGGTTTGACAAATTACAATTCCTTTATACTACCCTGTTTATATGTATAGGCAATCAATAATACATTGGTCCCATTTGTTATAGTTTAAAATTTAAAAATTTTATACTATGACAATATAATTTCCACTATAAGAATTTAAAATCTCTAAGTTAAATAAATGAGAAACAAACGGGGTAATTGAATCATGGGGAAATTAGAGCAGCATCACCAACCCCATTTGGCAAGAGAAAGTTCAAATGGGCATGGAGAAACACGCCATTAGGTACTAGACGGTCTTAAGAGTATTATAACCTAGGCTCTAAAATGAAGTTCAGTTGGAGATTCAATTAATACCTGAGGCCCACAAAGACATTACCATATACATCAAGGCAGAAGCCGGCAATGAGCCACACAGAATATCAGAATGTCAGGAATTAGTACTAACATTAATATGCCTGTGAAATTTAGAATTAATGACAATCTGAAACATAATATTGTGAATCATTAAGACCATATTGCTTGTGAAACACAAGCTTTTGCCAAATTCACTAGAAATTGCTTATGTTCACCTTAGTTCCTTTTTATTAATAAGCAACAGGGAGGTCATTTCTACCATCAGCCGATTGCAAGACATGCAGATTTATCACCAAGTCCAAATTAATGTCTCACAAAACAGTTTATTTAATCCACCAAACTTCCAAATTAAAAAATTATAATTCTATAATGTTGCAATACATGGAATAAATTGTCACAACAGGAAAAGGAGATGTAGTTTACAACATACAACACTGGTTTCACAGTAAGTAGCCAATAACAGATCTGGTGCTGCACCCCAGCTTGAAAGACACCACTAGAAACTCGGAATGCTTAGATTCAACTCCGAGTCAGCGATATGACACAGAAGGACCTGCAAAAGAATAACGTGAAGAAACTGGCGTGGATCTAGATCCATACTCGTCGCCAAGGTGGTGATATCTTTCATTGTGATCCAAGACTGCCCTGGTCGCATATGTTGAATACAGCCTTTCTCCTTCATCAGGAGGCACTCTTCCAGGATTGTTTCTTCTATCAGTTAACTGAGTCTCTCTCCAAGCCACATTATAAGACTCTGGAGCAGCAGCTGACGCCTTTGGTAGTGAAAGATAATGATTCACTAATGAGGCAGTGCTGTAATGGTAAGGATTGTAAACATCCTCCGGGTAATTGGTTGAAGAAGGTCTGTATTCAACCAAGGAGCTGCTTCGGGGCACTTCATACTTACCCCTAAGGCCATAGGTTCGATATTCTTTTTCACTAAGAAAGAGCTCATCAGGACGATCTGTCATTTTGTGCGGTAAAGTCTCGTCCCCATCTATGGAAGCAGTTCTCATGTGCAGCTGCTCCCTTTCTCGATTAGCTCCATGAGAATCCAAAGCAAGAAGTGGAACAGCAGCACCCATGCTATACCCTTTTTCTCCTCTAAGCCCATAACTTCTATATTCTTTCTCAGAGAGAAACAATGGACTAACAGAAGTTACATTATTATGTGGGATATAGTGCTCTGAAATCTGCCTTCCATGATCCAAGGGCATATGATAACCCGCTACTGGTTTGCTACAAATATAATGATCACTGTACAATCTTTCAACACGAACTTCCTCACCTGGTAGGTATGCTGCAGGTAGGGGAGTATTGGATAGAGGTTCCTGAATAGAAGAATTGACATCTGAGTGCATCGATGGAACATGTTGAAAAAGCTGCGTTAGTTTCTTTACCTACACAGAACAGGGTAAGACACGTACGTTACTGAAAGCAATAATCGCAACACTTTAAGAAATACAGAACATAAAGTATCAAAAACAAATATC
The DNA here is from genome assembly GCA_014636745.2 of Centella asiatica. NCBI lineage: Eukaryota > Viridiplantae > Streptophyta > Magnoliopsida > Apiales > Apiaceae > Centella > Centella asiatica. The sequence goes on along the minus strand of CM025786.1, from coordinate 4,837,558 downwards.
TAAATAACTTCATACTTGCTCGATGGTTAACTCGGTCTTAAATTTGTTTGTTTTATTGTTATAGTTATCCTTGATTGCCTTCTTAAATATACTCTCAGGTAATGGCTGGCAGTCCTTGTGAACCTTGAACCGAACCTGCAATATTTAGTTCATGAGAACAGAAGATTTAATAAAGCCTGGAAAATGTGAATAAAAAAGAGTATAACAGACCTGAGCAGGGAAGGCCCCAGCAAAAGCAGCTGGTTCAAGTTTAATGCCGCCGGCAGAAGATGCTTTGTAAATTCCATACAAAAGCCTGAGGTCAAAATCATATAGGAATAGCATGAGTCCAGGTTTGATGCCCATAACAACCTCCTGCTTATTGTTTGAAACACCCATCACTTGATAGCGGTAACAATCTGATTTAGTTTTTCTGTTGCACATGAAAATCAGTCCACCAAGATTTCTCTTGGCCTTTGGATCCCTTTGGTTACTTTCATTGTGCTTTTCCTTGTTTTCATGCTGTGAACTCTGAATTCTTAAACCACTTCCATCATTTCTTTTGCTATCAATCTTAATCCGTTTGTCTTTTGTCGTTGTGGCATTTTCGTCTCTGCCTTGAACTTTATGAGTAGCCTCTGCTCCTTTCTCTTGCGCAGGATTCTGATTTATGAACTTCTTCACACGTTTTTTTCTAGGTTCTAGAGACTGTGGAGTTCTCTTCTCGGAAAGTGACAACAGTGTGGTATTTTTGTCTTTGCCTTGAACTTTACGAGTAACCTCTACTCCTTTCTCTTGTGCAGGGTTCTGACTTGTGGACTTCTTCAAAAGTTTAGGTTTTAGAGACAGCGGAGTTTTCTTTTCGGAAAGTGACATCGGTGGCTGAGTGGATTTAGCAGCATTAGCTCTTTTCTTCTTATTCTTCCTGGGTACCATAGCCTTTCCTGCCCAGTCAAGCTTTCTAGAATGAGGTAACGATCCTGATGCATGATGATAAGTGATAGATAGACTATATGCGGCCAATGGGTAGATCAGTGGGTGATGTATGAGAATTGTCAATCAAATTAATGAGCAGGCTTTATGATGGATATCTAAAACTGATGTTTAATTATAATTTTGGAACCTGAATCATGATGGAATCCCAAATGAATATCCACATCGAAGACCCAAAAAAAAAAAAGAAAAAGAAAGGAAAATAAGATACAAACAAAGGGGAGATCGAAAGACTTCTAATAAATAGCTTTCATAAACTTGGTGATCGTGAAGAAAAATCAAAGAGACAGAAAAAATTATACTCTGAATTATAATACTACAATGAACATTCAAGGAAAGTACAAGTTTAGTACTGAGAAAACTAGAATTACGGATCAAAAACAAGTCTGCAGACAGAATCAGATATGCAAAGTAGATAAGGTTGTGTCTATTGCTTCCACAAAGACAGACAGAGACAGTAGCAAATCACTGAAGTGGGAAACATCAATGAGAAAGTAGCATGTCAGACAGGACGTCATCATTACATGTCTTTAGACATCAAAAATAAACAATTAAGAGTTTTGTATGGCTTCGTTCAAAATTAAGTAGCACAAAACACCAAGAGAATCCAACAATAGCTTCCCAATTAACTGCAGCCAACTCCATACACAGAACTTCACCATCTTAATAAAATCATTCTAGCTGCAATTGAGATTATACCAACATACAACATTCTTCCATCCCACCCTTTCCAATTTCACATTGCAAGGTTTTCATGGCACATACTATAAATCGAAAAGGTCTAAACTTTCAATTAATCATTATCGATCAGCTTAATTCATCCAACATCATACACTAATTATCAGCAAAATTGTGAAACTATTGTAGTTTTTGCTCAAACAACAAACTAGAATTTACAAAGTAGATCAGAAAACAAGCGCATTACTTGTATAAGTGGGAAAAAAAACTGAAACCCTAAAAACAATAATTAGATATGAAGTTTCTGGAAAAAGAGTTGATATACCTGAAGAAGAAGGAGGAGGCATGAAGGGATCGGGGAATTATAGTGCCAAAAACCGAAGCGGAGGAGCAAGACGGACACAGCCGGAGGAATTCCAGAAGAAGAAGAGCCGACTGCTGCGTTTGGGACTACTTAATTTATTTACCAAAACTACCCCTACACCTCCCAGTTGTCTTTCATTTAACAATCTGAATTTTTAACTACTTGGTATAATATCCGAAAATTTTAAGAGTAGGGTGAGAAATTTTCATCTAATCCAATTTACTAATTTAGAGACAACCACGTCTATCATGTATATTTTTTTTTTAATTTTATTACAAAGGAATTACGTTTACAATATTATCATACGAGATAAACTAATTTTAAGTATGAAAATAAAAAACTCATGAAAAAAAACCTCATTCTAATAAAAGATATAGTCCACTAGAAAAAAGAAAACTTTACGAGAAAAAGAATGCCGAGATATAGCCCAATAGAAAAAAGAAAACTTTACGAGAAAAAGAATGCCCCGCTATAATATGGATATAAAATCTAAATTCTTACCTGTATGAATTAAACTTGTAACCAATAACTAGTAGCCTAATAAAAATTGAACAAGTAACACCCCAATTTTAATCACCGTAGTAAGAGCCTAAGACCTCATCCGCTGTCATGTGTGTTGGAGTATACGAAACTTTTTTGATTTCTTATTTTGTTGATCTTTGTGAAATTTAATAGCTATGAATTGATTTAATCTTAGTAGCCATTTTGTATATAAAACCATTTACCAGAAGTAAATTCACAAATTAATAGATTTACTCTGCAAAAATTGTCGCATTTCAAATGTTAAAAAATGAAAAATAAAAACTTCTAACATTAGTTTGTCCCTTGTGCACAAACTTTAGTTTCTCTATATATACACCAAATTCATTTCAAGGATAAACATAAATTTTTATTTGTTTTATATGAAAGTTTTGTTACTTATCTTAAAGTACGTTGAAGGACCGAAGGGGAGAGAGAGAGAGGAAAGGAAAAAAGAAAACAAATAAACAAACAAAGAATCAGGATGTTATGACCAACATATCTGTGATATATATCTCATTGAAAGAGACCATCATACTTTCATCTTACAAAACTCATTTTCATTCCGCAACATAAAATGAAAGACACAAGCTGATACTTATTACTCGTAGCTAATAATCCGGACCAGAGAAAGCCAAGTGAAAGAGAAGAAAATCAATAGAAGACACTTCATTTAGTTGCAGGAAAACTTCTATTTTTGCCCCTTCTCGTATAAACAATGCTGCAATTCCTCTTATGATAATCTTTGAAGAGTTGATGTCTGTTAGACGCAAACAAAAGCTTCTTATTAGAGCTGGTAGTTATGAGATCCGGGTGCGCATACTTGGGATATACTGATGCATTTAAAGTTCAACCACAAGCATCTAACATGAAGGCTTGAGCAGTAATATGTGTTTTATTGTTATACTAACCTTGAGAGATCTAGTTTCTGGGTAACTATTCCATTTAGTAGAAGTTCTGAACTGTATATACCCACACCTGCAAAAGCAAATGGTAAGAAGAAATTCAGAACCTGTCATATAATTCTGAGTGACCCGTGAATATCTCAACATACAAAATGGAAAATGAATCACCACCTTTCTCAAGGAATGGCACACAGATATCGTAATCTTCTTCACAAGAAAGGACCAGTAAATCATCTAATATCATGTTATCCCTGGTTTCCACCCTCTGAATATTTGCCACTACCTGAAGACCAGATTATCATAAATTCGTTTATTTTCAATGAGAGTAGTTCCGGTGTGTGGAAACATCATTGAGAAATGTAACCAAAAAGAAACATTCTTGACAAACAACATATTTACATGGTCAACAATCAAAGTGAAATGCAAGAGACAGTTAACAAAGAGACAAAAGTTCTCCCTCGTGTGAAGCTATCTTCCATGAAGATCTACTAATTTTCCACATCAAAAGCAGGTTATTTCATACTACCTCCTTTCCAAAATGCATGTTGTTCGACTTTTTCCACGTAACTTTAGGTGAAATTTAGTACATCTTAAATATTTTTTATAATTTTAATTTTTATACGTAGTATCATATTAATCTTCATGTAAAATATTTTTAGTGTTTAGTTTTTATTTTAAAAAAACAAAATATTTAACATATATTAAGTTTCATCTAAAAATACGTACAAAAGGTCAAACGTCATGCATTTTAGAAAGGTTCAAAGAACTTCCACCACTGAAATGAAGTTCATCAACGAGCTCTTTACCTGACCATTAACTGCCTTGACCAAGCTCTCTATCATTTCTTTACAAGGTTTAATGTTATGTGTAATAAAGACACTTCGACCCTGGATATCAACAGCAAATAGATTGTAAGAAAATGGCTAGTTAAGTAAACAAAAACATTATGATATTTACTTGATATCCATTTTGATACAAACAAAACGATATAAGCTTGCGTAAACCTTTAGAAGTGGATGTTGTCTTGCACGAGCCAAGGAAACAGACATGCTGAACCCAATTTCCTTTTCTTTTTTTACATCTCTCAGGATGTACTTTTTCTCGTCAATTAAACAACTAACTTGAGCACAGGACTCAAGCCATAAATGTGTTACCACTGGTTTACCAAGAGCAATGGCTTCCAACATGTTCCTGGTCCTCACAAATCTGTCCGTCACAAAATGTGTAGCTTCCCAACAACATGAAGCAACAGAGATGCCTAGTCGTGCCAGGATCTGAAACCAAAAGATAGCGAGTGAAACAATTCATATCTAATAATAATGAGTATCAAATTGGAAGAAAACTTAAAAGCAAATGAAGAACCTTTCTTTGTTGCTTTATTATGCAATCATCCAAGCTCTGACTGAACAAGACTTTAATATTTGCCATGTTCCTTCGTCTTCTCAAATCTTTTGATGCAAATTCAGGAAGCGATTCGGAAAACCCTAATCTACTAAGCTCTTTCATTAGAAGAGATCTCAAGGAGCTCTTCTTGAGCAACTGCTTGGCCTTTTTGGTACCCCTGTAAACAGGTGATGAACTATGATCTGCATTTGGCAACTGCTCTAATTTTGAGTTCTTCCCTGAACTATCAGTGGACTCCCCTAAACCATAAACGGGTGATATTAAATCCGCATCTAGTTTACCATATTGACAGGTGGCATTGACGGCATTCGACTTTATATGATTCATTTGTCCATCAACAAAAGCAGGATCACAGATGACATCTACCATATCTGTTTCACCAGAATTTTGCCTAGAAATGCTTTCTACATATTCCTTTTGTGATGAAAACTTTAGTTGGCGAGTGGATCGTGCTTTCCTGTTTACATGTAAGATGAAATGGGCATCACTGGAATCCCCTTCTGACTTTTGATGAATTCTAACAGACTGCATATTGCCATGTCTACCATGAATTGTTGTGCACGGAGCACAACTGTTAATTGCTCCTTTTAAATGGTGGGGTACGGTCTGAGTTCTTTTCTTTTTTGGATGCATCCAGAAGTCCAGCTTTAACTGGCTGGTAATGGCAGGTACATGTGGATCAGTTTGCTCTTGATGATTCATATTGCTGTTAGTAACCTCACAATATGTATTAGAGCCTACACTGAGAAGTTTCTTTCTCTTTCTTCCTCGTTTTAGGAAGTCAACCTTTTGGACGTTGCTATTCATTCTTTCTCCAGAAGTACATGGGGGATTATCAGTGGCATCATTAATCTTTGAAGAAAGCTCTGAGGAATACTGCGTCTGATTGGCATTGGCCAAGGAACTCTTCAACTTCCCTCTACTTTCTCCTTTGTTTTGTGAGCCACGATTAACTGATTTCAGAGATGTACCATTTCTACTGACCTCTTTGATATTCTCTCTTTCAGTAAGTCTCATCCCCCTAACCAATTTCCTTTTCATTGGTAGGTCAAGATCTAACTTGTTTCCACTTGCATCAACTTGAGAGGAACCGGACCTCTTTCTCTTTAACTTTCCTCTAGGTCTCACTGTTCTCTTTGATGGTTTCACCACTTCTGAACCAGCCCCCTCATGAATGGAATTACATTTTGATGCTTTGGTCATCATTTGACCCTTTGGAAAATCTTTTTCCAAATATTGGGGAGCAGTGACATTGTTATTGGGAGGCAGGGCATATAGTAAGGCTTCCATAGCCTCAGCAGCCATCTGGGTATCCAAACCAACATCAAACATGCTTGATGCATCAGTTTCACCACTATCCTTTTTCGACTGTTGTCCCAATGACGTGACACCAAACTGTTTGTCCAACCCACTCACAGTATCTGTTTCAGTTTCAGTTTTCATTGCTGCAGTTTCTACCATCTGAATACAATCATTTTCATTGATTAGCAACGCCGTTGAATCATTATGCTGATTATTCGCTATTTCTCCCTGCAACTTTACTATACTAAAATCATTTTCTTTCTGGACGTTAAGAGTCCCATTAACTTGAGATCTGTTACCAGGTTTCGGCACATGGCCCTTCCATAGTGAGAAACCTTTGTTTCTTTTTCTTAAGAAATCACCTACATGATCATCAGCTTCGTTGCCAGACCAATCAAACCTCCCAGAGTCACCAGCTGTGGTTCCAAGAGTGGCTCTCTTTGCCAGTGCTTGAGGTCCCTTTCCACATAAAGGAGGAGGTGATACTATTCTATTGACCTTTCTTCTTTCAACTTCAGGAGAGAAGTTTACATCAGCAATTGACAGATAGTGATCCACAATACCCAACGCATCAGTTTCTGAGAGCTCTCCAGGTTCTTGTGAGTCAATATAGCTCAGCTCTGCAAACTCATGAACATCATTCACCATCAAATAATCTTTTTGTCCATCCATGGCCTCACAATTATCAGAAGGTACTTCTTTTACAACATGTGCATCCCCTGTTATAACGTTCCTTGCCATATCCATCCTCCTAAATTCATCCATAAAGGCACTTGATTTACCATTGCAGTCCCAGTTTATATTGCCCACTGCTCCTTCCTTTACATTTCCATGTACTGCCAATTGACATTCTACTCCATCTTCATTGCCATTAGATCTATGCTGCTTCCGACGGGAAGCCTCAACATAGATTGAGCTAGGCCCAGCCTCACTGCCTTTATCAGTTGAAGAGCTTCTAGCTTTGCTACCCTGTCCCCTGAAATATCCTAAGAGGAGCAACAGAAGAGGTTATACTATTCAGTACAACATACTCTAACTTAGTAGGGATTATGTTCGTCCAAAAAAAAAGTGTTCAATAATGGGAATAAAAGGTGCATGAGTCAGAAATCTAAGATGACAATAAAAGCCTAAAGAACAATGGAAGTTTACTTGAATTACTTCTGTTTCATTATAGAGATAAACAAGGAAATTCTGCTGTTTCACCACCATTCTTGTGTCAACAGTCAACTCTTCGGTCTTTTGACAAGAACAAATTCTCAATATTTTGACTATAAAGAAGTAAAATCATCTTTAAACATGCTTCACATTTTCTTCAAATTTCCTAACACCTACTTAGAAGCAATTTATATTTTGTATCTTACAAATTGACAGACAAAAATAACAGTACTGTAGTAATATGATAGTATGAGAGTCGTGATAACAGCAATAAAAGGGAAAAGGGGGGAAATATTAATCTAAAGTGAAATTTTCAATCGAAGACCAATTTGCCTCAAGCTATTATCTGTAACACCAAAATGTGAATTTCATTATTTTTTTCTGAAAAGGAAATCCAGGCAAAAGTTATCATGAGACATTGAAGACAAATAAATATTATCATTGGCTACCAATGGTAATCATGGTAGTAGGAAAAACTAACCTACATAGGATTGATTAGCAGCTAAATCGAGATGCCTCTTCTCCAAGCCTACTTGGTTCCTTCTCAAACTTCTCCTTGTTTCATCGGAAGGAAGCTCATTCATCAGTCTCACCTCCTCAGTTCTTTGAATTCCTTCATCATCACTATCCATCACTACTTCTTTGTCAATGTCAATATCCAATATCTCAGTTTCAGCATTAAGATTCTCCAGTTGGGATTGTCCTGAGGGACTTTCCAGCATAATATCATCTTCAAAAGGCTCTGCGTCTTGACATTCATTCTCAATGCTAACTTTGGGTGTATTTTCTGTTTTGAAATGAAATAAAAATCCTATAAGATAATTTTTTATAAAATGAAAATTATATATGATAATTTTGCAACATAACCAATTAAAGAAGACCAAAAGTACAAATTGTGAGAGTATAATTCCCTGAAACATCAACCAGTTCAATTCAATGTGACACCCCAATCAGAGTTAAGCCATAGGTAACATTTCTGGGTTATAACTTTAACTTATCCGTAGTCATCAAGGATTTTATTTCTGTACAGTTCGATCAATTCTTTCCGGTGACTATAGTACTGTTATCGTATACTAAAACCATTTTTTCTTCAATCTTGTCATATCCTATATTCCTATCATGTAGTGTAGCTGATCTCTTTTTTCTGTTCTGATTCCAAGCCTAATGGCCTTATTGGTTGGTTACTTTCTTGAAATTTTTGTGGTATCAATCACAAACAAGGAGGCAAGATTCGGTACTGCTAAGTTGTTGGAAAATAATCCTATTAGCACAGTTTTGACGCTAAAAATGAAGAAAATGCTATTGAAATGCTTAGAAACATGTCCTAATCTAATGATTATGTGACTTTCCTATCCTTTTGTCATTCTCTACAAATAAACCAGCCATTTTAGGAGATCCAAAATGATTCCATTCTCAAAATCAATCGATGTACCAATCATTTTTCAGTAAATTCAACTTCATTGTGATATTAGCCACTCTAAAGGAAAATTTTCCTTATAAATACCATCACCCAAAAAAGGGGCTTCAATTTTGGATTTGAGGAATCTCTATTTCAAGACCCCCTTTAAGCTACAAAAGAAACTACCATCTATGCACCCAGGTTTATGCTGATCAATCATATAACAACAGATAAACAAGCAATATTTCCAAATATGCAAAGCGGAAACCACACCATAACTTGATAAACCAGGGAAAGGTGCAATTGTATGATCAAATCCAATCAGTAATGTTACTACCCAATCTTCAACTTAAGAATCCGTAAGGTGTTACTCAATCTTCAAATTTCAAACTAAAAATTCAATAGGGCGCACACACACGTATATATATATATATAGAGAGAGAGAGAGAGAGAAAGAGAGAGAGAGAGAGAGAGAGAGAGAGAGAGAGAGAGAGAGAGAGAGAGCATATACCAGCCATTGAAGTTTCTGCTGCCACTAAAACGTAATCAACAGTATCATCGAGTGCATAACTGACTGATTAATCAACAGATAAAATTGAAAAACGAAAGGGAAGAAAATGATAGCATTGTGTAAAAGATTTGATTAGAACGTCGAAATCAAAATTGCTAGGGTTCTAAAAAATTAGTGAAATATATTATTAATTAATACCCTTAAATAGATACTCTGTATATATACTGTTGTGTATTTGAAACTTGAAAGATGGCTCTCGGAATGGGAGAAAAGATGGTGGGAAGAGAATTTTTGGAGGGAAAAATATGGTATACTCTTTTTTTGATTTATTTATAAATATTACTAATAATGGGCATTTGGTCTAGTGGTATGATTCTCGCTTAGGGTGCGAGAGGTCCCGAGTTCAATTCTCGGAATGCCCCAATCATTTGTTTTCCTACCTGTTTTATTAAGTTTTGCTCTTCCTATTATTTATGTGCCATATATATCTTTCAAGATGTAGGAATATTTTTTCAGAATAAAAGTTTGAAAACTAGCTACCAATCTTTTCTCTTAAATAAGTGATTCACTAAATAGTATAAGCATGCATTGTACCACAAAGATTTTCTTTTTAGTTTTCTTTTCTTTTCATAATCTCTCCATTTTTTTGGTGGGGCAGTGTGCGGTGTGCGGGGGTGGGGGGGGGGGGGGGGGGTGATGGGGGTTAATTTTTCTGTAAGACAGGAAACAAAAATCAAAGAAGGGAAATGCAAAACTTCTCAGTCCACCCCACAAAAAGAAAACCATTTGCAGAAAGGGAACTGGTAAAATTCATATTCATTCATTCGAAGTCTGTACAAGCCTCCTACAATGGATACAAACTAAAACTCCTTACTGCAGAATCACAGCGTTAAGTGAAACGATGCATTTAACAAATTAATTACAATGATTAAGGCCTTTCAAAGCCATTATTACTGATGAAGCAACATCAGTATTGAATTGTCTTCAACTCATATTCACTCCCGTCATTCTTCTCTTCCTGTAGATCATAATAACAAGTCGACCAATGTATTTGCTGAGGTTGCCATAAATTTGATGTCTCTAATGAATCTTCAGCAAACCATCTCCCACTGAAGCCAACAATCTCGTAATCCACGCAAGAACAAGAATGAAGTTTACTCGATAGAAGAGGAAAGATCAATCAAAACTGTTCTAAAACAGTCTTCCGCATGAAGTCCTCCGGTACTGGCCAACAGAGAGCATTCAAAACGAGAGATATCAAGTCGTCAATTACATCAACTATGATTGTTAGTGTGAGGAAAAGGTAAAGTCAATGTGATTTTAAGTAGAAGAAACTACTACAAAGTAACGCTATTGACAGAAGTCTTTTTACTTTGAAAACTTAGATAACTTCATACCAGTTTTTGATTTTAACATTTCACAAATGTATTTACCCCTAAAGGTCAAAATGACTCCATTTTTTTGTAAAAGGTGGTGGTGTTAAGTGTGGAATAATAAGCTGGATAGAGGAACATGTCAGGATTCTGCTTTATAAATCTGGATCCAAATCAGTAAAATTCCTGCCAGAATAACATTCTGTGTATGAGAGTATGAGCTTTTGGGATGAGAATTGTACCTAATCCACCGGTGAACAATTTGAACTGACCAAGCGCCTGCCGGATGAACATCTCCACGCCACTCACCACTATGGCCCCAACTTCTTCAGCCTCTTTCATTAGCCTAGTATTTCTAGGTGTGTACACCGCATCAAATATCAGCTCATATGATCTTAACGCCTCCTAAAATTCATAAATATATTGATCATTACATGTTCCTCTTATGTACTGATACATAGATGGGTATTTGTCGAAAATAAATTATTAAAAACACACGCATGAAATAGCGAACATGCGCAGAACCTTTGGAACAGGAGTCTCATTTGTATTTGGTTCCATGCCAATGGCTGAAGCATTTGCAAGAATCATTCCGCTTGTAGGGCAGAATTTGTCTAGACAATCAAGTGGCAGAGCTTCACCAGAAACTGCTTCTGCAAGAGCCTTTGCTCTCTCTTTCAAAAAAACAATTGAAGTCAGAGAATAACAAGGACGGAATAATTGTAAAGTCTGTAGTTAAAAGTTCTCTTTACCAAATTTACGGTTGAAAATGACAACTCGTGCCCCTCTGCTTTTGGCACCAAAAGCCAGTGCTTTTCCAGCACCTCCAGCTCCAACCAGTACAAAAACTTTTCCAGCTATTGGAGAGGCATTTGATGCTTCCCCATTGGCAATTTGCCTTTCTGTTTCACGGCATAAACTAATTAGTTGTAGATCATTTAAGTGCAGTAAACAGAGCTTACTTAAACCTAGTGCAAAAAAAAAAAAAAAAAAAAACTGAGCTACTGAAGTAGTTGACCGAACTATATGTAGTACCTCTGAGGGCATCTTCAATAGCAGTAATGCAAGCCTCACAGTCCGTGTTATAACCAACCAGCTTTCCATCAGTAGGCCGTCTCACAATAGTGTTCACAGCTCCTATGGACTGAGTCACAAAGTAGGAAATTTATCAGAAACTAATAGGGCAGTCCATATGAATCCACCAAACTTCAAAGTGCAACACTCATTCTGGCGACCAAGTACCATAGATCTATAAGAGATAATGTCAATTTTTCCGGACCTTAGCAAGGGGATCTACTTCATCACAACACTTCACTGCATCTTCCTTGTGTGGGAGTCCAACGCTGTAAGTTAAATCAGAGGGAAGGCAACAATTCAAAGTCAACAATGATCAATCCAAAGTCAACAATTCATGACCCTTTTTTGACAAAGAAAAGTCTTTCAAGCTAATTAATTACAAATAATTTCATCAAGGCCAAGTGAGCTCTATTGAAGAAATATGCAAAAGTGAAAGTCCAAGAGGGAGAAGAACTAACAAGGAAGTACATCATGTATCACAGTGCAGGCATTTATATATCAAAATCGTTGTACCAGAATACTTTTCTCGTTTCCTTTCTTTCAGAAAATAAATGCATACCTAAAACCAGCAAAGTCATTGCACGAGTATACTCTGAAAAATTCATTGATATTATCAACAAGTAGTGGAGCATATATTCCATTATATCCTGTATGTCGAAATGCAGGGTTGTGTAGAAGAGGGCCTTTGCTATGACCGACTGGATTTGAAATTACACCAAATACTTTTGTTTCGGCATTCACATATTCAAGCTTGTAGACTTGTTTGATGGTTTCAACATATGGCAAACCAGGTATACATTTGCCTCCTAAAGAACCAAAGACTAGAAATGAACCATATTTAGGGCCCAACAATTGACTTATCAGACCTCTATCGCCAGAAGCTCTTGCAATTAGTGGCACCTGCATTTATGTTTAAAAAGTTATTGAACTGCATCAACACATCATAGCTATTAAAAGATATAAGAGAAAACAACCTTCGAAACAAAATAAAGGTTAAGGTGTTAAGTTATTAAATTAACATGTCATTTCAAAAAGAAAATCATTTTCAGATGGTAAAATGTTGTCAAATTGTATCAAATTAGTAATAGGTGTTGCAGTGAAAGCTTTCTTTGGTCAAACCAAGGAGTTTAAGTACTACTGACTTTTCCACCCAAAAAGAAAAGTGAAATTCATAGATATGTCACACACATGCACGCGCAAACACACGCGTGTGCACGCACTCATACACACACACACCCCACATAGATAATGTATAATCTTCTGTAATATACAAGCAATGACAAACCTGGCAATAGGTAAGGATATTGAGCACAGGTGCAACGTCTGTAATATAATTCACATCAATGACAACTTTGATGATGTCTGCCCCTGTACATTGCATGAATGCAATCAGGTTGCCAAGTTTTTCAGTTGATGGAGTCCCACCATTCACATAGCTTGATACAATTATCTTGGTGTTGGAATGTTTGCTCCTAAGTTCACTTATCAAAGCATCAGTAGCCACCTGCAAGTTCCATATGTATCAGAGACTCAACTTAACCAATACTCAACAATCTTCGGTCCAAAAAAAAAGGCACATAATGTACAATAAAGACTAACTATTATAGTGGTGGTGGTCTAGTTTACGAATGTGACTTCCTAAACTAAGATGAACGAACATAAATGGTACGTGGTAAAAAACAACCTAGTGCCTAGACTGTAGATTAATTGAAAATTATTCGGGTCAGACGGGGAATTTTCGAACTCGGGCCAGTAATTAAAAGATACTTATACTCTCTCTGAACTTTAGATTTGGAATGGAGCATTTCACTTTATAGTTCACTTCCTTTCAAAATTAAAACAATAATGGCAATAAAAATATCAATGTCATACAATATTTATTATGTTTTTCACATGCTATCAAATTACAAGAACAATTCAAGTAAAAGGAAACCATCAACAAAATCACATATCAACTCATAACATAACCTCCTTTTTCCTTTTTTTTTTTTTGTTACAAAGGATGCCACAGACTAAAACTCACACCAAACGCTCGCGCCACTGACTAGAACTCACCTGCCGACGCACACAGCCACGCCCATAACAACTGTAACCACTGAGGCTTAAACCTTAACCTCTTCACTTTTGTCAAAAATGATGATTATATGACCATTTGGACGCATGTCAATGTTTAACTCATAACATATCCTCTCCTCATTCCTCAAGTTAGTGTCAATTAAGGGCATGTTGGGAACTACTCCCTCACTTATTCACTTAAGTTAAAATTTAACTTTCCAACTTAAAATTGAATCGCAACAAAACCTTACTTCAAAAAAATGACTTCTAAGAGAGAAAAAAACCAGCTCGGCAATAAAAATCAAAAGTTCAATTGTCACATACAATTCAAATTTTCTTTTTAAAATTCCTGATTCTAAATCTGCTTGGACGACTTCTTTCAGTAAATATGAAAATTCTTCCAAATATATAAAAATGGGCAGTAAATTTGGTACAAAATGAGAGTAGCAGCAGAATATGTGTAGGGGAAGAAGATGGAGGAGGACTGACCTCAATCTCAATTTCAACGAATTCCACGTCTAATTCAACGGCCAATCTCACAACTTGCAAGCATGTCTTCTTCGAGTCTTTTTTGTTTGCATTTCTCGCCGAATTAGACCTTTTTATTGGGACAAATAAAATCAGTCAATTTAAATATTATCAGTTGCGGTGGAGTTTTATTTTTGAAATTTTTCGAAAATCCATAGACAACCCAAATATAAGATGATTTTAAGATAAATAAAATTCGGATTATACAAAAATCATAAAAGTGAAAGAGAATCCGTAATAAATAATAATTTTACAATTATAAATACTACTCTGTATAATAATGTACTCAAAGTGTTGATATTATTGTTAATGGTAATTTTGATGTTGAGAATGATGTTATTATTTGTTAGAATCAAGACACCGTTAACTACACCCATTCGCCTGGTTAGTATGAGTTCAGTGAGAGTCGAGAAACGGTAATTAATTAAATAACTACTAAACTTTAGGCATTTGCATTTGAACCATTTTCGTAGACACCAACGATATGAATTGATTTTATCTTAATTCTACTCACTTTCTAAAAAATCAACACGTACAAAAATACCAATTATGACATCACACGTGCACAAATTGTATAAAATAAAGGAGACACAAAATTTACGTGAAAAATCTAACCGGAAAAAACCAGGGGAAGAACTCTATGAGATCTACTATAAAATATCTGGAGAATTACAAAAATATATCACTGAGAAAATAAAAGCAATATTATTTTCTCTAACTCCCTCACTCTCACTAACACCTAAGAAGCTGCACGTCTCTTGTTAACGTTTCTGCTTAAATGTTAAGAATGTTTTGCCATGAACCGGAACATGCCTTTTATAGGCAATTCCCATGTCACAATTTGTCAAGCATCTCATTAATACAATTGGAGAAATTGCAACGAGAAACCAACTAGCATACCTTGTTTTAAGGAGCAGCCTTGACAATCTCGGACGGTGCACAATTCTAATAGCCTAGCTAGCGATGGGAGTAAGAAATGCAAGTCAACATTTCCAACATTACTGTTAATGACAATATTAATATTACCAATGTTGATTCTAATTCCAATATTCATGTTCGAGTTTGTGTTATGTTGATGCGGATATTATTGCAAAATGCTATGGATATTAATAATTTACATAAATAAAATGTACGCAAACATTTGTAATACTCTATTCATTTTTTTTAATTACTGTTTCACTTTTCCTCACGTAATTTTAAGTGAATTTTTATATAAGTTAAATTTTTTATTTTTTTCATAAATAATTTTCATTTAAAATATTTTAAATTATTAATTTTAAAAAAATTAAATAAAAATTTTAACATATGTAAAAATTCACATAAAACTAGGTAAACAACAATCAAATGACAAGTAAAAAAATGGAAGGAGTAAATTATTAATCATTAAAATATTAATTATGGACCTATCAAGGTTTATCAATCTCCTACAAGGTTTATCAATCTCCTATAAGGTTTAACCATATTAATTTGTACACATTTATTTGTGTATAAATAGGTATTCTTAACACCACTCAAATATTATTTTATCTTGAGATTAAGGGAGATACCCACTTAGGCACCGAAAATTTCATACACATTAATCCATTTTTTACTTTTATGTTTTATTTTGAAAAATTTCAACTGTACGGATTGAAAGATCATACAAAAACAATAAAGAATAAAATTGGGTAGTTTATATTGGTATTATATATTTTTTAGAGTAAAATTGGAATTTTTGTATAATCTATAAATAAAAGTACAAAAATAGGTGTGACGAATTTTGATTCATTAGTTTTTAATACGTGAGTTTCTTAAGATTCACCGACCTACTATGAAATTTTGTTACAATAATTAATATATATTTATTTTTGTACAAGTTATTATCTCTGACATCCCTCTTTTCTCGATAACAATATCTTTGAGTATGAATATAATTATGAAATTGACACGGGCTTTGCAAAATACTAGCCACGTGTAATACAATCACACATCCTTCATTGTCATGCATAATATGTAAAACAATAAAACACATATATGAATTATGTAGAAAATAAGAAAAATTAGAAGCAACTAATTATTTGACATAAAGACCAAAAATGAATAATAAGCAAATGAAAGACAAATTGAGGAACTCCTGGACCGATCACCACTAGTGCTCCTCTACCTACCCTTCAAGTGTCACATGTTGGATTCTTAAAAATAAAATCCTTTTCAAGAAAGAGAGAAAATTAAGAAACAAGAAAAAATGTCAAGATATTATGTACCACCTACCGGTCTATCTTACTACAATTCCCTCATGCTTCTACTTTATTCTATGAGAATTTGAGAACTAATTATACCCTCCTATCATTTATGTAACAATATTTTGTAAAGTTATTAATTTTTATATACATTAAAAAATTGTAGCAAGAATATAAAGATTTTAATTTGTTTTTCCCAATAGAGATGGTGTGCACATGCATGTGTTCGTTTATATATTTTGGAAGAAAAAAAAACAAAATCAAATAGATTATAACAAGCAAATTCCCGAGTTTTAAAAAAGTTAAAAAGGATCGTATGGTTTATAAAGAACTCAACTACCTTGTACATATAATAAAAGCAAACTTATTTCCCCGATTTCAAAATTAAATGGAAATCCGGTTAAGTGTTTAAAATTATATATTCTTCTTGGTCAATAGTACTTTTTATAAAAGTAACTTCTTTTTATTGTTAAATTGATATTCCCTGATATTCAATCATTTTATATTAGCATTTCAATATAGTTTATATGGGCAAAAGAAAAAAATTTAAGTGAAGTGAGGTTCTTTTTATTCGGGTTAAGAAAAACAACTAACAAGATTTAAACTCTCAGTTCAATGAGAATGTTTATTGAATCTTGCTAACTAAATTAATCATTGGCGATGGATGAATAGATAATAATTTAGTCATTAAAGATGTCTCACCTTTTCTTTTATATAAATATGACAATTAAAATGCTAATAATTATAAATATTGGGTATATATTAGAAGCATAAATGCAATAAAACCAAAAAAGATACAGCCCACTAATATCTAAAGAAAGATATATATAGTTCTCATTTTGAGTTGAATGATTGTAATAATCTTGATCACATGAGCTGTGTGGTGTACCACCGATTCAAATCCGTACCACAAGTCCAAAACATGAATGAACTAGAATATTAGTATTAAATTGATTGATGTGTTTGGTGACCATTGACCAATGCTATGCAAATTTGAGAGATTGGTAGGTGATGAATGCACAAGTCGAAAGGTGATAGGTGTGAATTTATGTATATACAGTTGCCATAAAGTATATATATTCTCTCATTCTTATCCCAAGATAAATTATCTCAAACAAAGTTTATATAAATATAGGACTGACAATGTTATCTTATGAAATGAAATTTACACACATAAACACAATTTACGAAAGGTATATATATAATATCAGGGAATGAAATTCTCTATATGCATTTTTTTATGAAGAAGAGAAAACATAAATATTATTACGGCATAACTTTTGTTATTGACTAACAGTTAAACTAACTTCAGTTTGAACAATGATCAAATTAGTACGCTGTAAAATTTCATTTAATTCACTTAAACACATAGCAGAGAAGATAGCATGAATAAAATAATAAATACGTACGAGATTGTGAGTTAACTTAAGTAAAATACGTACCTAAAAGAGACAATAGCGGGAAGAGGTCTATGTTTCAAGAGAAGTTGAAGGTCAGAAATGTGGGAGAAGTTCAAAGAATGGATGCAAAGTTCCACAAGATCTGCCCCTTCTTCTTTTGCTTTCTCCATTGATGCCACCATTTCTTCCATGCTTTCACATTCTAATTCTGCACAAACTCGCAAATTGTTCTTGAAGTACCCCATATGTAATTTACTTTCTTTGGTGTTTCAATCTTCTCTCTCTCTAACTGTGTGTTTGTGTGTGTGTTAGTGTTTTTGTGTACGTTTGTGTGTGTGAGAAAAGGAAAGGAAACTAATTAAGATGGTACACAACCATATGGTTGCTTTATAGCCAAGGCCCCTTATATAAGCTCTAAACCGTCACATTCCTATATAACAAATTATTGCAATAATTCAATTTGTCTATCTCCTGCAGAAAAGTATTACTACTACTCCACTAGTTACAGAGTATTATATATATATAAACTTTTACATGATCATAAAAATTATGTAAATAAGTTTGAAATAATTCATAAAATTCACATATTATATGTATTATTTTTTCATACCTTTTCAATTTGTACAGTTAAAATTTTTTCATATATTTTAAAAATTAATGCATAATACGTATGTGTAAAATTATAAAAATAAGTTATAGTTGAATTCTCATTTTATATATATACTTTCAAATACTATGAACTTACCCCATTTTGACGTGCCGTCTAGTCTTTCTTTTGAAATTCATTTCGCAGTTTGTATTCCAAATATTTTATACATTTACGTGTGTGTAATGTTATGTCTAGAAATTAAATTGTCTTTCACCATTTTAATCTTTTAAACTTTGAACTTCACCTCAACATTAATTACTAACTTATAATATAATTCACTTCTATAAATATAGTATTCGACAATGCTAAATAAACATAAAACTTATGGATGAATGTTTATATTATTGAGACTTAAATATTTTTTTTGCAATTTACAATTATTGGACAAGAGTTAAGTGAAAGTTTAAACGCCAAATATTCTGAAATTATTGCCAGCCTTTATATTTGCGGGGAAGGTCTGGAAGCTTGATTTGAGTTAATTAAAAAATTACGAAAATATTATATAGTATATATTCTGGACATGAAAATGAGACACGTGAGTTAATTAATTACCACCAGCGAAATATTAAAATACCCCATCTGAAATTTCCAGCTACTAATTTAGGTAGCACGTTGGTATTTCTTGATTTGCTGACTTCCTTCAACCTATGTAGGAGTATAACATTATAATTTATTAACCTTTTTTTTAGGAAACTCGGTAAACGAGATAAATATATTAATGAAATTTGACAGTTTAATAATAACTGGTATTATAATTATTTGTACACATATTAAAGGAACTAAAATTTATGTAAAATTTTTGATAAATTCACATTTTTGTCCTTTGTTAAAATCATATCAAGAGAGATGATTATGTTAAGAAAGAAAGTATGACACAAATAAAGAGAATGAGAGAGAATAATTGTTTTAATTAAACTCATAGGTAAATTAGGAAGTATGAGTGATAAGTTTTTAGGGATATGTAAAATGCCACTTATTATGAAAAAAAAATTAAAATCTTGAATGTCACTTATTATGAAACAGAGGAAGTATATATGACAAGAATAAAAATAAAATCACCATCATCTGAAAATAAATTCAAATGCAATAAAATATAATTGACGAACCCATAATGAAGAAAAAACATATATATTCTGTTAGAGTGTATGCCCTAGTGGCCAATTATGTAATGATTGTGACACTATATTTATGATATGTTTTTGGTTACTGATAATTTATTATGTTTTATTTACTGCGTTATATAAATTATTAACATAATAAATGTCCTTAGAAAAATGATACTAATTATATGGATTCAAGTATGTGACTTGAATATGAGATCATATAAGTATGTAATGTATCATTATTCTTAAATGTCCCTAGTCGAGTATCATTGTCATCGGGACAACAATAATACATTGAGACTAGTATGTGATTAACTGATGGCCATATCTCATTGGTCATAAATATATACGAGATATATTAAGTTGATACATAGGTACATGTTAGAGAACATTGTACTGTACAGACCCACCATGAGAATTCTACATGGAGCGTTATGCTATGTGTCATAAGTAATTCTCATAGTGACAATGATGTAATGGTCCTTCGACCTGAAGTCATAACATTTCTACATAAGGAGTTATGCGTTTTGACGTTATCAAAAGTCACTTTTAACCGGGTGGACGATAAAGGTGATTATTGGATGCATAATGAGTTATGTGAGAAATGGGAATGATGTAGATGAAATTTAACCCTCCTATAAATTAGGGGTGATATCTATAGGCCTCTTGATTGAGTGAAACTATGAAATGCATGGCTTTACTCAAATAGAGATTTGTTTCATATAGTTTACTCATTGATCAAGAAAACTGAGATTAAATTATAAAGAGGATGACACATCCATGCCTTGAATTTAATCTTAGATATCATGGTTAAAAGGATTAAGTTACATTGAAACATTGGTCACGAAAGGTAACGTCCAATCTATGACTTTATTATTACTTGGGTAACAGTGATGTATTACTAGATGTCGCTCACTGTTTATAATTTTATAATATGATTTAAAATTATTGCCAACGTAATAATAACCTACAGGGTCACACACAAAGAACATTCGTCTAAGGAGAGATAATTTAAATGTCTATGATTTTAATATATCAATAAGATTGATTTATTAAATCATGGCTTTAAATTAAATACATATATATATATTTATATATGTAATCTGTATGAAGTAGAGTCCTTTAGAAGGAAATACGAATATATATTTATTTGTGCATATATATATATATATATATATATATATATATATTAATTAAGTGAGACTTGATTAAATACATATATATATATCTAATAAATATAAAATTCGGATTTTAAGTCTCCTAATTAGATTAGGTTTTGAATTACTTTATGAAAGGCTATATATATATATATGATATATTAGCCATTCTCTCTAACCAACGTTTTACGTATTCTAAGAACACTAGTTGCTCATAATAGAGATACTAGAGTTCAAAGATATAGAGAGAGAAGAGAGATACAGATCATACAGCTAGTACTGTAATTCTTCTTGTTCGGATCGTAAGACGATTCGCGGGTGTTCGTGTGGATACCGTAGAGACGCTGTTCAGTTGGATAGCGTTCAAGATTTGGAGACGATCAACACCTTCACCAAAACTTCAGATTCGCACAATTAATTGGTAAAAACTTAAACTATCTGTATTAAATTGTTTCGCATAGATTCTCGGGTTTGGGTTTCGTTTTGTTTTATTTTATATCGTATTTTTCCGCTGCGTTTGCTGGTAAGAAACCCAACATATTCATAGAGGCAGTTCAATTCATACTCTAAGAATAACCACGAATAAATCATATTTTGGATATTATAATCGCATCGTATAAGTGATAGATATAATTGTAATTTCAAATATCGAATTAAATATTCGATAATCCATTCATATTTTTAGTTTAAGTTTACTCCAACTTTTACAAATAAAATAAAGAGCTCTACAGCAAGAGAGAAAAGTAAGAAATCAGAAAAAGAACCCCACAAAAGTAATAGAAAACTTCACAAAATAAAATTTATTTATTAGATAAAAATATGTATAGTAATAAAGGAAAGAAATATGAAGAGGAACTCTTCTCTCTTTCCATATCTAAACTAAAACTTTCGTGGCACCTAGAATTTGTAGAGAAAAAGAGAGTAGAAGATAAGATTTATTTAACTTTGGATTGACTTGCAAATTTTATCAACTGATATAAATGTTATAATATATGTTACACATTAAATTGATAAAAAAGAAAAGATGTATAATAAGATCGGAATGAATTGAGATAATACAGAATTAGTTGATGCTAGGAAATTTTCAGACATAAATGCTAAACGGCAAAACATCTTGAGTGATTAATTGAATTAAGAAAAAACTTTCTGAACAATACTTGGCAAATTAACAAAAATAGTTTCTTCAAGTAAAAGGACAAATAAAAATAATCTTCAAATTGATTTCAAGTTTAGAAATTACACTTTATTGTATTAAATTAAGTTGACAACTGTATTCGATTTAATTACTAGTGAAGGTATCTATTGTAATAATTCTTAAAATATACAATAAATTTTCTAAATGAAAATTAAGAATAAATATGAATTTATCCCATCTTAGATGAAATAATCATTTCTTTATCTAAAAAGGAATTCTGACACATTACATGGAGTACTAATACACGTACATTAAATGGGGTTTGTTGGTAGAACTTGTTTGTTTGACCCTCTTAAATCATTAGATCAATTTAAGAACCAATGCCTAAAGGCGTTGATATACATTTACACACTTCTATATTTAAGAATATATAAATATAAATATCAGGACAAAGATTTTTTTTATTTTTGTGCATAATTTTCCAACCAAAAAAAGAGTACTATTTTGTTAAAGTTGAAAGTTTATTTCAAGAGTAACAACACAAAAATCAGAAATTAAAAGATGAGGATAGTTTTTATTGGTTCTGTACTTTTGGTCCATTTCTGGCCTCTACCGTTTCTTTATATGGCTGTAAGATCCTACTGCATAAGAAGGTTAAAAACTGAATCACATTTATGGCCGGTGGTCGCCATGCCCTTTTCTTTGGGTTTGGGTGTTGGGTGTTGGGTAGGGGGAAGGGGGGTTGGGGATGGGTGGTGATAGGACTCTCTGGACCACGAATCCGGTCCCGACCCGACCCATGACTCATCGTATAAAAAGTCAATTTTTAATTATGACTATATACGTAAAATTTTTTAAATTATTTCAAAAGACACTGATGCGATTTGGAAATGAGATGTGTGTAATCGATAATTATGGAAAACATCTATTTTCTCTATAACACAAGTTAATGTTGTATCATGTAGTTAAATTTCACTATTTTGTTTGTATTCAACGGGTACTTCATTCGTTTTTTAATTATCAAGGGCATGCTATTTTTACTGTTACACTGTCAAAGACGTTGCTTGAAACGAAATTTATATACATTTTTTGTAATTACATTATTATACAAGAAATCACCATCTTGAGATTTACCGTCACATTTACTCATAACAATTATCTTACTTGAGTAGAATCCGCAAATTTCATGTTATGCTGCCAATTATATATTGTAGAATAAATGTTTGTTAGAGAGAGCCTCAAACTTTCCTCCATTCAATTTCATAATTAATGAGTTACACCTTTCAATGTCTCGGCCTATCATTTCATGATTTCATTGAACTGTTCTGATTTATTACTCGTACTCCTCAAGGAGTTATATATATATATATATACACACACACACACATAAACCTCTTCAACATATGTGAAGTTAGATTAGACAAAATCTAGAAAAATAAACTGAAGATTTTCATTTTCTGTTAATGAGACCAAATAAATGCAGTGGTTACAGTGTACATAGAATAAACAAAATATAACAACACAAAAAAACAAAAAAAAAATCGACATATGCGCAAGATATAAATGAGAGAGTAGTTCATAGTTTGTAATTTAAAGCTAATATTTAATTGGAAAAAAGAAATGCTACCACTTGTTAATTGAAAAATAAGCAACGGACGAGATTTAAAAGTTAAAATCGAAATGTTATTTGTTCTCATTAAATTTAGAGTTTGAATCTTATTAGTTGTTTTTATTTTTTTTTTATCTTTTTTTTTTGTGGACAATTAGTGACATGTCACTTGTCTTAAATTGTGGTCTCTCGTCACTTAAACTTTTTGTAACTAATAAAAAAATAAAAATAAAGTTCATTCGCGAGAATAATTTACAATCAATATGTACCTATGTGCATAATTGGTGGCATGCTTGAGAAGTCTCCCTCACTTAAACATTTTATACCTAATAAAAACAAAGCTCATTTGTGATTTACAATCAATTTGTTGTATCTATGCAATAAAAATAATTCTGTCAATTTTTTCTAGTACAAATTGTAAAACATATTTATTTGATGTTAAAAGTCTTTCGTTAAAATAAAAAGAAAATAAATTTGAATCATAAAATTCACAGATTTGTAATAAACTGAGTAGATTGATAGAATTTAATTTTCCAACAACCATATGACCAATATTAACTATCAGGCCATGTGCATATTGCTTCGTTTTGTGCAAACATTTTGCTATTGGCACTTGGAAGCTGACCTATGTGGCAGTTTCAATTTCATATTCCATAAAGTCTATTTTTATTTAGCCCTTTCAATTTATTGTTACTCTCACACGGTCACATCCCAATAATTCTATAGGTGGGGAACACTAGTTTTCTCCTATCAAACATTATTATTATTATTATTAGTTTTTTTATATGGCCTCTACCGTTTCTTTATATCGCCAAACATAACTTTGTTAATATTCCTCCGATCCTAAATTTGGTCCACAAAAAATAGTGTCAAGCGGATCCTATGTTTCCAATCCTCAAAATAATATATAAATAAGATTTCTCTCCCCTTAAAAATTAAAACGAAAGACTCAAATAAATGTAAATAATCAAAATTAAAAAAAAATTATGCAATAAATCTGATGCCAAAAATGCAACACAAAGAATTCAGTAAATGTAGCAAGGCTAAAAGAAGAGAGGAAATGGACTATTTAGCTTAAACTAAAATTATACTACGTATAAAACAAGAGGAATGAGGGAGCGAAACGGTTAAGGTAATTTACTAATATTCATGGATAAAATGTTCGATTCAACTTCACTATTTTACTTCAATCATATCAATTTGGAAATTATTACATAGTATTTTCATAGAGTATTTTAATGGAATTTAATCAATAAGTTGCACTCATAAATGCCAAACTCAATTATCACTTCGGTACTATACACGTGCAAGTTTGTATTTGAAAATCATGAGCTCTTTTCATAAATAAAATAATGGAAAAGCCTTAGGTTTGGACCATTTGTTTATCATCAAAAACCAAAATTGATGTTTGTTCTTCAGTCACTCTCGCTTGGCCAGGTCATCTACAAGTCACTCAAATTTTTTGATTGAATCTAACACGTTTCATAGACAAATTCTTGTGTCATTTTCAAAATAATAATAATAATAATAATAATAATAATAATTAAAAAGAAATAGAATCACCAAATAAAGGGTTCTTAGAAAAATTTGCAGATTTAATTTCATTTGAAATTCTCCCTCTATCCGAGGCCATTTACAATCTTGGATTTTTCACACTTCTTAGAAAAAATTGGAGTTATGATTAAATTGTCTACTTTATCATTTAAAATGAGTGGTGAAAAATGAATTAATTAAAATAATAAAATTAGCGGGAAAATAAAATAGTTAAAAGTAAAGTGACGTGACATAATGTAGAAGTTGAATGAGTATTTTGGATAAATTAACTTATTAAACTTTTCTATAAATGATAATGTTACAAATAAATCGACATAAAAAAAAAGTGTTCCAAATAAATTAAGCCGGAGGGAGTAGTAGGAAAGAAGTTAAGAAACATGTGTATGGTGGTGATTCAAGTATAGAAGTACTTTTGTCAATTATCTCCACACATCAAGGAACAACATTGTCAGGAGGGAAGCAATAAGTGCCAGAAAAGATAAAAGAGAAAGATTCATCACTAGTTTTGATTCTCCCATTGATATGACCACCTTCCCCGTAAATAACATGTGATTGTTGGGTTTGGTATGATGATTATTTTTTGCAATGTCACCGTCACAATACAAGAATTTTCAGATATCAAAATAATGCATCTTCAGAAAATTTCTCAACTTCTTATATTCAACACAAGAATTAATTACAATATACAAAATTGAAATGAAAGCAAGGAATGTGCAACTCGAGGAAGATGAAGTTGAACCTTGTCTGTGGCGAAGCGATCAGTCCTGCGCTATTCGTTGGACTATAAGATTTACTGCTGCATTTGCTGATGAGAATGCCCCATGAAAGCTTTCTTGAAAGGAAACACTTTCCAATTTCTTGGCCATTCGTAGCAAAATTTCACCCAAATCAGTTTCTTTGTCCTCCAAACATTCGCGATAAGATTGGGCGGCCACCTTGCTGATTTCTACATTAGTTGCCTCTGGACAATATTCATCATCTAACCACTTGTGTAGCGTTGCTCTTAGCCAT
This sequence comes from Centella asiatica, assembly GCA_014636745.2. Taxonomy (NCBI): domain Eukaryota; kingdom Viridiplantae; phylum Streptophyta; class Magnoliopsida; order Apiales; family Apiaceae; genus Centella; species Centella asiatica. The sequence goes on along the minus strand of CM025786.1, from coordinate 4,811,479 downwards.
TCGCATTCCTGCAGCAACACTCAAGCCATTAAGTATTCCGTTTATAGAGAGAAAGAGCATAACTACACGCACTATTATTAATTGTTTAATATTCCCTCCAAGCCAAATAAAAACCTTCATGCTTCAATCATATTGTAGCTGTTCTAAGTTATAGTAGAGCACACAAGTAAAATTGAGAATATCAATCTTACAAAAGCAGAACAAGCTAGTTACCAGATTGCCTTAAACTCAAAATACGTTGCATGAAAACTAATATGTAGTTAAGACTTCAGGGGTATAAGTTGTTAAGCTTTGATATAATTTTCGGATTAGAAAATTCCAAGTTCCAACCAGATTTCTGATGCAGTTACATTGGTATTTTCAGGCTGCAGCATACAAGGGTTATTTACGTATCATTTGAGGGCAGTAAGCCTAGCTAGAGATTAATAAGTCTACTAGTAAATATCTACATTATTTTTTTAAGGACAGATGGAGTATACATTATTTCTCATCAAAATTTCCTTCTCTTACTTATTCATTTTGACTAATTCATGAAGCATCTTATCATCCTGTCAGAATTCTATTACCTATATGGTATAGAATGGCTTCAAACGACATTATGGAGACATGATGGTCCCAACTCTCCATTACACTTAATAATGAAGTCGGTGTACCAACCTAGGATGATTTGGATCTTACCAACATCTCTCCACAGTTTTTTTTATCACATGTTATGTCTAAATATACCTTAACATCAATTTCAAAAACAAAAAAAAAACTATCTTAACATCAGAAAAGGTAAAGAAATCAGGTATATCATAGTAGATTTAAGGTCAAGAAAAAATTTATAACCTAAACCAGAAATCCAGCCTACGAACTCTTCTAAAATAAATATTACCCTCTACTGGCTTGGTATATCATAGATCTATAAAAACCAATACAATCTTACTTATTTGGAGTTAGATAGTAAGCTTGTGCTTCCTAACTTTCACCTACTACATATGAATTACAAAGTTTGTAGGTTCTGCAGCTGTTATGTGATATTATTGACAATTGTATGACACTCCTAGTCCTGCAGTTCATGGTTGTAGCTGTAGTATGGACTTAAAACTTAGAAATGGCGGTGAAAAACTTTACTTGTTCTGTTCCTCTTTGATGAACAGAACTAGTTGTAATTGTACGAAAACCACAAAAGAAAAGGCATTGATCTCACATTCCGCTTAACATGTGACATTAGTCTCACTGTACTTCATTGCTTGTCAGCAATGAAAGTTAGTTAAAAATATGTTCATGTTGTTCCATACTTTTAAAGTTGCTTATAGTTTTTCACCCAACTAATTGTATTAGTAAACTCTAACAAATCCGTGTGACACTGCATAGAATGGAAAACAAAATCCTTTTCAACTAGTTGGAAATGAAAGTCACTTTTAGACTTTTAGAACTCCATCCAATCCCTTGACACATGTGCCTATCTATAATCAGCTTGTTCAATTTGGGTCTGCTCAGTTTGAAGTGTCCTGAACTCGGCCAAGATTTGTTGTCCGTTTACAACTCAAACTGGAGAAGTTTAGACTCCACTCATTAACAAAAAGACAGGTATCATTCTAAAACCTGTCTAACTTTATACCAGACGGCCCGGCCTTGAGCTCAGCAACCCAAAGCCCAAGGTCTGATTGACTTGTTTGCAGTCCTACTCGAAATCCTATTCTATTTTACTCTCAAAACTATAAAGGAATCTATTTTATTGACTACTGGTAATCATGAAACATAAAGGATATCAGATATTGGTTACATGTTGCTTCCTTTGCAAGGAGGCAGGGAGAGTTCAGATTGCTGCAGATTCATTATTCAAGTTTCTTGGGTTAGGCCTCTGCCAAGATCCAAGTATCGAGCAGCTAAAGGGGAATGGAGATGCATTTGAGGAGATGGAAGATGGTACCTCGTTGTATTAAGTGGTCAGTTATTTGGAGGGACAGAAACAGGTAATGTCATTAGTAAAACATTTTTTACAAATATAAGATCTGTAATTCCCTTCCTGAGTTTCTTTTGAACAAACTATCTATTGCCAGGAAGCTCTGTTCATTTTGTCAAATTTATTAAAAAAGGTTTGTGCTACTGCACGTATTGTCCCTGAAGGCCTGACCCTCCTTTTATGGTCACTTTGATTGTACTTTTGGACAAATTCTGGAGATGTATGAGTGTGTATTATGCTTGACTTCTTGTAAACGGTGGTTCTCTCATTGAAGAGTACTTGCCAAAACATAAATGAATAGGTTAGTATAGAATTGCACAGGTACATGATTACGTTCTCTGTCCTGTGGATGATTTGGGTAAGTTGTGGAACTATGTATACTGTATATGCATTGATATTTTGAATATGCAATCATATTAAAGATTATTTTCAGAATCTAGGTAACTGAGAATGACTCGGTTTTCCAGACATCCTTCTGTTGTTCATATTTCCTAAATATGACTTCTATAAAGAAGAAACAGAAAAATTACAAATACAGAAGGGGACATGACAAATACACACACCCAAAAGAAAGGGGAAACGTTGAAGAATGACTCAATTATAGCTACCAAAAGAGAGATACACATCCCAATGAGATTGTCCTCTGACACATGAAACTTTAAAAATCCAAGTTTCCTTGTTGAAGTCTTTTATCTTTGACATTGATGCAATTCATATGAGTTAGGGAAAGGGTATATAATTATATATATGAGTTACAAGAACGAATACCGAAACGGTTTTTTTTTTTTTTTAATTTCTGAAAAAAGAATTCCATGGACTATCAAAAGGAGAGTACTAATGACATGAAATTTCAAAAAGATTACCTCTAGAGTCTTGGAAGGTTTCAACCAATGGTCTGGAACCCTAAGATTTTGAACATAGTTTTCTGGGTCGTCTTCTTCTCCTCCATTGAGATGGGGATTGGAGTTAGACTGAGGTTTTTGAGTAGAGAAACAAAGAAAGTGACCACTTTTAGAGAATCTGGGTGTAGAAGAAACCTGAAAATTTAGGATTTGTTTAGAGAATGTAGAACTACCAACACCATGGATCTCAGTGCGGAGAGGAGATAATTTCTTTGGGGGTTTTGTAGTGGAGACGATGAATGTCGGAGACGCCATTAAAGATCGTAGGCGTGCTTCGATTTCGATCTGGATTTCAAGAAAATTTAACTCAAGAGCGGTTAATGGCGGGAAAATTAGGGCAGTGCGGAGCTATGAACTGACTTTGTGGAATATCCAAATTACGTATCCTGTAAATAACGTTCCGACTTTGTTGAAGATTTTCTTCATGCGATCGGCATATTTTATCTAATCGATAACATATATTTAAAAGTAGAAAATAATGATCTACCGATAACATACTTGAAAGCAAAAGATAATGGATCTATTGACATAAGAATAACAGAAAAAATACGAGACGGTAATTTTTTTAACCCGCGTGATTTAAAAACTCATAATTAATTAGGTCATCTTTTCCGTATTTTCATGCGGCAGTTTTTCCTGTGGCGGTTTTTTTTCCCTCCTTCTCATGCAGTATTTTTTTTTTCCTTTTAAAGTCACTTTTATTATTACGGATAATCCCGATTTTTCTGAGGGGTTAGTGCTTAATAATATTGATAGATATTAAAATAATTAAGATAAATTAAAATAATCGGGATTATACGTAATAGATTTTTAAGAATGCATATGACTTTCAAATGAAGTCACGGATAATGTAATAATTTTTAAACTCAAACAAATTTATAAATTCATATAGACATAAATGAGATAGCCAATCTTACCCAAAAATTTATTATCGTAAATTTACATGTGTATAAATTTATTGTTAAACTGAAAATGAATAAAAGGGGCAAGCACATCGTGTAACCATCATTATTTAAATTTTATTTTTGTGGATAATTTGTAAATATAATGGTACGTCTCTAAAAAAATGTTTGACATATTCAAAATTAAGCCAGCACATAGGGGAATAAAAAGAAAAAGGGAAAAAATATATATATAGGAAGACTGAGTCCATGTTTCTTTAACCGTAGGTTTGTATGCCGCTCGATATTTGAACAAATGACTGAGAAGTGACGAAATATGCATCTCCAAGGTATGATTATACAATCTTGATAGATATTTTTAAATATATTTAAAATTTAATAATTTTCATAAAATTTAGTTTATTTTGAATAATTATTAAGCTATTATCAAAAAACGAAACTTAGTATTTGCTTCGTATGCTAAAATCTAGTGCTTGATACGACTTTTTTTTGTTAATTTTATAGTTATTATGCGATGGAAAATAATTTAATTACAATTATACATTAAATTTACATAAAATATTCAAGATTTTATTCATAATAGATATATTCTATTTATTTATTAGAATTTAATTTTTTTTAGCATATAATAAATACAGTATTTTATTTTGTTTTATGGTTATTTATTTATTTCAATTGTTTTTTACTTTAAATTTTATATGCGTTTTTATAATATTTGATACCAAAACAACTAAGATGGATAATAGGTTCATCAAATTCACAAATATCATATATATAATGACTTAAAAGTAGTTAAAATTGACTATTGAGTTAAATAGAATTATTATAATATTTATTTATTACTTTTTATTTGCTTAAAATTTATTTTATAAGTTAGAAATAAAAATAAGGTTGACTTACTTTTGAGAAAATAACTTATAAGTCATAATATGATAATTAATTTTGACAAATTTTGATTACCGGAATACCCTCTCTTATAGTATATTACAAAAGTTTCCTATCCTATTTTATCTCAACCTCCACCAACAATTATGTTTATATATCATATAGAGTTTTATAAATTTAAAATTTATCATTGACTTAAAAGTTATTATTATTTTAATATTTTTCGATCATTTGAATTTAAAACATGGCTTCCGAATAAAATTGCCGAACATTTTTTCTCAATACTTATAATTTAAAATAACTTAGATTTAATAGTTAAAATGACTTAAAACTCATAACAAATAGTTTTATTGAACAGGGTCTTAGAGCCTGTTTGAAAATTGCTTATAAATCAATTTGACTAATTTATAAAACATTTTTTTAAGAAGATTTTTGAGTATAATTTATAAATGAACTTATTAGTTAAAATATAAGTTGAAAAAAATAATCAATAATTTGTTGTTTTCAGCTTTTCAACTTATTAGTTGATTTGCTATTAGTATGTTTGACCAAAATTTGGACTTATAAGATAAAATTCGTGCCAATTTTTTTTTCCTTATAAGTAAAAATATAAAATTATTTTTGTTAAGTTGTAATTTTGCTTATAAGTTAGTGACTCCAAACAGGCTCTCGGTCTTTTTTCCGAGAGAGAGGTGGATAAGGTGAAACCAACTGGTATTTCTCCTCTTCCGAAAGTCCTCACGAGCATCAAAGCAGCTTCTTCTGCAGCTCTATACTAAAACCCCATTTGGCCCAAAGCTCCTGAAAATGGCGACCTACGTTGCTGCCGCTAATTGCTGGTGCTTCAATTCCTACACTTGCCCTTATTCTCTCTCCTCCAAACGCTTCTTCTTCGATCCCAGAAGATCTGCTTCTACAATCGTTATCAATCAAACTCCCAATAAAGATAGTCCCAACAGTAAACCCATTTCATCATTCCCTGGGAAATCTTCTATACAGGTATAAATACCCTAATCTCTATATTCCTCCAACTGTATGTAAATAGTTCTATCTACCGTATGTTTTAACTCTCTATATGTTATGTGTTTGTTGAATTGCTCCAAGTCTTAATTTTAAGTTTGATTGAGAATGTTGGCAATGCTTTCTTGTATAAGTTGATAACTCTACTATAAGCGGGTAAGCAAACACTTGTTGCTTAAAAAAAGTTGTTATGAGCAAGTTTGACTACTTATAAGCAATGCCAATTGTTGCTTAAAATAAATAGTGGTTATGAGCAAGTTTGACTACTTATAAGTAATGCCAAAAACCTCCTAACTGGTTGGATAATTTTTTCTTTGTTTACAAGAAAGAGGTTGTTCTACAAAACCTTCATAGTAGATCAAAAGATGAAAGGTCCTACTCAAGAGCAGATGGCCATTTTGGTAGAACTAACATAAGGCGATCTCAATCAACAGCTTCTAAGTCTTTTGGCGGACAAAGAAAAGGGACCAAGGGAATTCTGATTGACTCGAAAGACCAGCAGGTGCGAAGGGAACGGTTATTTCCATCTTTGTTTTCCTTCCCTTGGTTCTGTTTCTATATGACATGAGATTTACTTGAAATATTCTGTGCTATAATGGTGTTGCATCTGTATTATCTTGCATTGCATAAAATAGAGAGAAAAATGGTCTGCCTATAACTTCTTGAAGCCTAACTTTAATTACATCAATGGACACAGATTGGATTCTTATTTTTATGTATTCATCGATGAATAAGCTATGTCGAAAATCAGGTTTGCTCATTATCCTGAGTGACATATCACTACAAATTAAATAAATATAAAATTTATGATAACTGTTTTCAGATCTTAAAATTATAGTTTCAGTTTTTTTTAAAAACAATTAATTAATTTAATTTGTTCATAATTTTTTTCCAAAGAAATTTCTGTTTTGAATGATTCTGATTATTAAACGTGGACGCTTCAGTTCCAACAAGGGTTTAAATCTAGTACCGAAATTATTCCATATCAACTTGCCATGATTGATATGAACTTGTACCCACTGATGTTTTTGTGCTCACCATCAATGTCTCTATCTCTTGATCCAATAGCATTCCGTTGTATTAAAATAGATCTGACAAATAGTGACACCTCTCAGAAGAAGTGTTAGAATGGAAGATCCATTAGATTATGATGGTTCTAAACCATATTAGGTTTGGGCGCATTTCCAGGGTATAGAAGGGCATCCATGGCGCCCTCTGAGATCGAAAATAGCTCAACCATTCCAAATCCCTCTCATCATAATTCCCAAGTTAAAATATTATTCTTGAATCTTTTGCCTGTTTCGTCCATAATTTCATTTACAACAATTTAGTAGTCAAATCAAGTCCAAGTTGTGATAATTAAAAAATTGGAATTTCCAGAAATTAGTAATATTAGGGATAAACTAGGGTTGCACATACCCCTATTTGACATAGGGTCGTCACTCTCTTCCCCTATTTTACATGGGGTCAACAATCTCTTTCTGAATATACATCTCCAGGTCCGCAAAGGAGTTATAGTTTCTTGTTATGAAGTTTGTCCCTGTTTTCTTTTGTAAACAGTCCCAAGTTTGGACTTTTTGGCTATATGATTTTATTATAACAGAAGTTATTCTTTCAACATTGTTTCACCATAGTGCTCAAGTTCCTCTAAATATTGACATTGTGATTATGAAATTTGTAACCATTATTTTGATCTTTTTCCTGCTGAATATACTAGCTCAAGTCTATTGTCAGGAGTCAGGTAATTGTATTTTATCTAAGTTCTTCCGTTTTACCCAGGTTGAAACAAGTACCATTCAAGATGCAGCTTTTCTTAATGCCGTGGTAAAGGTGATTATTCTGGAACTGGATATTACATATTTCGGAAGCTCTTTCAAATGTTTCCTATGTATATTTATACTGGGTGTCAGTTATATGCATATTTGAACATTCTTTAATTATCCTCTAGACATGTGTTACTCATGCTAGCACTTTGAACTGTAGCATATTTATTTTCTATGTCAACTGACTCTGTTCTCTAACTGATGTTGGTAGGGAGCCATTTTCGTTTAGACAAAGATTTGAGTGGGTGATTGAAGATCACTTTGTAAACTACTAATCTGAATGAACTTATCAGCCTTTTAGTTTCAATACAACTTGTGCTCCAAACTATATATCTTCAGATGTGTATATAATTCATCTGTACTTGTTTTTTAAATTTGACTACCCCGGGTAAGTTGTAACTTCTGTATAACAAGCAGCAATAGAAGAGCAGAACAGAAAAAAGATAGGTACAAAACTTATTTGTCGAGGCAGTCAGGAATTCTAGACAGTGGTATAGTTTATTCACATGCTGCAACTATTATTTGTCTAGTTCCCTCTGTAAGGCTTAGTAATACTTATTTGATTACTTAGCTTTTTCTATTTAATATATCTATGTGTGTGGTGTGCCAATATGTGCACAATCTATTTGTATGTCCTTTTCCATATATCTTCAGTATAGCCTAAATCATTTTTTGTTTAATTTGTCAAGGTTTATTGTACCCATACTGCACCTGATTACTCGCTTCCTTGGCAAAAACAAAGACAATATACAAGTACTGGAAGGCATGTTTAAGTTGAATTCTTTTTCCTATTCACTGCTTCTGGAAATTTTCATAAATAAGTTTCTAGGAAGTGACCCTAAGTTCTTAGATTCTTTATTGTTATCTCCCCCACCTTCCATTCATTTGTGCTTGCCCTTGTATTTTCTTAATGCAGTGCTTTCATGATTGGGGATGGAAAGCTTTTGACTAATGCTCATTGCGTGGAGCACAATACTCAGGTAAACTTGACCACTTGGGAGCTGTTCTACTTGTGTTGAGCACTTGGATATAGTGATTCATCAATTTATGTTTTCTGCTTATGAAATTTTAGCTACATAGGTGTAAGGTGTTCAATGCAAAACATAAGGGGTTGTTAATATTTAGGTTTTTAATACTGTATTTAAAAAAAATGGCTGTCAAGATTATAGTGGTATATTATGGATATAATGTGGTTAATTTGGTTATAGAGGATGGAGAATGGGGAAGTGATTATTATAAAGAAAAAAGAGTGGTTATTGAATTTCTACGCTGTTAATGAGGGATATACCAATCCACTCTTTTGCTAGTTTAATGTTGTACCAAGTTCATTATAAAATAATTCTTTTTCCGGTATAATTTGTAGAATGTAGTTTATAGTACTAAGCGTCCAATAAAAAGCCAATCACATACCTTCATTTTCCCTTGCATGTTGGGACTATTACACAATGGTAGGAACTGCAGAATGTCTTGAACTGTTTGATTGCTTGATAGGCATGCTTTCCTTTCCACCCCTACAGGCCTACACAAAGGTGTTGGATGGAGTTAAATATTTCATTCCAACAAGTTTATGCTAAAGGAACTTGACAAACTCAAATTAGCATACCATAACTGATAAGTTCTAATAAGTTTTAACATCACAAGGTTTGAACTAGAGATGCAGTATTTTCCATGTGCTCAACATTAGATTAAATATTATGTAATTTTAACACAAAGTACTACTAAAATCAATCAATTCTAAGTTTTCTAAAGTTTTAATGTTGTATACTTGTGGATCCCAAAATTGAGAGGTGTTGCATATGCTCAATTATGGCGTCCTTATTTGCTGCAGGTCAAAGTTAAGAGAAGGGGAGATGATACCAAGTATGTGGCCAAGGTATCTTTCATTTAGAATGAACCATTGTGTTTCCAATCATGTAATCGAACTATTATTATTGGTCTATTGTGATTATTATTATATGGTAGAGTGGCCTGAATTGGTAATTTGGCATCATTCGTGTTTTAGGGTAATGCAAAGAATGTGTACTCTTCTAGCTATTTGTTGATGAAGTAGTGGTTCAGCAAATTTTGATGACAAAGCTTTGCTCAGAATTTTTTTTTGCTCCATTTTCATTTGCTTTAATGCTAGGCTCCAGATAGGGTCATCTTTCAGAGAAGAAGCCATGCAAATGCTCAATCAATCTATTATGTGTTGCCTGCTATTTTTACTCATTTTCCATGACCATGAGATTATCTATTTTCTTGCAAACAGAATTGCTTTCCATGAAATACCTTGATGTTGTTTGTTCTATGTAAACTCAAGTCTGTTAACATTTCACTTGTTCATTGCTTCTCAGGCAACTGCTTTTCTAGTTTTACCAAGCTTCTAAACCTTAAATTTCTTCCGATTAATCAATATTTAAAGTAGTAGTTACAATGCCGAGTTGTAATCTTGGTGAAAATGTTCGATCTGTTCCTTGATGATGGCATCTTTCCCTTGTGTCCAAGATGTTATCATGTGTCAAAGCATTTTATTCTATAATTTTATGTTATATTCGGTTTTAATTACAGGTCTTAGCTAAAGGCATTGAATGCGACATAGCCTTGCTTTCAGTAGAAAGCAAAGAATTCTGGAAAGGTGCTGAGCCTCTCCAATTTGGGCGGTTGCCTCGTCTGCAGGTGCTTTCACTTCATCTATTTCCTCAAACAATGCTAGTTTGGATTTCTGTCCCTATTGTATTTCAATCATTTAGAATTTATGAGTATAAATGTATAATAAAGTAGTCTCCATCACCAGAGAAAAACATGCTATGATTATCTGGCTACGGAACAATTCTCTCCTCTCTCCACTTTGATGATTTAAATCACTCCTAGAAACACCTACTAAATTTCTTTCTCCTTCATAACAACAGGATTCGGTTACTGTTGTAGGATATCCTCTTGGAGGAGACACGATTTCAGTGAGCAAGGGAGTTGTCTCACGAATAGAGGTTCGATTGTCTATCTTATGGGGATCTCAAAACTATGTGAATGTTTATTATGTTTCACATGTAGAAGATCATCTTATGTCCGAGTGCCTTCTGGTTAGTGGTTATCAAGTCGATGCAATATTGTCCTCATTTTGTGAATGTGCTCCAAGCCATTAATTTGGATTTCATGGTTGACATTGCCATGAGTAAGCGATGAGAAATTTTCATGCTCAATAATAATTAGAGATAATTTAGCAACTCGGCTCAGTACTTTCTAGAAGCAACTTTTACACATACAAGAGATTTCAGAAAACATCTATTTTACTTCATTTTGCTCAGAACAGGAGAGACAAATAGTGAATGCTCTTCCACTTACATCATACTTTTGATAACTTCTGCTCTTGCTGGTATGCTCAATCTTCAATAGTCCTCATATCTGTCTTGTGCCCTCCTTTTGAAAAAAAAAATGCTGTAACATGACAATTTACATGTCTACAAAATATATGGTAGTGAATTTAGAGGCTGCCAAAGTTAAGATGTGTTGCGTGTGGTATTGTTATCTGTTCATTTTAGTTCAACTGATTTATATTTCTTTATGCGATTTCAGCAAAAAAAAAAATTATTTATATTTCGAATCAGACTACCTCTGCAGTTGCTGATTTTTCGTAGGCTGAGAGAATGAAATGTACAAGATGTAACACTGCGTTCATACTTTAATTTTACTCTGTTGTAATTTATGACATTGTTCAACCAGAAAATCTTTGAATATATGGTTTCACATCCAATACCTTCCGGCATTATTAAGGCGGTACAATGAATCTATTATTCCTAACATAGTGGACACATAAACATGTGTGATCCCTTCCGTTTTGTATCTGATAATAACACGATAGCCATTGATGTTTTGCCAGAAGCTGTTAACGAAGCCATGGAGTTGTATACTTTCCATAGATGTTCAACAAATTTCAAAATTTTAATTAGTCCTGTACTATCAGGTGACATCATATGCTCATGGATCATCTGAGTTGCTGGGCATTCAAATTGATGCAGCAATTAATCCTGGTAACTGGATGCTAAAGATCTATATTTCCACCCATTAGGGGGAAAATCCTTCATACTATTCGTCTTTATTTTGTATATTTAGCCACTGGACTGTGTCGTCAAACTTATTCTCCTTTGCCTTTTTGTTGCCCCTGCTTAAAATACCTGGATTGTAGGTAATAGCGGTGGTCCTGCATTCAACGATCAGGGAGAATGTATTGGCGTGGCGTTTCAGGTAGTCCTTTGTCAAAATCTAAGATAATTTTAGTTGGTGAATATCCATGCCATAGCTCGACATATTAGTACTTTTAGTGATGTATTCGAACTAACCTGCTGGTTTTAGAAGACTGTAGGTGTTAAATGAAGATTACTGTATACCACAAGTGATTATTTGTAATTTGCCCTTATTGGTATCCAATTTTAGGTTTTGAAGGTTAATATAACAAACTTGATGGCTCAATCATTTGGCACAGTTTCTTCTATGCTTATGCAGTTTCTTCTTTATTCATCACCTTTTCATGAGGAACTTCCTTTAGGTATACAGATCAGAAGATGTTGAAAATATTGGATATGTGATTCCAACTACAGTTGTGTCTCATTTTCTGGATGATTACGAGAAGAATGGAAAGTACACCGGTGAGATTGTTATTTTGGTAGATTGTATATTTAAATCATGTCGAATCCAGATTGGCAAGTAATTGTTTAACAATGCTTTAAGATTGATTTCTTGTAACTATTGGTACAAGCTTGATACTTTTATGCACATGAATTATACTTCAGGTGTTACACTGCAGAGTAATGTGAATCATTTTTTATGAATCCTGAAGGAGCCTTCTGACATCTAATGCTTTAGATTGTTCAGCAAAAGTAGGGCTTCCTCTATAAATGTATTAGGCTAAAGGATAATAATCATTAGTGTTGCATTTGACTGCATGAATGTATTTGGGAGGGAATTGATCAAAAGTAGAACAAATTTGGTGAAAAATGGTGGTGGAAGGAAGGCTGGAGGGGTAAAGGAGAGAAATACAATGAAAATGACAGGAATGAGCTCATTCCTTCTGCTTCTTATTCATGAAACGATATTTACAGGAAATCTGGAATTAGTCATGATGGGAATGGTCCACTCTAGCCCTTTCCACTACTTTTCTCTTATTTTTCTAACATTTGCTTTTGACTACTATTATTTACAAAATTCATTCTTCCTCCAATTGCATTCAAGCTATCCAACCATAGGGTAACGGAGGTAGTCACAGGGTTTAGATTTTAATTTTCAAGTCAATTTGATATAACACTACTACATTTGCAGAATACAGGCAGACTTCTGTTCCTTCTCTTCTTTTGGTACTATTCACTGTTTTGAATTAACAATGTTGTAACACTTCTTTCAAAAGCTATTATGTCTTCTTATTTCTTTTTCGGCCAAATCTTCAAACTTACTAAAAAATGTTTACAATTGTTTCCTTTTCGCAAATTCACTGCCTGTCTTGCAGGTCCAGAGACAATTGATTATTATGTCTTTGCTTGTACTGTATCTGCAATAGGAGTAGTTTGGTTCTCACTAACTCACCCATAAGCAATTTAAGATCATTTTCTTAGGCATTCGTTTTAACCTTTTATTCTTGTTGTATTGTTAATTGACTGGACTCTTCTTTCTTGTTCTTCCTCACGCATTCACAACTTCGAACTTCATTCATGGTCCCATTTCCATACTGGCAAAGTCACTAAAGGATTAAATGGAAAGATTCATTAGATTATCATGGGCTTGTTATGTGACTTGGAAATCATATGGTATAATTATCCAAAATTAAAATTTCAGGTTTCCCTTCCCTGGGAGTCTTGCTGCAAAAATTGGAGAATCCAGCACTACGAGCCTGCTTAAAAGTCCCTTCTAATGAGGTTAATTCTTTAACTTGCTAGAGAATAAGATGATTGGATGTACTGCTGGTGTTATTACTATTATATTTCAATGAAAACACTATCTCACAATTTATTCACCCATATGGCATGTGGATGTTACTTTTGTAAAAATTCTGAGCAGTTGGCTTGTTGAAGGTCTTTAGTCCAAGGCTTCCTGTCAAAAAGGGTACCTGTTAAGCCGTGTTATATTCTATTGTGTAAAAAGTAACTTCTGAAAACATGTTGGGCAAACGTAAGCGGTAGAGGGGGAGTGGTTAGTGCTCTTATTTTATCTTTAAATCTTTAGATATATATTATTTTACAAATTTAGTTGAGTATTCTATATTTGACCTGAAAATTTATCAAAAAGTAAAAACTTACAAAGTCAGAATAGTTCATTTCTGGCACTGTAGTGTTTCAAAGTTTTCACTAGATTGATGCAGCAGGGAGCTAATTGACTAGTCACCTTGCCAAATCAGGGTGGGTATGAACAGCCTAAACCTACACGGGCCTTTGGTAGGCCTGATTGTTTATATTTTTGATAATGTTAAAATTGGTGGAGCCTACTCAAAGTATTCTCTCAGTTCAATTGATTAGTTTTATTGTGTTGTACTTGCTTTTATCCTGCTAGTACGAAGTAATATTCATCTCGAAAAATTTCCATAATATATGTTTTTGCAGGGTGTACTTGTGCGGAGAGTGGAGCCTACTTCTGATGCCAGTAATGTCCTGAAGGAGGTATGCTGCCATTTATATCTGAATTAACAAGAATATGAATTGATATTATGGTCGTCAGTAACACCTCACAACTTTCTTTGCTTCTTGTTGACTTAAACCACTGGATCTTTGGGTAGTGAAATCTTTTCATTAAGCACCTAGTTAGCCCCCTTTAAATCTAATGTACAAATTCTATTATTCCAGTCCTTGTCTTCCATATTATGCACGCTCACTGTTGGGAATAAGAGTTACTTAAAGACAGCTCATTTTTACTTTGTGTTACTGCTTGTGATTTGTACGCAAATAGGAGATATTTGAAAGAAGGGTTTACTCATTTAATTTTGATGAAGAGATTTTTTTTTCTGGGCTTAGAGAAATCTTGTGGTGCATTTTCTTTGTCAATTCTCAATCTTTTGAGGAGTCATCTTCTATGAGGTTTATTGAGGGCCCTATATATGCTATATATAAGTGGCTTGCTAAGATTTCGTTTGTTCTTTCATAGCATCACTTCTACTAATCATGTATACATATTTTGAAACTTGCTCTAATACTTGCAGTACCTTGCTTTCTCAGGGTGATGTAATTGTTAGTTTTGATGGCGTTAATGTCGGGTGTGAAGGGACAGTGCCTTTTCGTTCTACTGAGCGAATTGCCTTTCGCTATCTCATTAGTCAAAAGTAAAGTTCTTGGTTCCCTTTGCTGAAATCTATCAAACTATTCTTTCCTGCCCATGACAAATTATATTAGATTACTTATCCAATTTATTCTGATTCTCTAATATGTAACATTCCAAAATTACATGTTTCAGTGATATATGGATAGCACGAAGGAAACCCTTTCTTTACTGTACTTTTCTACTAGGCATTTTACTGATGTCTTCATTAGGGTTTTTGTTATGTTAATCTCAAGCATCCTATTAATGATATTTACCATTTGACATAACCTCCCACAGTATGAAGGGGACTTTGTTGTCTCCTGTGGTCATGCTTGTGTACCTTCTTATTCATCTTCAACTAATTTCTTCGATGATCTGTTAACCTTCCACCAGGATGTTGGTGTTCTTTTAGTCGTGGCTATCAAACTTGTCTATAAATCTTTCCTTGTGTTGAACTTTTCAAATTTCAAAATTTAAACTCAATTAAAAAATTTCAACTAATATACAAAATTTTATTTTTGTTTTCAGATTCACTGGTGATGTAGCAGAGCTTGGCATCATCAGAGCAGGGACTTTTATGAAAGTTCAAGCAGCTCTGACTCCACGTGTGCATTTGGTATGCTGTGATATACGTAATGTTTGAATGAGATAACTTTTGATTGGAACATATACTTAGATTTTTATCTGTTATGTGCAAATTAAGGTTCCATATCACATTGAAGGAGGTCAGCCTTCATATTTGATAGTTGCTGGTTTGGTATTTACGCCTCTATCAGAACCACTAATAGAGTACGTTTCATTAGATTATTTGGCTGAGAAACTTATGATTTCCTTTGAAGTAATATATTTATTAGTTTAAAAACTTCTAATCCTTTTATTTATTGATAAAATATATTTTATCAACAGCGAGGAATGTGAAGACAGTATAGGGGTAAGTTGTCATTGCTTGCTGAAAACTTCATAAATCATATCACTGCTAGTAACGTTCTTCAGTTGTTGATATTTCAAAGTTGATAACTTCTCTTTTTTGTCAGTTGAAACTACTGACAAAGGCACGCTATTCTATGGCAAGATTCAAAGGGGAACAAATTGTGGTCCTATCACAGGTATATTCAGTTTCATATGCAGAATTCTTTCACTTTTCCCTCCGTAACTCCCTCAACCTCAAAGTGACGGTAATTTCTGAATACAGATCTTCCGGTTAACTCTTTCCAGCATATAGCTAAAGAAGAATGCCTTTGGCGAAAAAATAAATAAATGATGGAATGCCATTATAGGGTAAGCTATGGCATTTAGTTCTGCCAACTGACCGTATTCCTCTTACAGGTCTTGGCAAATGAAGTGAACATCGGATACGAGGATATGAGCAACGAGCAGGCAAGTGCCTATTGCCACGTTGAGTTTTAGGGTTGTTTGGGGAAGGTGCTTTGGAGGTTTGATGCATCAAATGCACCTCACCTGATGCAATGCAAATGGCAGATGGATCCTAACACTTCTTTTCTTAGTTAAATTTGTTGCATCTGGATACTATGTTTCAAAGTGGACAAGATTGTTCAGGACAAAAAGTGTACATGAAATACATTCTACTTAACGTTGTTGTTTGTTTGCGTAACTGTTCATAAAATTATTCGTGCAGGTTTTGAAATTCAACGGGATACGGATAAGAAACATACACCATTTAGCGCATCTGGTTGATTGTATGTGCCACCATCTTCTATGCCTGTTTGTGGGTTTCAATTGGGGGAAGGAAAAGTCAGAGAATGCTTTCCCCATCGAGCCCCCCAACCCCCCTCTTGGGGCGGGGCGGTGGGTGGGTGACTAATGAATGCTTTGACTTTGCCAGAATTTCCTGAAATATGAAAATGAAACTTATAAACAGGCCCTTAGTCCTCTTTATCTTTAATTTTCTATGATGCTCAACTGTTGTGTGTTTCTCAGCTTGCAAGGACAAGTATCTAGTCTTCGAATTTGAAGACAATTACTTGGTCGTTCTTGAAAGAGACGCGTCTTCTGTTGCTTCATCCTGCATTTTGAAAGACTATGGGATTCCATCTGAAAGGTCTTCTGATCTTTTGGAGCCATATGTAGACATCATCCACGAAAGCCAAAATCCTGATGTACAAAATTTTGGTGACGGTCCAGTTTCAAGCTCGGAATTCGGCTCTGATGGGCTTCTTTGGGCATAATTCATGCATTTCGAAGCTCATTTTATATGTTAAAGCAGCATTTATTTAAGGTGGTGATTGCTGCTTGCAAATTTTTCGGTCAAATTCGTTTGTAATCTGATAATTTATCAGGAAAATTTTGCATCTGAGGGTAGTAGATATTCATTAGGGAAGAGAGCAGGTATCTTCAAGGTGGTCCTGTTCACTGTTGTTGCATGTATAATGTATTTGTTGAGAAATGAATAAATTGTATTAATTCATTTTATAATTATTATATAAGATATAATGTTTCATTATGTTAATTTCAGGTTGACTTGCATAGGATATACCACTCCAGTGTACATAAGATAAAAGTAATGATGTATTTAGAGTCAGATCGACCCATTTTTTAATGTAAAATTTGTACAATAAATTTTACCTGAAATTTATAAAGTTGAATTGAAACATGTGGCAAATTAACTGTCAAAAATTCAATATTTGTGTGTCAAATTAGCAAGATTCAAAGCAATCTCCATGCCAGAATTTCCTGCTCCAACAACCAAACATGTTTATTTCCATACTTTTCACCACATTTATATTGAGTTGAGTGAATCACTTCCCTCATAAACTTACTCAACCCTTCAATTTCCGACATAAACGGATCACTAGTTTCTCTGGTGGCCACCACCAAAAACTTACTCGAATACTCCTAGGTCTCACCGGAGCCAGAACCACCAACATTCTTCACCAAAAATTTCCATTTTTTTTCAGGATTTTGTCCTAAAATGCTGACAAAACAAATCTTTTGTACAAAGGGTTTATGTCAAAATGAGTGACATAGTCATCTAAATATTGCAAGAAGTCATTTTTGGGAACATAATTGGGAAAGGTAGTAGGAAATGGCATGTGGGGTAGTTCATAAATTTGTTTAGGTAATTGAAGGTGAAGGAGATCATATGAATATTTTTTCCAAGTGGGAGCATAACTATCTTCTCAATCAAGGATTATATATAGGATTGAAAGCTTTTTTAGGAATACTGCTGTTGCAAGTCCAGAAGGGCCTGCCCCCATTAAGATTATTAATTGCTCTTGATTCTCCATGAAAATGAAAGGAAAAAACACTAATGAAGACATATGATAGGTAAAATAATGTGAAAATGCACCAACATTCAGCTACAAAATGTTCTAAAAGACTTGGAATTCTATAAAAATGTTCAATTGAAAGACATTAAATGAATTTATATCGGGATCATGTTATATACAATTAATAAAAAGTTAACTGAAAAGAATTAAATTTAAATATTAGATGGTACAAGACTGTTTAACGTGTATACAAATAATTACTTGTGGATAAGAATTTTTTTAACTAGTGTTTATAGGTTTACTTTTATAAATCATCTTTTAGTTTGGACCTGTTGGCATAATTCTAGGAATTATTAGATAAATTGATATAACAAATGCCGACATATATACAAAGCATAAATTATTATAAGATTTGGCTCCTCTTCATTATAATATTTTTATAATTTTTCTCAATACACTCCATAACTTGAAAGATGAATTGTTTTTTATAATTTTGAATGTACATATTAATAAAACATGAAACAATAACAAGGTACTTGATTATTTGTTCCATCACTATTGCTTCAAAAGTCAAAGATCTGGAACCTTAGTTTAGTACTAAATTTAAAAAGAACGACCGTTCGTTCAATTGACAAGATTAGACGAACCCTCATTTCAAGATGAAAGTTGGAATCGTATTAGTCCGTATTTTTTAGTAAATAATTTATAAATATCACCGCAAGTAATAATCTGTAAGTATCATTATAAACATTCAAAGTTATCAGTAATATATCTTAACCTGAATAATATGTAAGTATTATTCTAAAAAAACAGTATTGTGCACATATATAACTAGTTTTAACTTTTAAAGTATATAAGAGCTCTCCTCTTCGGCCAGATTTTCCTCTTTAGTTTCATTTTTTCTCAAATTAACGATATGGAAACAAAATACTCTACAAAATTATCGCTGAACATGCATTTCTTTGTGTCTATATCGGTGATAATACTCTATACGACGACGACAACCCAAAAAAAAAAGAAAAAAAAAGAAGATAAATAAAAACAGAAAAAAAATTATAATACTGACACGAAATAATAAAAGATTAGTGGACTGAGCCATTCCTTTAACCTCTTATGTCGTAAGATACTTTCAAATCAGATGGTTCACTAAGTGCGAAATCCACATGTACTATGAGGACTGAGGTTCACTCTTATATTCCCTCGGCTTTATATGTACTCAACAGTTGGCAAAATATTTTTTATAATATAACAAAATGAAAGATAGACTACAGCTTTTTTTTGTTAAATGGACTGTACAATTTTTTGTAACAATGTTTTTAACAAAGCATTAAAAAAAAACACGAATATATGCAAATTGTCATAATTGTGTATAAGACAGAATAATTATTATAGCTTCATAAAATTATTTTTTTAAAAAAATTCTCGAGAATTTTTCTAACTTGCAACTTTATAAAAACTATAATGTATATTATAAAAATTTAGAAAATTTTGCATACTCCTTTATTCTTCAATATAATTTTACTCTATATTGTTCGATTTTTCAAAAACATTACAAAATATTAAAACAATTATTACAACCTAAATCTAAAAAATATGCAACAATCTATTTCTCATTTTCCCATATGTGTGTGTGAATGTGTGTATTAAATAGGAGTAGAATTCCCCATATTATCCTAAGAATCTATCACGGAGCAAGCCAGAAACAGGAAAAGGAATTTCACGGACTAATAGTAGAATTAAAAACAAACAACCATTTGGGAAAAAGACACAAATAAGAGCATCCTCACCATGTGTAGTGTACAATATAAAATCAAATATCAATCTTGTATTTTTGTCCCTTTGCTCAACATACATAGCTGTTTCATCAATTTCCACCACCCTCAATTCCTTTTGGTCACCTTTCCATTCCATCCCATCCCCACCATCACCTTTTGCTCCACCTCTCCTTTTTTAACTCTTTCAATCATTCCATCATCACTCACTCCCACATTCCTCCATTTTCTTCCCTTTCCTCTGTTTCTCAAAAAGATTATACATTTATTTATTTAAACAAGAACAGTTCTTGATCATGGCTGCAAAAGGGTCAATTCTTGTGGCATTGTTGCTGGTTTTCATGGCTTCTTCATCAAATTCATCAGAAGTACCGATATCCGTGATTTCGGCTGCTCCTGCACTACTGCCATTTGAGCCTCCTCTACAATCTCCACCAGCTCTGAGTCCAACTCTGTCACCAGAAATTGCTCCTTTGTTTCCTTCACCTGCGGGCTCTTCTCCTACTGAATCCTCACTGCCCATCATTCCCTCCAGTCCGAGCCCTCCGAATCCCGACGAAATGATTGCGCCTGGCCCCACCATGGCTTTTCCACCATCTGGTTTACCTGATTCTTCAGCATTCAAACTTAATGCATTAGGATCTCTAAGTTCATTGATACTACTACTTCTGGGGTTGCTTGCAAGTTTTTGAAAAAGGTGGACTTTTGGTGCATAAAGGTTCTTGAAGCTTTAGCTCATGATGAGTTATCATTGCTGGAAAGTCTGAATTATTGTGGTTTCAACTTTACTTTTGTTCAACCATTACCTTTTCTCCTGTTTTTCAAGTATATAATATGTTGATTTATATGGTCTTTGAGGTGTATGGCACTATATGATGTCAAGATAAGATGTATCTGTAATACTAGAACACAGTGATTATTTTTCTAGCAGGTATTCCTTTTCTTCTTTCCCAATTTAAAGGCTCTCAACATTATTGTAACAAATTTAAAGATAGAATAGTCAGTAAATAAGATGAAACATAAACATACTTCAAAATCTTGGTTTATGTTATTAAAAGATATATTTGAACCATGACAGCTTATTTAAAAATGAAGACCTATATACTTGCTATGAATTTGAAGAAATGAGATTGAAGCTACCGAGTTTAATGGAGAATTATATTAATGCTACTAAGTTTAATAGTATAGTTACATAAGAACTAGGCATACCTATATATGCCCAGATATCACTTGCTAGCAGTTAGTTATGGAGAGACAAAGCACTAGCCTGTGGCTTTGATGGCCCATTGAACAACTTCCCCAAAGTACCTCCTTTAATTTGTTAAATTCAAAGGGCTATGTTTTCTTGCAGTCTAGCAACAATTATCTTTCTGAGATTTGTATTGTCTTCCTTTACCACATCCATAGCAAAACTAAGCTGTCTTATAGCCTCTCTTTTCTCTTCATCTTTTTGCATTAGCATCTCCACTTGAAGTTTGTTCTCTTTTTTGATTTTTTCTATTTCTTCCCTCAGCTTCATCACCTCATATTTGCCAACCTCTTTTTCTTCTTCTTCTTCTTCTTCTTCTTCTTCAACTTTGTTCAGTTCAGATATTCCGTCTTGTTCATGATCATCAACTTCAGATTTTCCACACTCTTCGTGGTCAGAGGTTTCAGATGAGTTGTCATAAGATCTTTCCATAGAGCTCATTAATTTGTCAACTCTAGATTTCGTGAAACATAAAGAAGATGTCGATTTGGTTAAGAGGCTACTTCCATAGTCCGTTTTGAGTTGATCGTATCGTTCAGCTAATGAGCGGTGAGCTTGATAAAATTCCTTGACAAAGGCAATCAGTTCTGGCCTCTTCCTGTAATACATCTCTGCGCGTTGAGCAAAAGAATCTGCATCTTCTTCAATTAGTTTTATCATTGCCTTTGTCTTCTCATCTAGATCTGCCAAGGTAATTAGGAAGCATGTCTAATTGCAGTGACATCAGATGATTCAGTAAACATTCATATAACATAATATCTGTCAAAAACAGTTCAACCACCATAGAAAATTGCTTATTTGTAGAGGAAATATTGTTCTCGGAAGCAGTAAATTTAAGGATTTTCTGCTGTTAATATGGACTTTAATATATGCAATTTCATAAGCAATACAGTTACAAGTTTCCTATTGAAAAAACACCATCATGATAATAGCACAAGGACCACTAATGCAAATATATTGATTATTCATAGATAAGGCCCATGCAGAACTAGAACAAGCCAGAGAAAAGTAATGTTGGCCATTCTCATGCATATTGCTGCAAAAGACGGCTACTTTTGTTTGTTTAAACTAGAACAAAATGGGGCCAGTAATTATTAGGCTATTAAACATACTTTTTGTAACATTAAATTAAGAACATATAAACAAATTTTGAAAACTCAAAATTGACAATTCCAATGGAGCACACATCACAGTAGTCCATGGCCATCAATCACTATACTGGTAAAATTAAATTCATTAATCGTTTTTAATGTAAATTAGCTTAGATTTCATTGCAAAAATTTTGAAATTTATCCATGTATCTTATCAACACCCTTCATGTTATATGACGTACAATAGTTTTTATATGCCTTTTATGATATGCACCCCCTGGGATCGATAAACCTTTTGAATCTTATTAACCAAAGAGATACGATTTTACGCTATAGTTAACTCATCACCAATCACAAATTCCAAAGGAAATCTAAAAGTTCTTGTTATACATTCGTTTCAACCCTAAACCCATCAGATAATCATCTCAAGGAAACAGTACCAAGAATATACCTTTGTCTATCTGTATAACATTCTGTAAAATGAATACAACATAAGAAGATAAGATGGGAATTGTCTGGTTTAATAAAGTTGCAAATAGGGTTTCTCTGCACCTCAGACTCAAACTCTAGTCAACCACTTTCATGATACTAGCTAGTGGACCCATCCACCAACTTGAGTTTGCATATTGCAAGAGAATTGTGTGTAAGTACAACAATTGTTGCATTAGCAGTACTATATATATATATATATATATTATGGAGAAACATAAGAAAGGTATAGGGCTCTCCTCCAACAACATCAGGTCATGTTTGATACAAGAACAGACAACAGATGACACTAGAGAGGACCATTTAAAGTTTTGTTGCCTTGAATCAAGAACCTATCCCATGTACAGGTTACTGCTTGTGTTAAATTTGGACATCACCTATATGTTTGATCACAGAGTACACACCTTTAGTAACAGTACAAAAGAGGTGCCCTCACAAAGCTGCCCTTTTTTTTAATTTCTTTTCCTTTTGGAATCTTTTTCATTTGTAATGCCATTTTCTTAAAACACACCCTCGTTTTCAAAATTAAAAATATATTTTTAAAAATATATCCATGTTATTATGTTATTTGGATTAATATTAGTGTAAATTATAGTAGAGATCATTATGTAGTAGAGCTACTTGTAGTAGTGGAACAACGAAATGACATTTAAAGAACTTAATGATTTTTTATAGTGTAAAAATAAAAATATATCTCTAAATTTGAAACAACCGAAAAAAGAAAATATATATTTCTAATTTTGGAACGGATGAAGTAATAGTTTCTTTCTAAAACTATAGGATTCAATTTGTATTGGAGTTGGATCATACTTTAATATTATCTTTTTCCAATTAGGAATAAGTTTTACTATTTACTATTGAGATGTGTTTTATTTTCTATTCTTAATTAGAATAGGTTTCCATTTGGGTTTTGGATTTAGTTATTTTTTCAATTCCTTTTGGATTTCTAACATTATGTTGGAGTCTATAAATATAATGATTTATTATGTTTATGGATAGATCATATTAAATCATAATATTTAGTTTTTTGTGAGGTCTCTTACAAGGGGGTCTCTTACAAGGGGGTGAGAATATTATGTAACTATTGAGAGTTTGCAAGGTAGATTAACGGAGTGTGAGTTATTCCACCATAATTGTATCTTGTGGAAAACTTGGATCAATAGTAATAATATTCGAACAGGCTGGACGTAGCCCGGATTTGGGTGAACCAGGATAAATCTTTGTGTTCTTTTATGTGACTGAATTATCTTTTTGTTTGCGGTTTGGTATTTGTCAAGGTTTTATTCCCAATAATTTGCTTGTTTTATAGATTAAAACTATAAACTTTTATATTCTCCAATACTTCATGAGTTCTAAACTGATAGAATTTTATAACCAAATGGG
This sequence comes from Centella asiatica, assembly GCA_014636745.2. Taxonomy (NCBI): domain Eukaryota; kingdom Viridiplantae; phylum Streptophyta; class Magnoliopsida; order Apiales; family Apiaceae; genus Centella; species Centella asiatica. The sequence continues at coordinate 4,787,531 of CM025786.1, read as the reverse complement.
AATTAAGCTAAATATATATCTGACTTTGAAACAGGAGCAATATCAAAATTACAACAAAAGGGGTTTAATACTGGGAATTTATTTTTATTTATTATAACGAAATTGAATACCTGAAAGGGTGGATTGGAGCCACGAGGAACGTGTTGGTTTGCTGTAGTGGTGACTGTCAACCCACCACCAACGGTTCTTCCCCTCCATTTTCTTTTCTTCTTTTGCTTTTTCTGAAAAAAAACACATTTTCCAAGAAATTCATACTCACTAAAACATTTACTAGAAATTAAAAAATTGCAACATTGCAACAAACAAATGAGGAATCACATTTTATTACGATCTAAAGGTCAAAAGAATTACGAGTATAAATTAAAATTTGAGTTAGCACTTGTTAGAATTTCTCGGATAAAAAAAAATGAATTGCCATAAATAAAAGATAACCCGTAACAATGGGTGCTCTACCAAATTTTTTTTTTCTTTTTCCAGCTCCAGGATTAAATTGTGAAAATTTAACGCGTTAATATTTTAAAATATGTCCCCGTGAAATCGTATTGGACCAAGATAACCGTTACTCATAACTCATAAGGCATGCCCTAAGTATTCCTCATCGTCAATTTTTCGAAACCAGAAAATGATGAATTTAAAGAACTGCAAAATCTTTTTTCTTTTTTGGGTAAAATAAGAACTTCAAAATCAAACAAACATAAGGGACAAAATGTTGACTTCTTGATATGAAAGTTAAAAATTTTAACCATATAACTTATACTTAAATTTAGGTTGACAATTGTAATAAACTAAAAGTATTCATTCTGATTCATAATAATTGTTAGTTAAGTTTTTTTGCACATAATCTTAAGTTATGTCTTTTATATGTTAAATATTTTATTTTATTTATATTAATTCTTATTTAAATATTTTAATAATTAAACAAAATATTTAACATATAAAAAATTATGTGCAAAAAATCAAACTTATTACGAACGGAAGAGAGAAACTCCTTGGCACTTATAAGTTAACTTCAAAGTTAAAAAGTGTAAGTAACAAGCGAAATGGGAAATAGTGATAAGTAATGTTTAACGTAAAGTTGGAAAACAAAACGAAACGTAGTTGTCGAACAGGCACACACGATGTTGATTGCAGGGAGGGGTAGTTTTGCCATTGTCCAGTCCGAGAAGCTTAAATTAAATTTCATAGGAGCGCCAAAAACCGCAGGGGGAGAGTGACGAAAATGGAGAGACTACAACAACTTTCTACATTGAAACTGACTATTCGATTGATGAAGTGAAATTAAAATTATACAGAGACAAATTCAATATATATATATATATAGAGAGAGAGAGAGAGAGAGAGAGTGTGTGTGTGTGTGAGAGAGAGAGAGAGAAGAAGACAAGTAGGAGGAGGAGGAGGAGGAGGAGGACATACCTTAAAAATTAAAATTAACCAAATCAACTCGTGCTCTTCTTCTTCTTCTTCTTCTGTTGGGCAGTTGTATGTAGTATCCTATAGAATCGACGCTTTTCTCACTCTATCTGGGAACTGGAAAACAAGAAGACTTTTATGAAAATTCAAATACTCATAGATAAGCACTCCTTTCGAGAATAGAGTTACTAGTTTTTATCTTTTCCTAAATTGAATTGAGCTCCAACCCCACTATCGCAGGCCACGTGGCATTCCCATTTACGCACGCTACTTTTTACTGTACTTTGGATTTTTAATATATAGTCTAAAAACAATTTTTATTCATCTCATAATCATGTCTGTTCAAATGATAAGCAAGCCGATTATACTTAAAAGATCCATTTGCCAATTGCCATGTACGGCGTTGGTGAAAAATTAAAATTTGAAAGTGGATTTTGTTCAAAAACTTCTTCATTTTATCTCTTTATAACAGGGTAGTGAAAAGTTAGTAGATAACTAAAAGTGGCTTTTTGTTTATTTTCTCTCTTTAAAAACGGGGTGTACCAGAAATAGCTTGAACGAGAGAACTTTCAAAATTGTAATAAGATTACAAGAGCCAGACGAATCCAGTACGAATTTCCATACAGATCTCATTTTTCATGCTTGCTTTATGTTTCTGAATCAGTTTAAAATCCTAATACAACTCTTGCATTCAAGTACAAACACAGTAAGAACAACTATATTTTTACATTCGGTGATATCAATAAGATAATTACATAATTAATTACAGGGGAACGTAGTTAATCTTACACCGAACTTGTCGATTGTAATCTATCAAGAAGTTAGATACGCATATAACATGTGTTTATGCACATAAGAGTGCCAAGTAATGGGCATCACCCGTCAGTGGTATAAATTTTGCAGGCCTTCACATGCAGCACCTGCCTCGTTCACCAAATCCAGTGGATATGGTCCTTGTGACGCTACCAATAGAATTGGCATAAGCAGCGGCGGTGAAAATGTACATGGCCAAATATATGGCAATATATACTAATCAATGAAATTAGTGGAGATCAATTTCTGATGGTGAAATTGGAATATGTGGAACAAATCCCCTTCCACCGAACAAGGGGCGCATATAGGTGTCATCAAAATTTCTCCAGTATCGATGCACTGTGTGAGTTGAGGCGCTTAAAAGCATGTGTAGGCTGGATGGGCGGTGAATATCGGAATCACCGGAGTTATTTGATTGATCTTCAGTACTATCAAGAAGTGGCATTGTAATGGATTTTGGACTCGATGGTTCAGAAGACATCATACGGCTGGGAAGTACTGAAGGAGCCATCAGAAGCTTCACAAGAGGTTTTGTCAACAAACCGAAGACCTAAAGAAGGTGAGAAATATAAGTATTTAGAAGAATTGCTGCAGCCACATAAAAATAAGACATTTGTACACAAAAATTAGCAATGTCAACGTCACGGAAAATAGAAGAAAAACGTCCGACATTCTGCCCATAGAACTCTTACGGATTGCAAGCTCAAAAAGGCACCGTTTACATTTTTCTTGGGTTTAAAGTACCATGTAAACCACAGTGACCAAAGTGAATGATAGCAGGAGTAAATACATGAGTATAGCAAAACTGGCACCGGTTAATTACTTAATTCGAATGCTGCTAATATAAAAAGTTAATTTTGAGGCTTTGGTGTCAGTTACCATTGTACTGAAAAGAACAACGGTGATGGTGCTGGTTATCATGATCGCATTCCCTGGCTGTTGGGTATGACCAAATTTCGTAAACTGCACATTTTTTTAAAGTCAGTTGTCATCACGCAATATACCAATGAAGAAATATGTATAAGTGAATCATTTAAGCAAAAGATCCATATAGAAGACAAGTATGACAACTATTGGTATTTGGTGCGCTTTAGTGTTACTAAAAGTATTTTCGCATAATTATCCTTATATGACAATGTACCATCCTTGTAACTTTTTAACTTTGGGGATGTAAAGGAGAGGGCTGGCTCAACTATTAGTATCAATTACTTTTACTCCATTCAAATTTATGAAAAAGTATTGAAACTTTTTCAGAATAAATCTAGATATGGTAATATAACACATGCATATAAATGCACGCCGTGCAGGAGTGTGCACAAGCACACATGAGAAACTAATTAAACGAGTTCAAGATTTAAGGCAATAAAATATGTAAATGAGTCAAGTTGAGCAAAATATGTAAACGATATAATCAAGTTTGACTTCGGACTCAGAATCAAGTTTTGGAACTAAGAAAACAATAGGTAAATAAATGGAAAATGAAGTTCATAGTATTTTATACTCCGCATATTCAATTATTAGAGATACCTTTGGCTTCATTATTAGTTTCTTAATATAACCACACCTTAAAAATAATGTGAATTTACATCATTTTAATAAGCACAAAGTCAATAATATTTTGTACCGGTAAATACAAATTTTGTAATCTTATAATTTTAATAAATCCATATCATAATTTGAAAATTATGACTGTATTATCTACCAAGATTAACTTGAAACATGCCATAATTTGAATTCTTCTACACTTTCTTTTAAGTTCAACTTAGTAGATTCCATTTCCATTTAATCACATCACATTCAGTTTTAATTTCCAGTTACTTTTCTTTCCCTCAAGTACATTTCAAAATACTAGATTTTCATATAACCAACAACAATTCAAACATGGAGAAGTCAAGAAAGTTACCTGATTGTAAGCAAGAGCCATCGAGACAGCACCTCTCATTAGACCTGCCCACCAAATTATAACCTGTATAATAGTATTGTGATTTGTAAAGCTTCTAGTTACATCAAAAAGTTCAGGAGAATACAAAAGTTGTACCATATCCTAGTTTCACCTAATTACCTGCTGCTTAATCTCTAATTTCTCACCCTTGGACTTCTTGGTAAGGTTAGCTAGAAAAGAAAGAGGGAATACAAAAGATGCCCTCCCAACCATAACCAGGCCAAGCAGTATTGCACTCAAGCATACGGATCTTCCAGGGCTACAGATATAGAACAAACCCGATCACACAAGAAAAAGAAGAAGAAATAAAGAAAAAAAAAACTAAATTTTTTTAAATAAAGTTCTATGTGGAATTCCAAACACCGTGACTGAATTCTAAATTTCAACCCTCCTGAGGTAATTCCAGAGTTGGGGCATTGCATAAGATACTTCAAATATAACAAGATTTCCTGAATATTACCTGTCACTAACAAACTTCCACTTTTCAATGTCTAATGCATCCATACCAACATAAAGAAAAATGCAAATCTCCGAAATAAATGACAATGTTGCAAAAGAATGCCTGAAAAATATAAAAAAGAATATAGAAGCATGAATAGTCTGATTATAGTCAGCCAAAAAATAACAGAAAAATAAACTGTGATTTGAGGCATTTGCCAAGAATTTACACACTTTGTCGATACTTTCGAACCGTCAGTCATGGAATGCCAGGTATAGTGCGACATGAGAATCCCGCAGAAAAATACGGTGAGAATTCCACTCAAGTCAAACAGCTGGAAGACAAAGAAAAAGATTCAAGAAAATACAAATCGAAATAGTTCAATTACTCATATATAATTAATTCATGAGAGACAGAACTTACTTCAGCCATCATGTACGAGAGATAAGCCATCAAAATCATAAGAGCCACTTCACGATCAGGAGAATGCCTGAAGATTTGCAAAACATTAATTTAATTCAGAATGTAAAGAAACCATTTATGACAATTAACTTGATCATTAATGTCAAATTGGGGTGAATACACTCAACATAGCTTCAGAAACTCAAAGGATCTAAAACCCATCCACTACTTGTGATAGTGCTCTAAAATTTAAAAAATTTATGAGTTGCAACAATCATGGTTATAGTGCAAGTTAGAATCAAATGTAAAATGCTGAAGTCAGAAATTTTTGCAGAAAACATGAGCAATGAGAGCATTTTCTATCCAAATTTCTATTAAAGAGGTAGGTATATAGCAACAACAGTTGATCAAAATCTTAAAAAAATGAACAAAACCCACTTGGAACACTTCATTAAACCTAGATTATTGATTAAATAGATGAAAACCTTTGATCAATACCACCACTATTATAATCCTACACCAATTAATTTACAAGTTCAATCAATCATGCTTAAACTTACTGAGAATCAAATCTATAAAGCGTATTATTAGACATGAGAGGTAGCTACGTAGACCTACCTTCCCAGGTGCAACTTTCTCATGATATATGCACTAAGCAATCCAACCTAAAGTTCAAAAGAAAAGAGTTAATAACAGAATATAACAGCAAATTCTTGCAAGGATGGAAGATCCCCAAGTTCGAGAGTGCACTGAAAATTACGCACATTTCACTCATTTGTAATTGAATGATCATATTAGGCTCAAAAGATTGTGTTTTGGCTTTGGGCCAAACTCCTAATTACCTCATGGGCTAGTGATATTCAAGTTGAATACTTAAATGAACAACACTAGGTGAGTAAAAATTACAGTAATAATCTTGACAATCAAAACACCATTACACAAGTTGAACGCTAAGGCAGTAACCATTACTCCTGCTGTGTAGCCCGGCCAGGGCCTAGTAAACAAACCTATAAAGCCATAAGTCAAAAACTTTAACAACTAGGTGTCAAAAGAAATTTTTTATCAAATGAAGGTACAAAACTATGGTTGGAAATCCAGGTAGAGTGGATTTGATCCAATCCTAATTCTGCACCAATGCCCATACATTAAAACAACAGAAATGATATCTTAATCACTAGATCAATTCAAGTTCACCTAATATCAAAATTAACAACAGTACGTATTATCTTTAATTTCATATATATAGAGTAATTCCATAAACAGAATTTTGATTAGCTGGAACAATCAACATTCGGTGGAGGAAATCATAGCAATCAAACCAAATATACTCGAGTATTGTCCACCATAAAGTATGGAAAGCACATGCATTTTTGCTCTTATTTGTGTTCTTTGTGTGAATCAGTGATGAAAGATAGAGAGTGAAAAGGAAAGGGTGAGACTTACCAACACTCCCAGCAAAGTGCTTGTAATAAATAGAATCAAAAAATTTCCCACGAACTGAAGGGCAATGCCTGAGTTGATATGAGAGAGATCAAGTTTCTGAATTGCATTAAAGAGAACCACAGATGTTGCATCATTTACTACGCCTTCCCCAAATACTAGACTGTACAGCAAAGGTGTCTCTTCTTGATTAAGCACCTAATAATAGAAAACATTTTTGTCAAGTCATTTAACTTTATGATCCTTTCAAAACAAAGACACCTTCCTGAAAAGACAGTGTTACCTGCAAGGTGCATACAGAATCTGTTGCAGAAAATATCGCTCCAATGGCTTCAAAAGAAATATTCGGGAATTAGTACATTGTCCAGATTTTAATTTATCTAGTAAAAAGGGAAAAACAGATCTTCCTTCTTCTTTTTTTCCCCGCTCTGTTAGGAAAAAGACAAATGCTCAACTACCAAAAGGAGATAAAATTTAAAACAAACAAATAATTTGTGAGTCTAGATTTTTAATTGCAGATCAAGCACCAGGCAGTCTCATAATTTTTAGGCAGAAACCAATACAAAATTCAAAAAGGTCTCATTGAAGTATTATGCACACATATAAAAATATTAACCACCATTAAAGGAAACATGTGATTATCAAAAGGTAAGAAAGAACTATTAAAAAAAAACCCCTTCATGAAGACAAGAAAACTGAACAAATCTTTAAAAACTTGAAAACTGAACAAATCTTTAAAAACTTGAAAACTAGAACAAAAAGAAACAAATAACAAAATTAAATGTATAAAACAAAATTAAAAGAAACAAACACTGAATGAGACCAAATGAAATAAATTAGGGGAAAGAAGAGAAGCATAAAACAAAGACAAAAAATGTGAAACACCTATGAGCCACAAATAAGCGGGTTGTAGTTTCTTCCTTGTTCTCATCAAAAGTTACAGTGTGAGATATAACTAAGGACCGCATGAACAATAGAATAAAAAATAGTAATAACAGAACCAATAATAACAAGGATGATGAAAATACCAAGATAATCCCCAATCTCCAAATAATTGAAATCCAGAGCTTTGAATAAATGGATTGCACCTGAGAAAAAAAATAAAAACCACGTTCAAGTCGTTACCATTTTAAACCATAGAACTACTACAAGTTATAGATGATAAAAATTATTGTAGATAATCAAGAACCAAATTATTACAATTATAATTTCTACTAAATGATGTTTTAAGATTATGTTCTTGTTGATTGAATTAAATAATCTTTTCCTAGACATTGTTTTGTGAAACAATGAGCATCTATGTTATTTATTGGAGTTATCAAATCAGCTTTAACCCGTTTGAGCTCACTTTTATAAACTTCTCTTCCGGAACATGCCATACGAGAAAGCGTGAGAACACTATCATCAAGTTAGTCAAACTAAGTACAGAAACTCAATAAAACAATTCATATGTTCAGAGAACGTACAACGCTATTGAAAGTTAGCAAATAGGAAGATAATTAAATATATTATCATGTCGAATTACCTTACCCACATAATACCATATGTCGCTTTCCATTATCTGTACTACTGGTTCACTGTTCCAGGAAATCCTGTCATCAAGCAAGTTTTTAGACCTAAGGCCAAGGGTCCAGAATATGGATTGTGCCTGAGATTGTTTAATTTTTTTATCAAATCTTGGCTACTTCCGACTTGAGTAGCATTGACTCAACCTATTGCAATCAAGGTTGTTAAAGTATATATAGAATTAACACAAGTTCTCACTAAAAGTATTGACTTTAATTTCTATGAATGATCAGCTGTTAAAGCTTTGACATCATGATAGGGAAAATCTAGCGCACAAGACGTTATTCTGAAAATTAATTTTTCCCTTTGGTGCAATAATATAAAATTTCAATAAATCTTCACCACAGCTCCTGGTCTACCCTGAGAAATATGTTCCCAGCAACATTATTTTAAGATACACATAACTTTAAAAATATCTCCATAACAATGTGATACGCTACATACAGAACTTCTTGAAAGAGTCAATCCAAATTGTCTTTGTCAATCATGCAGAGTGGCATACAAAAGCAGTATGTTTTAATTTATTTAGTGGAATATTTCAGACACTGTGATATCATCATGCATCAAAGAATAGGCAATTCTTTTAAGATAGTGCACAGTCATTCAATATGAAAATTATACATATTATTAGAATAATATTCTTATATTATACCAAAACCTAAACCTAAATTGCAAAATCATACCAAATGATATGATGCCAAAGGATACCAATGTACCAATAGCGCCAAAAAGCATGATAGTCATGAAGTTTTGGAAAAATTGCTTCTTTTTCACCTGAAATCTGTTATAAGAAGAGATAAGTCATAAGGCCTACAGACATATGTATAGCAGTATATCACTGAGTTCAAACTTGAATACTCATGCAAGAGCATCAAAGCTTGGACAGAGTTGAAGGTTGATACCCTGTGTATGTGAAGCATAGGTCTCAAACAACAAACTAGCATTCTCCAAAGTAAAGAAGAGAGAGAGAGAGATAGAGAGAGAACTTGTCTGCGATAGTTGTAATTGCAGTAACAAAGATGTTGAATCTTATGAATTATAAATATTTATAACTCTTAAAAAATTGCATAAAGTTGGAAGCTAATATTATTTAGGCCATTACTCGTTATAGATTATCATAAATATGACTATATATTTTCTGTTACAATAACATCATGCGCATGATGTCATAATAAATTTTAAGTGCAAAGAAATCTGAATGATATCAAGACTTATTATTGGCGGTAAGAAATTTTTACCAAGACAACCCAACATTCATATACTCCAAGAGTCCAAGCAACTTACTTAAATGGTTATATAAGAAGAAGTCCTACCACTATGTTTGGAATATCACGGACTCAACCAGATATCTTTTTAATCTTTAATTACTAGCTAATGTGGAAGGAGACAAAAGTGAGGACAACTTCAAGGTCCAGCAGAAGCACAATTGTGCATTTGTGCAGTGTAACTATATATAAGTGACAAAATTTTGCTTGAAGGTTTACAAGCGTAATGGAATAAAATATGATAGAAAAACAGTAAAATAGTATGATGAACAATGTGATAACTACGAAACACGCAACCATAAAACAAGTTTAAAAAAATTATATCCAAAAGAACAAAAGATTTGCTTGCCATGCTAACACAATAAATAATTTGAAAAAGGTGCCAACCCTTTTGAAATGAAATAATACTTACCCGGCATTAAATATAATTGGAGGAAGAAGATATATAGAGAAAAGTTCTTCGTTGAACTCTAAAATCCTAGAGTATTTACCACCTGTTGTCAGTAAAAATACCACTCCAGTGCATAAACCCTGCGATCAATCCAAATGACAATCCCGTAAGCCCATGAATTAAATAATTTAATACGACTCATAAAATGAAGACTGGTCTATTTTTCACAAATATAAATGCAGGTTGCGGCAATCAAACAGGTCACTAACTGCCTCCAGAGGAAGTTAAAAACTCACAATGAGAAGGGGAGTAGTTGACTCGTTTGTCCATCTGTTTCTTACAAGAAGATGACCAATCACAATGCAACCACATATTAAAGTAACGAATAAGGTAATGCTGTCCACAGAAGCATCGCTTAAGGATGATGTCATTATCTCTTATACTGTCAAAACAGATATCAACCGAATTCACTGTTAAAAAAAGAAAACAAGCCAAATCTTAGGAACTTCTCAGTAATAAATCGCTGTTTCAAGATACAATTTAAAAAAAAAAAAAACAGTAGACAGTAATCACATCTTAAAATCATGTTTCCAATACAAACATATCAAAGTACCTGACGACATAATCATGGAGTGAGACACTTGACAATAGTTAATAAAGTGCATTTGAGTGCAAAAATCAAGCATATGGTTCAGAAAGATAATTCAGAACTGTTACCAAAACATTTCCACCGAACACAAAAGGTAAAAATAATTACCATAAAAACCGAACAAATTACAGCAGCATCACTACCTTTCCATATCCAGATCCAAATTCTCTTTTAAGGAATTAAAACTAAATAAATCATCAAAACCGAAAACATAATCATATTATCAACAAGTATCAAGTGGATCACATTAGTATATTACAACAAACGCAGTCCTATTACAGCAACATCACCAGCATTCCATTCCTAGATCGTCTCTCTCTTTTGAGACATTAAAAACCAAATAAATCATCAAAACGAAAATAGGCTCATATTATCATCAATTACCAAGTCGATCACACGGCACAACGATCAAATATATGATCAAACCCATGATCCACAACTTCACTCCATCAGAAATTAAGTCAAACACATACGAAACTAAAATTGCATCGAAAAATGAGAACTAACAATAACAATGGGAATGCGTGTGCGCTTATACAAAAATATATGAACTCGACTCGTTAAAATCAACTCGCCTGATCATCAATCAATAACATATGTTCATAAAACAGAACTAATGAAGTGATGATGATAATCCACAACTTCAAATCAACGCAGTTCCAGTCGATTACAACGAAATTAAGATCATATAAACAACAATAAAAAATCAGAAAATAACAAAAATTAAGGTGACTTGAAAAGAGAAATATTACCTGAAAATCTTCCGCTTATTGAATGTAAAACTAAATGAGTTGCATAATTTGGAAGTAATTGATCGAAATAATGAAGCTGAAATTGAAGAATATAGGTTTTCTTAGCGAGTAAGCAGAGATCCTTCTCGAAAAAGAAAACCGGAAAAATGGAATAGGTACGCGTTCAGAAAATCTGGTCATACAGCAGAAAAAGGAAGTTTAAATAGCCGCGAAAGGAGTTTTACTACTGTGTATCGGCATACAGAAGGAGAATAGTGGACCGCGCAAATCGTGGCCGATGGATTGGGGATATGTGTTGGAGATTCTTGATTCCTCTAATTTTATTCTTAGCTTCGAAACGCGTTGATTCCACTTCCAGCTTTATAGGTTGGATCCTATATATTGTTATACATTGTAGTGGTAACAAATAATAATAATAATAAATTCTAGTAGTAAACTATTAATGCACAAATGCCTTGTCATATCTGTATCTGTCCCGTTGTTATGACCAGGGGAATCTATACATTGACCATATAAAATTGAGTTAGGTGAGGGTACTAGTTTTTCTTTTTCTTTTCTCCTTTTTTTTTTCTTATGTTATAATCTCTTCTTTTAATCATACATCATCTTGTTTTATAATTAAATTACATTTCAATTCACATAAAATAAATTTATAAATTATAGAATTCAAAGTAAAAGTTAAATTTTTTACTTATAATAAATGTGAATTGAAATATCATAAAATATGAAAAATACTTTTATATACAAATTCTTCTATTTTAATATTTTTATAAATTCATATCGCAAATGAAATTATAACATTTACGATAACACTATATTAAATAATAAATGTATATCTAATTTTAAAAGATAAATAAATAATAATTTATAGAAAATGTATATCATGTTCAAAATGTAAATATTTATTCTTCTATTATAATCTATATTATAAAGCCGCTAGGTTTTTTAACGGATTCTTTTGTTAATCGGTACGTGGAAGCCTGTGTCTTCGAAAATTCGTTTGTCGTTTATATACTTTGTACGTACTCCTTTACGATGGCTTCACTAATCTTCCAAGTTCACTTTCCTCACCTTCGCTCCACATTTCTACAGGTCTACCATTGTTCACTCCGTTTTTAATCATCTCGCATGCGGATTGTATTTCCTTTTCAAAGTAAATCATTGTATTTACAATTTTACATTTCTTCCGCTTCTTTTTGCAATCTTTTGTCATTCAATTTATCCTATTAGTTGAACTGAAGTCCTATTAATCAATATGTTGCCGTTGTGAATTTATTTCCTACGTTTATCGTGGGGAATGAATCTTTTTTTCTTTTTGTTCAGTTAATTGTTTATTTTATGTAATATGAATTTAATATCAAATTTTGAATTGAGTGTAAAATTTTATGTCAATTACGTGTTTGTGTCGATATTTGAACATAAACACGAATACCTTCAAAATTATTATAAACACAATTGATTGATATAAAGTTCGTATATGTGTGCGTTTGTGTCCCGAATTACTAGTGAGATATAAATGATAAATGTTTGTAGATGTATCTAATTTATTATTTTATCATTAAATTGATATTAACCGAAATATAACAACAAACGCATATACATATACCTGTTAAACTAATTATTATTAGACATACATATCTTAACTACTCCCTGTTTTAAAGTTAAAGAAAACTTAAAAAATAACGGCTCCAAAAATAACTCCTCCTAGTGTGATCAAAGTTATCCGCTCACTAAAAAATAGAAAGTTTATACAAATTTAGCAAAAACAAAGAACGAGAAACATATGAAATTGTGAAGGAGAGGTAAGTAAATGTTGGCCAATTTGCGAAATGTAGTTCTATCGATCTTTCCCTATCCCTTCGTTCTTTTGCCTTTCCATTTATTTAAGATAGAAAGTTTAAGTTGATAATATTTACACAACATAAGCCTCGTTGTAATAATATTTATAAATTATTTAATTAATCAAAGAAGTCGATCAATCTTAATTTAATTAGAGTGCTATTTGAATTTATGATCGACTGAACTTATCGATATCGTATGCAAGATTTTATTTATTTCAACTTAAAAGTTTAAGATTTAAAATGTTGATATCATAATTTACATTGTCAAGTTTAAATTTTCTAAGTTTTAAGTAAAAAGCAAAATCTATGTGCTATATCATTTATGTTATGTATTTGGATTGAAGTAACCAAATAGAATAGATAAATTTTTTGAAAGAATTTAGTGAAAGTAATAATAAGAAGAAAAATAAAATAAACGGATCATTCATCGTCTTAACTCATTAAATAAAATTACATATAAAAAAATAATTTATTCCAATATCTCTATCTCATTTTATTATGTAATCCAAATGCAACCTTAATATCTCATTAACATTTGAGCATTATTGAGAACTAACCCAGCCCAGCCCAGCCCATTCCTATACAACCGCACCATGGTAAGCTGGAGCTGGATCCAATTAATTGAAATGCTTGATCCGACCCGGGTTTAGAGATCCGATTGGCCACTAAACTACAGTTAACTGAATCCACCTTCACAGAGTGAAAGCACATAGATCACATCGACGCACAAGCATTGCCCTAATTTTTGTTCGTTCATCGTTTGTCATTTCAGCTGAATTTCAAGCACTGATCTTCAGTTTTAGCTATTATCTCCCGAAATTCATATGATCTGCACTTATGAATTGTGTAAATGTGTTGGTTTATGACCGTTTTGATGCTACCATCTACAATAATTCTTGTAGATCTGATATTTGATGGGTTTTACATGGAAGGTTGATTTTTATTGATTTTGTTGAAAGTTGGTGAGGTGAGTAATTTGGTAGTATCATCAATTTTCGGCACTCTTTTTTGGATATAATTGGATTCCCTGTGGTGATTCATTAAAGGTTGCAATTTTGGTTTTTCTGAGTTGTAGATAATTGTTGATTTATAGATATTGATAATTGTACTCTGATGGTGGCTGATGTATTTTTTTAGGATAATTGTACCGTATTAGACAGATATGGAGTTTTTGCTGGTATGAGTGTCCTGTAGTTTCATGTGTAGGCAGTGAAAATGTCTTTTAGGAGTATGATTCAGGACAGGAAGGATGAGTTCGGGAGCAAATCTAGAAGAGGGTTTGATGTGAAATTTGGTTATGGGCTGAGGTCTAGGTCACAAAGGGTGCCTCAGGATAGCATAACTCCAATTGATGCTTTTAAGCAGAGTTGTTGGGCTAATATGCCTCCGGAGCTCTTGAGGGATGTGTTGATGAGGATTGAGGAATCTGAGTGTACATGGCATCCTCGGCGGAGTGTGGTTGCTTGTGCCGGTGTTTGTAGGAATTGGAGACAGATCATGAAGGAAATTGTGAAAACCCCTGAAGTTTCTCACATGTTGACATTCCCTATATCGGTGAAGCAGGTTTGTTTAAGTTTGAGGAGTACAGTTATCTGATCTTTACCATTGTAGATGTTGTTTTCCTTATGTTCAAAATTTTTGGCTTCTTTCACATTGTTTACCCTAGTTTGTCTTTTTTTAATATCTTTCTTTGAAATTAGAAAGATTGAGACTTTCTGTTCTCTGGTAAACTCTATAAGAGTTAGAGTATCAGTCCGTTAAGAAGTTAATACATAAATACAAATTAATGTTAGCAATTACTTGTACAGCAAAGATACTGATGAATAGAAATCAAAGAAAAAATTATTGTGCACACAAGGCACAGAATATACTGTGCTACACCTCACCAAATTATTTAATTCATTGACAATGTCCAACAGAAGAATATTTGTATTTCAGAAAAGTATGCATTATACAGAGCATGATGCCCTTATCATGTCTTCTAGAAATTAATTACATTTTAAAAATAAAAACCAACAATTATTATTTTTTATTTTTTAAAAACCTGCATGTTTAATTGAATGACTTAGAAATCTAGATTTTATTCTTAAAAAAATTTCTGAAGGAACTTAGAAATGTATTTCCTAATCAGTTCGGCTTGGACGTCATCACTAATGGTTTAAATTGTGTTAGTCTGTTATGTTTGTTCACTTCTTTGTACACACTCCAGGATTACTAAAAAAATTGGCTTAAACATTTCAAACCTTGTGTTACACAAACTTACTTATATTTAACCCAGAACCCCAATATCACGTATCGTCACATATTGTCACTGTAAATCAAAAGATGCATGCATGGCATGAAAGGTTGAATGGAGTTATTCTTCAATCTTTTCATAACATTTCTTGTACATTTTTTTAAAAAACTTTTTAACTTCTTATTTTCAGTAGAGAAATGTCTCCAAAATTATTTTATAAGCAGATAACAAAGTCTAACTTGTCGCTTTTCCTGTAGCCTGGCCCAAGAGATGCTCTGATACGATGTTACATCAAAAGGAATAGTAGCACCCAAACGTACTACCTTTACCTTAGTTTAAATCAAGGTAACCATTCTATCATATCGAAGAGGAAGAATTCCTATCCTATTTTGTTGTTTTATATATTTGCATCAATTGTGTTTTGTATTCTCCATTGTTTAACGATAATTGATGATGCTCATATGCCTGGAACTATATAGGCTGCTAGTTTTTATGTTTTTTCCTAGATTATACTGGCAATGGGTGCTTGTCTTATTGACTAAGCAAATTTACACCAGTTTCAATTGATGCAGGTCTGATAGGTATTTTCCCTCTCCAGTCATAGTAACATAATGGTAAAAAAACTGCCTAATGAAAAGACACAGCTTTGACCTTTCTGGAGAAAGAGAATTAACATGACAGAATTGATTTGACTGACTATAATGTTCTTAAAAGTAGTTATATGTCTTACTCTGATATGAATATGGAACTCATTCCCATGTTGGAGATGATTCGCAAAAAGACATAGAAAAGCAGAGCATTCTTTTGGATCTTGAATTATCTTTGAACTTTCGAATTAAGTCCATGAAACATCTGCTGCGTTTAAATTATTTTGGCTACTATCCCTTGTTTGTGCAAAAGAGGCTGTGCCGTAGCAGGAATAACTCATGTCATTTACAATAATTGATATTTAGCAATTAGCAAATACTCCATCCATTCTAAAATTAGAGATACATTTCTCTTTGCACAAAATAGGTTGCGAAATCCTATGATTCAAAATTGGACAGAAATTTTTTACTTTTTAAAATTTTGAAGTGAAATATCATAAAGTATAGGAAGAATATTTAAAGAACAAACTTTTATATTTTGGTATCTTTATACATTCATATCACAAATAAAATCTTAAGATTTGCAAATGGTACTACATTAAAAGAGAAATGTATCTCTAATTTTGGAACGGACGGAGTAATATTTTGAAATTGAAATAAGGAATAAATTAGGCAACCATAGTGGGCTTTCAATCCCTTCTTTCCACCTCCCCTTGCAGACCACAGTAAAGCATCAATTTGTTTTGGTTAAATATAGTCCTACATGCTCCACATATATTTATTTTTTTAGTACTCTTCTTTTTACAAACTCTCCTTTTTCCAACCAAATATGATGTACAAGACAGACCCCTTGCAGAAAATTTTATTACTTCCCTTCCAGTTCTGGGCCAGCTCTTAGATCCTTTTTTGTTGTTACACAAGTGCAAAGATGAAATGGTTTAAAATTTCAAGTAAAATATCCTGAAAATGATAGGGCCAGTCTTCTTGTTGACAATATATGCAATATCATTTTATTTAGTAATAATATATTGTTGCCCTCTTGACAGCTTCAAATGATAATGGAAAATTTCTTCTAGCTGCAAAGAAGTGTAGACGCCCAACATGCACAGATTACATAATTTCTTTAAGTGCTGAAAACATTTCAAAAGGAAATGGTGCTTACATCGGAAAGTTGAGGTAGCTTTAAAATGATCACTTCACTTCTTCCTGACCGTAACATATGGGCTCAAATCTCATGTTTTATTTCACAGATCAAACTTTCTGGGTACCAAGTTTACAATCTATGATGCACAGCCTCCAAATGCTGGAGCCCTGGTTAAATGCCATTCCTCAAGAGTGGGTATGAAACAAGTATCTCCCAGAGTTCCAGCTGGAAACTATCCCATTTCTCACATTGCATATGAACTGAATATGTTGGGTTCTAGGTACATATAAGTTTCTGAGTTATTTCCTTTTATCTTTTTATGGTAAACATAGGGATTTTATCATATATAGAGCCCTTTTGGGCTGATCTTATTAACATAAGATATATTATCAAAGTTGAAGAATAACGAGGAAGATGAAAGTGGTACTGATGTTTAACTTTAATAGTTTCAAACTGATATTTACTTATCACATGAATCAGGGGTCCAAGAAGGATGCAATGTGTCATGGATTCCATACCTGCATCTGCTATTATGCCAGGAGGAGTGGCCCCAACACAAACTGAATTTCTACTTAGCAATGTGGATTCTTTTCCATCCATCCCATTTTTCAGATCAAAGTCAATATCTGGGCCTTTGACGACTGAGAAAGATGGATTACTGATGCTGAAGAATAAATCTCCTAGGTGGCATGAGCAGCTCCAGTGTTGGTGTCTGAACTTCAATGGGCGGGTCACGGTCGCTTCAGTAAAGAACTTCCAGCTGGTTGCTTGTGCAGCGAATGGAGTTTCTGATCCAGAGCATGAGAATGTCGTTCTCCAATTTGGAAAAGTTGGAAAAGATGTGTTTACTATGGATTACCAGTATCCAATTTCAGCATTCCAGGCATTTGCCATCTGTCTTAGCAGCTTTGACACCAAGATAGCTTGTGAATGACTAACAAGTAGGTATGTTTGGTCTCTTAATAGATAATCACTCTTTCATTTTAAAATTTGTTTCGTGTGCTCGAGGAAAGTAGATATTATATATACTTCCAAATGTTTACATATGGTAAGTGTGAATCTAGCACCTTGCATAATAAGTGCATGCGGCAGTCATAACATTGCAAGTTGCATTAAGTGTTGAAGAATAGATATGTATTTTTATTATGCTCAAGCGTTCATGGTTGTGGTGTCTGCTTGTGATTTTTGTCATTAGCCACATTTAGGATCCATTTCAGCAGGGTTTGTGTTTAACTGGAAATAAAGTTATAGGCACTGAACTAAATCTTTTGCTTGGATACTCGTTTTTAACTGGATTTGGAACAAGAACATGTATTTACTTATTTAAAAATTGTCATTCCAAAATTTTAAGTCAAGTTCAGCCTTTTTCGTTAGATGGGCTTTCAGAATTTACGGAGTTCTGATTTTCGTCTTATATTTTCACTCATTTTTTTCTTTTTTCACGCTGTAACTAGATATGTTAATCAAGTGAAAAGAAATTTCTGTAATTTACTCCAAAGTTCAAAATATTAGTCATTTTTGGGTTGAATTAAACACAAGTTATGGAAATTTAGACCCTTGCCTTGTCTTCTCATGTTTAAATATGAATGGATACCTGAGTGTATAGTCATAGTTAATATTTTATTTTAATTGATGTTCTTATGGCACAAACAGCATATTTCTTCATTTTACGCTGCGTAAGAAAATGTGAATCCATTTCTCACTGTGTAAAAATAATCAGGCTTAATGAATTGTGTGATGCATCATGCACAAGGGATGACACAGTCACACACTTTAATATATGAATGTGTATATATTTGCTTGTGTTATAATTCAAATTCCTTGTCATAAAATTTTCTGTCCAAGATAGTTGATAGAGCTTAACGATATAACTTCATGTTGTGCTTTTCGTTTGGTAGTTTCATTCATAAAATTAAGCCATCTTAAACTAATACAGAAGTGTAGCATACAATTATTTTTTCTTCAAGGTCTAAGTTTCGTTGAATTTATGCAGGCAGCGATCATGATCGTATTATGGGAACCAAATTGCAGTATTTTGAAGTTTTGATATGTCTGGTGGTTCCATACGTCTGGTGCAGTAGAGTCCCGCTGGTGGTTCCATACTCTTCAAAACAAAAAAAATGGAAAAAGTGTCCTTTTAAGTGGGTATTTTTCTTTAATTTTCCTCCCTCCATTTTCTTTTTCAATCCTTGCTTGTACATTAGAAATGTCTTATCATGGAGTAAGACATGGTTTGACACTTTTCGTGCTGCTCTAATTATTTTCATGTTTTTTTTTTGTGGCTATTCCTTGTCAAGAGTTCAGTTCGCTGATTTGTTATTAATTTGCAAGGAGGATTAGACAAAGAAACCTCTTTAGAATTGCCTTCATTTCACCAGAAGTTTATTTGATATCTTTCAAGCTCCTTGAAATTTCAAATTATGTACGTGTTCTTCTTAATTATCTCTCCATGCCCTAGCAAGAACAGAGTAGTACTGCATACTTGCATGGATGGAGAATAGTTTGTGCAGGAACTAATGTTGCCACATGAAAGATCTCTTTTGATCACATTGATGTTGGGACTTTCAATTATTAGGCTACTCAAATGAAACAATGTTTCTGTGTTTCTTTTCCCTTTCAGTAGTAGCATGGACAACACCCTCGGTGTTCACTGTCCACGGGGCAAGCCATGAAAATTTTGTAAATGACCAGTTTACCCTTGATACCGTTCATGGCGAGGGCGACTTGGTCATTGAACCCTTTTTGCATTATTATTTGTCATTGCATGCAAGCATGGAATTTTAACATCAAAATTAGACATAAAAAATGTGAAGGATTTTACTAGATGACCCAGAAGTTTGGTCTCCATTGTTGGACTATGAACTCATTTCTTATATTACAAGAATTTAAAATTTTAAATTATAAGTGAAACAAACAGGAATTATAAATTTTAAGAATATTTTAGTGATGGTTGGACTTTAAAAAATGTGATCCATTCAATGATTTTAACAAATTGTGGTAAGTTACTATTTTTCAATATGTTATCAATATAATATTAGTTATTATTTATGAATTACTATATTTATATTTATAGAAATACACTTGTAACATATAAACTTTTAAGGAATTTTAGGTTTCAGGAATTATCTCTCGATTTAAGTTGCAATTAAAAGTAAAGGTGGGTTGAACGTAAATACTCTTATTAGTAACAATGACACAAACATAGTGGCCAATACGTATTTATACTGGGGAAAAAATAAGAGAAAAAAGAAAATATATAAAGAAAAGGAAAGGGGAAGAAGAAAAAGGAAGACTCGAGGTTAACTTGATAAGACAGTGCATGACAATGAGACAGGTAGCTAATTACACATAGGCTGACTGCTTTATTCATGGTCCCGCAATTTCCTAATTTCCTTTCTCGTCTTCTGTTTAAAGGCCCATCAAAATAAAAAATGATGATAGATTTGTACAAATATTATTTATTACGGATTTAGAATTATACTCTCAAATTATTTTAGAAAAAACTCAGTAATAATATGTAACAAAAAAAATTTCAGTGATGATAATTATAATAATTCGGCGATGCTCCTGGATATCTGGAATCGTATGCTACTGATATACGCTAAACTAAAGAGTGTGATTTTGCTTTGCTTTAATCATATGCTATCTTGCCAAATATTAAATTTAGTCTGTTACATGAATAATTTGAGTAAATTGCATTGTAACATACGTGGCTCGGTTCTGTCGGATTTGCATTGCACATTTAAAATCACTAAATATTCACTTGTGATTTTAAGAAATTAATAGACTACCGCATGTATGTCGCTTAAAATAACGACTAATAATAAATTTATAAGAAATTTAATAAAAAATATGTGATAATTCGCTAAACTTTTAGAATCATAATCGGTCATTTTGTAGTTTCTATAGTACAATATAAATTGATTTAAATCATAACCAGTATGATACAATTTACCCGAATAACATTGACGTTTGATTACATAGCTATAACTTAATTGAAGGAACGAAATCATTTGTCAGGCCGAACAGTTGGCATGGACTTTGTAATAATTTAAATAGTGTTGTCAATGCTAATGCTCAAAAGACAAATTTACATGATGTGAAAACTCTTTTAACTTACGACTTATGAGCCATTAGAAGATGTCACTTTAGTCCTAGCCAGACTTCATTACCAATTCACGACACCATGACGATTTAACCTACGTGTACGCATTACGCATAAAAAACGGAGTAGAGAAACTTTATTTGTATAAATTTTTTTAACTTATTTTATGATAGTGTTAAGTTATGAAACAAAAGAATGATATTGAAGTTATTTAAATGGGAATTATTGCAATCCATGCGACAATGTTTTTAAATTATACTACGTATTAGATAGTATTAGTTATTTAAATTTCGTCGTTACTCATTTAATAGATTTATTAATGACTTCAATATATCCATTAATAACATCAACAAATGTTATTTTAATAATATTAAATAATGTGTTAATATTACCAATTAATATATTAATATTCCTAAATAAACTATAAACATAATAGTAAATGAAGTTAAACATAAAA
Organism: Centella asiatica; assembly: GCA_014636745.2. NCBI lineage: Eukaryota > Viridiplantae > Streptophyta > Magnoliopsida > Apiales > Apiaceae > Centella > Centella asiatica. Next base: position 4,766,092 of record CM025786.1, on the reverse strand, counting down.
GATGATGCCAAAAGGGGATATACGAACGGCCGTGGCATAACCGTAGCTATACTTGTAACAATTCCTACGTCCCAATTCCGAAGCACGACCGTAGCTTAGCTTGTCATAGAAATACAATCACCGTGACCAATTAAATAGCGACGGTTCAAGAGAGACGTCGCAATCGTGACCTATAGCTACATTTCTGCGTCGCTAACCAAAAGTGTTTCCAAATTCGGTTTCTGTTGTTTGCATAAACGAAAAATACTTTTGAAAAATGATTTCATAGAATAATATTTTTTTGAGAAAATAGTTTTTGAAAAAATTATTTTTCAACATTTATTTGTTAATTTTAATATGTGTCAAAATGTGATTATAATGGTAGTATAGTGGGTGATGACGGCAGTAGTGACAGTGGTGGCGATAAGATGGTGCTGACGGCATGGTTGTGTTGGCATGCTGGCGCCGGCGCCCGTGTCGTAGTGATAATGATGACGGTGACGCGCAACACAAATGATATAGGTGGTGGTGATAGCAATGATAGAGTAATGGGTGGGGGTGGGGGTGGGGGTGGGGGGGGGGGGGCAACAAGTTGGTTGTGGTGGTGGCGACGGTGGGATATCGACAGACAGGGTGACGGTGGTATTGGCTTTGGCGAGGTAATGATGCTTCGTTAATTTTTGAAAAACGGCTTTTTCATTTAAAATTTTATAAGTCATTTTCCGAAGTACTTAAAAAAATATAAAAGGTGTAAAAAATATTTTCCTAATTTTAAAATTTTCATTATATAATAATATTGTAAAATATTTTTCATTTCCAAACAACAAAAATGATATAATTTTAAATTTTTTTTCTTACATTAAATGGAACCTAAGACAAATCTTTTACTTATATAGCTAGATTCAAACCTGTAATTTCAAGAACACAAGAAGGGGAGAAGTTTTTATCACTAGACTATCATACTTGGTTTAAATCTTTTAGACTGTGTTTAGTTGGACGAAATGAAATGATTGGATTAAAAAAAAATAGATGTGAAAGACAATAATTACAAAAAAATATGAGAAGAGCATAGAAATATAGAAATGATAGATTATGTGTAAAGTTTTGATTACGGTAAAATGAATAATTTCTATTTTTTAGAATAAATTTAAAAATACACATGAATTTGTAGAAAATAATGAAGTAATGAATAAACCATATATATATATGAATTAATAAATAAGATAAAAATTCATTCAATTCATATGCCATTACGGATATTATATTATTATGTATATTATTGATGCTGTAATGTTACGGGACGTGTGGCATTTATAGATTTCTAGCAGATTAAATTAATGACAAACGAAAAGTAGTGAATTAATTTCACATGGTTGTTAATGAATTGCTGATCTATTTATATATCCATTGTGTGTGTGTGTGTACATATATGCATTGCAAGCAAAGTTGAAGTCATCCCACTCGAGGGGGAGCAAGATTCCCGGAGAGCCGTGCGTGGGTTTGGTAATTCAATGAAATCACATCAAGTTTTAGTATGCAATCTAAAAAAATAAAATAAAATATTTTAGTATGTAATTATGTTACTCAGCCTCATTATAATTATTTTTAATTAAGATGTACCTATTAAAGAAATCAAGATTACGTGCATAACAACTCAGCACATTATTGCTTTATCAATGCTATTATCGGCAAATAAAAACTAGTTTAAAATAGAAAATTACAGCAAACAAGTAACTCCTATCTTTTTACTTTAATTTGCTTGTTTTGTTTCGATTTTTCAGTTCTTTTTCTTTCTCTCACCTGAGGTATGTGTTAGTAAAATAGTGTTAAAAATATTAATTTGTACACAAATAAATGTGTATATGACCAAAATTTATTGATAATTAGTGAACCTAAAGGACTCATATCTTAAAAATTAATGGTTTAAAATTTATTACATGTATTTATATACTTTTCTTTGTGTAATTTATTGGTGTATATAGTATAAAAGATCTATCAGGGTAGTTATTTTACTGACTATAGGAAAAAAGAAAAGATAAAAGAAAAATGGGGACTTTGGCAATATCGAGAAATCCGACCCGACTTTTGTCACTTTGGGCTTTTTTGTCATATTTTCCATGAAGCCCAAAAAAATTACCCAAATTAAGAAGCAAGTCAAGATCTCTTTTTTCAAGATTTAACATCATGGAAGTTCCATTTTAACCACTAGTGATCAGCTTTCGACATTGAATGGACATGTCCATGTACTCCATACCCAGGTTGTGGTACCCCATGTTATAATGTCCATATTACCAAATCACAAATTACCCCTTATATTTTTATTAATGTTTCACCTTGCTGAGGGTGAAATTGTACTTACACCACATGTTTACCATTTAAAGGAAGTACTCTCCCAGTTGTGTCTGAACTTTGAACAATGGATATGTGGGAGATGTTCACGAATTTTATGTTAAAAGAAAATAATTATTGTCCAAGTAATGGGTACTAAGTCAAAATCTAAATAGACACTGGATTTTTAAAATTGTTTAGTATCAAGACACATATCACAATATTTATTTTAGTATTTGAGTATTGTGAATTTTTTAAATGAATTTGATGATAAAAATTTTCAGTTAAATTTTTATTATAATGTGTTGCTATGTGAAACAAATTTTTTGAATTTAATACCCACAAGAAAAGAAAAAGCCCAAAGAAGATGAAGATGACAACTCATTTTTATATTAACACATACAGATGAATTTAAATTATGAATTTTTTAAATAACGAAAATATAAATAATTATTAGCATACAATGCTAGTTCGAAATAGTTCAGTGCAATAAGGATAACTATGAATAATTGGTGCATCCAATTACACTGCACCAATACTCAGATATATTATACACATATATTGAGAATATCTTATATCAAAATTTAAACATAAATTATGGTTACTATTATTATTAGTTTTATTTAATTATGATATATTTACTATTTAATCATTTACATAATTATATCAGTTTTAGTGTCAATAATTTTTAGTTCACCAGAAAATGAAATTCTAGTTCAAAAATTTTTTGTCTTAAATTTTTAAAATTAATTTCAGATTATTTTTATCTTGAAACCCTAAATACAAAAATATGATTAAGTCATAATTCATACATAGTCAAATATCTAGCTCAAAATCCACCGTCAATTTAGTAACAAACAGTTACAACCGTACAGGTGTCGGGATCATAGCGCTCCATCAGTGACATCACATGAACAACTTGACTCACCTGGTTACAATTTTAACCTCAACGAGTCATTGAACACACTGTCACACAGCATAAAAATCTTATCCTCATCCTCTCTCTGTACACCTGTCTCTCTCCTCTGCAACTCAAATCTCCTTCTCTAGCTTGTTAATGGCGAATCAGCTTCAGATCTGAATCTTCTCAAAAACTGCACCTTAAATACCTTCATCTCATTTATCTCTACCGTTTCCACTAACAGAAACTCGGATTTGTTTCGTTAATCGAGTATCAGATCTGAACCGAACCAAACGAAACCAAACCAAACGAAACGAAACCAAAACTCTTATTGCTTCATCTCGAGTTTCGAAACTTAGATCGTTAATGGTGTTTTTGTAGATCTAGAAAGAAGGATTTGTTAGCAGGTGAAAAATTGTGGTAGTTGTGGTTGAGGTGAGGGTGAGATAATCTGCAATGGCGTATTCGTTTCCGGAAGAAGTGTTGGAGTATGTGTTGTCGTTTATTGAGTTGGATAAAGATCGGAACTCGGTGTCATTGGTGTGCAAGTCGTGGTACGAGATCGAGAGGTGGTGCCGGAAGAAGATTTTTGTCGGGAATTGTTATGCGGTGAGCCCTGGGATTATGACTCGGAGGTTTCCGGAGGTGAGATCGGTGGAGATTAAGGGGAAACCTCATTTTGCGGATTTTAATTTGGTTCCCGATGGATGGGGAGGGTATGTGTATCCATGGGTTGCTGCAATGGCGAAGTCTTATCCGTGGTTGGAGGAGATTAGGCTTAAGCGAATGGTTGTGAGTGATGAGAGTTTGGAGTTGATCTCGAAGAGTTTTAAGAATTTCAAGGTTTTGGTGTTATCTTCCTGTGAGGGGTTCAGTACCGATGGGCTTGCTTCCATAGCTGCGAATTGCAGGTACATTCTGAGCTGTGTCTGTCTATATGTGTGCCTTCTGGCTTGTTAGTGAATTAATGCGTGAAAATGTGGTTAAAGTTTGAAACTTTTTGTTTTTACTAATTGCTATCGATTCAAAAGAGGTGCAAATGGAGTCCAACATGTAGTAGTTTTGGCTTTGACATTAATAGGAAGGGTTAATTTTTGAAAAGTTTTAGTCTTTAAGTATGATTATGGTAAAGAGTGAGGGAAAGGACTAATAAAGCAAATATGGAAAGTGTTCACTTCATTTGGTTGGCTTGAAGTTTGGAGACTACAAATTTGGAGAAAGCCTGAACCCTTGAGTCTCCAGGGACAAATTTTGGGTACATTGTGTTTACAAATTTTGGCCGAAAAATTGCAACTACAAAAATTGAACTTCTTTTCTAAATTTTTTGGTGTCTTTTGAAGGAGCAGCTTCCTTTTTTTTTGAAACATCAATTAAGCCGTCCGTTTTGTTACTAAATGTTGTATTAATGAAAAGCTTGTCCTTTCATTTTCTTGATTGATTTTTTCAAGTTCCATTTGAAGTATGTTCCTGTTTGTTAGGTTGTGGATCTTGGTTATAGCTCGGAGAAAAAGTGTTTCCCCCCAACCCCAACTTAGTGTTATGCTGTTTTATGTTGATACTTTGATAAGAGAAATTGTGTCTGTCTGGTAGCTTACCATACTGTAAATGTGTAGAAGAATTATGGTTATTTTTCTTGAATCCTTGGCCTTTTAGGGTTTTGTCATCCTTGTAAAAATAAGCTGTCTCTGTGAATTGAAATAATCTGGTTTTTTCTAAAACTACTATTTAACTTTTTCTATGAAATCAACTTGTTTGGATATTAATCAACACTTCTTCTTATTATGTTTCTGGTCCTTTGTTTTTTGTTTTCTCTTTCTGAAAACTTGATGATGCAATGGTTGCTGGCCAGGAACCTGAGAGAACTGGATTTGCGAGAGAGTGAGGTAGAAGACTTAAGTGGGCATTGGCTAAGCCATTTCCCTGAGACTTGTACATCACTGGTGTCTCTTAGCATTGCTTGCTTGGGTTCTGAGGTGAGCTTCTCAGCCCTAGACCGCCTTGTGTCTAGGTGTTCTAATCTAAAAACTTTACGGCTCAACCGCACTGTACCTCTTGAGAAACTCCCTAGCCTACTACGACGGGCACCACAACTGGTTGATCTGGGTACAGGTGCATACTCAGCCGAGCTTTGGCCAGATGTATTCTCAAGTTTAGCGGAGGCTCTCATGGGCTGCAAGAAATTAAAAGGTCTGTCTGGATTTTGGGATGTGGTTCCAACATATCTTCCTGCAATTTATCCAGTCTGCAATGGTCTCACATCTTTGAACTTAAGTTATGCTACTATCCAGAATCCTGATATGATCAATCTTGTCAGCCAGTGTCGAAACTTGCAGAAGCTATGGGTATGTTTGATCTTCATATAGTTTTTCTATAAACTTATATTTTCAGTGTTCTTGACATATCATGCTGGTGCTTACCACATATTATAGAATTGTTTCTACCTTGAGCTGCATATGTACTGGTAAGGAAGATGAAGATTATTACGTCTTCACCTGTTAATTCTATTATAATAAGATGATGTTAAATTATGCGGTTGTGTGTGTTTTCAGTAGTAATTCGATGCCAAGATTTTCTCACCATACTGCTGCGGACGAATTTACAAGGAATTCATTACTTTTATGTTTTAAGAACCTATATTTAGAATTTAAGTATCAGGTGCAAGTTCCTTTATATTGCAGTACACTTTTGAACTCACAAAGAGATTGATTCAGGTGTTGGATTACATTGAAGACAGTGGCCTTTATGCTGTTGCTGCATCTTGCAAGGATCTACAAGAACTAAGGGTTTTCCCCTCTGACCCATATGGTTTGGAACCAAATGTGACCTTGACAGAACAGGGCCTTGTCTCTGTTTCCGAAGGCTGCCCCAAGCTCCAGTCAGTTCTATACTTCTGCCGCCAGATGTCAAATGCTGCATTAGTTTCCATTGCTAGGAATCAACCTAACCTTGTTTGTTTCCGTTTATGCATTATTGAGCCCCAAGCTACTGATTACCTAACACATGAACCACTTGATGCTGGTTTTGGAGCCATAGTGGAGCACTGCAAAGGATTGCGTCGGCTTTCTTTATCTGGGCTCCTCACTGATAGTGTATTTGCGTACATCGGGACCCATGCAAAGAAGTTAGAGATGCTTTCTATAGCTTTTGCTGGAGATAGTGACTTGGGCCTACATCACGTATTGTCTGGTTGTGAAAGCCTTCGCAAATTGGAGATTAGGGACTCTCCTTTTGGAGACAAGGCTCTCTTAGCCAATGCTGCAAAGCTGGAGACGATGCGATCCCTTTGGATGTCTTCTTGCTCGGTAAGTTATGGAGCATGCAAGTTACTAGGACAAAAGTTACCTAGGCTTAATGTTGAAGTAATAGATGAGAGGGGATCCATGGATACAATACCGGAAAGCTGCCCTGTCGATAAGCTTTACATATACCGGAGTATTGCTGGGCCAAGGTCTGACATGCCTGATTTCATACACTCTGTAAATGAAAATGTTGAAGCTCCATTAAGGTTTTCATAAGAAATCTTCCGATGTATATCTCCCCCTTGTATCAAGTTTGCAGGTGCACCCTCTATAACGTTTACTTGCATTTTAATGATGCCTTGTATAGTCGCAGTGTCCTGGTAAAAAGTGGGAAGAATTTGTTGAGAGTGCGTGGTAGAAAGAGGCTGCAGGGTATGCTATTCTGTTTTACACCTGCCCAGGCCATTTGATGGCAAATTAGTATTAATCGAAGAGTTGAAACTCTCTATCATCCTTTTTATGCAACATCTGTAATGTACTTTTAGTTCATCTTTATTGTGTATGTTTACAACCGAATCAATCATGCAAGTAGTGGTGTTAAGCTCTGTTAGTTTACCAAATCAGTTTAAATGAGATTATAGGTGGTTGGATAATTTTATGGAAACCCTTAACCATAGATAAGTCCAAGTTGAGTGGATATGTAGCATGCAGAAGTTGAATTGAGTTTCTTTACAATTTACAAAGATGGGTGTGTTCATAAGTTGCCTTTACTATTATTGTCATTATTATCCTTGGGGTAATATGAGTGTCATCGAAGTTAATATTTCTAAAAAGTGTATGTACCGATAGTTATACTGAAAAATTAAACAATTTGGCATAGAAAAACAAACTTCTAAGTTCCTGAAAATAAGTAGAAAAATAAATTTTTGGAGAAGGATCACAGGCTAAGACATGGGTACACTATTGCTGCATGCATAACTTTCAGAGTTATTCACGCCGTATCTTTTTCACAGCACCTGGTAACTAACTACTGGTAATATATAAAAGCTACGGAGTAAATAAGTAGATCTGTAAAAACAAAAAGAAAGATGTGGAAATGACATAGAGACAACAACATGAAAGAGACACCACAGCCACAAAGAAACACAGGCTGATTACTTATTTAAAAAAGCAGTAGTGGTAGTAAAAAATTAATAGGTGAAGATAGTAAAAGCAACTTCCAGCAGCTGCAGATTCCCTGATTTTTCTCTGCCTAGTTTTACTTCCTCACCTGCTTTTGATCTCTTTAAAGTTATATTTGATCTAAGACTATCTTTATTAGTCAGTGCAAAATAAATTCTTTATTTATTTTCCCTGACCCTTCTAGAAATTTTACAGAAACTAGATGTTCATCAGTGTATCAAATGAAAGATATTACATTGAGCTTGGGCATTTGCCCCACTAGTTTAAAGCTCATATTTCCCCTCAAACGAAGAGGGTTCAAATTTCCTCTCCCAATGTAATGTAATTTCTCAATAGTACCTAAAAAAAATGAAACATATTACATTTACATATTTTGCATCTTAAATTTCATGAACAATTTAACTATATGAAGAAGTAGTAATATGGTGGTGGTTAAGAACTAATTGTTATGTAGCATAATCTATACCTATATGACAAATGCACATATTTTTGTGTGAATAAAGAATGGGCATAATAAGTAAAGTGTTGTTGAATTACTTAAGGGTTTATGAACCTTGTGAGTACTCCCAAATATGTAAAAGTTCGAATCATTTTATAATATGTCTATTGTGGTTATTAATCTTTTTTTTTTTTGAGTTATAAGGTATTAACTCGTTTAAGTGAATGATTCCAAATATTTAGAAATTTAAATTATTTTACAATTTTTTATTTAAATAAGTGTAGTGAATGTGAAATTGATTAATGAAAAGGTAAATTACATTGAACCACTTGTAGTTTATCTAAATTTACATTGCACCACCAAGTAATTTAAAACCATCAAATAATCGTTTGTGACTTCAAAAGTTTTAATTGGTCATCACGTATTTGTTTTATTTTATAAATTTATGTTTATCTTTATTTTTAACAATAAATATGAAATATCTGCTAACATCTGAAAATTATGTGTAATTAGTTTGCGATTATTAAATGATGTAATACAAATCCAACCAAATGCAATGCAATTATCCTATAAAAAAAAGAAAGGGACAATAAATTTTGGTGATACCCACACGTTGTGAGTATTTATGATAACCATCAATTATATTCCCCAACTTTCTCCTCTCGTATCTCATTGTTGGATACCCTTGCCTTTTATGCTTTCATGTTGCTAATGATATTCACTGCTAGCCTTCTTTCTTAGTTTGTCCCCAGCAGAAGTAATGGTTGGTCCTCATACCACAGGTAACAGGAGGGGTATTATTGGTAGGATAATTTAATTTCTCTCTAAAACTAGTATAACCTATTTTTTATTTACCTCACCTTTTCTTTATTAATACTCGATTGATTCATAATAACCGTCATTTAATAAATTTGTTAATTTTTTTTTGTCAATTATTAAAATTTTATTTTAAGTGACACTTTGTGATAATCTAAACAATTAAATGAAAAAGTTTATTATGATTCTCTCATTTATAAGTGTTGAATTTAATTTCCTCCATGTGTAATTAATTCTTCTAATTATTTTTAACGTAGAGCACACTTAAATTATTTATGAGAATGTGTAAAGTAATTGAAAAAGGTAAAAATTTGATCAGTTATTATAAGAGTAAAATTGTAACTTAAAACTTTATTTAATCATTAATTTACCTAATTATTGTACTCTATAATATCCGTAAATTTCTCTAAAACGACTAATATTTTGAACATGAGGGAATATTATATTATTAGGCATGACAACGAAACGAGTATGAGAATAGGAGCTGTTCACAAATCATACCCGCTAAAATTACATAGTCTCCCAAACTCGCCCCGCCCCATTAACATTTCTATAAAACCCGTTTCATCCCGTCCCTTTACCCAAAATTATTTTTTTAATTTAATTAATTAATTAATTAATTTTGTTTTTTTATATTATTCTCTTACAAAATTTTTTATAATTATTATAAAATATTTTTAATATATAAATTGGTCAGAATCAAAATTAAATGAGGCGAGATAATAAAATTACATACACTATTTTAATTTATAAAATTCAAATAATCAGATGTCATTAAAATTAAAATTTAATTTTGTTAGAGTATTAACGATTGAGCGGAATTATCATCCCCATATTACTATGTTGCAATTATTCTTGGATTTTGAGCTACTCAACTTAGCTGGGCCCCACAAGTAATCTGTATCTTTGAGCATTGGTGCAAAATTTTTCTTGATCTCTGGGATATTATGATATGAGTTCTTCACTGGTGGGATCTTCTCATGATTCTGTTTCACTTCTTCCTTTCTAGTACCGTTCATTTACTTCTCAGTTCTCACTTATTTACTTATATTATATGTGCAGAGAACTGGTGGTAATCTTTTGGAGATACTCTTTTTTCAGATCTGATAGAAGAAATTCATTATAGAACATTATTTTCATAAACTTTTAGGCAAATTATTAATAATAATTCAGCTTTATCTCATAATAAGTTTCTATTTACATCATAATGTTAGTTATATTGTTTATTTTTTTAATACTTCTTCCATCTCACAATATTTGGGTTATTTTTTAGAGCAATTTTAATTATGACAATCCAAAATTAAGATGTCTCAATATTAGTTACAAAGTTTATACTCCGTAATCTTTATTAGTATCACGTGCAACTAGAAAAATGTATCGATTACTTATAATTAAATCTTAAATTAATTAACTTTGAAGTTTGAAATGCTATTATGTGACTTAATTTTATTTTTTTTGACTCATTTCATATAATTGAGAAATACTATGGTTCATCTATTATTATTTTTCTATAAAGTTGTTATTTTTAATCCGTCATACTATATTTTTCTGTTTTTGCAGCGGCTAGAGATTGTCTAAAGCTTGGATGAGTGATCATTCATGACTCTACAAAATCTTTTTATTAACGTAATGTATATGTTCTTATATATTCTTTTTCAACTCACGTGCAAAAGCTATTTAACTAGATTGAATCGCATAAATATAGAGTCTACCCGAAGAAACTTGGAGATATCAATTTTCTTTATGAGTAGGACAGAAATTTATGAATGCAAGTGAATTACTATAACAAGAAGAATTAAGAAATATACATACCCGAATATACATAGTATTGCTTGGTCAACTTGTTTCAATTTCTATAGGATGGATCACATTTCCATATATACACTAGTAGTAGGATATTATGAGTTAGACAGTAAGATTATGGAGATAGTACATGACTTGATGATACACCCATGCCATTATTTGGACCTTGAATTGAAATACGACCTACCCATACTTAATGGTAATCATCAAATCTTTTTCAGAAGCATCAAATAATTTGTTCAACTCATATGAAAAGTGCAATGCAATCTTTTATATCCTGCCACTGTGGCATGCTTACCCAGACTTGGATATGATATTATAATGAAATTATTAAAAAGAAAAAAAGAAAAGAAATACACCAAAGATTGAAACTATAAGATGAAAGGAAGAAGATGAATTCTGAAACCAATGCCAAGATTAACTATAGCTTTTATTTAGTTGATGATAAAATTTATTTAATTGTAGTTATATCTAAATTGACAACCGATAATAATTGTTGAGATTTTTTTTATTATTATAGGTTATCAACTTAAGTTGAAAATCTTATTTCTCGGATAAATTTATGTTGTTTCTAAGTTCCCTCCCATGAAATCTTGGAATTTATAGTGCGAGGACATTGACTTAAAATTCATATTTATCGGTAAATAATTTACACATTATAAAGTACATAAAAATAACCATAAATTGATTAGAGATGCCCTGTGTCATTTTCTGTTTGTTGTATTAGTTTGTTTGCAGTTGGGGGAGTTAGAAAACAAAGGGAAAATATCCAACAGCTAGAAACAAGATCATCCGATGCTTGCAGAACATAGAGAAGTCATATTCCGATCTCAAATTAACTCTGTTCTATGTTGTTCAAACATGTCAACTTCATGCAAAGTGTATACAGAGATGCTCTAGGGACTCCACACAGTTAATGACAAATCCATCTTTTCTTTTTGGCAGCAAAATAATGACGTACAATATTTATTGGGAGGACGGGAGCTTCGCAGTCGCGAAACTAATTACTATTTGCAATCATATTGAACAATCAGTAAAATACAAGGAAAAACATATGGGAGGATCAGAAGAACACCACCGTTTCTCGTGAAGTGAATAAGACTGTTTGATGTTGTATTATCAACAGTCAAGCACCTCCATATTTATTTTAATCACGAAAAAATTAAGTAGCAAAAGCAGTTCTTTTAGTTTTTAAAGATCTTCAATATTTGATTGCTTGTCAGTTAGAGTACAACTACTAATACAGTAATTGCTATAAACATTTGGAATTCTTCTTAACCTTGAGCAAATGATTATCAGTCAAGCCAATCATTCGCCTTCCTCTTTTACACAATCAACTGAAGGCGTGATGATTATTTTATTTGCTCAACATCTTCATTTATTACATATATGACCAACATACCAAACGTGATATTGAACAACCAATGTAATCTGGACATGTACATTTGAGACCCAAAACAAGATAAAGTCAGTTGGATATGAGACTTCTTATGAGACTTCTGTGTAGGCGGATAAGCTTTTTGGCACCTAAAACTTATGAGGTAATATAGGGTAAGGAACTCAATCTGCAACATGATTTATACCACTTTTTCATCGATAGTATTAAACTTTGGCAATCCAAAAATGATACATATCTATAAATAAAGAAGAGTGACCAATTTATTTTCTTTTATTTTTGTTCAAATCAAGGTCAACTGAGTATAACATATCAAATGGAACAAGTGAAACTTCTCATTCGATTTTGGGACTTGAATTGTCTCCAAAATATGCTCAATTCTATGTCTCATAACAGGCTAACCTCAACTTGTTTTTATCAACTTCTCTTTAAGAGTTTTTCTTATATTTGGGCCTTTTCAATTTCTTCCTTTTTTTTTTTGGTACAATAAAGTTTAGGTGATGAGACCTTTGTTGGCTATTTCTTCCTTCTTTGCGTGAATGGTTGCCTCCCTCTCAATCCGTACCTTCTCCTATTCCTCATGCTTCTTCTCATATACTTTGTTCAGATTCGGGCACTTCCCTTCTTGCTTCTATTTCTCCCTTGGTTCACTTCTCTAGCTCCTGAAGTTCACTTCACCCTTGGTTCACTACTCTCTGTTTTCACATCGAGAATTATTTGCAGACGACAAACAAAAGCACTTTATGAGTCATAAAGCGACATTCTTGAAAGTTAATGTAAGCTTCATGTAGGTCCTAATAAAATTAGAGTATTCCACATAATATTAGACTTATTAAATCAGACCTGTATTGGTGTTATAGCAGAGGAAGGATCAGTCTGGTGGCATTTGTGCTTCTGCAACTCCTTATACTTGTGGACATACATAACATTCTTGTAAAACTCTCTTTGCTTATCTGACAACAGTAATAGAGTGACATTGAAAACTAAGTAGCACTAAAGTACTTTTGTACGAGTGTTTGCAGAACTCTGAATTTCTACAACCACAATTCACAAACCCTTCAATATAGAATCCACTGCTCATAACTTGTTTGCTAACATGAAATGATAAAACTTATATTACTATATTCACATTATCTTTCACCCGTATTTGTTCTGAAGGTTATCAGGTAATTGGAATAAAATCTCCAGGTTCCAGATTATACTACATGTACATAAAGATAAGGGATGTTCATTAACAAGAGAAAATGCACATTATGTACCATATACGTGCATAACATAATTATGAAAGCAATCTTCATCCTACATAGTGCACTGGGAAATCAAACTACAGCTTAGATATTATGTCAAATTATAGAAAATTTAATATTATCATATGATAACTAATTACAATATTTCAGTGTTCTAGTAATAATCAAATCAATGTACACAAAGTACAAAGTACTAAAAGAACTATTATGGGATGTAACCCTGCAGGCAGAGTTGTTTTTATTTGCACAAAAAATTATTATGAGCAATTAAGTAGGCATTGTTTCCTTATAGATGATATTTATAGTTGCTTTACTGAAACTAGCACTTAAAAAGTAGAGTTCACACTTCTCACTCTACCGAGTAAGCGGTGTAATGCTGATCAAGACTTAACTTGCCATGTTACGGTTTCTACCACGGGTACTTTAAAGAATTCGACATGGGTACTCCATTTTATCACATTTTCACACTAAAATGGAATGTCCATACCCACACTTTTGTCTGGCTGTTGACTATCAGATACGGGTAGTTTAAGGCAAAACAAAGAGTCCATTGTTGTGGCCGACAACAATGTCCAAAACTAGAGAACTGCTACCATGTACCAATAGAAGCCCATGAGCTAAACACATGAAGCAGACACAATGTTTGGCAAATGGCAATTATTAGAGGGATCTGATAAGAACTAGAGCGATAGGAAAATCCTAATAACATAAATGATACAAGCAATGCCCTTAATTCCTCAATCGGACATTGAGAAACACGCCGGAAGCAAATCTAAACTTCCAGAAACAAATAGTCTGGTTACAGAACACAAATAATCAAAAATTGTACACACTAACACACCAATTATTACTAAAAATTACAGGTTTTTACTACATTCGAATGTTGATAATTACAATTCACTAAGACACCAATCAATACTCTGCACATGCAAAAACTACGGGATATCAGATTGCCTTGTTCGTGATTTTCCTTATTCAAATGTTGAAAATACAAACACCGAGTAATTAACATAAAAATGGTGGTTGTCCAGAGTATTTAACTCTAACAAACTGATCGAGTAATGTCCAAAAGAAATGTGAACAATCAAACAACAAATTCGGGAATTAGGAAACAAAATTAGGGTTACGACTCGAGAAAGTAGGGACTCACTGAGCTGACCCACCTATTGAATAGTTGAAGATGCAGAGTCGACGGAATCGTCGCCGATGCGTGATGCACGCCCGGAACCTTCTCGCCGGTAGTCTCGGGTTTCGAGAGAATACCGATTCCTGTTTTATTTTGTTTTGTATTTTATTTTTGATACAATTTTGTTTTGTATTTAAATTCACCTGAAAAAACTTTCACGTAAGTTACTAGCAACTATTTTCGAAAAGAGTAATAATTTTATTTTAAGAAAATTTATCTAGTTAATAATTTATTTTTTAACGTTAGATTGAAACAGAACAGTGATAATATTATAATCTCTTTGTTCGGAAATATTTGTTACTAATGGTAGTTTTTAGAAAGACTTCAAATGTAAAATTGATATATTTTAAATAAATTAGAAGGGAGTATGAAGTTATCTATAAATATTATAAGCAATTCAGTAGTACTACTAGATAGTATAATTTATTAACTTTACTAATCGAATGGTTTACGTCAACTTTACAATTTAAAATGTGTCTATGGGTCATTCCTCTAAATTGTAAATTTATAATATCAACTAGAGGTTTTAATTATACTTTCTACTATAAAGATTTACGTTTATTTTGTTTAATAATCTTCTATCTTTTAATTAGTTTAATTTCAATTAATTCAAATCATATAATATCAAAATGTTATGCGTTTGTCTCTTTTATCAACTAAATTGTCTATTATTTTTTATAACACTACTTTACGTTAAATTTGTATTTTTGTATTTTTCGAACACAATATCAATCTGTGTTTGAGTTCGAATTAACTAATTCCTGTGGATGTTTATTTGCAGGTTGTTCGCCTAAACCAGAAGCAGTTATAGATATTATAACAAGACTTCGTAAAAAAATATCTCGAAAATTCTATGAAGATAAAATTAAGTCTCCATGGGAGAGTTGATACTTTACAATCAATCACAAATTTAAACTTGGGCGTAAATTTTTTTAGTGAAATATTTTTTTTTTTGGATTATTGAAAGATATTTAGTTGGTTATCCAACTTAAAATTTGAAATTTTTATATAAAAATTCCTCTTAATATTTTAATATGGTCAACCATATGAATGTAACAAGAATGCAATATATGGAACCATGTAAAATCTCATTTGCGCGTATACACTTGGGCGCTTAATTAAGGCAAAACTAGGTGTCAAAAATGCCAACTTTTAGTTAGACTATAACATCAAATATGCCGAATTTATATTAATATCAAATAAACATAACAAAAGACCATAAAAGCTGTCCTTTTTGTTAATAATAGCGAACGATACGAAATCTTATTGAGTTTATCATCCATGTGTAGATGTCAATAACGATCATTAAAAGTTTTTTGGACTTATTGATGAATTTGAATATGCATTTGGAACAATATTGACGATATACAACGGCCTCTTGGAGACTCTAGGAAATAGTTAATAGATATTTAACAACCCACTCACCTATATCGTATTACAATCCGAGTTGATTGCTAAGGCAATTTTATATTTATAGAAGCCCCGTCTATGAAATTGTGTCCTAAAAATATTTAAAAAATTATTTCTAAAATTGTCTAAAAACACATATTTCACTATTAAAAGACAAATATATATACAATTAAATTTATATTTTTTATTCCTTATTTTAACCAATGGACCTTATATTCTCTTTAATTTTAAACTACGTACTCAAAGTTCACATAAATGACAAAAAAATAAAAATAAATGTACCATTTGTACTCTTTCGTGGATAGAGGGAGTACACAAGAATTTAATTTGATTGTTTCGGTTAATATTTTATCTGTCACTTCATTTACTTTTAAGTTAAAAAGTTTTTAATGTAATTTTTCAAGATCAAATTTTGAAATATTAAGAAAATACATGAAAATCTTAAGAAAAAAGAAACAAGAGATGGAATATATATACCGAAACAGCCTAGCTCATCATTGTAGCTACCTAGTGGTGATCAATGCCATGGTTTATACATACCCTGCACTGCTGCAGCAACTCATATTCTCTGCATGATATCCCAGAGCAGCCGAAACGCCGTCCATAGTGGCGGCCTTTCTCTTTTCTGTGAACGGAGCAGCAGCTGTCGTTGGCGCCATCGCCCTACGTGGGAATCGACATACACAGTGGCATAAAAACTGCAATTTATTCAAGAAATATTGCCAATATGGTGAAGCTTCACTTGTGACAAAATCTATGCTGGGATTAGTTGTTTTTCTTTGCTTGGTTGTGCTTCCTTTTATAAAGCTCCACCAAAAATAAGCCTCCAAATGAAAATTAAGCTTGCAAAACTATATATGATAATAAGATGCAGATGAAGCTTCAAGAAAGAAAATTGAAGATGGAGAAGAAAATGCTAATTGCATTAATAATTTCAAATTTTCATTCATATGATACTTCCTCGAAAATATAATACATTGATTTTACATTACAAAGCAAGAAGCCTACATATTTCCTGACCTAAAACTACACAAGTTATCATCGACCCAACCTGCTAAAAGAATAAACATAGATTGTTTACAGTAAAGTAAGACAGCAACAAACTACATATAACAAATTTCGATTTCATTCTGCAATACCATATAGAATCAGTGCTCCATTTTAGCAAACCGTCCCTTGATTCTTGTTCTACTTTCTGCCCGAACCTTCCGCGATTCATACCTAATGTGCTTGTCGTACCTGTTATAAATACCAAAGTACAGATCCGAGAAGTCAAAACACGACTACTGAAATAAATAACTAAGACGAAAGAAGAATAGTATCTTATGATGATGGTAAATAAAGACAAAGTTCCCCGAACGCTGTACAATTAACAATCATGCAATCCCATATAATTCAGTCTCCAATTTTTAATTATGAGTTTTAATTCTTTATATGAAAAATGCACGCTTGAAGCTGTATATGGTTCTTGACCGTGATCATCTAGGAGAAATATAAGCTGTCGAATAAACAAACTTCTTACTCAGACTATTAACACAGATGTCTAGTTTAGCATGCTTTAGTTTCTTCACAGATGTTCTGAATTTTAACAGTTGAATGTGATATAATGCCTGAATTTAAACACATTAAAGTTTTTATCCAAGCTTACTAATGAAAATCATGGTCATTGCACATAGATAATTTGAATATACCTCCTAGATTTCCTTTTCTCCTTGTAACGTGTAATTGCAGTATCTCTTTCCTGACTGGATAATTCACGCGGAGCAACTTTAGGCAATATTTGTGCAGCTTCAGTGATAACAGGACTCTGTACTTGTGCTTGATGACCATCATTTCCTTGACCTAAACAATGACCAATTTTTGAATCATTTTCAGGAACCAGACAATACGTGCTGAAGTAGTTCTGCACCGAGTTAGAAGGAAGAAGTTGATCTGCATCCTCGCTAGCATCATTGGTTCCCCACTGATATGCACTTGCCTGCAAACAGAACACAATTGTTTATTTCCCTTTCTCTTTTTTTTTCATTTGTACATTCTACACTTTCTTATCCTCTTTATAGGTTTGGCGATACAAGGGGTAATTCCACTAACTAATCCATTGCTGCGATTTCATTTTGAGAAAAGAAGTATGTTTTTTTTGGAAGTCAGTGTGAGACATACAAAGTATAGGAGCTTTACCACCACGATGAGTATTTAAAAGTAAATACAATCGGACTTGAAACTTCTATAGTTCTATGGTTCTAAGGCTTTTTCCTAATTCCATGGGCTGTATTTCTAGTCCCAAAATATCTTTGATGGCTGCTGAGTTCCAAAATACCACAGCCTTGACAATGAAGTCTAGTTGAATATGATTCAACTATTTCTAATGAGCATATAAAGAAAAAGGCAAGAATTTGGTCTACAACTCAATTCCCAACTATTATTACTGCAGTACCAAGCTAAAACATGTTTAATCAGATTACCAAGTTGAGTTGCCCAACATAGCTACCCAAAAGATATTGGATTATGCCTTGTCTACCATTACCCTTTCTATAAAACCTCAAAACTAGAGTGAGAAATCAAATTGCCTGACATATTCTTTACACATTAAGCAGAGTAATGATCAAATTGCTACAAATCTTCCTAGCACATTGAACAGACCATGTTTTCCAGATTTGCAATATAACCAGAAAACGGCCAGTGGGCCACAGCCTCAGCACAAACTCATAAAATTACTCAGAAAAAATGCTCGTTCAGCTGATGATTATATGAACAAAATAAAATCTAGCAGCCATAGCCCATAGGGCATAGGCATAACCCAAAGGAAGTCCCATGACTCCCATCAATTTTTAACATGTTATACGAAACTGCCAGTTATGCTAGCATTCTTGCCACCTGCAAAAAGTTGGAAAAAAATCACCAAAATACAAAACTTAAATAACTGCTAAAGTGAGCCACATAATATTTGTCCCCTCATGCAAAAGCAGCTCTAGATATTGAAGAGCCACTAACAAAGTAAATGCATGAGCAGATATTCCAGGATATTCCAACTATCCTTATACCCTACCTAACAAGCTTTGGACCACAAATGTATCAATGACCTATAGCAACTTTAAAAATACAGTTGTCCAATCCCCAAACATCAGATAGAACATACTAGTTAAGCAACTGCAGGCCCGCAGAAATGTCATGCTCGCGCCGTGTTCTCTCTCATGATAGCCAAACACAATTACCAACCAATGGAATTCGAGAATTACCCTGATTGAGATTTTAACTTCGATGGGTAACAGCATCTTGGGTCCTCTTAGTTCACCAGTTAATCAAATATCAATTTATTAAATAGTTCAAAAGATTATTTACACGCAAAGTATGTCCTGTACAGATCACCAACTAGTGAAAAGCAACCCAGGCCCACTAGAAGATGAAAATTTATATGCTAAAAACACAGAGCTACTGAACATAAAAAGTAACAGAGAGAAGCTTGACCTCATATGAAGGAAAGTGGGTTGACTCCATTTTTTCTACAAAGTCCATACATGTATTCAGCTGCTGGCAGTTTTGTTCAGGTACAAGGAACTGAAACCCAGAAGAGGGCTCAAGGTCCTCTTTATCATTGATGTTGGGTTCTGAATTTGCCATTCCACGAAGCTGACAGAGTATCTCTTCTTTGTGTTGCCCACAAATAGTATTTCGGTTCTAATACAATAGAATAATCTGAAATGAGTTACAACTCCTAGACATGAACATTTCATCAAAAGAGAGCATTAGATTGCATATCATTCCTAAGCAAACACTTCCTATTTTCTGCCAAACTCCCAAAATGAATTCACTAGGACAAAATGAGCAAGTTTATAAAATATTTACAATTTAAACGAAGAGTTAAATCACTGGTTTCCTGTACTATAACAAAATGGAGCCTGAAATCCACATTATACAGATATTGTTTGTGTATATAAACCACTACAAAATTTTACAATCTGAACTCATATTGCAGACAAATTATTATAGTAACATTTTATTTAGAGACAAACATGTTAGTATAAAAGAAATATCAGCAGGAGGAAACTAAAATGTTTATTTAGAAGAGTAAGCAGTAGACTCCCAAACCAATCACTTCCTAGTTTCCGCGAAATTATCCGATAAATATAACAAATGGCAATGAGCAAACTGGTTAGAATACACAACTCCAAAAGGTTCACTATCTCCACTACTTCAAGTACGAAGCCCAAGTAACCATTTGATAAAAAGTTTTACTTTTTATGGGTGTGTACGTAAACTACAATTAAGTGTATACAAAACAAAAAACAGCACGCACAAAACTTTATAATACCAGTCCACAAAGTTTTACATCCTAAATATATAGTTATATTACAGCTAAGGTATCATCATTCCAGGTGCGCAATAATTCAAATTAACACGTTTTAATATGAATGAAATACTTTAAATTCTTAACATAACTCCAAGAAAGTATAAGTGAAATACTCAAACCAAAGAAAATTAAAATCTATAATACTTCTAAATTTCCAATACTTAAAAAAAAGCATCTGGTATAAGACGCTAGACGAAAGATTAATATAATTAAGTGGAGAATTTAAGAACACTTATGTAAGCAAAAGAATTATGGAGACTAACCTTAGGCAAAGGTGGAACTCCCATAGCCTGAAAATTATGCTCAGAACCACTAGAAGCAATTAAATCATCCAAAGTACAAATAGAGGGAGTGTCCCAAATTAAATAATCTGAAAACCCATAATTCTCAGAACCATCATCATCACCAAATACACCCTTCTCCTTCTCCTTTTTCTTATTCTTATTGTTTTTCCCCAATTCATCAAACCCAAAATTAGCCAACAATTCAGTCACTGAAGGACACCCATTAAACCCTTCAAGAGGCCTTCGGTCATGAACAGGTGAAACCGAAACACCATGGCTCTCCCAATCACAGTTCTGACATAGAACAGAGGAATGACTGGAGCAGAAAATGGAAGAAGGGGATGAATCACAAGCATCACAAAGCAGAGAGCGAGCGTGCTTAGTGAAGAGCTGATTGGTGGAGTGAACTTGACGGTCACAAGCCAAACAGAGCTTAGCTGAATCAGCTCTGCAGTACAAAATTGCAATTGATTCTCCACAGAAATCACAAAGCCGGGGCCATTGATTGTGCTGTTCTTCTTCTTGGGTTCTGGGACTCCCATTTTCTTGGAGCTGCCCATCTGATTTTCTTGGAGAATTACTCATTTTTTTCTGCACTTTTTTGGGGTTTAGAAAGAACTATACAAGGGTTTAAGGAGAAGATACTCCTTAATGGGGTTTTGCAGCCATCCGTGATCTCCAAGTATTGAACAAGAAAAATCTGGTTGAGAGAAAAGTCTTATCACTTTTTTTTCAGACTGGTGTGGATTTTGTGAGTGGGAGAAGTATCTAGTCTTAATTGGAAAAAATGGTTGAGTTGATTTTTTATTTTTATTTTTGTACTTTCTATGCACGTCGGGTGGGTTGGTATCAAGATTTTTCTTAGTAAAGAAGTGTTGGTTTTTATTTATTTTATTTTTTTTCCTTTCAAAATTTAGCATCAGAAAATTGATTTGGATAAATCTGAAATAGAAACTAAATTCTCTCATCTTTCTTATCAACAAACTTTAGTTATTTTTTAGTTACTTAACGAATGATGAAGTATAAGAAGTAGAGGAACATGGAAAAGACTATTTATACCCAGTTTCTGGGAGATGAACTTTCCAATCATACATTACATTTTTAGTCTACATAGTGCATTAGAAAGGATTGTTTTAGTTTAAACAAGAAAGAAGGATTACTCAACTCCGGTGTTAGAATATATCTTTGTATATAAAAAGTGAAAAAATATTTTATTCAAAGTTTTCTAAATAAGTGTTTAATTTATCTCTAATTCCATTCAACATTCAATAAAATCAATCATATACGAGTTACGCCAAATTTAAATTTTATAAGAGTTAAGTCAAATTTAAATCTTATCTCTAAAAATTTTCTAATTTTGTTTTAATATGCTTCAACATGACTTATCATTTTTTTTAATTAAAATTTGATTCGTAATCAACTACAATTCTTATGTAATAAAATCAATTTATTTAGAATTATAAAGTTTTTAAATTTTTATTGCAATAAAAGTTTATGAAAATATAACTAAAATAATGATAATGAATACTTATAAATTATAGACAATTATAAAAATAATTTAATTTTTAAAATTTTGAATATTCAAATGTATAACTATAAAAAATAAAACTCATATTTAACACGGGTAACAAAACTTGTTCTAATAATATTGAGATTATAGTTAGGGAGGTGATATTGTCAAATTAAAATTATGTTGTCAAATAATACCAAAGTTATATGGGATTATAGTTACGAATGTGATATTGTCAAAGTAAAAATTATGCTGTCAAATGATTACAAAGTTATCTTGTACACTAAAATTTATACCTCGTGCCTTATTTTATTTGGAAAATCTTAAAATGATACAAAATTTGATATTTAACATTTATATATATTATATATGAAAGGTGTCAATGTGCCAAAAACAAAAAAAAATAAAAATCTGCTTTCGTCTAGTTTTATCATTTCGAATTATCCAAAATAGAAAGAAAATTACCAGCTAAATGAATATATGCATTTGTGCCAAAACTATTACGAATAAAAGTTATAGTTAGAATAAATTTATCTTGAGTCAGACCTGGTTATAAACAGATAAAAAGGAATATTGACACTCAAATTTAAATAATGTCGGTATATATTCTGGTGGAGTCACATGGAGCATTTTCATACTATTGGGAGAGACGTGTTAAATTAATTAGCAACATACACTTATTCTTGGACCGTTTATATGTTGGAGAAAAAAAAAGTATTTTGATACATTTGGATATGTAAGTGAAATCGGGAATGAAATAATTTAAAAAAGAAGAAGAAGAAGATTTAAACGAGCTAGTTAATTTCAATAATGTCAATTTAGAACCTTTATCATGTGATATTAGTGTAGAAGAAGCCTAAGGAAATAATACAACAACAAATAATTACATGCTTAAAAAATATTTCATCCGTTCTAAAATTAGAGATACGTTTTTAAAGTAACGATTTTTAAAAATAATTTTATGTTCCAAATATCTCTCTATTATCATGTTGTTTAATAGTAGAGTTATGATAAAAACCACAAAATAGTTGAATTAATTGAAATAGTGAAATTGTAGAATAATATTTAAGGAAGTCCATCACTTTTTATAGTTTAAAAATAAAAATGTATCTCTAATTATGAGATAATCAAAAAAATAATATGTAACTTTTTTCATGAACTTTTTTTTATAAATGTTTAACTAATGATAAGATAAGAATATTGTAATGACAAATTTTTAAAAAATATAATAGTATAAAAAAAATTATACAAATATAACTTTTTTTTGTAAAATTAATTATTTTTAAATAATAATCTTTTTTTATTTTTTGTGAAACGAAGAGAATATATATTAAAGATGTATCTTTTTTTGTGTTACAAAAAATTTATGTTAAAGAAGATTTTCAGTCAAGATCAATGTTTGTCAGGTACATGGCTCAAAAGGACAATTATATTTGTTCATTATTTACTATTCACTGAAAAAAAAGATGGTTAATAAAATTTGAACTTTCAACTTAACAAGACTTAAATTTTTATTTTTTTTAATATTAATCTTCTTCATGGTAATAATATGATTTTTGTCGCTTTATCGGTCAATAATGGATTGAATCACCAAATGCTGAAATTCAGACATAATTTTAATTTAAACATTAATTACTATTTAAAATCTCATTTTCAAATTAATTTTGTACGAATTTTTAACAAGCCAACGCATACAATTTTTGCTCATCATTATCATCATGAGTCATTGATGAGGTAGCCAAGTAGGTTAGATATCCATGACTGACTGGTGACCTTGAGAAACACGTAACATGTTCGACTATTTCCATAATTGGGATGATTGTGATACAACTTTGACATACCAACCTCACTCACTACTACTAAAAGAAAAAGAAAGTGCCCACTCCTCGTGTGTGTAAATATATATAAGCACCGATTCATATTTAACGTTAGTTTTGGAGTCTTTCGCAGCTAACACTTTTACAGTCGTCCAACGAATGATCCAACGCTTGAAATCAAACTTAAAAAAAAATACCCCTTTTGCCAGTGTTAGTAGCGGAAGACATATTTTTATTTTAAAAAAATTTTCCCCTTCCGCTGGTAACACTGGCGGAAGGGAAAAAAATTTTCAAAATTTTTTTCTTTTTTTTTCCTTTCCGCCAGTGGGAATAGCGGAAGGAAAAAAAAAATATTTTCCCTTTCCGCCAGTAGCAGTGGCGGAAAGGGGAAATTTTTTTTTTCACCCTTCCGCCAGTGGGATTGGCGGAAGGAAAAAAAAAATTTTCCCTTTCCGCCACTCCCACTAGCAGAAAGGGGAATTTTTTTTTTTTTTGCCTTTTGCCAGTGGGAGTGGCGGAAGGGAAAAAAAAAAATTC
Source organism: Centella asiatica (assembly GCA_014636745.2). Taxonomy (NCBI): domain Eukaryota; kingdom Viridiplantae; phylum Streptophyta; class Magnoliopsida; order Apiales; family Apiaceae; genus Centella; species Centella asiatica. The sequence continues at coordinate 4,741,670 of CM025786.1, read as the reverse complement.
TCCTTTTCGCCAGTGGGAGTGGCGGAAAGGGGAAATTTTTTTTTCCCCTTCCGCTACTAACCGGTGGAAGGCAAAAAAAATTAAAAAAAAAATTTTTGTCTTTCCGCCACTAAGACGTTTTTTCGCTTGACCTTATTATTTTTTATAAAGCCGCCTGTCAGACATTTTCAGTGTAAAAATAACTTTTAAGATTTAATTTGAGGATTTTTTTTCAGAGTAAAGACATTTTGAGTGCTTGATATTTATTCTTGAAAGAGATTATTTTTTTTTTTAAAGTCTTCATCTAATTTAAAAAAAGAATTGCTTGATAAAATGTTATTTTAAACCTTTATGTCATATATTTTTATTGTTATACATTATATTACACTGAAAAATCAAATTGTATAACACACAATCAATAAATACAAATATATAACACACCATTGAGAAAAAACATATATATTACATTGACAAACATAAATTGTATTACATATGAATCAAATATAGTTAAAACAAATACAATTTCACTCCATTGATCGTACATATTTAGCATTAGTCTTCATTAGAATCCAACGTCTGTGATCCTGCCATCTTGTACCCTCTAGGAGGACCCCTGGTCATTCCTTTGTGCAGTTCCCAAGCAAGACGCAAGCGAAGAATGGATGCATCTTGAACTGTCCATTTAGCTGGAGTGGGATTTAGTCCACGTGAGATTGCGTCCATATATTTACAAATGTAAACCCCACAGTCTGAACCATTATGTTGTTTTGTCACTACAACTTTCTTCTTGAGTCTTGCATCTCTTGGGGGCCAATTGGTCTCAGGGGTAGCAAATCTTAGCAATATAGGTACAAGAGTCTTCTGCTAATTCAAAAAAAAAACATTAGTAAATGACAATAAAAAATTTAAACCAAATGTAAAGCAACATAAAATCTTGCGTACTTACCGCAACTGCAACATCGGCCTGGTATCGCGCATCCAACTGTGTCGGAGTCATCTCTGGATGCATATGATCAATGATTTTTATTGCCCATGCCTTAACATTGAACATCACCAGGACAAAATGTTTGTGTATGCGAGAATGGAATGGCATAAAAATGACATCACATTCCGAAACACGTAAACCATTTTGTTCTACAAAGTGTTGTAAAAAATTAACTGCATTTGCAATATCAGTCTCGACTCCGGCATTTATCATGGTTTGACCCACGGCAATGAAGAAAGTCGGCAGATAGTACAAATTTCTTTTTAACCTCTTTCCCGTCTGTGTTATGACGGCGTCTTTTCTGCCAACAATTCTTGGTAAGCGTCCACAATTGTGTTGCCTAACCATGCCCCAGGCGATAATTCTGTGGCCTCCTGTTGAGTAATATTGTAACCTTTAATTTTTCGAGGCCAATAATGCGAATCATCGACTGGTTCACTATTAAACCAGTGTCGAGTCAACCAATCCACCTTCAAGGGTTTAAAGGCTTCACCATGCCCCCTTTGACCGGAACCATCAATAGATCGTGTCTTGACACTCTAGCCGGATTCTGGACGGGTGGTGCCTCTTGGGATAAATGGGTTGCAGTTGAATGCTCTGCGAAAGGATTGAACTCAGTTGTGAAGGATACTGGAGGATCCGATATAAACGTCATGGAGGTTGGAGGTTTTGAAGGATCAATGAAGGACGGAGTGTAGAAGGGTTGCTCCGAATAAACCCCGAGATTGGACAATTGCATTTGTTGAAACAGAGCACTATTATCAGTTAATAGTGCTTGATATTGTTGTTCAATCTGGGGAGGCTTATTCGACCACTGCTACAACATCCTCAGTGTCTGTTTCAACTGCACAATAAAAAGATACAAGTATATGTTAATAGTGTTACAAAATAGATATAATGCAATGAAATGATTATAATTAACAGTACGTACCACGTTTATTACATGAGGTTGATCAACAATGACACGATTACTGTATCGGATATCAGTGACAACCGGTTTTGCAATTCGTCTTCGTGTCACCTTGTTGTACCATAAGTAGTACACGTCCGTGTCTAGTTTGTTTTGGTTGGTATTTTCAGATACCAACAATCCCACAAGATTCTCCTGGAAGTCGTGCCACATCTCAACGTACGACGCGCCGAATGCTTCGTAATTGGAGACTTGAAATCTATTCTCCTTCTTTGCCCGATTCAACTTTAAATAAGTGTGATCAACAGGAGGGTCAGGTATCCTTTGATAATGACACAGTTGCCTAAGGACTCTGTCTGGCATCTGATACTCAATCTCGTCAAAATGTATCAGTGGGATTCGACTGTTTGCGAACAGTCGTGCCATCCAAGCGTCCTCGTCATCATCATCAACCATCTGAATAGGCTTATACGGCTTCCAGGTGAATTTGTCTTGTGGTTGATTTTCAAACTCAGACCGGTATGTTAGGACGTTGTGGTGTGGATCTGCTCGCCTGTCCTTATAGTAAGCATGCTTAGCGTATGCATATGCTAACACACGCGGCGACCACAACTCAGATCCAGGCCGAGGCATTGGACGTCCTATCCATAGTCTGTCATATGCCCAAGTTTGCACGACTGTCATGCATCCTGTTATCCTTCCAGGTAAGACAATTTTACCCTTAACTTCTCGGTAGTGGGATGCATCGTGGAGTGCTCGGTAAATGGCTGCTAGGACTGCTGAACCCCAAGCGTAGTTCACTATATCTTCAATATCTCTAACAAAAACCATGTACCTAACATGAAAATTAAAACAACACGTTAACCAAATTGATATCAAATTATGACAACAAATTATAATAACAAAGACAATAATTTATTCATACCTAGCTGGGCATATGTCTTTGCTTTTTGTGGAAAACAATATAGCACCACACAACCACAGTATATAGGCTCTTGTGTAGATAGCTATATAGTCAACCGGTGGATCCTCTGGCAGTTCACGAAAACACTCTAAAAGTCACGTCAAACGTATACCACCACCGTGCTTTGCTTCCTTGTAGAATTGGTTATAGAACCGTTCGCCAAATCAGTCTTGAAACAATTCCTTTTGTTCTTTCTCGGACAAAACACCACAAGTAAGGGGTTTCCCGTTAATGGGTAAACCGATTATATAGTGGATGTCCTCCAAAGTGATTGTCGCTTCACCACTATTAAAATGAAACGTGTTTGCAGATGATCTCCATCTTTCTACTAATGCAGTAATGAAGAATGCATCGTGTCTTGGGAATATACATCCGTGTGTAAATGCATGCATTCCAACTGCATTAAGTATATCCTTCTGTGCGTCACTCAACATCCAAAGATCATACCTCTGATTACTGTGTTAAGCAACGTCGAGTACTCTGAATTCATTTGTGTTGTATATGTGCGTCGATATATGAGTAGGTTGATCTTCCAACAAACTGTTATCTTTGGGACCTGGATTTAATTGATAATTGTCCATTGCAACTTACAAAATATTGAAAAGCCTTTATCAAACACTGCACATACAAAAAATACACAAACACACAAACACACACTGCACACTTAAAAACACACACACACACACTGCACACACACACACACACACACAC